>CM023449.1:52789517-52834517 GCA_013339765.2 Haemaphysalis longicornis | reverse complement strand
GTCCGGCCGTCCCAATCGCCCAGACAGAGCGTAAGTTGAAAAGGGGGCGTGGCCGCGTTTTTCGCCGCACCGCGGCGCGCGTAGCCTAAGGTCGCTTTCCCTGGCGCGGGCGGGCGCAGAGTACGAAAACTCGGCCTTCGCAGCCTGTGTGCGACGTTTAATAATAAAAAAGTTAGCGTACACCAATGCAGGAGAAGGCAGAAGTAGTTGCTGGTGCCATTAGGGTAGTTACTGGTGGCTTTGAATTTTCGACGTAGACTATGCCCGGGGTGATGCATAAGTGAATTCATTGCACAGCAGTATTCTTTTTTGTAGTCAAGCATGGTTCCAAAACGCAACACGTTTTCCGGTTTTATTTCTGAAAATCTCGTACATGTTGTTTGGAACGCACGGAACGAATATTCCGTGCGTTCCGAGCAAGAACCAAATTATGGGAATTCAACCGAGCGAAATCCAACCATTAGTAAACACGAAAATACCCCCTATGTCGTTTCCTTTTTTTCTCCTTTAAACGTGCGGTCTTTGACAGATAACGTAGATGACATGGCAACACTACTTGAAACGTTTGGCGCAACTTTTACCGCGATACTATTAACAGAGACATCGTATACTTCAGAATCTGAAGTGTATACTGCCCAAATGGCTATTGGTATTGCTTCCGCAATAGGCAGGGTAAACGTGCTGGTGCCGTGTATTGGCATGCATGCTTGCATATACAAACGTGCAGAGAATCTTCCAGTCTACCATGAATGGACGTGGTCTAAGTAATATAATAATAATCTTTACCGGAGTTACGATTGGTATATAGTTGTCCACTTGATGTGTTTATTCACTAATATCCCGAACAAACGACTACTTACAGCCGATGTTGTGCATACAGATATCAGTGATCAGCATAACTTCTCACCGAAAAAAATAATGCCCTTAATATGTGATGCCTACAAATTATGTGCAGAATATATTACTGCAGTAAATCTAGAAATTCAAAAGTCTTTCGAAAAAATACACCTGTAGAGTCGATAGCGATATGAAAGGCATCGCGGAATACATTGACTTTTTCACTCGGCAAATAATTTGGTAGTGAGATTGCAGTAGGTACTTGAAACCCCTAAGCATAATAAATAAAACGCAAAAAATGATTGATTCGTACCCGTAGAAGCCTAACAGATTATTTGACTATCGTAGTCGCCTGCCTACAAACAATACACGAGAGCTTATCGGTATTACGCTGTTTTCGCGCGCGCACACACGCACGCACGCACGCACGCACAGACGCACACACACACAACGGATACCCACAGCGTTCGAAACAACTTAAAAGAAAACAAAAAGCATATTTTCGCGCAGGGATATCGCGCGAAAATGCTGGAACAGCGAAAAAAGATTTCAGCACGCTTGCATTCACTCTGACCGAGATGACAGAACCCTGGGCTATGGCATTCGACTTTCAAGCAAACGATCACTAAAGCTGCGTGCAAAGGCAATCGTGGGTGAACAACGTACGTTAAACAACTTTGTACTTGTAGGATCGAGTCAAAATACGTAGACCACATATTGAGAGTTTTCTATCACGAAGAAGCGACAACGAAGGCTGATTTACAACTCAAAGCGCAGGCAGCGTCGGCCAGACGAGCCTCGCTTCAACCTGAGGCTAACGGCGCCGCCTCGCGGCGTGTGTCGGAGTTATCAAAATTACACCGCTCCCTTTGCTTCCGCGCCGAATGGGACGGCCGGAGCAACGGCGCGCCGCCGGCAGCAAATCGCGGAGGCCACGGCTCGAGTGGCTCGTTTAACAGCAGCGGCCGACGCAGCATTTCCTTCGTCTCAGGAAGTAACCGCGTCATCCTCGCAGGCACGACGGCACGCGCTACTGTGGCATTATCTCCCAGCGCGTCGCCACTACCGAGAATATCTCGCGCGCCCTGGGCTAGTGTCCCTAGATAACGTATCATATCTAGTGACAACAGCCTGGACATCCCGCCCTCCCCCTCTTACTTTCTTACTTTCATCATTCTTTCATCCGCATCTGTCCTGCTCGCCGTATCTCGTCGGTCTTCAATGTCCTGTTCGCTCGTTCTGTTACTACAAGTTTGACGGCGCGGCAAACCACAGAAGCGGGCGCTCTAAAACAGTGTTTACAATTTCGTTCTCTTGGCGCTGAATAGACCCCCACAGCATTACTTTATTCCGGAAGAAGAAATTGCTAAGTCTCTTCACGTAAATTTTAATGTAAATGTTTATTCACGCGATTTTGGCCCAATGAAGACAACTGGGGTAAGGGGAATAGTCCCCCTGTAAACATGGCAATCTATTTTGTTTTCAGGGTACATCCGAATCCCTTAATCACCCCCAAAAAGTGATTTCTTATGAGTGAGCTAAACCTGGCAAATGCCGGCCAAATTTTGCTCCGGCCGTCTGTCGTGCCTCAGAGAGCGAAAAAAAGAACAGATGCGCCCCATCCCATGGGGTCAGCGGGCCTTCGTCAGCCGTGTCACGGCCGGCATCGGCAAAAATGGCGCTACACTCGCAGTCGATAGGAAGACATCAAACAGAAGTGGTGCCTGCTGATTTCCGTCTGCGCGCTGCATCGGTCACACGCCGTCTCGATAGGTCCAGGGACTTTTGCAGTCGCTTGTACGCATTGCAATGTGAAGTGTGCAGACAGTGCAAGACGAAAACAAAAGAAGTAACGGGGATGTAAAGGTAGACCACAAAAAAAAAAAAAATCCCCCCACCTCCCCGAAGGGGATCGTGCGGAAATGCGAATGCATTGGGTGCACCGAATTCTTCTTTGCGGTATCGTTGCCGCGAGGGATTCGACTTCACCGACTTCCATCGCTATCAAGGCGCCAGTCGGCAAGCAGTCACGGAGAGAGGCGCGCGCTCCCTGCATTTATATGCGCAGCGAGCGGAGAGGGGTACGCGGAGAGGAGAGAGAGACCCGCGCCAGCCCGCGCGCGAGCTCTCTCTCCGCCCCGAGCTACGCGATGCGAGCGCCCTCACACGCCGAGCGCGCTCCTCCTCTCCACTCACTCTCCGTTACTCCGCCCGAGCTCCGCGATACGAGCGCCCTCACACGCCGAGCGCGCTCCTCCTCTCCCCTTGCCCTCCGCTACTCCGCACCTGCTCCGGTTGCTAGGCGCGCGCCACAGCTGTTGCTAGGCGCACGCCGCTCAACGACGCAAGACAACCTGCGACTAAGAAATGCATTCGCATTTAAAAGGAGTCGCATGAGGCCAATGCCACGGCTGAAAGAAGCAAGCGGGACCACTCGGGCAATCACAACGCAAAGCATGATTTTCAGTTCTCGCAAAAGGAGTGCGAGAAGCGCATTCATTTTTGGCTTCTAAAGCGGCAAAAAGGCGTGGGTATCAGTCCGAACCTCTAGTTCTTGGAGGGAAAGGGATAAGATGCTAACGCAATTCTAGTGAACCTCTGAATCTTTAATTATAAATTTTTGAAAGGCGGGGTGAAGTACTAGGTAAAACCGCTGTTTACGCCCCACATCAAGTTACCCGGAAATATGACTACATGTCCTTGCACGTTGCGCTACACTACGTTTTTCTTCTGCTAAACTCTTTGTATTCGTTCGCGTATTGCATTCATTATTGCTCAGAGGTCTGGAATTTTCGCCACATTTATTTACCCATTTGAGCGCTCAAGCAAAGTATGCCAGTCTGGAGGAAATATTTCGCATCGCTTACCTAGGGGAGCCAGCTTACTTACTTAAGCGAACTTACTTAAGGGAACCTAAGGAAACCACAGAAGGGGACCAGAATTTTTTTTTTCAAATTTTGTTTTTGTTTTAATTTTTGCTTGTCTGACCTTCCATAGCCACTTTTTAGCGTTGATTCGGTATCGAAAGATGCCCTAATTGCTGAGAAATCGCCATTCAAGCAACGCATTTCTCCTACTTATTTCCGGCACAGCCATTTCATGACGCAAACAGAGGCAGCCACAGTCGCTGTTTGCGTCACAATAAACCGGAAGCAAGCAAGGCTGCGGTGACACATAGCGGTCTGGACGAAACCGAATGCAACGTTATCACTTACGGAGCGGTTTTGCGCTCTCCCCGACTCCCACGTCCTATGCTGCTACGAACCACGAGGCAAAATATTTCTTCATTGCATACTTTGTTGAATTGCACGCTTTCTTGAATATAGCACACTTTGGTGAAGAAAAGCATCTTGCCCATTTCAGGCCTCATTAATGTTGGCGTCGAACCAAGCTCTCGTGTGTACCTTCCCTACGCCTCTTAGCATAGCGGAACCGCCCCAAGTGTGGAAGAGTAGCGCCATCCAGTGGCAGCTATGGAAAACTCTGCTTTCAAAGCGCACACTTGAAAATACAGCAATCCCTCGCTAACTCGAACTCGGGTATCGCGAAATATCGGTTAAGTCGAAACTTTTTCTCGCTGTTCATTTACTTCCCATAGGTGCTCCGTATTTAGCCCACTTTATCTCGAAACGTTTATTCCGAGGGGACCACGCATATCTCGAAATGTTGACAGAGAGGAGACAAGTCAAAGTCCGCTGGGAAGCTCATAAGGTCTCCGTTAGAACGCTTAGCTCTCACTACACGCTGAACGCGGTCGTGACGGCAAATTTACGAGGATCACGTGCTGTACGAGGTCGATGTCCCCTTTACCGGAATGCGGTCCGACGCCAACACCGAAGAAATACCTGTGGACGGCACAGCTGATCATGCAGACGACCTGGATCCTCGAGGAGTGCCTACAACGGCAGAAACAAGAAATATGCAGCGTTCTCTTCGCAACTAGGTAGAATGTAGCGGTGGCGAGCTACAACTAGTGTGATGCAATGAGCAGCTCGAGAACGAGTTTCTGGGATGAAGTGCACACTCGAAGCAGACTAGCACCACGCAGGTCTTTCTTCCGCAATAGGAAAAATTTGTTTTTTTCCTGCGATTTACTTTGCCTTTCTTACGAAAGCTCCCCTGTGCTGTGAAGCTTTCGTCACCAGCCCTAACTCATATATCAGGGACCTGGCCACAAACTTCCGGCATTTCCCTTAACACAAAACTCCGCTTATCTCAAAAGTTTAGACGGCTTTTACTTTCAGTTAACCAGGGATTACTCTGCTGACCTTAACCTAAATAAGCGTTCCCATGTTTTTATAGCGCAGCAGAAGCACGCAGAGGGTCATAATAAACGGGGCTATACAGGTGCCGTCAAAAGTAATTCGGACACGGTCTCGTAACTTTCCAGGGATTTCTTCTTCCGGAAATTGCCTGGTTTTATTGGTGTGCGTCTAAAGGAGTCCTCCCTAATAGAAACAGCTTCCTGTAAACCGGTAATGGCTTTCATAAAGCCAGTAAGACAAATATTTTGTCCACAGATATTCACAAACCCTTGTTCCAATTACTTATGACGGCGCCTGAACAATGGGCACGCAATTATCTGGACGAGTATTGCACCAGATATTACACCGAAACCTGAGCGAACTTGTTGGCGTTTGGGGTGCACGCGTGGTCTATCGGCTATGCTCTCATGACAATGTTTCTAGCTTTCTTTTGTTCCCCGAAGTTGAAACATGACACTACAAAAACGTCCAGTTAAGGTTTTATAAACTTGTGAAGACATACTGTTAAAATATTTGTCACGCGCTTGTACCCACTTTCGGTCTATCTTGCGCGGTATAGCCAGGGGCGGCGACGTCTATATTCGCGGTTTCACCATTTTCTACCTTATTTTAGAAATCCGCGCGGTAGAGTGGTGTATTCGTGTACTCGGTGAACTAATCTAGCAATCTAGAGCAACTTGTACTTTACATTCAGTGTCCCTTTAACTTCCGATTATTCTTTTGCCATTTCATAAAACATAGAAAAAAGAAAAAAAAGAATGCTGCTCTGAGCTAATACAGTCGCCATTATCTCAATTCGAAGAACGTGCAACAAAAATTAGGCACGCTCTTACAACGTTGTTACATGACCCTCCATTCATCACCCCTCGCCTATTACGAAATCGAAATGTTATCTACCGTCGTGAGCCATGACATGACATGGCATCGAACAAGTTCTAATACATCGAGCACTTGGAAGTGTGCCGATGCATCATCCACAATCGAGTATACGTACTCTGCGTACGGCAAGCTTCCTTGAGTGCGAGTAATCGACCATCGTCAACAGTTTCTTTGCTGCCACCAGAGTCCTTCAATGCTTTACTGAAGTCACGTTTTGGGGGTTTTACGCCCCGAAGCTACAAATGGGCTACAGGGTGTACCGTAGTGACCAGCTCCAGATTATTTTTCGGCACCTGGGGTTCCTCGAAATGCGACAACATCTCGGCTCACGGGCGTTTTTGCTTTTTAGCCTCCATCAGAAAAACGGCCGCCGCGACCGGACTCGAACCCGCGTCTTTGCGTTCAGCAGCGCAACGCCTTGGCTTCTGAGTGACCACGGCGTGTGCCTCGAAACAGAAATTAAGGAAGCTCCGAGACTGACGCGTAAGACTTGAAGGTGGTGAAGGTGTACGCAACCTTCACGACGGTTTAAGTCCACGATTGCAGCCGACTTGCTTCTTCTTCGCTGCCGCAACGACATTTACTTCACCACTGTTACTGTAAGTGTGAGCTTTCTTCATTTTATAGGAGTGATAATTATTGGATATCACCTTGAGTACGCTGTGACCTGTCTTTCTCGTTCCGAGCGACTGCTGCCATGATATCGGCGAACGCTGGAGTTTTTTTGTTTTTGCCAATCTTGGCCAATCTCCTAAGTAAGTATGCTTGGCGTGACAACCATGTGTAAAGACGCTGGGCGGTCGTCGCGAGGCACGCACACACGAGCGCTAGGCATTTTCTTGGTTTGGCAAACTGCCGGGCGGTCGGAGGGCGGCGCTCACGTGCGGCCGCTCGGCAATTTCTTGGTATTTATAACTGCGGACACAAAAAATTACGATTTGTTAAAGAGCTTCGCTCTTAAAGCAGAAACAACAGTCCACTGCAGCGGTACTTACTAGCTTTTCCACCGTTAAGATGTTCAGTAGCGCTAATACACAGCGCAACAGTCCGGAAACTCGCCCCGGCTCCCGGACGATTCCGGAAACTCTTCCGGGAGGTCCTCGATTTATAACCGCGAAGGAAATGGACGCAGGGCTTTGAGCTAACCACTAGCCGTAGTCGACTACAGAGACCAATGGAAGAGGCGAAGACTGGGCGCAGCGAAACGAGTTCTCTACTCGGCGTGCTGCGAAGAGAGGAATCGATTTTTCCCTGATCACAAGTGTAGCCGCGCTGGTCAGCCGCACACTCGGTTCTGCCGCACAAATGAACGGAGGAGGAGGGAATGTCCCGGAGAGCCGCAATTGGACGTATAGGAGATGCTGGGATGTTCGGAATTAGAAGCCGGAAGACGGCTTCCGCGCTGATGGAAATGAGGCAGAAAATACTTCCGCTGTGTCGCCAACTCGTTGATTGCTCCGTAGCGCTAGAATTCACTTACGAGTGGTTTCAGGAACAGGAGGATTGAGCATCCTGCTAGGCTTGGATTTAGGCCGGTGATGGATGGTTTTAAGGCAACTAGGATGCGGATTTTGGCCAACCATGCTCCCGCACTGTTGAAGCACTGCCTTTTGTACTGGATATTTTTCTTAGGAAAATATCGAGTACAAAAGTCTCCCACGTTAGTGTGAGCTTCATTCGTTTTTTTGTTTTTTTTTTTGTATTTCGCTTTCATCATGTTTGTCCGGTGTCAGGCTTCTTAACAAAGCAGGGATGGAAGGCGCAATGAGAAATTTTGATACGGCGAGACACAAAGTTGTAGACGAACACTGGCGGAGCAACAAAGTCGCTGGCTTCAATCAATGACCGCCTCCAGGCGAGACAGAGACTGCTGCGCGCCTAACACCAATGACGCAAGCACACCGTGCAAAAAAAACACAGTACTGGTGGGCATGTTTCCCAATAGTGCGCCCACGGGCATAGACCCGGCCACGCGAGTTGCGTAACCAACGCGGCGATTTGAGCTGCGGGGCATCGTAGATGGCACGGAATGGTGTGTTTGCGATATCGATGCCCGCAGGCGGTGAGTCCGTCGTTAGCAGTGATTTTCCCAATCGTGCGAACAATGGCTGATTGATCGTGCTCACCGGGTAGCGTCTGCCATTGGAGCCCTGGACGCGAGCACGTCATACAATGAGTCCGCAGCGTCATATCGAACACAGTAAAACCTCGCTAGAAAGAAATCACTTCATTCGAATGATCGCTTTATTCGACAATTTGCATGACACTCGCTCCAGTACACTGGGATAAAATCATATCCCTTTTAAATAAAACGCCGCCTATAATATAATCAGTCTTTTTTAAATGCGGAGCATTTCTTAGGGTCGCCTGGTCCTCCGTCGTTGATGGCGGCGCCTTCCACACGCTCACTGCGCATGCGCAACTCTCCTCCTTACACCCACAGCTCCGCGATACTACACTATAAAAAAAAGAAATAGTTAGCGGCGCCGGTTTCGATCCCACGACTCTCTGGCCGCAACGGGAGGTACGCGGTTGCTCTTCCCACTACGCTACAAATCCGGGACAGGAGCAAGTGCTACGAACGCGACTTATGTCCTTGACTAATTCAAACTACGTCAAAAAGCTACTGATACAACGAAGGCACGCGAAGCTGAACGTCAACGGAAACGACGAACTGAAAACTTTAGAGGGGGATGCTGAATTTCCCTTGGGAAAGCTGTGGCGGGAAGCGCCACGCGCCTTGCAGCTCAACCAGCCCCGTCCGCAGCGCCTCTGATGCTGATTGTGGCAGGATGCCCCTAGGGATTCGCCAACCAAAGAATCCATCACGAGATAGGTTCGCGTTCAACCACCGTCGTCATCTTCCCGTAGGGGAACCGCCGAAGAAGAAGAAGAACGAGAAGACAAAGCTGCGAAGAGGAGGGCGTGTACATTTCTCTCAGTCGGTGCAACAATGTCAACAACCTTTACCTCACCAAAGCTGACGGAGACTACCTCATCTACCACAGAGACAACATCGACAAGAACATGATGGACGAGTTTCGGCGCCTCGAGAACCACCGCCTACTCACCGTAACACAACAGCACTTGCGTGCCTTTGCCACCGTGTGGACCGGGACGCGGAATTCCCTCTGGCGCTAGTAAAAACCAGATCACTCAACATAACGCAAACACAATGGAACCACACGGAACCGCCACGATGCTTCGCATCCTCATCATGGTTCCCCACGGGAAGATGGTGTATTTTTTTTTCCTGAGGAATTCGTTATACCGTGGGTTTAATGTATTCGCAATAAATTTTTTCCCACCAACCACACGCCAATTTGGGCGCGCCTTCACTTGGAATAGCGTGCACTCCGTCCCAGAGAGCGAGTATTCATTGATTGCGGTACCATGGCAACCCAGAGAGGAGAGAGAGAGAGAGAGAGAGAGAGAGAGAGAGAGAGGAGAGAGCGAGAGAGAGAGAGAGAGAGAGGAGAGAGGAGAGAGAGGAGAGAGAGAGAGGAGAGAGAGCGGGGGGGAGGGAGGGATGGGAGAATAGATAGATAGATGAGATAGATAGATAGATAGATAGATAGATAGATGATAGATAGGTATATATAGATATCGATATATAGATAGATTAGATAATAGATAGATATTATATATAGATAGATAGATAGAGTAGATAGAAATAATTTATTATCGCACTAAAGCGCCAAATAACATCCGAGCGCGGAGACTCAGATTAGGTATGTTGAAGAAACCGAAAATAAGCTATTTCGCGACTTCTTTCGTAAAATGTAGGCAATTTGGGGAACTTGCGGCGACAGATCGGTTCGATCGACAGGCATGCAGACAGACGAAATATGTTTCCGCAGCAAGCTTACGGGCGGCGGATACTGGTAGCAAAAGATTGTTCATCTATTAAAACCAATGACCGTTTATGGGAAATTTATTTTGTCTCTTACTTCCTTTTCTTCTGTGGTGATATTGCTATTTATTCCGTTAGTTTACTTTGAGTATCAGACGCATAAGACATCAGTGGGTGTTACCGAAGACACAAGCCCTAAGAATACAGTTATTTGTTTCAAACGCGACAGTTACGCCTAATTTTACAATCCCAGCTAATGCTTGAAGAAACAAGTGGTTATCGCAGATGAGACCATATGGGAGGGAGGCCCTTTCACTATAGAGATGTTTGGAAAGAAAATACTCAGAAACTATTTAACGTTAAATGATCAAACACCAACTTTCTGATTATAATGATGCCATCCGACACGTTCTGAGGCTGTCAAAGCGGTTTTTTACGAAGAGTTGGCGTCATAATAAGCTTACAAAACAAAGTTGGCGAAAAAGGTATCGTCCGGATGACGAAGATGGTAGGTTGAAACCATTTTTTGTTGATGTTACACTTGCCGTGCCGTTACAATTAGAAAGAATAAAACGGGCTGAAACATTGTAAACAAGTTCGAGTGCGGTAAGAAAATTCTCGTAATACTGATCCCATACAGTTCTGGCGTATTTTATTTTATATCTGATTATGTTTTATAGAAGAAGTTTAAAGGTGGAAGTGGCCGATGAAAAGTTTTTTGCGCAAGTATTATAACACGTTTATCTATTTCAATTACGTATTAGATGTGCACCATCTAGGTTAAGTTGTGTGAATTATAAACTCCTAAAATAAATGATGCGGATCCACGTGGAAAATTATTTTGTTAATCTACCCGTGTTTAACTAGCAGTTCCGGATATACGCATCAATTTGCATTTATTGACGACAAGTTCCATTAACAATTCCTTGCAGCAGTTCCCTACAATATTTAGGTTGGATTGAAAAGAGTTGAAAATTGTCATCAGTAATAATCCGCCTTTTTCAAGACGCCACTGCGCATGCGCGAAGCCCTAGCGATGAACGCGAGAAACTGTTTGGAGGGCCACTGCATCCGACTGCAGCGTCCACCGATCCTCGCCTGAGGTCCATGCATCGTCGGCAACGTAAAGTGCAAATATCTAGCCACTTTTGTGTCGTTTGAATGCAATGCCGCTTTCGTGTGCTGCGTACACGTGCATCTCCCGGGCCAAGGGTGACTAGAAGAAGCGTTTTTTTTTCGCTTCCCATCAGCTACGCGCAACAGGCAACGCCGAGAAGCTTGGATTAGGGCTCTGAGACGCCAGTCTGAAAATGGGAAGCGGAAGTATCCGCAGGTAAGTTTAACCGTGGTTACGAAACTTTAACCGCGGTTATCACAAACAGCGGTTTTGTCTGTTACACACGAAATTCCGATTGTGGTGGTGACCACTTGGTTGTGAGCGTAACAAAAATAGATTACCACACTTTTAACTTAACGAGAAAAAAATTGGGCCCATCTCCCCGCGAGGGGGACTCGAGTAAATGCGTCGCATAGGGGGTGGGTGTATTGCGTTAACGTTTAGTGTTTGGGGCGTTGGTGGTAGTGAATGCGTTGTATCAGCAGCTTCTTGACGTAGTTTGAATGAGTCAAGGATATAAGGCGCGTTCGTAGCCTCCCATTCTGTGTCGGCTTTGTGGCGCAGTGGGTAGAGCACCATGTACATTGCGTTCCGCCCGCAGGGTCGAGGGATCGAAAGCAGGCGCCGGATAGTATTTTTAAATGCAGAGCATTTCAGTAACTCACGATGTCACCCGTGTTGTCCCGTCGAAGTCCGCACCGTCGTTGTCCGCACCCCTCCCCCTACACTATATAAAAGAAAATACTATCCGGCGCCCGGTTTCGATCCCTCGACCCTGCGGGCGCAACGCAATGTACATGGTGCTCTACCCCCTGCGCCACAAAGCCGACACAGAATGGGACGCTACGAACGCGCCTTATATCGTTGACTCATTCAAATTACTGCTGACGAGCGCTCTCTCGTCAGCAGTTGCCAGAAGTGCAACAACATTAACGTAACGCAAACTACTTAACGTCGTGCGCCCCCGGAAATGCTCTGCATTTGATCGTGCCCCTCGCGAGGGGGATGTTTCACTGCGTCGCCATGCGAACAGTTTGCCACGCTTTAGTTTCAGTTCTTTCTTTTATATATATATATATAGTGTAGGGTGACGGGTGCGGACAACGACGGTGCGGACTACGACGGACGTCAACGCGGGTGACATCGTGAGTTACTGAAATGCTCTGCATTTAAAAAAGAGAAACAGTGTAGACAAAACGAAATATCGTTAAAGCAGTCGCTTCAGACCCCTTCTCCAACTGCTCGCAACCGGCTTGGTTTGCTCAGGTCTGCTCGGTGTTGGGAACTTTAGGCTTAGCATCGCGGTGGATATTTGACCACCACTATCTCAACAACTGCGAATTACAATCCATAGCACAATTTTTCACCGCACTAACATCAACCTTCTCGCATGTGGAAGTTCTTTTCCGCGATCAGATTGATTTCGAAGAACGCGATAAGCTGTTGCTGCCGTCGTCTGGGCCGGTTCGAGCCGCTTTCAGTTCTGTGCGGGCAGGCGCGCCGGCGTGTTCACAGGCAAGGCCGACGTGCGCGCGAATCGTTTCCGAGTGCTGAAACGCTTCATGATTGCCTGGTTTATCCATTTTTGGGGCGGACGACGTGCGAAATTTGCAAATTTAGCACGGCTTTCTTGTAGTTGATCGGGTGGATCGGGAAACGAGCCGCTGCTGACGGGCAGTCGCGCTGCTTGCGAGAGCAAACGCAAAGAATGCTAGCGCTTCTTGGGGGCAGCGTTGGGGCGCCCGTTATTTGAGAAGCTTCGTCTCCTCCGAACGCCAAGCGATTTTTTTTTTTGCCTCCGCTGATGCGCCGCCAGTTGCGTCCGAACTGACTTGCGCGATTTTGAGCACTGCGGCTGCGGGAACTGCGGTTAGCGTGACTGAACTGAGGTGGCCAAGCTCAGTTTGCGTAAACCATGGTTAGCGCGGTAACCGCAGTTTCGCCTGCCATGTAACGTAGCAAACTGTGGTTTTGCCAAACCGCGGTTTGCTTAACCGTGGTTAACTGCACCCGTGTAACTAGGTTATTATGGGTAGTCGACCGGGCCAAGTCCGTCCAGCCGTTGGTAACGGCAAGAAAGCCTCCCGGAATGAATTGTTCTCCTGGCGACTGCATGCTGATGCAGTTGCAGTCGTCAGGGGAAGTATAAGATTAAAAAAAAGCGACTAGGTGAGACGGAAAGCTACCTTCTCTTAGAGCGTCAAAAAACAACGCACTCGCGCCGAAGGCAACAACCACGACGCGCCGCGCTAACCTTGACCTCCGATCTGCTTTCCGTCGCTACCTCAAGAGTGCGCCACACCGCAGTGGAAAAGGTGTATTGAAGGAAAAATAACGCAGTTGTGGGCAACAAAAGACATTGGAGGATATAAGAGAATGAAGCTTGTTAGATGAAATAAGGAACAGCAGAGGCTCCAGAACACTTCCTTTGGGAACCCCCGCGGTAACCTGGCTGAGCAAAGAGTTATAATTAGTAGAAACGAATTGCGACCGGTTACTATAAAAACATCCAACCGAATTCAGAATGGCGTCACCAAGTTTCAGTTGGTTCAATTCGTAGTGCATCAATCTGTGACCCACCATCAATTTGAATATCACATTCACGCAATATCACTTTCCCACTTCCAATATAACACAAAATGCCGCGAACGCCTACACACACAATATTTGTCATAATTATTGTTCTCTATGTTGAAATTGCATATACATACAGTCATATACTCCGAGTACCTAAATACATTAGAGGCGAAGCACCTTAGGGGATCGGGCTGTCGGCGTCTCCTGTCATCTCACGTAGTAACCGTACTAAAACACCGGGACACTTGTTTTCCAGCGTCTCTCCCTAGAACGCAGCGCGCACTAAAAGTACCCACTGGGATATTCGTTTTCTAGTGCCTCGCGCTGGAACTCTTCATCTCCATGGGCAAAAATGCGTACTAAAGAACACACCCGAACACTCGTTTTACAACGACTCTTGCTAGAACGCATGCTGCGGCGTGGGACACAAAGGTAACTTAAGGACAGTCTGTCTCTTATCTAATTGTTTAAACCGGTTCAACGCAAGAAAGGATGCCACCGCCTCAGCGAGAGCGCGATTGCTCCTCCCACCGGCGCTTCTCCGGTGCCCAATCAGCACGCGTCGTGTGGCAAAAGAGAGACTTACAGTCTTTGAATACACTTATACACTGCATTCTTCGCCCCTCCACTGCTTTAACGTTAGTGGAGACGGCCTGGGATTTTTTTAATGATTCCTCGCCACGTTTCGTAAGTACGTCCGTGAGCTTGTACTGCCATAACTGATCTGTTTTTTTTTGTAGGGGAGGGAAGTGTCGTTGTTCGGAGTGGTAATATAGTAACAAGAGAGACGGACTGTGCGGTCTTCTCAGTAGCCTGGAGGGACCGCGCGCAGGCTTGCTTGTGGTCAAAGTTATTGCCTGCCAGTGAGGAATGTCCAGGAGTTCAGATGAAGTTGACTTTCCGGCGGGGTAAGGCTGGGAAAGTAGCTTCAAGGTTGAACGGGCCACTCAGAAGCATCTGCAGGCCGCTTTAGAATCTGTGGTTATGATGGGGTGCTTCATGTGAATTATGGCTTAAGCGATGGCGAACTCATGGGCAGTCCTTACCTCGAAAGAAGAAGGATCTCTACATCGCCGACTGCAGAGCAATACCCTTCCTCATCCAGTCCGCCTCCATCGTATGTTCCCTACGCGATCTCTTCCCGAATGCAAGTTTTCCTCACAACAAAATCCCAACTCTCCTCTCTTCTATCCCCCCTCCTACACCTGAGCTGTGGGAGAACATGGTGACCAGCAGCGACCTGGATGCCCAGACACTTTTGGTCACCAGAGCGAAGGCTGCCCGCTGATCGCATTGCTTCCGGGAATAGCGAAGCACTCGCACTTCAGCGGCTCAATAAAACGTATTTTGCTACTCTTTTTTTGTAGCCTTCTATATATGGTTTTAACTGAGTTTCAGGCTGTCACTTCATTATAAAACATGATGAAACTATACGTAATCTTCGGTCTATTTTATTCCCTTTAATAATTACTTCGCCAGCTATACATCTCTATTATATCGTCACGGATGAAAAACCGCAAGAATTGTTTAGAAAAATATATTTACATCTTTCTTCGGCGGGTACTTGTGTACGCACTATGGCGTTACCAAGCTCGCAGCTAGGCATTATATTTGTGTGTGTGCGTAAGTGAATGTGTGTTAATCTGTGCTGCTTTCGCTGTGTGTGACCAACGCTATTATTTTATTTGATTCGCTTGTAAGAAGTGTACATCGCACGTTACTTAGTTTACTGCGAAATCACTGAGCCTTTGTCGCGTCAAGGTTGTTGTACCATCGAAAAAGCGAGCGAGCGAACGCGCACGTGCGCACCCACGCATATACTTATATACTTACAAAAAACAAACATACAAACAAACAAACAAGCAAACGAAAGTTAGCACAAGGCAGGTTCTGAGGCTCCCGCTCCTGCATGTGGTTATGGGTTGCAGTTCCTGCAGTGAGCGTACTCAGTTGGAGCGTACAATGACCTGAAAAACGCCACTTATCTTAGGGCGGCTCCTGACAAACACCTTTCCCGACGACACCGGCCTTGATGCTATCATCCCTACGCAGTACTCTCCCAAACGCTAGCACTTCGAACCCCTATGCAACCTATACCACATGGTATGGGAGTGCCACCCCACCTCAAAGATCCCCCCCCCCCTTCCCGATTCAACCCCTGAGCAGTGGGAGGACCCGCTCGCTAGCGGCGACCTGGGTGGACAGCTGGGGCTGATATCCCGGGCGCAACTGGCCGCACATGCCCACGGTTTCCTAGACTGAGGATGTCCCCACAAGAGTAAAGCGGCCCATCCATCTCCGTTCCCGCTCAGATAAAACGTTTATACCATCATTCCCACGTTTAAGTGAACAATATAGCTGGACCGAGTGAGCTAAAGCCCGTGCAAATTCTAAAGAAAGCGCGAATATAAATCATAACCCTAGATTTTGAATTTTCAGCATGATCCTTGGCGCAAAAAAAAAAAAAAAAAAAAAAACTACGGCTCGAACAGCTCTGACACCTGTTGTCAGGAATGGATAGAGAGAAGGGCGGACCTGGCCGGTTGCTCATTGTAGGACCGGATGGCCAGCTGTTGAAGCACTTGGACAGCAGCATTTGCCTTTTGCCGCTGTGACGGCGATAGCACAGTCGGACGGCCTGGGCTAATGCGATAGATTCTTGGCGGCGTGGACCACAGGAGCGACAAATCCGGGCAGCCTAACGGAGGCATTACAAAGTGGTGTAGCTCGCGGATTCGAATTCTTGACCGTGATTGAAGTTCTAGCCGTGATTTAAAACCTTTCCCAGAGATTGAAGTCAGAGCAAACGAACACATGTGCAAAATATATCCATCGTTTAGATACATTTAACCCTGGTTACAACCAAATCTTAGTCGACTGAGATGGCGTCGTTATAAGCGATATTTCTTTCGAAGCTAATACGATTTGCTCCCTATGCACAGCATAGATGTCATAAAATACCTCAAATAAAACTGAACGTAGAAGAAAGTGTTTTGGCTATAAACGAGGCCTTATTGTAAATTAACCCACACCCCCTGACCAACCCAAGGTGACCGCAATATTTTTTTAGAACTGCATTTCTTCTCTCATGAGGCTATCGCAAATACGAAGTGAACATTAGGAGAATCAGGACATCGTGAAAATTTTCAGAAAGAGACTGCCTTCCCGTTATCATTCGAACATTGCCATGCCTTTCATGCCTGCTGACGCAAACGAACCAAAAGGAGGAAATTGGACAAAGTACCGCTTGGATATCCGGCAGGGTACGTGAGGTGTGAACAGCACACGTAGGCCCATAACAATTGCACAGGTAGCTTGTGGTAGCCCGCCCCTCCCCCCTCCCCCCCGGGTTCCTGTGACTGTCATATTACGAGCTACTTTGGTGTAATTCAGTACAATCCAGTACAGTCCAGTTTAATATCAGCAATTTCAAAGGTCATTCCTCAGAAGGCAGTGCGTGTTACTGCTAACATGAGTCAATAACCATGACGGCGCTTATGTGCTCAGAGGCTTCGGAAGTGTTTTGAAGGTTGTGTACGCAAGACAATGTATTATCATTATTGCTTGGAGGCCTAGAACTTTTTCTTGGAGGGTGAACTTCGTCTGAAATGGATACTTTTTTCGCAGAGGTTGGCCCTGGCTTTTCGATTCTCCAATCAAACACTTTTTTTAAGTAACAGCTTTTTATTGACAGCAAACATCCAACATAACGAAATTATTAAGGTTGCCTGGCAATCGACCTTTGCTTGCGTGCCCCTTCACGCGTGATACAATCGACGTGGCGAATAAAATTATTGAAAGAAGATCACTAACTCTGTGATAGCAATGTGTCAGCAACAATTTAAAGACGAAAGAAGCGAGGTAAATAGGAAGGTACGCAACGACTAGCCTTGGCAGATCGGTCGTCTGTTCTGGCAAAATTACTCGTTCGTTTGAGCCTCGCACTTCGGACACCTACAGCTATTTTTTGTTTCATTTTAGAGCAATCGTTTGTCTATTCGTGGCCAGACAAGAAGGGCTCAGCCTAATAACTAGACCGTAGGGGGAGGGGTGATGGGGGCTCAAGACCCCTTAACCCCGCACCCTTTCCGAAGCTCCTGTAGCTGCTAGTGTCAAACTGCGATCTTACCCATCTTTACTACGCTAACTTCTGCAGAACCACCAGCTAAATCGCTAACTAGCACGCGGGTGCGTTTCGCTATATACCGGAACTGGACAAGACAATCTAGCTCGGCTGACATATTAAACATCGTTCTTTCCCCTTTTCTTTCTTTCTCTTTCGCTCTTCATGTAAAAATCAAGTGTGTTTAGTTTGCCACAGCGGCCAGGCGAACACGCTCGTAAAGAGCAAAATATTTTAATCCAAGCTGTAATACAAATCCATCTAATCCAATCCGATCCATTTACACCCGGCGGCGGACGAGCCACTGCGTACCTCAAAAGTGTTCGGCGAGAAGCCTCGGAATGCCCCGTATTAAAAAAAGCAACTTGCACAAATTAAATATGTTTAATTCGCCTTCTCAGGGAGAAACACTCCTCTACGCAACGACAAACTTTGCTCAAATAAAACACACCAGGGAACGTGATCTGCCTAGTGCGCTGTTATCATGAGTAGAAATAAAATATGACGCCACAAATTTTTCTTCATCCACCTTCATATTGCCTAGAGGGCCCCCCGCACTGCGTTCCTTTTAGCAACGACTCGGGATCTAAATATACATGGTCTATTTGATCCATCATCTTCTGGAGAAAAAGGAACAGCTATCGGCAAATTTTCAATAAAAAACGTCCTCAAACAGCGTTCTCAACTTTGTGGTAAGATTCAGGACAAAAATAAAACCGAAAAAGAGAAGCGTCTGATACAGACATTTTCTGCGAGGTTCCCTGAGTGGCGGAGAACTCTTTTTATTTTCGTATCCTTAGTTATCACAAAGTGCCGCTTTGGTTTTTCGCATTGAGCTTTGCGGTGTTTTTACCATTCAATCCGACAGCGAAGAAACTTCCGCGGCTGCGCTGTCCCTTCTTCTCTACCAGTCTCCCACGTGCCAGAGATGAGCAAAACTGCTCCCAATGCAAGATTCATGTATTCTGGCACCTATAGCACTTTCTTGTTGAGCTTTCCGTTTATTTCCATCTAGGGTGAATATGCATTTCGAGATTTCCTTCCCCCGAACCCTCATTTTTAGCGTCACGACACTTTTGACGTAGCGCTGGCATTCCGCCGTTGTCGGGCACAGCTTTTTTTGTACCTGAACTAAAACTTCCACCGGCGTATTCAGTATCCATATAAAACGGCGGGCGCGTCATTAAATGTTTTTATGTACTTTGCAATATACAGTAATCCCTCGTTGTAACGAAGTCAGCGGGACGGCGGGAAAATTCGTTATAAGCTGTAGTTCGATATAAGCGTCCAGTCAAGAAAAACTAAAGCAGTTGATCTTTAATTGCGCCAAAACTTCGAGGAATAAAAACATAATGTGTTCAGAGAAGCAAAATGTATTCGAGTGCAAAAAAGGCAGTGAGCTTTGACTCTCAAGTTCTTGTCAAGTGCGAGCAACTACTCCTCCAATTTGACGACGCCTTGCACGAGGCTGTGGTCGCCGTGATTGGGCGCCTTGAAGAGCCGTGAAGGATCTAGCTCCGGATCACTTCGTTCTGGTCTGCCCTAACAAGAAGCGAAGCGGTAGTCACAGGGCAATATAAAGGCGGGAAAAATGTATGGCTGCCTCCGAGGCTAATGCCAAAACTTACATTATCCAACGTGAGCGTTTTCTCCATCTTGCCTTTTGTTTCGCAATGACCATCTCGTTTCACGTTTTGGTTTGACTTTTGTTTTCGGCCGAATTACTTCCGTTTTCCTGAGTGCCACCAAATACGATTGAACTGAGTAATGTAGTTCGTGCATAGGCCATTACACTCTCTCCTATGTTGTCAACAAACCCATCAGTGTATGTCACAGTAATCAATCACTACAATTACCAAATAATGAACTTAAATGCATACACCCTGGGCTAACCCTGTGGGGTGTACTTCGTTTCTCGTGCATCTCCACAGAGCGGAATGGCTGCACATTTTTTTTATGTTCGTTACACGAAAAGCCCTTTTCCGCAGAGGTGCATTCATGTTGGTTTGAAGTGATTGCGAACTGTGCCTGCTGCTTTTCTCAAGGACGTCGGCACCGCAAGAAGAACAGGCGCTTCTCGGGGCTGTCACGTAAGGTCACATGTTGTAGGGAAAAGGGGGGGAAGGGGGGGGGGGTGAGAACAATTAGCCTTGGATCTTGCAGTCAGCTGATGGTTTCTGTTCGAAGCACGGGGAGTTGAGGAATCCACAAGAATTTTCTCTTGCACAAGCCAAAGCAGTTCCGCAACCTTGCAACCGCTGCCTCGGTCTTCGGAGATTAAGCTATCTTCTCCTCCGGGTGTCAACCTTAATTTACTTTCGCCATCTTCCTTCTTGCAGCGTCATTTTCGTAGCATCTTCCGCACTTCCGGAAAAGCCAGACAGACACCCTGTCAAGACATCGGAGCTGTGGGATCCTCCTAAGACCTTCCTGTAGCTAAACGCGACCGCGCGGGATCTAGCTCCGGGTCGCTTCATTCCGGTCTGTCCTAACAAGAAGCGAAGCGGTAGTCACAGGGCAATGAAAAGATGGAAAAAATGTATGGATGCCTCCGAGGCTATTGCGAAGACGTACATTAGCCAACGTGAGCGTTTTCTCCATCCTGCCTTTTGTTTCGCAATTACCGTCCGTTTCACGTTTTGGTTTGACTTTTGTTTTCGACTGAATGACTTCCCTTTTCCTGAGTGCCACCAAGTACGGTTCGATTGAGTAATGTAGTTAAGGTTTCCTGTGGTTCTGCGGCTTTAGGGCTGCTTTATAACCGAACTGTTTGTGGTCTTGAATCTGGCTAGCGGGCTTTGGTCAAATCTTACTGGCAAGTTCGAGCCTGAGTTGGGTGAAAGAGAATTCAATACAACACCATACCGTGGCGATTGCTACATTACCCGCATTTAATCTAATAGAGAAGGGTTAACAAGGCACATAGTGTGAACTGCCTCAACCAGAATTAATCAAAAAGCGCGAGCTAATTCATTTCATTGTGCTTCCGTTGTGTACATCGCGAAATGTTCACCAATGCCGTAAACCCAATGTAGGCAATTATTTTTTAGGTGGTGTTCAGTCTGTTCGTCGGAATGCCAGACTGTCGAAGTTGGGAAAAATAAAAAAAGAAAAATATTGGTTTAAACCTAAGCAAATGCAAGACAAACGTGTTATAATATTCTAAAAGCGCTTGCCGGAAGCCTTGCACTGCGGCTACCCCCTCTCAAACGCTGATATAACGCGCAGGCCTAAGTGCCCATTTATGCAAACACCCGACGTTGTTATTGCAGTTTTTGACAGGTACCGAAAATGGACGCTGCTGTGACGGGCAAACAAATAAAACACATTTGAGTTCTATAGTATTTGAACCCGGGTCCCCAAAACAGGAGCCAAATTCATTACCCCCGCGCTACCTCAGGGCGTTAGCAGCGGTGGAACAACAGTTACGCAAATATGAGGCAGAAAATCAACACACCAGGGGATATTCGCAGTAGTCCTTTATGGATGCTTGATTTTTGCGATAGCAAATGAAATACTATGTCCACTGCAGAAAAAAAAGAATCACTCCGTCGCCTGCTGTCCCCCGCGCCACTATAACTTCTGGCGGCATTTTAAGAAATCAAACGGCAACATTTACGAAAGGTTCCACTGGTTAGGTTCCACGTGCCGCTTGGAACGCACTTGAAGTAAGGAAATGTGGTTCTATAAACGTTGAAGTAGGGCGCCTCGATTCACACGCGCCTCTGCCGTACGGCAGCGCCGGAATATAGAGGTACGTGGCCTGAAGCTGTAAAACGCGGTAAATTTAAAATGACTTGTGCTTATTTATCTTGGGACTTGTTTATTTCGGGAGGAGTGCGACGGCAGAGGAACAGCACAAGAGGTGAGTGAAAAAGCGAAGTGAGGCATTACTTGGCAAATGCCGACGAAATACCATGACAAAAGGTCGACGAAAGGAGCAGATACACGGCAAATGTTTTGCTATTTTTTCCTGCAACAGCGAACTTAAGGCTTGCACAACAGCTCCGCTGTTAAAAATACGTTTCATTTTGTATGGCAATTGAACGCGCGTCTCCACAGTAGTACGCTAGTGCGGCACCACCACTCTACAAAAACACACTTCCAATCGGTGATACAAGAGTTGGGGCGTAGTGCGTGCGACGATGACAGCCTATCACGTGACAGGTGAACGTGAGGGCACCTGATTAGGACAAATGATATCCCAGCCAGAAAAAAAAAGTTTGATTGAGGGGTTGCTGTACCGTAAAGTGTGGGCAGCCTGCCTTTCGAAAAAATTCGCGCCGAAATACGAAAAAACGAAACACCGTGTAGAGCAGTAAAGAGGTTTTTCATAGGTGTCGCCATACTTTTGTCTTCAAAGCGCTGAGCAGCCATAAGTTCTGTGTGGAATGTTTCGTAGTAGAAGCAAGAGTTAAGGTTGGCTTTCGATGACGATTACGTTTCCAGTTCAGTACTATTTGGTGTGCTCCTGTCGCGGGTATGCTGGGTCGTAGGTATCGGAGGTGGATAGGCTAGGATCGGAGCCTATGGTATGATAATTGCGTGTGTTTGGGTTGACATCACAGCCAATGGAATCTTTGCTGCCACTGTAGCCACAGAGACAAAGTTGACGAAATATTTTCGCACAACGTGCCGCCTAACGCAGATGTCTTAAAACTCACCAGTGAGAGGCGCCTTGGACACACGTTGACGTCCCTGCGGGGCAAACTAAACTATTGTGCATCTCGTTGCAAAGGCCCGCCTTATAGCCCAGGAACTGTTAGCACCTAAAACTCAAAATTACAGCTTCTAAACAGTGTAGAGACTAGCGCTTTTTCGTATGCGATCGCTAAAGCTTTTCGCTGTTTACATCCCCTTGCATAGTGACAAAGCATTGGACTTCTAACGTTCACATTCTTCTAATGAAAAACAAGCACCGAGGTACACAGCTTCCCGAACGACAGACATGAGTCTGTTTCTCTCGCGGAGTGAACTAGTTGAAACCTAAGCTCATCCCAACTCTTCTTTTCTACTGCGCATACCTCGAACGACTTGCTACTCCAAGAAACAGGGTGTAAAGAGAAGCCCCTAACAAAGGAGCGCGCCCCGAGGACGGCCACTTTTTTCGAATAGACTCGTAGCTTCGACAGGAATGTTGGGGAGGAAGCGAGGTGGGGGTGGAGAGAAAGCGAAGGGCTGCGGAGAAGCTATCCCAACAACCATCGCTCTTCGCTAAGAAAAGAGCGTGGAATCCCTTGTCGCCAGAGTGTCGGCGACTGGAAACAAAGGAAGCAGGCTGTCGACGCCGACGACTGGAGTTGTCGCTTTCGCCATGACAAACTGTCTTGCTCGCCCCGCTAAGTCTCTCGTCCTCGAGTGCCCTACACCAACAATGTGCTCTGCCTTCGTTTTACCACCGCAACTTCCCCACGAAACTGTGGCTTTGGGACATTCCACCCACAACGCTTGTTAAGCATGGTCATGGCAGTGTGTTAGGTTTGTGAGTGGGTGCTCAAAATAGCGAAACATCCAATGAAACACGTAGCAGCACCGCTTTATACACTCCGCAGTGTCGGAGTGTGTCCTTTGATATTCCCTGCACAGAACGCCTGTGAAACGGAGCTATAGCGAGCTTCACCATATATCGTACTTCCATCTACCCTGAGTTGTTAATACCCCGCTGGAACAACGAAGCATTTTTTATATCTACGCTAAAAGAACAAGAGACCACGTTGCAGTGGCATTCTAAATTGATGTTTCTGTATTTAAGCGTACAAGAGCAGGACAGAGGAAAGGTAATTTTGGGAGCACGCTTGTGACACTTTAGTTATGGGTGGTTCTAAGACCCTGCTCTAGTTTAATAGGGCAGAAATTTTAGACGTGTCACGTCTTGAGCCTATGTCTGTACGTGTCTTAGTGCCCGGTCCGTAAATAAGTAGCGGCGCGCGCCATCCAGCGTCGCCGAATGGGGGAAAGAGAGAACGGTACTTTATGAAACGGATGGGCCTACTCTGGGATACACAACTGGCTTGCAATTCCAGGCGACTGGGAAAAAAATAAAAATTGACATTGGGATTTCAAAATGCCACATGAACTTATTAAGCATGTCGAAGCGGTTCTACACAGCGTGTGGCTGAACGGCACCTACACAAGGCTATTCCGCTTCAAGCTCAAACAGGCCACTTCCCCAATCGGCTCACTTCCAGACGTACGCAAGGACCACCTCATATGTAAATGTGCGCGGTTTCCAGCGCACCGAATGTCCCTCAAAGCGCCCCTCAGCCGGACGTGAGATAGCAGCTATGCGAACTGAGTCTTTAACGCGCACACCATGTGACCGAGGCTGCGCTGCTTTTCCAAGTAACTACAGGACTGGGAGCGAGTCATCAACAACTCTTCGCCACTCTTCCTATCATCGTCATCATCGCTGTTGTATTATTCCCCAAATATATTTATTAGGAATGATCAGAGTCCGAGAGAAGCTCAGACTGCTCACGCTGCAGTACTGACCAACTGAGTATCTGGAATTAGTGCAGATCTTACGTGCTGAGTAAGAAGTTCCTAGGAGAGCATCATATTCCACCGCACCAACCAGCCCACCTTTCATATTATCCTCTAGGAATTTCATGAGACGTTCTCAATCGAGCTTCGGTGTGGTACACTTGCAGCGCGCCCAGAAGCCGCTCATTTAAATCTCTTGGACCTAATACCGAGAGTGTTCAATACCACCGCACCACGATAAATTTGTTTCATAAGCGATAGCCGGCATGAAGAAGGTTAAAATCCAGTCGCCAGCAAAAAGCAGGGTAACACGCACTGCTTGACTCAGTCAGAAGAGGCAATGCGGTCAAGTAAGTCTGTTTACCTACCCCCCTCCCTACCCTTCCCCTCCCCTGAGCATTGGGAGAGAGCACTATCCAGCTCGGAACCCTGACGACCAGCTTTGGCTGGTGAAGAGGGCTCAAGAAGCCGAATGTCGCAAGGGATCCTGGAATAAGGACTCTTCCCCAAGCGAACTGGTTTACAGGGACGTGTATTCCTCCTCTTCCTTTCTTTCCCTGCAATACTTCTCTCTCCCTGCAATACTTCATGGCTTCGCTTTAAGGAAATTAAGTAACCACACGACCGTCGTCGGGCAAGAACCGAACGTGCGCGTACGATTCAATAGATGTCGACAATGTGTGGAGTCGCGACTATTATTCCCAAATGCTCCGCACCCTACACAGTCGCCAATGAGATTTCAGCAATGAAATAACTGCGCTTGCACGAAGTGAGCGGAGGATCGTTTTTTTAACCAGGGCGAGTAATGAAAGCACGCACGCGCAAATATCTTCAATCAAGGTGAACATTAGCAAGATAACGTTATTTAAAAACCCTGGAAGTTTCATTACGCTGCAGCCGAACGCAACCTTCCCTGTGAGATCACTGATAAGGCACAAAGAGAAAAATAAGCATTGAGCGCAGAAGTAAACAAGGATCTGGAGGGGAGGCGCGTATTTCGGGATGTGAAAAAAGAGGCTCTCCAGAGAAGCTGCCCTTCAAGAAAGGTGCCTCATTCATGTTGCGCTTAATTAAAGCATTAATTGGGCCAGCCTCGAAAGAGATAAGTAATGGAAGCTGTCAAGGCAGGCTTGCTTCTATTGGGGTGTTTTTGTATTATGATTTTGCCGCGCATCGAGCAGGGGGTTGTGTATGACTCCGCGTGTTTCTTTCCCACATCATGTTGATTACCTGGGACTGCTTTCCAAGCCCGCCTCTCAATAAGCGCACCTTCCTGCTTCCGGGTTTGTCTCCAGTTTCTATGTTACAATCAACGACAACAAAGGCGCCCGTGAGGCACATGTAATAAAAATAATCATTCACGAGGGCCTAGAGGAGCAAGGCTTTCTAAAACGAGGCAGGTTTAAAGGGTAGAATACACATCGCAATCAATGATAGACAAGATGTCTCACGTCGCAACACGTCTTTCTTTTGTCTCACCTTGGAGTAGGTCGTGTCGCGATTCTGATATAAGCGACGTGCTGTCAAGAAAAGTGCTTCTAACTTATGACGCCTACTAGAACAAACTATTTCATTTCGAAAAATCTGTTTCAGTCGAGAGTTCGACGGAATATTGTCTCGTCAGGTAAAGTCATTCGTATAAAAAGGCGGTGCACTCACCAATGTTGAAAGGAAATTGACGTGTCGTGATCCGTACGGATCCCTTGTTCGCTTTGGATCGATGGCTAAGGCCAGGTTCAGCCTGCTGTCACAACTGTCGTAATATCTTGAAATAATGACGTAATTTTATGGCTCAGCCAACCGAACAGCGTGAAACACCGTTTTTTTACGTCCATACTGCACGATATGACTGTTACGTCGGTAGTTGTAACATCGGTAGTTACATCGGTAGAAGCCCGTTGAGCGCATGACGTCAAGTTCGTGAGTACACGCGGTTTAGAGTGCCAGACGATCTATTGATTGTATTGGTTGTTGTCTGAATTATTAGTAATTCGAGATTGAGCCTCGCTACAAAATTCTATACCGTGGCTATGATGCGTGCGTTGCCCCAGTTTATCTTGTGGTCCATCTCGGCATGCTCTGAAAGTGCGTTGTCACTGTTTGGCCCTTGGTGACGCCATTGTTGTGCTGCTCAATACGCGTGCAGAAATGCCGATTTAACCGCCGCGTGGCTCAGTGGCTAAGGCGTTGCGCTGCTGAGCACGAGGTCGCGGGTTCGATTCCCGGCCGCGTTTCTGATGGAGGCGAAAGCAAAAACGCCCGTGTGTACGAGATTTCGGCGCACGATAAAGATCCCCAGGTGGTCAAAATTAATCCGGAGCTCCACTACGGCGCGCTCATCGCCTGCGTTGCGTCGGCGCGTTAAAACAACCAATCAAATCGCCGATTTAAACATGTATACCGATTCGCTGTCAGCGAACACATTTCTGCACTTCGCGACACTTCTTTCGGATCTGTATGTCCTGAACTCTGCTGTTACGGCTTTTGAGCAGTTTTGCTTGCGCGTGTTAAAGTGCTTTTCTGACGCCTCGGCGGCGGCAAGGTACAATTAGTGGAGTCCACCACGCCATCTGGTGCTTTTGTGAGAAACCCACAACGCTTCTTCTTGGCACCAGAGTGCCGGCGAGGAGGAACAGCATGGCATGAGCAAGAGAACGAGAAGGAAACAGTAACAGCTTCCGCTCAAAACGCCGCGACAGAAGGAAATAAAGCTTCGCTTTAAAAACCGGAGAAACTGGAAGGGTAAAAACAAAGCAAACAATTGGCCGTGTATCTGCTCCTTTCTTCGCAAATGTCGACAAAAGACGATAATCTTTGTCGACATTTGCCAAGTAAATGCCCCCCTTCGCTTTCCCGCTCACCTCTCATGTTGTCCCTCTTGCGTCGCTCTCCTCCCAAGGTAAACACGCTAGAGGTTTGTTCAAGTCAATTTAAATTTACCGCGTTCCACTGCCCCAGGCCGGGTTCCTCGATGCCAGCGCTGCCGTACGTTGGAGACGCGCGTGAATTGAGGCGCCCTTCTTCAACGCTTATAGAACCGCGTTGCATTAGTCCACGTGCGTTCCAAGCAGAACGTGGAACCTATCTAGTGGAACTTTCCTAACTGTCGCCGTGAACTCTTAAAATGCCTCCGGAAGCTACAGTGCGCGGGCAACAGCAGGCGACTCTGATAATTTTTTTCTGCAGTAGATGTAGTATTTCATTTCGCAAAAATCAAGAATCTACGAATTTTTTTATAAAGGAACACCATAAATATCCCTTGTGTATTAATTTTCGGGCTTATATTCGCGTAACGTCTTGTTCTGGTTCAACAATGTTGACAAGTATGAACACATAAACAGGACTTTAGACGTTTAGATTTGGCTGTGAGTTATATAAGACTATTGCGCAGACTTCGTTTCACTTTGGCCGGGCAGCTGAATCGAGTCACAGACAGACAGACAGACGTACAAACAGACAGACATAAACACCAAAATTTCTGGGTTTAAGTAGCCCAGGAAAGACTATCGCCTTTAAAAGCGGATTTCATTATTACCTTCCTTGTCACCTAGGCAGCCCGATACTGTGTAAATAGGTGCGGTGTGCGCGCGAATTGAAATTTCGCCCGACAGTGACAGTATTTTGCCCCTGGATAAACATCGTCGTGACAGTGAAGGATTCTAGACGCCAGTGCTTATCGCCGGCCTTTCCTCTCTTTGCTACTCACTCTATGTTCATACCTGGTACAAAAGAGGCAAATATAAACACCTAAGTAGAACAGGACACCAGGTGACCCAAAATCACTGTTATCATTGATCCCTTTCAGATGAATATCTCGGCGAAAATGAAATAGCAATGACATTACGCGTTCGAAACACTTGTGTGACGTGCCCGTTTTTCATTACCCTAATTTTTTTTTATACCGACAGAGTGTAACAGCGCCGTTTATCACATCAAAATTGCGAGGAACATTCGCATATTTATACGCTCGCATAGATACGTGATGTAGCTGGTGTCCGTTCCAAGCACGCGGCACAAGTTGTTCGCGACGGTCGATATCACGGAGTTTTAGCCTTCCACGCAGCGAGCTGGAAAAGCACAGAGAATTGAGACCAGCCGGATACAGTTTACGTGCCTGGAAATATCTACACAGCAGAAAGCTTAATATCCTCCATGAGAAAAATAGCCACCTTGACAGGGAGTCGAACTCGTGACCTCTTGCTCAGTTGATATCCCGGAAGTGTCATTGCCGCTTGCGCATGCCGTTTTCCGACGCACCTTTCGGTTCACCACCGGCCACACAAGATCCTTCGCGCGAGTAATTTCGTCCCGCCACAGCTGCCGATAGCACCGGTGTTAGTGCGTCTGAGCACGAGAACGCGAGTTCGATTGCCGGCCGCTGCGGCCGCTTTTCTGATGGAGGCGAAAAGCAAAAACGCCCGTGTGTACGAGATTTCGGCGTACGTTAAAGATTCCCAGGTGGTCAAAATAAATCCGGAGCCCTCCGCTACGGCGCGCCTCGTCGCATGCGTTGCGTGCGCGCGTCAAACACCGCAATCAATCAATCAATCAATCAATCAATCAATCAATCAATCAATCAATCAATCAATCAATCAATCAATCAATCAATCAATCAATCAATCAATCAATCAATCAATCAATCAATCAATCAATCAATCAATCAATCAATCAATCGATCAATCAAGGTGTTAGTGCGCTATGGAGTCGACATGGACCAGCGGCCGGAACTAAATACGGTTGAGACATTAAACGTGAGCGGGTCGCTAGAAAGTATTTTAATTAAAAGGCAGGGCGCAAAAGAATCAAACTTACATAAATAAGAATGATAATTACAAGAAAACTCTTCCGGAAAGGCACGACCTGTTCACACAACTAATCCCAGATCAGCACATCCGGCTGGAGCCATGGCAACAGGTGCTAGAATTCCCTCGCCGTTGATGAATAATCGCCGCAGCCGGCGTGGTCTCCTGGACAGCTTCTGCGTCAAGTGATTTCCGCCACCAAAGTAGCGACGTCGGCGCGCCGGAATACCGTGAAAGGAAAACTTCCAACAAACCAGGTACAAGAGGACGTCTGGCTTTCGTCGTTGCCATTTTTGAAAGGCCGCTTCAGTGCGTTGTTATAAAAAATAACGGGTGGTGATGGCGCTTAAGCGGGCACTGAAGTCGGTTGTAAACGTTGTAATCTCTGCGTCTAAGCAACCAGACGGATTATCTCAAGCGAACTGCGTAACTTCTATGCTGGCGCCGTCACTGTTGTGTAATAAGTCTGTTTTGTTTACGCTCGTTTCCGGCTTACGGGTCCAATTTTAGGCGGCTGTTACCGCAAGAGGATTCGGCAATTGCGAATTTGTGGAAATGTCTCTGATTATGTAACATAAGGGGGTGAAATAAGTACCCTGAGAAACATTGTACCACCAGAAAGGGACGAATAATTTTTTGTCTCTGTGGCCTGTTCACCGCGACGTTCGTGTCGATACATGAGCTTCGCCGTTTCTCAACAATTGTGGTGCGTGCGACCAGGTCGATTCAGCTGCACTTTAACGGACAGGCAGAAGCAGCTGAAAGTTTCGGAGACTTCACAACGATGGGGAGACGTAATTTCGCAATTTCCCAGACACGCGGCCACCCGCGTGTTATCGCTCGTTTCTTTCACTCTGAATTTTCTCTAAAAGTTGCCAACTGAAAAGCTGTGTTTGCCAGCTTGGCGAAGCAAAGGTTATTTTGGGCGCCGGTCGTCCCGTGCGGTGGCACTTGCACAAGCTATGTGTACTTTGCGCACGCCTCTTCCGCTGTCTTCTTAAACGCGACCCGATGAACTAACTATGTCTCTCTGAAACGTACACACAAAATATGAAATCAACAGGCTTTATCGCTAATAAAGATTGAAGGTCTGATGCAATCGTGATTACAATACGTGTTTTGCTAAGTAGAAATAACTTCTCTCTCTCTCTTCCCCCTCTCTCTCTCTCTCTGTCCGTTGGTACGTTTCTCACTCGAGCCCATCAATCCGTCTCTCTCTCTGTCTATCCCCCTCCGTCCGTCTCTCCCTGTCTTTGCGAGTAAGTCAATCTTTCTTCCTGTCCGTCTGTGTCTCTCTCCCTACCCACCTATTCGTCTATTTCTCTCCGTCGTGTCCGCCTGTTCATTTCTCCGTCCGTCCATCCGTCTTTCACCCTCTGTCTGTCTGTCTGTCTGTCTGTCTGTCTGTCTGTCTGTCTGTCTCTCTCTCTCTCTCTCTCTCTCTCCTCTCTCTCTCTCTCTCTCTCTCTCTCTCTCTCTCTCTCTCTCTCTCTCTCTCTCTCTCTCTCTCTCTCTCTCTCTCTCTCTCTCTCTCTCTCTCTCGCTCTCTCTCTCTCTCTCTCTCTCTACCCTGTGTTGGCCTATCCACCTTTCTTTCCTCTGTGCTGCTCATCTTTTTGTCTCTCTTTCTGCCCTAAATTATTCATCTCCCTGCCCTCCTGTTCCTCTCTCCGCCCACCCATCCGTCCCTCCTCTCTCTGCCCACCCGTCCGTCTCTCCTCTCTCTCGCCAGCCATCTGTCCATCGCTCTCTCTATTTCTCTCTGCCAATCCGTACATCCGTCGGTCTCACCTCTCCGCATATTCGTTTCTCTTGGCACGTCCGTCCGCCGTCCACCCGTCCATATCTCCCTCCCTCTCTCTCTGCCTGTTCGCGTGTCTCTCACTCCTGCTCGTCTGTTTTCCTCCTCTCTCTCTCCACCGGTCCATACTTCTCGCTCCCTGCCAGTATGCACGTCTTTCCTATCTCCGTCCGTTCCTCTCTGTCTTTCCTTTTTCCGTCCACCCGTCCGTCCGTATCTCTCTATCTCTATTCTTTTCTGTTTCCCTCCGTATCTCTCTCTCTCTCTCTCTCTCTCTCTCTCTCTCTCTCTCTCTCTCTCTCATGCGTCTCTTCCTTGCTCCATGTCCAACCATTCAACTGCCTTCTTTTTTGTACGTACCTCCCTTCTTCTCCCTCTGTCTGTCTCTCCAACTCTCCGCCCGGCCTCCCGGACGTCCGTCTGTCCGTCCCTCCCTTTGTGTGCATCTCGCAGGCAAAGGCGTTTCACGCGGAGGTGGGTCTTGATCTCGCTCGCGTTAAGAGAGCAGCGTTTCCTTTCACTCTTGAGTGGAGATCACGATACGCGAAACTTCGTTTCTTTGTGGGCACAAGCCCAGCATTTCGTGTGAGCACCCGGTGCCATCTACTGCTTCACCTGTAACACTGTTCTACTCATTTTATGCAACTGCTAAAAAGGCTTCGTTTTTCTGCCTCGGTAGAAAAGTGGTTGAATCGTGGCTTTTGGAGCAAACGCCCAGAGTTCTAGCCCCACCAACGCCGATATTTTTTGTAGCGTGAGCAACACTGGCCGAGGTTGAGCAGTTTCGCGTGGCTTCTGGAGAGCCGTGCTGCGCATACGCGAGGAGCAGTGCCGTCTCACGGCGCACAGCTGGCGCGCCGCATAGAGTTTCGCGCGCCGGAGCGCAGGCGCAGACGCGATTGAGGACCAAAATTACAAAGCATACAGCGGAGTAATGCTTCCATAATTAAAAAGGGCTACAAGTTGCAGTGGGCGTAGATTGGCTGGTGGTTGTGATGATGATGATGATGATATGACGATGATGGAGTTATCGAATAAGTGTAATGTACTCTAAGCTGCACGAAATGTATGACAGTTTCTGCAAATCTTTCTTCAAGCCCTGTTATCGGGCGTGTGATAGCCGCAGCCACATAGAAGAGCAACGTCGCAAACAGTGCGCTTTTAAGCAGGGCTGGTGAAACACCAATCTTCCTAAAAGGGGATAAAGTCTAGGTCAAGCTCAATCATTGAATAACATCTGAAGTGGGAAAAGTTCTGCGCGGATCAAAATTGCTCCTTCTATAGAATGCGAGAAAAAAAACATATTGCAAACGCCAAAAGGACACCAGACGCAAGAAAGCCTCAGACAAAGTTGGCGGTGTCCAGGAGATTGCCGAGCTGCAGATTGGGCTACGAACGTGCACTGCCTTCCCAAATACAGGGCAGAGGCCGACTTTGCGTCACCCGGATCCCTTTGTTGTCCTTTCGCTGCCGCCACTTTCACTTTCGTTTAGTCCCGGTCTGCTAACTTCGATGCTGAGCCGGGAACTCATTCACGCGTCCTCCCAAGTTTTGAACCTGACGCCCACTCCCTTGCAGCAGCCTTTCACGGGAAAAAAGGTCGATGCGTCTGCGAACTCTTTCAAAGGGAGTACTAACAGCGAAGCTGTTTAAAAAATCATAATTTTTCGTGTCCGCAGTTAAAAATTTTAACAACAAATTGCAGAGCGCGCACACGTGAGCGCACGCACGTGAGCGCGGGCCTCGCGGCCACCCAGAAATGTATAGCAATAGAAATAGAAACAAAGCCAAGAAAAAGTCTAGCACTCGTGTGTGCGTGCTTGGTGTCGACCGCCCAGAGTCCCCGGCGCACGTTTGTAACACCAAGCATACCCACCCAAAGAAATTGACCAAAATCGCAAAAAAAAAAAAAAAACTTCAGCGTTGGCCGTAGTCGCCGCAACACTTGCTCGGACCGAGAGACTCCAGCGTTCGCCATAATTGTGGCAACACCTTGTTCCGAACAAAAAAGACTCTAGCACTCGTTGTTATCGTGGCAACACTTGCTGGGACCAAGAAAGACCCGTCATAGCGTACGGCCCTCCAATGTGATGTGCAATGATTATCACCTCCAAAAAAAGAAGCTCACACTTGTAGCAACAGTAATGGAGTAAAGTTCGTTGCGGCAGCGAAGAAGAAGCAAATCGGCTGCAATCTGGAACTTAAACCTTCGTGATGGTCGTGAAGGTTGCGTACAGCCTCACTACCTTCAAATCTTACGCGTTAGTGGGAGTTTCCTTCATTTTCTTTGGTTTACACATTTCGGTTACACAGGGCATGTCACACTCACTCACTCACTTCATACACACGCACACACATGCACACACCTACAAGCACACGCAGCTTTAATTCAACGCCTTGTCCCGTACATTGTCAATGCCTGTCCTGCCTTCGTTCGGGGTGATATCCCGGGTATTGGCACACAAATGTGGTTGCGGCCATTCACGTGTACATTTCGTAGACTAGACGCCTGTCCTGTTAACTCGTCCGAAAATTTTTTTTTCTCTATTTTCCTAACGATGCCATCAATCTATAATTCTTCTCCAATACAGTACTTATTTCCATGGAAGCTTCCTTCACTTCAATTCTACAGACTTATTTTATATGCTATGAGGTGGACTTATTAGACCTCAAATGCTGTCCCGTACCTTGCAGAATCCCCAAAGGGGATTGACCAAGAAACGGGCCAATCCCTACAGGACCAATCCCAAACGGGGATCACGGATCGTTGTGTATGTGTGTTGCTCCTTTCCTGTTTTTAACACTTAAATCAGCGCGATTCAGCACTGTGTACAACCAACTAGCTCCAGTTTTAGCCTTGCCCAAATGAGGGTATGTTAGATCAGTGAAGGAGAAACAAGAACTTTCCAAGCAATCGGGTAATTGACATGACTTGGCCGTTCCTCGAACAGGAATGGTCTAGCAGAGAGGCGACATGAAAAACAAACCGCAACGCCGAGATGTCGAATTACAGCGGCAACCAGGACCCCAGCTTTCACCCACCGACCGCAACAGTCTCTACGGCCATCTACTATTTTCCCTGCTTTCGCACGTTTCTCTCACCCTGTAATAATCAATGCGACCGCGAGCACCATACAATATTAGAGAAATGTAGTCCGGCTCGGTACCCATTACGACTGTCGCGTAGCACAGGCAGCTTCCTGATCAGACAGGGACGATTTCAGAAGATCGTTATTAAAGCTATTACGTGCAACTAGCAGCGTCTCAACTCCCCTGCCAGGCGCAGCGCCCGTTGCCCCCTTTAGCCATGACAGCTAGTCTCTTCCCCTGTGAAGAGACTAGCTGCCCCGGCAGATAGTCTGTGAAGAGACTTGGTGTGTTCCGGCATAAAACACTTTTGTGTTAAAATATAAAACCCGAAAACAAACAACCCTAAGTATAACGTACTCTTTAGTTGTGAAGGTTGCTTCCCCGCAAGAAAACCCTGTGTGCAGGGGTGCACCTTTTACAAGCCACTTGATTCGTTGTACTGGCGTCACTTCCGTGACGGATATGCCGTCACACAAATGTTCGTGTATCCCGAAATAAAAATTTCGTGTTAAAAAGAGAGTTGTCAGTGTACACTACGTTGGACGTAGGTATAAAAAGCGAAGATCTTCTGGACATTTCTGGATCCCTCTACTATGCCATGGCCCCCGCATATCAGGCATTGGTCAGAGGGTTAAACGTTCAGCGACATTTCAAATGTGCCGTTCAAGGCTTCTTGCATGATTTTATAATCTCATACATTATTTTAGTTAACCATACGCTATCCCACGTTACACGCGAAGGCCCGTCACCGCAAAGAATTTTTCTATTGAAGCTGTACAGTCAAACCCGGCTATAACGAACTCGGATAGAGCGAATTATGCTATATATCGAACAAAAATAATTCAGTTACGGAAATACATGGGAAACATATTCCTTATAACGAAGTTCACATCCGATATATCGAACTCTGGGCGCCTAGAAATGCCGCCGAAATGCACGATCTCGGAGCGGAGATTGAGATGTGGAGTGGCCGCGACCACGGAGCAAGACCCGCGACTGAGACATTGCGCCTCGCACGGAGCGACGTGACGCCCAATACTTCCGGAACTGTTACCGATGCGCGGGACTCGCAACGGAACCCGCCCAATCAGTGAGTGTGGACCAAGACAGCAGTATCGGTGAACTGTGGGAAGAGCTCGCCAACGTTCCCGATGATGTCGCCAGTGAAATCCTTCCGACGCTTACAATGAAGCGCTTTCGGCAGTCGATGTGCTCCGCCAATGCTTCTTAGATTTTTGAGGACGCGTACTCGAACTGGTGCAAACAATGTTTCGTGTAGGGAATGCTATGCTAGTTGAAGCCGCCAAAACGAACGCGAAAACAAAAATCACCGTTTTTTTTTCTTTTGCGACGTGGGCAGTTAAGGCGGAAAGTAGCTTTGATACTTGCAATAAATGGATTATTTTGGTCTGCTAATGGCTACTGTACTGTGTTCGTTAGGGAGAGGGCGGGTGGCTCCCGCGGGTTGCGAACTCGTTACAATTAGCTCGTTATAGGCGGGTTCGGCTATATCGAACTATTGGATATATCGAACTAATCGCGGTGCATATTGCAATTCACTATAAACGGGCTTGACTGTATATGTCCTACCGTATTTACACGCATATAGCCTGACTGGAACCTAAGTCGACCTTTCATCCCTTCCGTTCCCCACTTTATTTTGGAGACGAAAAACAAAATACATGCACTATTACTCATGAAGTCGCGAACTATGGTTGTCACACCTGTTTTTATCCTCCAGAATTTCAAAGATGTGTGCGCATGGGTGCGGGTGCGCGTGCTCGCGTGTTTGTGTGCGTGCGTTCACTTGTGTATGTGTACGGGCGAGTGTGTGTGTCCGTAGAACCCACAAAACTTATAAATAATAGCGACATCAAAACGAGCTGTCTGCTTTATTGATTGTATATGAGCCTATCTTTAGAGGCCTCACTCTTCTGTGTGGCGTAATTGAAACCGCATGTGTGTCACTGCTCATGAGTTGTAATGGAAAACATTTATACGTAGCCTTTCGGATGGGCTGCAACCATAAAAAGCCAACTTTTTGCAACATCCTCCGACAGCATGCCATCCACCAAGGCATAACTCAGTATAAAACGCGCGAGACTAATATTGTTTATTGACTTCCCCATAAACATAACGTACGTCCTACGCAGATACGACCCCTATTTGATGAGAAAAAAAGCCACTGCATCGCCAGCGTAACCCGATTGGTACGATAAATCTTAGCTTCGCTAATACTTCAACATAAAACTGCACGAAGAGACTCCATTTTAGGCCTTCCATCGGATGTCTTCATCACTTTTACACCAATACGTTTTCTTTAGTGGCCAGTAAAACGGAACCAAGACACAGCGCCTGGCAATCGCCAGTCGCGGAGAAAGCCCTAGTTTGTCCCTCGCAAGGGGAGTAGTCGACCCTCCTCCCATAACTTTTATTAGGCCGTCCGTAATGGACCACATTGAGTTCATCCGGCTGGTCAGTCCACACGGAGGAAAGTACCAAGTTCACTTAGTGTGGGCGTATAGTTAGGACAGGCCATCAGAATTGGAAATGAGGGGCTTGTTGAAAATAAGACAGAAATAAGATTTGGCAGTCAAGAAAACCTCGGAAAGCAAAGGGGGGGATGTGGTGGGTCATTGAAACAGATAAAGAATTTGGAAAGAAAGAAAGAAAGTGGAGAGAAAATGCCCGCCAGGTAGGATCCGAACCCACGACCTGGTTGGTTGGGTTGTATTGGCGAAGAACATGAGTGGAAACTCTTTTTTTTTATAAAATTAAGTGAAGCTCAAACCCTGTGCTAGGTTTATCCTCTCTCCTTTGGCGCCGCTGGCGGAGGCGATGAGATCAGCGACATAGACGAAGTGAGATGATGCCATGCGTTGGCGGATGCTTCCTTTAATTTTTACTAACTCCTAGCTAATACGCAACGCCCGCACACGGCCGCTACCCTGGCCATGGGCGGAGCGCACAGAGACGCGAGGGGTCACGTGACACCGTCACATGGCTTATCGCGAAAACGCAGCGGATAAACACGCAGATATTTCTCGGTGAGTGCACCGTCTGTCTCCCTCGTCTACGCATGGGCTCGTAGCCCAATCGGTAAGACAACGGGCTCTCGCTCCGTTCTTTGTTCGTTTCAGGTTGGATTCCTGGCAGTGCCCGCAACTTCTTTTATTTATTCGTGGTGGAGTTTTCTGTTGACTGCAACGGTCGCGAAAGAACCCCTGGGGGTTCTTTCTGGGGGGGAGGTACAAAGTTTCGCTTTAAAATTCGCACAATATGATACAAATATCTTTTTACCTATCTACACACCGTAGTTGAAGAATTACAGTTGTTTCGCGCCACTGAACACAACGCCCGGAACCAAAAGACCCGGTTGGACGCACATTTATTCAACTGCAAGACAATCAAAAACTGGGTTTGGAACAGACACACAATCACGGCATAGGATTTGAGTTCTAAGCGCGAAACTAACGGGCGATTGACTGCCTCCCGCTCGTCGTAAGCGCGTCTTACGATATACGGGCCGAACAACAAGCCAAATCACTCCGGCGCAAGCCGAGAAGGTTTCTATCGCGCACTCTCTACATACCCGATGCGGGGTTGAATAGTCGCTAGTGATAAACTCCGAACATAGTAGGAGCAGTCTTCCCGCAAGAGCACTCCGTCGAATTGCATCGCGAAGCGAGCGCGCCCGGAATACACGCACAGCTTCGGCCGCCAGTCTGGCTGCGAAGCTTCTTTCGGGCAAAGCTTCTTTGCGAACAATGCCACGACAATTCAGCGCAACGGCAATTCAGCGTAAGGGCAACGGGCAGACCACGCTGCAAATTTAAAAACACAGTAGCGAAAAACATCTTCTATCTGACGCATATCGCTGGCCACAGAAGAGCGCAACCATGAAAAGCCTACGCACTACTTGCCGCCATGATGTAAACAACGACATACCGAAGCCCCTAGCGTACGCGCGAACAACCCAAAAAAGTAGCGTACTCTATTCTAATACGCTCTATTCAAATTTACGGCTCGATAGATGGGCTTACGTAGCGCAGCCTTGGTGTACGTATAAAATTGGAGGTAGTAGGCATGCGACTAAGTTGAACCTGGAATAATCATCGCAACCGCCATCCGTGCGCGGCTTGGCAGCTTGCGGAAAACGCCATGGCTTCAATTATACCCGTACATTTGTAATTTCTTATGATATATGAAAGTTAGCGGGCACGAAAAGGATTTTACGTATTTCTTTTGGAGCTTCTGTGCGAGCTTCTAGTTCTATTGTTCGTCACGTGACTCTTGAAACATCCGCTCAGTAGCCGTTTACGACATCTCTGCTAGGCGACTGATAGCTTCATTTTTTATTATTTACGAGATTATTTTGAAGGTACTGCCCACAGACTTGTATATTCGTTTTCTGGGGATGCCAACCTATCTATTTAGACCAACGTCTGTTTCGTCTTCAGTGTCTCTTAAGAAGCTTGAAAATTCCTAATCAGCAGTGCACGGAGCTATCTTGAGCCGCATGAATCATAGGAGGTTGTGCCAATCGTGTTGGGTATGCGCTTCTCTAATAGTTACGATGAGGGATAGATACCGCGCCATCATAAAAGATGATATTGCCAAAAAAAGAAGCGGAGTTACAATGAAAAGAGACCGGGGAGGACACTTCTAGGCGATTCGTTTCTCTAACAAGACGGCGGAAGGACCTCAATAATGAGCAAGGCAAGTTCTCGTCGCTCCAGGCTAACAAATCAATATTCGACTTGACGAACGTCCGTGAAATGTCGGCGAAAAGTGTGAATAGGGTTCGTTAGAAGAGCTTGCCGTGCGAGAGTAGGGGAGGCTGCAACCATAACCAAAGACACAGAATAGAAAGCTAACAAACGGCTGTGTATTCATTTAGTCCCCGAACCTGAATACACGAGATTTTCGAAGTTCGGTTCCGAGCTGGCTACCAGTCTCTCGTTTTGTTGACATTTTCTGAATTCCTCACTTCTTTTGTGTTATGTAGTGGCCTGACTACTTTATGTTGAGGATGGGCTGGTTCACTTTGAAACAGAAATTTATTCCACGTAGGCAGAGAGTAGAAAAATCAGGCGAAGTGTAGGAAATAGTGAGCTAATGTCCATCAATAATTCTCATGCCATTTGTCTAGATCGTGAGTTCTTTAGGACGGATTTGGCTATGAGTACGCAAAGACGTTGGGTCATGTTATTCTGCTGAATTTTTGTATTGTTTCATCGCCAATAATGTATATTTCCGCCACTACAGCGATTATCATCATTTCGTCAACTATGTATTCTTCTGCAAATGCAAGGCGTAGTGCAGCGTTGGTCTGTTCTCGCTATTTTTATTTGTATTTCCGACATTCTTTTGCACATTTTTTTGTCTTCGTTTTTTGGAGGACATATAAGAGATGAGCACTTCTGATTTCGTCAGTTCATTTTTGTCAAAATTTTAGTTTTTATATTTCTCTTACTTTCTGGTTTTTCGGAAATTCGGTTCGACCAATTTATTCTATTGCTCTATTATAACGACTAAATGTGTTACTTCCGCCAATTCTGCATTTTTCTGCGAAAGCAGGGCGTTACATGGTCCTGGCTGCGGGGGTACTCGAACAAAAATGTATCAGCGACTGTATCAGCGACTAATCCTACTCCTTCAACGCACTACCAACTCCGTGTGTAGGTACTCGTATATTCAGGAAGGATATGCACTGGTACCGGGTCATGGCCAGAATATCCCCAACCAATTATCTGACCATCTTTCCCACTCTCCATCCCTGCCTGCATCCTCCCCTAGTCCCCTTCCTGGTGATTCGCATGGCCGTCTATTGAACCGGAAATCTCTCCTGAGAAAAGACATACGTGACCTAATTCCCTCGTGTGTCCACCCCACCCCCGTTATCTTTTCCATAGTGGAAGGAGTTCTCTCGGGAGGTTTCGGGCTGGGATGCTGCTCCCACCCTCAGTCACCTGGACTCGGGGACTCTCCATAAGAGACCCAGTAACTTGCCCCAAGTGTCCGGCTCCGGCGACTGAAGCTTATGCCAAGCAGACCATCAAGCCGTCGCGCATTTAGTCCCAGTCTTCCCTCAATTACACGAAGAAAAAAAAAACATTTTTAATTCAAATTTTGAATCAGGGCGGTTCGGTACAATATTCTCACAGGGGCTGGTCTCCGTTGGGATAAACCGAATGACTTCAACCGCTGGAAGCAAGAAGACAAATACTGCAGGTTCGTAATGAACTTTATGCACGTAACTGGACTACTTACCTATCTTTAGACTAGAACAGTGTCATCGGTTTCCCGACTATATGTGAGTTTTGTACTCTCTCTCCCTCTCTTGCCTTCCAACTTTCTTCTTTCTTCCCAACTTTAAACCTGTTCTAAAAAATACCACCCGATCGGTGTAACGGAACCCAGATTGCCGGGCATTACCAGATTCCTAACAGAGAACTGTTAAAAAGGAGAATGAAGAGCGGCTCACATGACAGCTGTAATAATGAACGCGCAGAAAAATACCATCGCTCCAAACCAGTACCTCCGTTGAGGCGATAACGATTGATATCAATTGTTCAACGACATAGAAGGACGCGCCATTCAGTCCGGTAAAAATGGGGAAAAAAGAGGCCGCAATGAAACTTGTACAGAGGAATAGACGGCCCTAAGCTAACACTGATTCCGTGGTGACGATTCCGTAGACCCAACCACATGGTGTCTTACTTGTTTTCAAATTCCCGCTTTGACTTTCCTTGAAATTTGCGATTTCTTTCTTGCTGAAAGGCAAGCAGGGGCGAAGCGGGCCGCTACTCCTACGAGTCGAATGTTCTCCGCCAGAAGGTCTAAGCAGGCGCGCTACTGTGAATGCTGAACGGAACATCCACCAGTCTTTCGCACAGCACGCAAAGGCGCAGGATTTAGGCAGCGCAAAAAAAAAAAACCAAAGCGGAAGAAAAACAAAAATCTACACAAGGGAGAATCAACAATCCCTGCAAATCCCAGGGATAGACGGTACTCTGTTGGCAGTTTGGTGAATGACTTTTCCTTATTCTGGAGGAAGGCCTTACGACGTAACTTACTTTAGCGCGTGCGCGAACAATGAAATCAAGTCTGGGATAGTTCACCTCCTCTGGTCTCAAAGAAGAGTCACGAGGGTTTCTGTAACTATTTGCACAACTGTGAAACCAGCTTTCCCATCACTAGATGAGTTTACTTGGCCCTACAGCCACAATTTGGTAATGTGATATGCCAATACCGAAAGGAGAAGATGAGCATCTTGATTGCTTTTTTTTTTTTTTTTGGGGGGGGGGGCGGTGGAGCAGTGTGGAAAGAAAAAACTAGCCTCAACGTTTTTTCAGCGTCTTTTTGCAATCTATGCGGCACAGAACCCGGCCAACGACAGCAGACTGTCCACCCCTTCGTGGCCTATCATAGTCATCGTCATCATCACCATCTTCATCGTCATCGTCGTCGTCGTAATCATCATCATCATCATCACCATCAGCCTATCTACGCCCACTGCAGGGCAAAGGCCTCTCCCACGGACCTCGAATTATCCGGTCCTCTGCTCACTGCGACCAATCTCCAAACACCCCCCCCCCCCCCCCCCCAACTTCTTGATCTCATCTGCCCACCTAACTTTCTGCCTCTCCCTGCCACGCTTGCACTCTATAGGGATCCACTCTGTTACCCTTAATGACCAACGGTGATCTTGCCTCCGCATTACATGCCCTGCCCACGTCCATTTCTTCTTAATGTCTACTAATATGTCCTTAACACGCGTTTTTTCCCTGACCCACTCCGCTCTCTTCTTGCCCCTTAATGTTACACCTATCATCTTTCGTTCCATTGCTCCCTGAGTCGTCCTCAATTTAAGTTGAACCCTTTTACTGAGCCTCCAAGTTTCCTATACCGTGTCCTGTACCACACGGTATACAACGTAACCTCACCCCTTCTACCCTTCTTTCCAATCCAACCACTAAGCTGTGGGAGGGCCGGGATAGCCGAGACGTGGATGATCAGGTACCCCTCATATCCAGGTCGCAACTGCCCGCACGTTCCCTGAGCCTCCACGACTAAAATCGCCTCCTGCTACAAAGGAACGGCTCACCCACGTGCGTTTCTGCTAAAAACATTTAGGCACCCACCACAATATCCCACGCCGTGCAACTATCCAGACGATCACGGGGCTCTTTGAACCTTCCCTCATCGATATTCTTGAGTCCGTCGCTCGATTTCCCCTACTCGCCATCATCGCAAAAAGGCGACTTGTCGCGCCCACATAGGGATTGCTGCTGGAATGGCTGCTTATTTGATCACTTGCTTCCTTCTTCGCTTGCTCAGTCAGCCAGTTTCTCTTCACAATTTATGACAAAGAAAGTCTAACTCGCCCGTTACACGTTCTGCTTTATCGTCTGCGCTCCCTAAATCTCCGCACAAATCCCGCATCGGGACACGTGCAGTTAATTTTCCCTCCTGCTGTCTCGGAACATTTCTGAAGCGTATACAATTACCGAGACGAAGCGTGAAACGTACAGGAATCAAGACTCAAGCTTTAAGAGCGAACGTACGGCCTTGTCCGATCAAAATGAAAGACGAGCCGTATATCTTTCCGCCAGCGGAGAGACATCCCCCGGGCCATTTGTTGAGAAAATTGGAAAAGATCCCGTGGAGTAGGGGACGTCGTTGACACCTCCATTTTTTATTGGCGTTTTTGGAGCTCTAGGGAGTTCGGGTGCTTAACGCCAGCGAAAACAAAGAAAGCAATACTGTCAGAAGCAGACCTCCGCTTGCTCCCGACCAAGCAACCTGATGGGCTAGTTTACTGGACATGATAGAATAAAGTGCGCAAACAAGGGACCAGACAAACCGAAAGAAGGCACGACATAGCGTAGACTGTGTTAGTCTGCGGTGTGTGGTGTCTTCTTTCTGTTCATTCAATCCTGTTTTGCGTTGTACTTTATCTTGAAAAAAAAAGAACAGTAAACGCCGCAAGGCGGTTTCTAAAACAGCAGTGCGGCCTGATCGTCCGGCACTAGAATAGCATCTCGCTTCTCTGAACAATGACACCCATTTCCCACGGAGCGGGAAAAAGTGAGAACGGCCGCGCTCAATATCAGCTGCTCGGTACTTGTAATGCCGCAGGCCATGCCGGATATTCGGCAGTTCAAACGACGGTGATGGGAGAATCCGGGAACCCTGACCAAATAAAAATTTGGAGACATTTTAAAACGAGGGCATGTGCGCGCGCACCCGCGTGCGTGCGTGCGTGCGTGCGTGTGCGCGTGTGCGCGTGTGCGCGTGCGTGCGTGCGTGCGTGTGTGGCGTGCGCGTGCGTGCGTGTGCGCGTGTGTGCGTGTGCGTGTGCGTGTGCGTGTGCGTGTGCGTGTGCGTGCGTGTGTGTGTGTGTGTGTGTGTGTGTGTGCGTGCGTGTGCGTGTGCGTGGCCGTGGCGTGTGCGCGTGTGCGTGCGCGTGCGCGTGTGCGCGTGTGCGTGTGCGTGCGCGTGTGCCTGTGCGTGTGTGCTGCGCGCGTGCGCGTGTGGTGTGTGTGTGTGCGTGTGCGTGTGTGCGCGTGCGCGTGCGCGTGCGCGTGGGCGTGCGCGTGCGCAGTGCGTGTGCGTGGCGTGGTGTGTGCGCGCGCGCGCGAGCGTGAGTGATATTAGATAGCTGCAAAAAAAGCAAGTCGCCCTGCTCGAAAGCGTGTGTGAATAATATCCGCTACCTTCTGTTGCTTTTGTTAAGTGCAAAGAGAGAGAGAGATAGACGGAGAGCTCTTTTTTAGAAGAAAGAGAGAGGTCTGCTGGCATGTATTCGCCTACATGCTCCTCTGTGGGGATGGGGTAAATGGAAATAAAGGCCCTAAAAGAAGAAAGGTGAAAGAGAGGGGGAAAAAGAGGAAGAGATAAAAAATAAGGTGACATGGAGTGTTCACACTGAACTGCAGAAGTAATGGAAATGAGGACAGTCTGCGAAATTTTATGCGCTCAAGTAACGTGAGCACTGCGGCGGGGTGGGTCATGGTGGGAGACTACGGATTGATATGGACCTCTGAGGGAACTCAATATTTACCGGAACATCGCCCACTTATTTTTCTACTTCCACAAAAAAGGATCTGAAAAAAATTCAGGGAAGCTTGCACTCACGCGCAAAACTTGAATGATGGAGCTGTTGTAGGTGAACATTCCGGACCCATAGTTAAGCTTCAGTATCAATATTTATTTGCATAGTTGCGGTGCCAGTAATCGTCATCATATGCATCGAAGAGGTGTCGTCTTCTTCGCGGGGAGTGCTGGATGCGAAGTAATCCTCAGCGTTGCAGTCTTCCACCAGCTCTTCGTCACCGACTCGAATCAGCGGTGGCGGGATCTGCAATTTTCTCGGAAAGGAACTGGCACACTCGTAGCCATGTCTCAAATTATCGATAATGCATTCTAGAGAAAGTGGTGGCCGCGGTGGCCATTCACAAGTGCGGTGTCTTTTCATCTTTAGCATTAGCGCTTAAGTTCTTTTTGACATGCGCGGTAGTGCTTGACGACAGCGCTGGAGTTTCTTTTTAGGGGCGAAGCTCCTCTTGCTCGGGCCCTGTCCCGTCCCTCGTTGCTGCCCTGTACATACCACTGATGATGATTGTGGCAGGATCCCCTTAGGGATTGGCCAACCAAAGATTGGCCGAAGAGGTCAAACGTTCAACGCGTTCGTTGCTAGCCAACAAGGAGGAGAGGGAAGAGAGAGGTTGTCGTTCGTCGCCTGCGAGCTCAAGACACGTACCGGGGGTACGCGACACAAGACGCTCTGCAGAAGGCGACGGCAAGGTGGCTAAAATGTCACACACCGAATTCGCCAACTTACTCATGGAGATTCCATCGTCCCAAACAAGCCCTACATAATCAGCACAAACATCGACGTCGTCGACGGGCTTGTCAACGGAGCGGTGGGAGTCTCAAGCTTTGCGAGCGAGGGGGTGGTGGTCTGACGCGGCGGCGCCCGTTTTCGATCCCACGACTCTCTGGCCGCCGACGGGAGGTACGTGGCGCAATTCCCACTGCGCTACAAACCATACGGGAGCATGCGCTACGAAACGCGCCTTATGTCCTTCACTCATTCAGATGGTGCGCGCCGTCAAGATAGACCCTATAACAACGTTCGAGGATTTATATGATGTGTTGGCCTATG
>CM023449.1:52484771-52789417 GCA_013339765.2 Haemaphysalis longicornis | reverse complement strand
AACACCATTTGTGAGATGGCGTTCCGTTCTTTGTATACTACCACATCCACAATAAACGCCCTATCTGAGGTAATCATCTCAAGCGGGCGGTCGCCATGTTAGTCTTCTGTTGTCTCCGTGCACCAGCACTTCAACCGTGGCCTAATGCTAATTAGAACGAGTGAGCAGGACGCGACGGTTGCACGCAGCTACAAAACCAATACCGTACGTATACCCGTATAGATGCTTCAACCAGCGCGATCACAGGCAGAGAGCGCGGCCGTGTTGTCTCAATCTGTTTATTTTGGCGATAGGTGTTGTCAAACTCTGCTGCTAACGAAGAGGCAGTTCTCGCCGTTGCAAACAATTGCAATGTTCATCTGCTTCGCTTGCTTGCGCATACATAGACGATTAAATTCTCGTGCCAGCGCGCCAACGCACCCGACTGCAGCGACTCAACTTGCCCTGGCGGCACGACTGGCTGCCCGGATGTAAACAACCTCTGTGCTATCAACGCAGCGCTGGCAGCGCGGCCGGTGACTCGGCGCGGCCGGAGCTTCAAGCCTCGCCTTGGGCCGTCGTTTTTTCGTATTTGTGAAGGACTAGTAGTGCCATTTGGTGGAAAGATTTTCATGTGCCCCTGTCACACGAGGAACGGCCGCAAACAGCATTTGGATACGGCGACAGGTGTGGACAGCTCGCTGGTAAGTGGTCTTTCATCAGTCGATGCGTTTGTCAAACGTTTGGATAGGGTTAACAGCGAAGTACCCGGGTACCCGTGCCGCTCACAGCTCGTACACGCACGGGCAAAGAAAAAAGCGCACACTCGTATTATTTTACTTGTTTGTGGGTTTTGGGGTATGCGTTCGCATTCTTTTGTAGGCCGGTTTGTAACAGGGCATTCGAGATAAAATCGTTTGTCGCGCGCGGCGTCGTTTCAAAGCAACGTGACGGTTACTTCGTGCTGGCGAAAATCAGCGCAGTCAGACGGAAGCGGGAAGGAAGGTAGAGAGATCGGGAAAGAGGGCGCTAATATATAAAAGAAAGCGTAATGCAAGACGAGAAATATAACACAACCCGCCTGCATTTCTCCGAACTTCAGGACAGAGCCGCACACGGGTACGTTGTCACAAACTCGAGCGTACGACGTCTAAAAGTACCGTATATTTTTTTTTTTTTTTTTCATTTTTCAACGTGACCTGAGCCACTTATCTTCTCATTGCCGCGCATGCAGACCTGATTGTGTCCCTGTGTTTGAGCGCACAGCCATCCTTTTGCGACATAAGAACCAGCAAACGCGAGAAATTGTAGAAGCCAGCCACATCAGAAAAGCTGGTTCCGAATGTATCAGTCATCCCTCTATCGCCCTGCTTAATCGAGAAGTCGCATATTTAGACGCACATTGAGCGCTATTTCGGTGCTTCTTCTGGGAATGCGTGTTGGGGGTGGGAGGGGGGTCTTAATCCATGTATGATGCGGTTATCTTTGCTGATTTTTCGCCTTTCGTGCGCCTCAAAGTTCGTTTTGTGGTTTGTTGTTACGGTTTTTTAGTATTTTCGGCTGAGTGCGCCGAGAACTGTGACGCATTGGGGGCGCGGCAATTGGGCGCTTGGGCATATAAAGCTTTGAATTGTGCAATAATAAACTAGTTGCGAGTGTGCGCTTGTGCCGTCTTCATGTGTTCTTGTCCTCGTTAATTTGCGCGCAGTTTATTTTTCGCAATGCATAATTACCAACTCGCCCAACTCGCAACCCTTTTACAGATCCTATACTCCGTAAAAATGAGTTGCCTGTCCTTTTAGGTACGGCAAAATCTCGCGCAGCGCATCATTCTGCCAGGGGGCCATATCCTAATGTCAATGCACACACTATGAAAGCAGCTTGCACTTAATGCGTCACATTGTCTGCTGATAAGCATTTTAGATTCGCCCTCTCATCATCATTCACTTCGTGGAGATGGCGGGATTTTGTTTCATAGCTTGTTGTCACTGCAGTAATTAATAGCAGAATCAGTCCTACAAATCACAGAAACGGTTCGTTTCACGTTGAAAATAATCACAGTAACACACTTTGCACCACACGGAGGAACAATCGGTTGCAGTGATGAGGCATAAGGGTAACTTGTTGTTAAAGGGTCATTGAAGACAACCAGCAAGTTGATTTCAAACGGAAGTCGGACCTCCGCATAGCCATTTCAGCATTGATTTAGTGCCAAGATGCCTTAAGTGCTGAGAAATCGCTGTTCAACTGCTCATCAAACGTGACGCAAACACGACTGCAGTCGCTGTTTGCATCAGGATAAACCGGAAGCAAGTGAAGCAGCGGTGATTAATAGCAGTATACAAGCAACTGAATACAACATTACCACGTACCAAGCAGTTTGGTCAGTTCCGGTCAAATCGCTCATGCTTCCCCAAACTCCCCTGTCATTTGCCGTTCGAGACCACTAAGCGAAATGTTTCTCCATTGGACCTGTGATCAGTATTTACGCTTCACTGAAGAAAAACATTGGCCTTTTGAGGCCCCGCAAGTTTTGGCGTCGAACGATTTTCTCATGCGTAGCTCGCATGCTCCCTTGGAAAGCGGTACTGCCACCCCAAGTATGGACGAGTAGCACCATCCAGCGGCAGCCAAGAAAGAAGTTGTGCGCGTCAGGCCACTTAAGCCCTTCCGGTGAAAACGTGTTTTTGCTAGTTTCAACCTTATTTTAAAAAATGCCAGGTGTAAGAGGGGTATAATAGTGTTCTCCGTGAGCTAATCTATCAACCTAGAGAGACGTGCATTTTAACTTCACTGTCATTTAAAGTTTGTGCTCGAGTATATTGTGCGGAAATAATATCTTTTTTATTGCTGCAAAAGCCACGATGGTTAATGTACTGGCACTTGGTTTTTATGAAGCCTTTGCATTCCTAATTTAAGTACTGAATCTTCGCAGGGAACCTGGCATAACAATTTTATTACTGTCCGAATTATTAAGTTCATTTAACCATAGTGTCTGTTTTGAATTTTACGTGTGGGGCATTTTTTTTTTATTTTTTGCCTTTTTTCAGGTAGATGTTCCTTTGACTCCCTGCCTGCATTCCGCGAACGGGGAAATTAGCCTCCGCATCGATGGCCAGAGTGTCTTGACTGCATCATCTTTACTGGGAGGACCTGTGTAGTCTGTTTGCATCGTTCTGGGTTTTCAACATTCAATATCCAAGAAGGCACACAGAGCTCTAACGTTTGTGGAACATGCCTTTTTGGACCTTGCCAGCACCAAACCACGTGTGAAGGATTTAGAACTAATGAACTTTTATCGCATCAATATCGCTCACTAATACTTGTTTTCAATTCCTGTAATCATTGGATAGTAGTTTAAAGAATTTCGTATTATGTATTATGTTTCTGACGTTTTCTTTTTTTTTTTACTGAACAGGGGATATTTGATGGGCCCTTCTGTATGCTGATAATACAGCTATCTTTTAGTGAAGCAATAATATTAACCAACTAATATAACTTGAAACAATTATCTAAATAATGTTGGCAACTGGTGCCAAATGAATCAACTCAAAATTATCGGAAAAACACGAATTACATGGCTTTTTCTTCTCACTCTGAAGAAGCTGTCGCGATACCACCCATTCTGTTCTATATCCTTGCAATTAACCCCTCAGACTGGGTCACTTTTCTTGGCGCATTTGTGTCTTTATCAAAACGCACTGGTATTTTCCGCAGCATATTTCTCGTTCTTTATATTACTCATTTATCCATAGCCATCTCATTGCTGTCTGTCTCCTACATCATTTATCTCTTGTGCCTTTACCATCTACAAAATGCTCGTTACCTTTCAATATCAAATCGTTACACAGCTCTCGCTCATTTCACCACCAATTGAAAAATGTTTTTGTTGTTTTAAACCACTGCAACCATTTTTTTTCACTTTGTGTACTGAGTACTGATGCGTACTGATAAGTACTCACGCGTTCTCAATCCTCTAGTATTATATAATGATGTCACTTACCATGCCGTTGTGTTTGTGCCTATATGTTTTTCGCGTATTTCCAGTTCTTGTAGTAATATTGTTTCTACAGTTTGTTCAACTAGCACACAGATCGCTCATTTCACCACCAACTGAAAATTTTTTGTTGTTGTAAACCACTGCAACCATTTTTTTCACTTTGTGTACTGAGTGCTGATGCGTTCTGATAAGTTCTGATAAGTACTGACGCGTTCTCGATTCGCTATTATTATATAATGATTTCACTTACCATGTGGTTGTGTTTGCGCCTATCTTTGTTTTTCGCGTATTGCCAGTTCTTGTAGTAATATTAATTCTACGGTTTGTTCAACTAGCATTCTATTGCTGTCTTCCATTCCTAACTGGCGTGTTTTTAGCAATTTACCATTTTTGCTTTCTTATAGGAGGTCGCCCTAAGTTTTTATTTCGGAGCCTCCTTGTGTACACCATGTACCATGTAAACTTGTATGCGAAAGTTCGTTTGAAATAAACCTGAAACCGAGAAAAACCGTGTGAAATCAGGTACTTCCCGCAGGGAACTAGAAACTCTACCTTGTGGCCTTGAAAAAACTCCTTTCGGAAGGCCTACAAAACCGCCCCAACTTTGCAAAACTCCATTCAAAAGAAATATATGCTTCCCTTGAACCTCCTAAAAACTCCCCTCGCGAGGCCTACAAAACGTAAAACTCCATGCAAAAGAAGTAAATGCTTCCCTTGAACCTCCTCAAAACGCCCCTAAAATAACATAAGTACTTCCCAAGGGAGCCATAATAGGCTCCTATTCAACCGCCTAAAAAGTCCATAAACATCACTTAAAAACGCCTTGAGGAAGTAAAGAATACTCCATTTTGATCTCCTTAAATTCTCCCTAACATTTCTAACACTCCCTAACTACCTCCTTTCTATCACCTAAAAACACCCTGTTTTGAGGAGGTAAACAAAACCTCCCTGTTCCATGTAGTAAAAAAAACTCCTACAAGGAGGATCACTAGAGGACAGGCGAAAAAGAACCTCTAGGGAGTATATGGGTGGAAAAAAAGTTTAGAGTGTAATGAACACGAATTCGTGCGGCATACCTGGAATGAAGAACGTTTTTATTATTGAGTTGAGTTCCAGCGTGGGTGGGGGGTGGACATCCTAGTCCGGTACTCCACGCTGTGCTGCGGCGGCGTCCCCGGCGCGCGTATCCAGAAACTCCTGATCCCCATGCTGGCCACTGCGCAGCAAGCTCTCCCACTGCGCTATGGTGGGGTAGGAGGGAGGGAGATGGGAGTTGGCAGGGAACATCCGAACAGAATGAGTTGTATTCGGGGTGCCGGAGCGGTATGGGCAGTCCGGTAGAAGTATAAAAGAAGCATTGTGCTAACAGATCCCACCCGCATAAATACACCACGCTGCCAGCGCCGCTTTGTTTTGCGCTCCATTTCGGCGTCCCGTTCGAAGCGTAGTAGCGAAGAACCCATGGCATCAGCAACAAAATAAAAAATGTATTGGTTCTAATCCCCACTGTGAATGTGGTTGGAAAGCAAAGCTGTAAAGGACACCCACAACAACTGCCCAAGCGACGTCACTTGAATGCACACGCCACGTGGCTCTACAAAGAGTAAAACCAGGGATCCTGCCGGCCATTACCTGGAATTCGCGGGGGCGGCGTTCCGAACGCAGCAGCAGCGTCGACCACGCCGGGCTAGAGCGCCGGATGCCGCCGCTGTGGCCCGGCCGTGCGTCGGCGGAAGGAAACGGAGAGGAGCGTCTTTCGATGGGTGAGACGCCGGAACCTAGCCGTCCTGATGCGCTAGCTCGGGGCTACAGCACCGCGCGACACAAGCGCAGACACCGAAACAATTCGACGTGTGAGCTTAGGGATTCCCATTTATGCCGATTTGTTAGTTCAGTAAGTTTGAGAAATGCGAGAAAGCTGAGGGAACTTTTATAATCGCTATTTATCAGGACCAGTTGCTTTTTTTTCCCTTTTGTAATCCCTGTTAAAACACAACCGAATTGGTATTCACCAATGTTTTGAAAACGGAGTCCCATTCGTGGCACGCAGTGCGAAAAAGGTAGCGTTTCTCTATACTTTGACGCAAGTCAAAACGGCGGTTCCTCATTACTTGCAGTTCCGATTCGTTGAGAGCAAGTGACGTCATCAATAACAGTCTGGTCTATCCGAAGGCACCCCAGGAAATGGTAGGCATGTCAGGGTAGCAAACGCAGATTGCTCTCTGAAGGACGTTGACCCTAAGTGGGAAAATAGCTTGGCGTTTTCGATATAAAAAGCGAAGCATCTGATTGAGACAATCTCTAAGTGAGGTGAACAAGGGGTCCCTACACAGTCAAAAAACCATAAATATATTCGAGCATAGGCGTTCTGAACGAGGCATTATTTGTTTGCGTCAGAAGTGAAATATTAAGTGTAACTTGCGGCATTTTTTAACAGCGAAGATGTTGTACAAGCGGTAACTTCGCCGTTGCAGGGAGGAGGAGGAGGAGGAGGAATAAACTTTTGTTAAACAGCAAGGGTGCTGGTGTCAGGGGCACCCGCCCGGTGAGAGGAGTCCTCAGTCCAGGACCCCTTGGAGGCTACCGGCCATTCTTCGCTCTCTCGACAAACGTTTGCTGGTCGGAGAGGTCAGAACTGGTCAGCATCTCCACCCACTGCTGAAAGGAGGGAATTGGGGTTTGGTTTGAGCTGTGGCGTGTGGAGCACTCCCCAAACGATGTGGTATAGGGTGCCTGTCTGCGGGCAGTATTTGCAGCTGGCCAGTGTATGTGTCGGGTACATGGCGTGAAGTATGCTGTTTGTGAGGATAAGTGTTTGTTTGGAGTCTCCGTAGCGTGGTGGCGTCTTCTTTGGCTAGTCGGTGGTTCCGGCGCTGGATATTTGCGACGAGCCTGTCTGTAGGTGTAGATAATATTTCTGCGGCGTATGTGTGAAGAGGCATAGACTTGGATATGAATCTCTCTGTTCGTGTGGTTCCCTCTCGGAGACGGCCCGTGTGAATGTTCTCGGGCTGCGGCGTGAGCCGCTTCGTTTCCTTCGAGGGCTGGTGTGTCCGGGCGACCATACGATTTCTATGCTTGGCAAATGGGGGTGTCGTTGCAGTATGTTGCAGAGCGGGTTTTGAAATTCTCCCATTTAAGTAGTTGCGGCACGCCGTCTGTGAGTCGGTGATGATGGTGATGTACTCTTTTCCAGTGGTGGCTGCGAGGGCAATTGCGGCTTCTTCTGCTATCTCCGTTGACTTTGTTAGGACGGTCGCTGCCGATAGCTCTTTTCCTGCTGCGTCGATTACGCTGATTGCGTGAGCCGGCTGGTCCTGGTAGGGCGATGCGTCCTGTGTACCTGGTGGTCGGCACATGTTGAAACCCGTTTGGGATGTATCCGATTCGAGCCTGCCGTCTTGCTTTGTTGTATTCGGGGTGCATATTACGGGGGATCGGTGCTATCCGTATGTTCTGTCGGATGATAGGTGGGATGCGCGTTTTCTGGTCCTGCTGAGAAGGAACGGGGTAGCCAAGTTGAGATAAAGTGAAGCGGCCGGCAGTGGTGAGGCGTAGTCGGCGGAATTGGGAAGTCTGATGTGCCTCACATATTTCTTCCCAGGTATTGGATATTCCTAGTTGCAGGAGCTTCTTTGTCGAGGTTTTCGGGGGGAGACCGAGTGCTGTTTTGAATGCTTGTCGTATCATAACATTAAGCTTGGCAATTTCGGCGGGTTCAGACTTAGATAGGGTGTTCCGTAAGCAATTCGACTGATGAGAATAGCCTGTATTATGCGGATAGTATCCTTTTCTTTCAGCCCTGAGCGTCTTTGGGAAATCCTGTGTATAAGGTGCATTATTTGGGTAACAGTGCGTTGAAGTGGTAAGATGGTTTGCGATCCTGATCCGTCTCTAGGAATCGTCAAGCCAAGAATACGCAGGTGCGGTACGTTGGGGATGGTTTGTCCATCGATGGTAACTGTAGGGTCTGGATATTGTGTCCGCGTTCTTTTTGGATAGCCGCTTTACGGAGTGTTAGCAAGGCTGATTTTTCAGGGGCACACTGGAGGCCTCGGGCACGTAAATACTCCTGCGTTGTATTTATTGCGTCTTGTAGGGCTTCTTGTTGTTCTCCAATGGAGCCGGTCGGTGTCCATAGTGTGAGGTCGTCAGCATAAATGGCGTGCCGTAAGTTCGGGATGTTTAGGAGCTGTGGAGGCAGGTCTTTCATGGCCAGATTAAAAAGCAATGGCGATATTACCGAGCCTTGCGGTGTTCCTTTGGGCATACTGGGAATGTATCAGATCGTAGGTGTCCAATGCCTATAGTGGCGGTGCGGTCGGTGAGGAAGGCTTTGACGTATTCGTATAGTCTTTCCCCGCAATGTATGGAGTTCAAGCCTCGCAGTATGGCCGAATGCGAGACGTGATCAAATGCTCCTTTAATGTCAATTGCCAATATAGAGTATTTGTGCTGATTTGAAAGCCGTTGAATTACATCTTCTTTCAGCCGCAAGCAGTACGTCCTGTGTGGACAGATGTGGTCGGAATCCGTACATTGTGTGGGGGAAGTAATCGTTGTCTTCTATGTACGTCGAAAGGCGGTTGTGTACTAAGTGCTCCAGCACTTTACCTACGCATGATGTCAGCGAAATGGGCCGGAGATTCTTCGGGACTAAAGGTTTGCCTGCCTTGGAATTAGAGTGACGTCGGCATGTTTCCACTGCGGTGGTAAAATTCCTGTTGTCCATTGGCTATTGATGTAGTCCAATAGCTTGATCTAGTGTTAGAGGGTCGAGGTTGCGTAGTAATTTGTTGGGTACTTGATCACGACCGGGGGCGGTGTTCCGAGTGAGGTTTCTTGTTACCGCTTCTATTTCCTGTATCGTGAAGGGGGCATCCAGATCTTGGTTAGGGTTACCAGTATAGGTAGGTTGCACGGATGTGTTGTGCGTCGTCGTAGCCTTTATGGGTGCCATGATTTCATTAAGTAAGTTCTGTTCAGTACCGGGTAGTTATGGATAAGTCTCCGAATTTGGTGGCTGATGGCAGTTTTGGTTTCGTGAGTACCCATGAGAGTCCTCAGGAGATTCCATGTTTTGCGTGTACCAAGTGTCCCCTGTAGTTTGTCGCAAAATTGTGTCCAGTTTTGTCGGCTTAAGTGGTTCGCGTATTCTTCTGCTTCTTTAGTCAGTTTTGCGATGCGGAGTTTAAGCTTGCGGTTTGTTTTTCTATTTTTCCAGCGTTTCATCAGTCCTTGACGGGCATCCCAAAGGTGCTGGAGGTGGGTGTCAACAGCGGGGTAATCTTGCGTCAGCGGAAGCTCTCTGGTGTGCTTTTTGAGGAGGTCTAGCAGCTCCTTGGTCCACTCTTCTAGATTTCGGATTGGATTATCCGGTGTTTCTTCTCGGAATTTCTTCCAGTCTGTTATGCGAGATGTACCCAGTCTTTGGTTCCCACGTGACCGATTTGGAATCTGGAGTTCTATTATATAATGGTCGCTGCCAAGAGTTTCTGCGAGACAGCGCCATGAAAAATCTGTTATATTGCGCGTGAGCGTTAAGTCTGGTGAGGTGTCTCGGGAGACACTATTGCCAATTCTCGTGGGTGTATGAGGTTGGTTGCAGAGGGTTAAGCAACTTTGTTGGATTGCTTCCTGTAACAGGGTACCTTTGCGGGTGTTACGGACGTAGCCCCAAGCCGTATGAGGCGCATTAAAGTCCCCTACTATTACCAGCTGATTTCCTTTGGCCCGTATGGTGGCTTCTCTTATCATGGAGTTAATTCCCGGTAGATGCCCAGAGGGTGGACTGTAGATATTAAGAAGGTACAGGCTTGGGCTGTTTCTTGGTGGACGGAAGGAGCTCCACGAATGCGTAATCTATGGTTGTTGAGAGTGCGTGTAGCTGGGCAGTCCGCGTGTTTCGCACCAGTATTGCCGTACGGGCCTGTGGGGTTGTGCAAAAAGCATTGTAGTCTCGAAGGGCAACCCGATTGACGTCTACTTCCTGCAGGGCTATGATGTCCGGAAAGCGTTGTTGTGAAAACTGTAGCAATGAACTCTTCTTATTTCGGAATGAACGACAATTCCATTGCCAAATAACCGTGTTGTTTCGGGCGGGGGCAGAACCCGTGTTATGTAGAGAGCATTGAAGACTCGCCATCGTGCCAGTTAGATTCGGCCGGGTCTTTCGGGCTCTGTGGTAGAGGGCTGTGTTTAGGTGTCTTGGGCCGCTTGCGCTTGTTTGCCTCTATGACCGTGAGCCGCTCGTCAAGTTGTTGGTATTGGGTCTGGAACTTCTGAACCGCGTCGTGAATGAAGCGTTTAAGATCTTCGAATGATGACAGTAGAGTCGTGTTTGTGGGAGGGTATTGCGGTTGTGACGTGGTTGAGGTGTTCGTGTTTTCAGAGGTCGGAGCTGTAGTAATTACTGTGTTGGTATTATCAGTAGTCCTGGTTATTTCCGGTGATGTGACCTGACGTTGCATTTGGGCTCGGAGTTCAGCTATTTGTTGCTCCAGAATGTTGAACTGCTTTGACTTTTCTTCCAGTAAGGCTTTGAGCTGAGCGTTTTCTTGCCTTAGTGCTTCATTTTGTGCATCGTGATTGGGCAGGGTGGGGAGTTGGGGGTGTTTCGCGTAGTGGGAGAGGGGGAAAATGCGTTTGAGCAGTGGGTGGAGAAGCGGCAACTGCCGACCAGCTCACCTGTGGTTGTTGGTGGCGGGTTTCCAGGGCAGGAGGATGCAGGTGGTGCTGCACAGGTTGGTATCGATGATATAGGTTGTCCTGAAGTTTCAGTTCACGTTCACGCACTCGGAGGGGTGGTGGTGGAGGTCTAAGTTTGCGTTTGCAGTCCTTGCTGGCTGTTAGATGCTCTAGTCCACAAAGCTGACACTTTGGCTTACACGTGTGGTCCGGCGCAGGGTTCTTTGCATGACACTGTTTGCAAATGTCCACTTGTGGATTGGGGCACACGTCCTGTCGGTGCCCGAGAGCACCACACAAGGAGCAGCACTGGTACGTTCGCCTATAAGGTTTGCAGCGTGTGAGTATGCCGTACGCCCTTACGTAGAAGGGCACGTGTGGGCCTTCAAATGTGATGACTGCTGTGGTCGAGGCGCCGAGCATTCTTGCTTCTAGGATGGTTGGTCCAGTTGTGACGACGGCTTCGCGCAATTGGTCCGGTGTGGTGCCGGGGTCAATGCCATGTATAATCCCTCGAACGGTACCGGGCGGTGGTTTCAGATATGCGGTGACCTCGAAGGTGGCGGTTCCAAGCTGCAGGGTCGTGATACGCCGTAGAGCTTCTACGCAGTCTTCGTCTGGTGTGCTCACAGTGACGAGATTTTGCTGAGCTTGTGGTTGCGTGATGACTTGAGCGTAGAATCGGCGTTCTGGGGATTCCTCTAGCTTGTTGGATGCTGTGCATGAGTTGTCTGTCAGGCCATGCCGCGATTCGGAGTCCCGAGCGCGGGCGAAAAACGATCTTATAGTCGCTTTCAGGGAGTTTGGGCGCAGGCGGAATACGAAGTAGTGGTATTTGCTTACTTGTAAGTTCCGCTTGTACTGCAGGTGGTGGCGGCTGCTTCTGCGACTGGCGCTCTCGTAAGATTTGTCGCCAAGGGTCATATTTTGGGAGAGTTCGGCCGCTGAGTGGGTCGAATTCCATTGTTTCTTCTTCGCAGCGGGGCTCATGGTTGCTGGGTTCGGCTGCATACGGAGCGCAGCTGGCGCGGAGAGCAGCGCCAGAGGCCGGCGTGGCTGTTCTTTGGCTGCCTAGGCCTGAGTAGGCCTAGCAGCCGCCGTGGCGTGGTCCGGTCTTCAGATGTTGGCTGTGGTCCCGTGAGGGGACCGACCTGACCTTGGGTGGTGTCCAGGCGCGCCGGATGACGTTACGAATCCGATGGGAGGGTTTTCAGCTAGTGTCGGGCAGTATTTCGGTGTGAAACAACTTTGATGCGGGAGCCCATGCGAAGCGGGTTTGCGTTGCTTGGCCCCCTAGCGGAGGAAAAAAAACACCAAGAAGATGCCGTACGCTCCTGAGCGGATGCCTTGCGGTTACCGCCCAGCGTCCCTGGCACGCGCAGTGGGTTTAGCGCAAACAAACAAAAAACAAGACAAAACAAAAAACTGGCAAAAACCTTTAGCAGCGAGAAAATGCCGAGCACTCACGGGGGCGGGCCTCGCGTCGACCGCGGAGTCCCCGACTCCCGGAATGGCTTTAGCAAAAAAAGAAAAAAAACACCACTGCTTGGGAGAGGTCACCGTGACCACCCATTCTGCAGCGATCATGGATGATTGGAGACATGGCTACGAGTGTACGAATCCTTCCCCAGACGACTTGCAGATCCCGCCACCGCTGCCTCGAGTCGATGACGAAGAGCTAGCAGAAATCTACAATGCCGAGGATGACTTTGCATCCACCACTCGTCGCGAATAAGACGACGGCCTCTTCAACGAGTATGACGACGATTACCAGCATAGAAACTATGCAAAGAAACAATCGTACTGAAACTTAACTCTGTCTCCGGAAATGCTCACTTAAAACAGCTTCGCCATTCAAGTCTTGCACATGAGTGAATGCAAGCTTCCCTGATTTTTTTTTTCACTAATCACTGAGTGACAGCGATCTGGCATTTTTTCTCAGCCTTTCAATCGCTTTTATTGTCTGACCAAAGTTACGGACACACCACTTCTGTTTCACAGCGTTCGTTGAAAAAAAAAACTAGGTATGTTTTAGATAAATTAGGAGTAATTGGTTGGTACAGTTAAGCCGTGAGGCAAACATGAACGACAGAACCATGACCCATGAGGCATATACATGAGTTTTGGACACTGTGGCCAACATCAGCCACTTCTAGTAGCTCAAAGCGTAAAGTATAATTGCTTAGAACAATGTCTACCTACAAGGTGTATTGTTATAAGAGAGGGATATCTTGGCGAATCCCGGCAGGTTATTTGCGTAGGTGTTTTAGCCCCGCGTTATTGGCGTCCCATTTTGCCGCCGCCTTTTTTTAAAGGCGTTTCCAGCTCCCGGTGGAAAAGAATTTAGGCTGTAAGCGTCAACACGAACGTCCTTTCAATCATGGGTAATGTTCTGTTAGGTCTTTATAAAAATAAACAAGGAAAGCTGAGTTAAAAGCGGTGTCCAAGAAAGCGATATAAAAGCACCACAGAGCCACAAATAAGTACCAGCTCTACCGGCGCGAAACACAGCAAAAACATAACAAAGAAAAGGACGCTGCAAGGCGCTGCTTGCCCGGGTGGTGTCAACAACCACGTTGGTGAATTTTATACTTCACAGATCAGGTTAACTCCGTATGTTTTATTAAACGTGGAAAAAAGAAAAGAGGGAAACTTCCGCCCCTGCCGCTGCACTCAGAGCCGCGTTCGTGACGGGGCTGAAACCGTTGCTACCAGTGTCTACGTTTGATTCCTGTGCGCTGTTGCGTCTTGTAGCGAGTTGTAGCGACCGCAAGTCTGCTGGTAGCGGGGCCGGTCGCCGTCGCTTCGTCGAGCCAGGACTAGGGGAGAGCTTAGAGCAAACTCAACGGGTTTATTTACATTTTTACAGTGAGTTGTCGAGATGAAGACAGAAGACAGATCTTGGCGGGCCGCAGCACGCCCTTTTTGTTGACCCCCGATCCCTAGTTCCCTAGGTTAGGGATCCCCATACAAAACAATGCGGACCAATGGTGATGTGTACGTTCCTCGCTGTGAAGCACCGCCCTCGGGTAGGGACACGCCTTTCAGGTATGTCGGCAGATGCACAGCACACGCACACACACACACCCTTGCCACTCGTCAGGAGCCTGTAGTAGAGGGGAAAGAACGGAAGACGCGCGGGCGCCGCGTATCCTTTTGGTGTCTGCCGCGCGCTGCGTTCCCAGGGAGCCTAACAGCACAGATTAACAAGGTTCGTGGAATCACTCCGGGAAGGGTTAATGGCTTGACCATTGCCACTGCCTTCTTCGCTGTGCTGCCGCCGCCACTGGGTCCCATTGTCCGGTCGTCGCCGTCTGGGCTTTCACGCGCACACGCGTTCAGTTGCTTAGGCCGGGGGAAGACCGGCGGCTCCTTAATCCCTTTTGGGGCAACAACACTCAACGCCGCTCAAAAGCCGCTGTCAATCAGTGGCCGCCGCGGCGTCGTGTCGGCCTCCTTTCGTTTCCGTCGACAAGCGGTGGGGTGGTCGACCGGCGGGCGACTGACCCGCGCAAACATGGCGCCAGTGAGTCATAACAGCTCCTCCGCCGACGGGAAGATCTCGGACGTCGTGTAGTATCAGCTGCTCGACGGGAGAGATCACAGTAGCAGCATTCTTCCAGCACCATTGAAACCACAAAGACCAACCTCCCCGAACCAGCAAGCGCCGGCAATGAGTTTTCGGCAACCAGGCTGCTCTTTCAAAGGTGCTACCATGCACCTACGCTTTTTTTTTACATATGGCAACCACACTAATACTCTTGCTCACAGCTAAAAACTTAGACTGAATTACTTAAAACACTACTCAAAATCACTACAGAAAAACGTTCCTCAACTGAAAACAAAAGAAAGCAAAAGCGAAAAAGCTAAAAGGCTCTGCTTAATGTGTCAACATTGGCGTTGGCGGAACCCTTCTTATACTTCACAGTGAAGTTAAGCTCCTGAAGCGCAAGGCTCCAGCGTAGTAGTCGCGGATTCTTTCCCGACATTTGCGACAGCCACGTCAGTGGGCAGTGGTCAGTGACGAAGACAAAAGAAGTTCCATAGAGGTAGCAGGCCAATTTTTGGGTGGCCCACACAATGCAGGTACGTTCTTTTTCTGACGCACTGTAGGCCTCCTCGCGAACCGAGAGTTTCCTGCTGGCGTACAGCACAGGGTTCTCGTTCCCGTTCTCATCCTCCTGGCAGAGTACTACTCCTAAGCCTCTGTTGCGGGCATCGCATTGCACAGTAAAGGGACGATCATAGTTCGGTGCATGCCGTACGGGCGAGTACGGGCGTTTTGAGGCCTTGGACAGCACCCTCCATTTCTGGTTGCGGGAATTCGCTAACCGCCTCTACTTTCAACTCGTCAGGTCGCCTCCTGCCCTGCCCTTACCACGTGCCCTAGGTACCGTACTTCGGCGCGAGCTAGCTGGCAGTTAGCCGGCTTCGCTGTCAGTCCAGCGTGTGTCAAACGTCTAAGGACATCGCTAAGATGGTACAGGTGGTCTTCCCATGTATTGTAGTACATAGCAAGGTCGACTAAGTAGGGAACAGCGTATTCTTCAGCCCCCTGCAGAACTCGGTTCATCAGCCTTATCCCGCACTTCTCCAGGAAGCCCGCAGTCAGAACGCTGCTGAACACTGAACCCTGGTAGCACTGTATCTCCTTAGGTAAGGCCACTCTAGAAAAAATAGACAGTAGTGCGTTGACTACTTCTACCGAGCTCTGCTCCTTCATTGGGATCGCCTCTGGAAATTTGGCTGGTGGACAAACAGCGGTAAGCAAATACCGGTAGCCTGATTTTGTCGCTGGGAGTGGTCCCACAACGTCTATTACCAGCCGGCGAGAAGGCTCCGAAATGAGCTGAACAAGCTTAAATGGTGCCTTTCCCTTCTCGTGCGGTTTTCCCACTCTCTGACAGGTGTCACACGCTCTTACGTGGTTCTCAACTTCTTTGAAGCATCCTGGCCAATAAAACTCCGTTAGGAGCCTATCTTTGGTCTTCCGAGCTCCTAAATGCCCCGACCGAACCAACTCCGTGACAGAGATCAACAATGTAATGCCGATACTTAGTCGGAACTACAATCTGGTCAAACGTGCGACCTTTTGCATCCTGGTAGTGGCGGTACAAGATGCCATTTTTGACGGGAAAACTGACATTCTTCCTCGCCACCCCTTCCCTGACGGTGTTCCAAATCTCCTTAAGGCTGGGATCGCTGTTTCTGCTGCTCGATGAGCTCGTCTCTGTCACTTTCCCCGTACATTGCCTAGTGATTTTGATACAGGCAACACGAGCAGCCCCTCTTCCGATTTCCCCTTCAGCTATATCAGCGCGAGTCTCCTCCTCTGACCCTCTCTCTTTTTTTCAGTAGGCGACGGGATAGTAGACTCCGCTGTGCTGACTCCAGCTGGTGTTGCTGTACTTCCGGTGAAACTCGGTTCTTTCCGCTCTAGTTCGGCTGCTGGCGTGCGTGCTTTAGCTCTAGTCAAGGCTTGGACTGTTCCCTCCTGAAACTTTTCCCTTGTTCTCTAAGCAGACGGTCGGTCTGATTCGAGAACAAGTAGGAGTACTGCGAGGGCAGCTTGTCTGACACCGCCGCTTCCGTCTCTACTTCTCCGAACGGCCCAGTGATGACTACTCGAGCTACCGGGAGACAAATGCTTCCCTCTTGCAAAACCGGTTTAATCCATGCGCACTTGCCGTTGTAATCTGCTTGTGCCACATAGTCCGGGTGCACCAGATCAATGGTTGCCCCACTGTCTCGTAAGACGCGGCATGGCTTTCCGTTCACTGTTAGAGTTAAAAAGGTAAGGACTAAGTAGCTCCTCGCTAGTAGCAGAGTCACAAGTGTACGAAAGGGCTGGCCTGGGCCTACGACAGCCTATGGCAATGTGACCGACCTCCTTGCATTTGTAGCAGGTAGGTGGTTGCCGCGCGTCAAAAGGACTCTTTTTGGAAGAAGTCTCCGAAGCCTTTCCCTCCTGTTTGTTTTGTGATCCTTGACTACTTTCAGCGAAGTCCGCCTTTTTCTGTGCCGTCATACCTGCGCCAGCCCCCTGCTTCGCCGTCCAAGGTTTTCCTTTATCTCCCGCTTTTGCTGGAGGAACCTCGTCCCTTTCTCCCCGGCGTGACGCGTACTCATCAGCCAAGTCGGCAGCTGCCTGCACTGTTACTACTCCGGCCCTATCCTGGATCCAGAGCTTCATTGGCTCTGAAAGCTTAGAAAAAAACTGTTCGAGAGCCACTACTTCAAGAGCCTTTTCGAAGTTTCCAAAAGCGCTGGCTCCCTTCATCCATTCTACCAAGTTGACCTTCAACTCGTAGGCAAACTCAGAATACGTGCTGCCCTGCTTCTTTGTCAGATTGCGAAACCGCTGCCGGAACGCATCTGACGAAAGTCGGAACCTCTTTAGAAGGCTTTCCTTCACTTTGTCATAATTGTCCGCATCCTCCACCGGAAGCCGCGCGATCACATCCGCTGCTTCACATGGCAGCAAACTTAACAAGTTTCGAGCCCATGTGCTACGGCCAAGCTTCGCTTTTTCACAGGTTCTCTCGAAGTTCACAAGAAAGAGGCCCACATCTTGCCCTACTTTGAAGGGTTGCATTAGCTTAGATAAATCACAAAGATTTTGTCTGCCTGCTACCTCCACTCCTTGAACCTCAGCCATCTTCCTCGCTTCCACTTCCAGGCGCAACTGTTCTACCTCCAGTTCTTTTTGCTTTAACTGGTACTCCTGTTGCTCCCGTTTTTCTTGGCGTTCATGTTGCTCTCGCCTTTCCTGACGCTCCTGTTCCTCACGCTTTTTCTCGCGCTCCTGTTCCTCTTGCTTTTGAATCTCGTTCCACGTTTCTTTGATATCTTCACTGCTCAGATTCAAGCCCTCGATAGCGCGAACAATTGCGTCTTTCTTCATCCCCGAATCTACTTCTGCTCCTAGCTCCTCCCCCAGAATTAGCAGCTGATTCTTCAACAAACGCTTCCAATCCATGACAGAGAACTAGTGTGGTGCGGCTCACTCTCTACCCAGAAGTTCCGGAAACAACTGCTTCTGTGGTAGCCTCTACCAGCGAAAAGATTGCACTTCTATCTTATCAGCCTGGCAACCAAAAAACCAAAGCCAGCACTCACCAGTCCACAGCTGTCAGTCTCCGTGATCTCGGCGTGTTGATCATTCTCCGTCCTCCAGGCTCAGATCCAACCGCTTGCCATCCAGTTGTTGCGTCTTGTAGCGACCGCAGTCTGCTGGTAGCGGGGCCGGTCGCCGTCGCTTCGTCGAGCCAGGACTAGGGGAGAGCTTAGAGCAAACTCAACGGGTTTATTTACATTTTTACAGTGAGTTGTCGAGATGAAGACAGAAGACAGATCTTGGCGGGCCGCAGCACGCCCTTTTTGTTGACCCCCGATCCCTAGTTCCCTAGGTTAGGGATCCCCATACAAAACAATGCGGACCAATGGTGATGTGTACGTTCCTCGCTGTGAAGCACCGCCCTCGGGTAGGGACACGCCTTTCAGGTATGTCGGCAGATGCACAGCACACGCACACACACACACCCTTGCCACTCGTCAGGAGCCTGTAGTAGAGGGGAAGAACGGAAGACGCGCGGGCGCCGCGTATCCTTTTGGTGTCTGCCGCGCGCTGCGTTCCCAGGGAGCCTAACAGCACAGATTAACAAGGTTCGTGGAATCACTCCGGGAAGGGTTAATGGCTTGACCATTGCCACTGCCTTCTTCGCTGTGCTGCCGCCGCCACTGGGTCCCATTGTCCGGTCGTCGCCGTCTGGGCTTTCACGCGCACACGCGTTCAGTTGCTTAGGCCGGGGGAAGACCGGCGGCTCCTTAATCCCTTTTGGGGCAACAACACTCAACGCCGCTCAAAAGCCGCTGTCAATCAGTGGCCGCCGCGGCGTCGTGTCGGCCTCCTTTCGTTTCCGTCGACAAGCGGTGGGGTGGTCGACCGGCGGGCGACTGACCCGCGCAAACATGGCGCCAGTGAGTCATAACAGCGCGTCATGTATTCCCGGTCCTTGCTATGCTTTACTGTATTCTACTTGGTCAGGCGTCCTCCTTCGCTTGGACCAAGGATGCTTCGACGTTGCTTGAAGTTCGTGAAAATAAATTTGCGTTAGTCATATCACACAGAGCTGCTTGATCAAACGAGACCAGTGGTCGCTCACGGTACGTGTTTTTAATCGACGATAATTACAGGCCTAGCAGCCCCTACGAAACCTCAGTAGGACATTTTCTAATGTTGTTAGTCGTAAAGATTTTTGGCCACTCTACAAGTGTAAACGACGGTATGCTGTTCGTGCGCTGGCCTCTACTATATTAAAGACTCTTATTCTAGCATTTTCACCGTACATTGGATTCTGAAAATCGCTCTTAAATGTGGTTACCACCTGTAGGCTGAGTAGACCTATATTCACGGAGTGTCAGTTTTGAATGGATCAGAGAGAACACAGCAAAGCTAAAGCTCACTGAAAAGCTTTGTGCAAGGGCAGTTCGACCTCCCGAACTCCACAAAACCGTCCCCTTCGGATGAGGATGCCGCCGCGTAGGGATACATGCGGCATTATATTTGTAAATACAATAAACCTTGTGGCAAAACCGTCTGTTTACCAGATAGGCCAGACCTACGAAATAACGGAAACGCCTTTCTATCGAAATTTCGCCGCATATCAAAAGATCATCAGGGGGCCGAAATTAATTCGGAGCCTTCCACGTCGACGTGCCTATGTATAGCTTCGGCGCGTGAATCCCAAGAATTACAATTTCTTACTACGAAACGTAAACACGCGCGAAAGCCCCCTAATTTATATTGCTGATACCTGGCCACAAAATTTTAATTCGAATGGTAAGTTCGTATACATGTCGTAGTTTTTCGTAACAAACCTGTGTTCTAAAATAAGAAATCAAACACAGGCGCGAGACATGTTTATTGCCTGAGCAGGCGTACGCAACGTTGAGATACGAGCAGCTCAACACCAACTCATTTAACAAACCAGAGCAAAGAAAGAAAGATAAAAGACAAACTAGTAGGCAGATTGTGCGTATCGGTATAAGATAAGAAGAGCAATCAGAGACCAAAGGGAAGTGTTAAATCCAAATAATAACGTTCCGTTTACCGTTATGCGCGCAGGCCTGTTAACCTATAGGGTGTTGGTACAGCGGTTCCACATTATAAGCCCCGGAAACTCCGACACTCTGTATCGTACAATAAATAAGCATACATCCCCGCGGGTGTTACCACAAGCGGTAACAAAATGATTCTACGGTGCGTTTAAGCACCACGTGGAGTTAGACACGCGAAGCTTGCCTAATTAGGTTACTCGCAACGAAGCAGCGTTTCAGCTTCCAAGAAAGCGGAGCGTAAAAGCAAACCAAATAGTTCCGTCCCGAAAGCAAACGGGAGAAGGCGGAGGAGGGAGGCAAGCTTACCGTAATCACATTGGGGCAACATGAACGGCGAAGCCTCACTCCTCGCTGTTTCGCCGTGGCTTCGCGGCAAAGAACGGGCGGGACTCTTGAGTTTTCCCATTTCTACGGTTTCTCGACTTTTCTTTTTTTCTTCTGTCTCGTTTGTGTCGTGCACGTTTTTCACTTCCAGCTACTGTAGCCAATCAAAGAACAATGCCAGACGCCGTGCACTTAGATTCGTTTCGCAGGCGCAATGTACCTGCAGCGTGCTTTTTTCAGGAATCAACATTCCGGAGTACGAACACAAATATCCGGGACAGAAGTTTTTTTTTTACTCTTTTTTGAAGCTCTTTTTTGACGCTTCGCTTCGGTTTCTCGCTGTCTAAACTCGGGATTTTTACGTCGTCGGCGAGCTCCCGCTGCTGCTCGCGCTGTGAGGAGTAAAGGGGCAAAATATCGCGCGCCGGTAACGTACTCTCGCCTCCGCCGGCGCGCGCTCTGATTGGTCCGTTCCCATCTCAGTGATACTGGGGCGCCCATTGGCTGTGGGTTTGGGAAGCTGCCCCTGGATGACAGAACCGGACAGACGACAAGGCTCAACGTAGAGCAGCTCCGCTTGTAAAAGTCTTTAGTAGCCTTTGTTCGTGGATATACAGAGCTTCGCCAGTGCTGCGAAGAACTGCTACGACGTGTGAAGCGTGTATAAAAATGGAATCCTTGGAATTTATTTTTGCTTCTGCCTTTGGCTTTTTTAGATTCTATGGTGTAACCCATGCCAAAAATAAAGGTCCCCGACGGCCACCGTTCCTCGAGAATACCAGTCAAGCGCAATCGTCGGTCAACGGAGGAGGGTGAGCCCTGAACCGTTACAACTGACATCGGTCACGGCACAAACGAAACAAAATGGTAATGCGGCCACACGAACGTTCAAAAAATGGAAAAAGAAAGACGGAGGTGACATTTAAAGCCTCCGACGGCAGGTGAAGTGAATTAAACGACCAAGCTTTTCGGTGAAGTCGTGTGCAGCGGCAGGGGAACGTCGCGGGGTCATTGTCCCGGCTGTGCTTCTGGTTTTATTCAAATCAAACTCTTATGTGCTCTGCGTTTTTCTCCGGACGGCAACCGACTCAGACGGCAAACTCAGACGGCAACCGAAGAATCCGTCAGGAGAAGAATGGCGTTGCTCTACGTGCTGTAAAGCTGTTAGCCAGAAGACGTTAGGCCTAACGTCCCATTTTGAGGTCAGGACGTCCAGCCTAACGTCACATCTTGGGGCTTAACACCTCACACCGGCACCCACTCAAAAAATTGATCATTGAACGCCAAGCAGCAGGTACCGATTCGTGCCGTACATGCCAAGCCGAAACGTTGGGCCTACAGAGTGCACACCCGAGAGTTGTTGTGGGTATTTCTCAAGCAGCCTGCCGCAGTTTCCTTTTAGGGAGGGTGGCACCAACGACCCTACTGGTACTTCAACAATGCCATCCATCTCACCGAGTGGCGATTGTTTGGACACCTGCCCATGCCTCTGTAACGGGCAACAACTTCGCCCACCAACAGGCTTGCGAACTGGTCCACCGAGCCCCCGAGGTCACCCCAGCTCCGACGCCACTTCTCACCTATCAGGACATTACTCAATTTTACTGGACTAACAGACAGAAATTCCCGTGCCCTCACCCATCCCACAGCAAAGTCAAGAAATGAACTCTCCGACAATTACAAAAGCAGGGACGCACGTACACCCCGTTCGAATGAATTTGTTGTTTTTCATGCAGTACACCGCTCTGTTCAAATTTTGTCCACAGCTAGGTCCTCCAGCATATAATTCTGGAATGCGCTCACAACCCAGAACCTACCACCCTCTCTACCCGTTCCTTTCCTAAGCTGTGGAGACACTGTTGACCAGCTGTCAACCGCAGGACCAGACTCTCCTGGTGACACGGGCCAAGACAGCTAGGACAACACATGGATTCCCAGACTAGGTTTCACTTCAGATTTGCTCATCAATGTTTCTCTCTCTCTCTCTCTCTCTAGGCTCTCTCTCATCGAGATCCTTCTCATCTCTCTCTCTCTCTCTTCTCTCCTCCTCTCTCTCTCTCTTCTCCTCTCTCGCTCTCTCTCCTCTCTCTCTCCTCCTTCTCTCTCTATCTCTCTCTCTCTCTCTCTCTCTCCTTCGCTCTCTTCTCTCTCCTCTCCCTCTCTCTCTCTCGTAGAGTTGTGGGGCGTATCTCTAGAGTAGCTAATACTCTCATTGGGGGATTGGCCAACCAAAGAATCCATCACGAGGAAGCTTCGCGATCGACCGTCGTCGTCGTTAGACGAAAGAGTGCATGGATTTATGTAGGCAGCCACTTCTGCGCTTTCCAAAGGATTGTTATTGATCGATATTTAAGGAAGACTGCTGCTTCTGCCTCGTGTAAGGATGGGTGTTAGCTTTTGCTAATAAAGTTAAACTATATCCACAGGCAAAACAGTTCAAATCCCACGTTTGCCTGGTGGGTAGCACTGCGAATACAAATATTATGGGGCTGCTTCCTTATTACATAAGTGTGAAGTTTAAATCTGTCCAAAAGAGCGCGCTGTATCGGAAAATCTGGTACGCGAAATCGATACGTTTACATTGGAGTCAGGAAGCTCTTGTGGAAAGAGAAGCACAGATAACCGCATGAAAGTGATCGGGGCCATGGAGAAAATTGGACTGTAAAGCATCTTCTTTTTTAAAGCAGGGTCGGGTGCCAAATTCTCGAAAGAGCATTGATTTTGTTGGTTTTATTCTCACTCAGAACCTACCGACAGCATCAAAAAAGTCTACAGAATGCAGCGCCGGGATTAATTATTCATGAGGTCACACTTCCAACGCTTTGATCGTGATTTTCCAGCCATCTGGAGATTTCTTAATATCGATATTTGGGTTAACACGTCCGTTTGAAAATAGAGGAGCAACAACAAAAACAACGATGACGGTGACGACGACGATAACAACAACTACGATGATGGAAACGACAACAACCACTTGCAAGACTGGTGCGTGATGATCACCCCAGTATTTGCACGACCCCAATTTACAACAGCAACAACAAGAAAAAATTGGGGCAGCTTCGCACTACTGACGCGAAGACTGCGCAAAAAGCGATGCTGGCGCCTCACGTAACTCGTTCTTGTTTCCGCCAAGTTTTCTTCGGGGTTATGCTTCGTGACTCCGTCAAGTTTTCTGCGTGGTGTCGCCGTTAGCACCCCAAAGAGCAATCAACACTCGGTTGTTAAAGCATGTACGCGTGCCAACCGGCTTTGCGGTAGAGCTCCAAAAGTAGCGGAAGGCGTAGCGGGACGAGTGCTTGCTCAACCATTCTGAACTCGTTCACGGGCCAACGTACGGCTTGTGTGTTCTGGCATATGAGACGCTTATTCAGGAGTAGATTAACGTTATCGCTTCTCGGCCTTTTGGCTTCTTTCATTTTGGAATTATTCCTTCTTTTTGGACTGTCAAACCTTCACCACTCGTAGCAGCAAGTGATAAAGAAAACCACCCCGCTACGCGTTTCCAAAGCCATGCATGTACCAGTTGTATTGCGCCCCCGATAGGTGGCGACACGAGTCCCGCCCGAGCGCGGCGAGGCAAAGCTACGGTTCCGTTGGGCACGATGATGTCGTCACTGGATGAGGATATCCTGCGCACGTTTGCCGCCCCGACCACCAGCATAAACAGATCGCTGCTAAAACTAAACAATGCAAGTTCCTCTCTTCCTGGTGTGGTCATAGATGGTGCTGCCTGGAGGCATTGCCTAACGCTCTGCTACTCAAGCGTGTCTTGGTGAAGATTTGTGGAACTGACATTGAGACTCAAGACCCCACTCGGTTGCGGAACAATGACTTAGCTGTTTCTGTGACATATACTGTGATACATGCAAACGTCGGAAGACACATCAGCATCCTTCTACTTCCCTCTGTCTTCTAAGCAATCGTGGGAGACAAACGCCAAGTAGAAAGAAGTGCGTACACGACAAAACACGAAAGAAAGATTTACGAAGACTCCAAAATCTTGTTTATTATTAGAGCTCGTATCACACACCAGCTTAGTGCTGTCAGGACAGCTGAATCACCTATCCCAGCGTTCGGTATCCTAGCCGTGTGTCCTGAAAGTGAACCCTGGGCAAAAATTCTGTTCCCGCTGGAAACTGCTGCTAAGCTTTAGCGAATCTTTAAAAGGTGTTATGGCAATAGTCTCGTCGAGCGGGAAATGCTAGCGCAGAAGCTCTCAGGCGGCTTTGCAGAAAACAGTTAGGTTGATTGTGACACGCATCGGTTCTCCCAGAAAACGAAAGCGTGAAGTCTGAAAAACGGTAATCCCTGGGCGATTCTTTAAATTCCAGGTATTTCTTATTTCTGAGCGTTTCCTATGATACGGTGTTCCAATGATATGCTGTTCCTCTCCCGTCTCGTTCCTCCCAAGATAACACGCCAGGTTTGCTCTAGTCAATTTAAATTTACCGCGTTCCACTGCTCGAAGTCGGGTGCCTCGATGCCGCACGGCGCAGACGCGCGTGAATCGAGGCGCCCTACTTCAACGTTTATAGAACCACGTTGACCTACTCCACGTGCGTTCCGAGCAGAACGTAGAATCTATCTAGTGGAACCTTTCGTTGCTGTTGCCGCTTGACTTTCTAAAACGCCACCAGACGATATAGTGGCGCGGGCGACAGCAGGCGACGGAGTGAATTTTTTTCTGCTGTGGATGTAGTATTTCATTTCGCAAAAATGAAGCATAGATAAATATTTTCATAAAGGAACACTGTATATATGTATAACTTAAGCATTGACTTCCTGGCCTATATTTGCGTAATGTCTTCTTGTTCTACAATGTTGACAAGTATGAACATTGGTACCGTACTTATACGTTAGGTGTGGCTGTGGGTACATAAGACTATTGCGCAGCTTTTTTCACTTTTGCCTGGTGGCTGAATCGATCCACAGACAGACAGACAGAGACAGGCAAAGCTTCTGGGTTTAAGTAGCCCAAGAAAGACTATCGTCTTTAAAAACCGCGGATGCAGCGTGGTGGTAGCATACTCAGCGCCTACTCTGAATTCCCGCGTTTTAGATTCCCGTACGAACTCAAAGGTATTTATTTATTTACTTTTAAGGGTGGCGTTTGCCATTTTCAGCACCGTAAAACACCAGCAATGACGCTGGTGCTTCCACAGTGGAACGCATGTTGCTTTAGCCTTTATAACGCTTCATATAATTTTCCTCGGCCGCTACTTCGGCCCCTGCTTGATAGGGGTCGCAGGCATTCGGCATTCCTCGCGCGTACCAGGCGGATCAGTTGCCAGCGTCTCAGCTTGAAGCTCACAAAACTACAGCTTCGCTCAATGTACATCCGTTGATATATTTTCAGTGCCTCCCTTGCGCGCCTTTGTGCGCCTTATCCACGGTGGGTCAATGGCTATGCCCTTAGAAGACTGAGCGCGAAGCCGAGGACTTGAGTGCGGTCTGCGGCGAGAGTTGCCCTGATGGGGGCGAAAAACATTAAGAGCCCCGGGCGTGGTAGATTTCTCCGCGTAATAATTCCGGGTGATAAAAAAACCTAATGTCAAAAATGCGGTAAAACACCAGGACGGGAAACCTCATAGCCATGGCGGAATCCCAAAGCCTAGGACGGAAACTTGAATGTCAAAAGGATTGTCTTAATAAAGCGCTTCCTTACCACAGCGAGTGAAGACAAATTTTCAAACGTTGTTCTAAAGTCCAACTGAGAGAGAGAAAAAAATAATAACCCATACCCCCGCAAACAGAGGCCCACACGAAGCTTGACCTCAGGGAAAACTAAAACGACCAAAATCTAAACGCTATGACCGCAAAACGAAAACGAAAGCGCTTCTGCAAAATCAAAACGCAAACACCGAAATGAGGACGCAAAACAGTCGACCGACCAAAACTAGATTCTTTCACTTCGCTGAGTTTTATCCTAACGCAAATGCTTGGTCTACATTATTGTAGACCATCTCTTGCGATTATCGGGAACGCTTACGTTCTTCAATGCCTGTCCGATCTTCCGCAGAGCGTACCACGCGTGGCCTACCCATGACGCGCTATAAGGTGAACTGCCCGACGAAAGCGAGCGATTGCGCCTGAGATGTGGCGTGATGTGAGCGATGATATTCAGTGGCTTCCATTGTGGCGTGAAGTAGCGCGGCACTTGGGCGCGCGCTCCCGCGCCAGCTGCGAACGGCGAGCTACAACGATCTGTCTATGAGCTCATCACCTCCCTCGACCAGTGGGAAGCAGCGCTGGGATGCTCAAGCCTGGATCTCCAGAAGTCACTCACGGGTCGGGCAGCCACAGTCGCCGAAGCTCTACGGTCTTCGGCCACCAAGCTGCGCTAACCCTTGGTTAAATAAAGTGTTATCGTGTTATCTCTCTCTCTCTCTCTGAGCTCTAAGAGGGGCACTGTCAGCACTTTATCTCTTGCCACTCTCCCCGAGTGGGTATCATCATCATCATAATAACAATCATAGTCATCGTCGCCATAGGAGCACGCGGTTAAAGTTGGCTTTGAAGCTAGTCGTTTCGTCCTACGCCACCACCGGCGGTGCAAATCAGCCAGTACAATCTTCGCTTGAAAAAAGGAGTCACGATGTAACAGTCTTACTGAGTTCAAAACATTGGAGCCGTGGGTTTGATCACAAGAAGTGGAACAACGTACCAATTTTATTTTTCGGGTAACCAGTACACGCGGCGTTGAGCCCCACAGCGCTACATCCTGGAACGCTGTCGTGTAAAATGATGATATAACTACACGCGTAAATATCGTCACGTTTTAACGATAAGGATGCGTTGCACAACATAAGGGGCACCCCAAGTATAAAAAGAAAAGATGGGTAGAGGGGAGTAATTTATACAGTTGGCACCTAAATGTGTCATCTCGGATTCAAACTCGCTTTCAGGCACGTGTGGTTAAAAAACGAAATTTGCTCCTAGAATCTATTTTCGTGGCTTCTAATTTAAGTAAGGCGTTAGGGGAGCTTTACCGTCCACTTTACGCGGCGTTAAAGTCGCTCAGATCGTCCCATGCCAAACGAGGTCACTGGTTCGCTACCTCCGCGCAGCGACTGTATTTTTGGTGAAGGCAAAATGCCAAAAAACAGCTGTGAAAAGCATTTTAATGCGTTTTGTTCAAGTGTGCTCTTAAAATATCTGAAATTTTCAAGTGACCTGTTTTTTTTAACGCGTGCAGTTATGCCCCGCGTTTCTTATTTTTCATTCTGGTGATTCCCCAGACAGTACTCACACAGACAATAAAATATTTATTTTGACTCAAAACAGTTAGAATGCAATCACTATTCGCTTCCAAAGGAAAGCCGTACTCTCACGTCACTAAAAAAATTACACCATCTTCCCGTAGGGGAATCCTGAGTAGTATGCGAAGCAGGCATGGGGTCGATTCAAGTGCTTCAGTTCGTCGTTTCCGTGAGGTTGACGTACGTAGCTACCGTTATATTTACCGTTTGGTTTCCATGGTAACTACCACACTTTTCACTTACCGGCAAACTACGAAATGGGAAAATTCGTTGACCCCATGGCTGTTTCGCATACAACTCACGGTTCCCCTACGGGAAGATGGTGTAATTTTATTTGAGGGGGGGGGGTTAGAGTGGAGAGGCATTAAAGAGAGAGAGAGAGACGTTGTTAGATGTATGAGTTTATCTTTATTTAGGCATTATTATCATCATGTTCAACGTACGTGACGTCAAGCTGTCGTTGGCGTTCCGCTTTAATTATGACCGCCTTACGGCATGTGAAATGTAAAATCAAGGGCTTTTGCAGTGGATGAACCCTAAAGTTGCTGGAAGATGAGGTCGATGCACGTTCCCGGATGGTTGTGGGCTGCTTGTAATCACGGCCCCGCCGAGACTCGCCGACGTACGCCGCTGCCGACGACGATGAAACGCCGAAGGCGCGTGAAGCGTGCTCGCTCTCGTGCCGGCCCAGGAAGACACCGGCAACACTGTCGCTCCAGGAGCCATAGAAGGGTAAGACAACACTGGCATTCAGCAAAGCTGAGCATGCGCAGTGGGGGTGTGGATGGCGCAACACACAACAACGACAAGGGAGGGACATAGCCCCGACCATGAGATGCTTCGCATATAAATGCAGATTCCGCAATTCTCAGCACGAGCTTCAGTAAATTTTGAAAGGACTTGCAGGTGTCTCCGACTGCTCCGCGCTTCCAGACAACACCAAAAAGCTGTTACAGCCAAGTCATATAAAATTACACCCACCTTACCTGTCCTTAACAGCGCTTGGCTTGTCTCCAGGTAAGTGCTGCCCGACAGCACAGCCCTTAACTCTACGGGAATTCTTATGTTCAGCTTCACCCCAACGCACCAGACTGGCCAGTCATGCCACCAGTAAACTCAATTCGGCAAGTGACACCAAAACGTGCAAACATTCTGACACAAAATGTGATCCCCCAGCTATGACATTCCGCATCGCCATTGCGCGATGCCACAGAGCAGCGGCACTGCAGTCAAATGGTACGCTAGATATTGTCATGCGCAGAATTGGTTTTGTTTGCTGCATCAGTTAGTGCCCCAAATGCATTGTGGTGAAGCTGAACTGCACGATTGCTTATACGGTAGATTTAGGTCTGCAAACTGCTCGCGGTTAAGTCAGAAAGAAACAGGACATGGATTGTACAGGCGTTGCGACAGCTTTCGACGATCGCCACTTTCGGGGGGCTACCGTGACAGCAGAATATCGTTCAGCTTCTGGGCAGCTGAACAGTTCCGACGCTCCCTTTTTCACCCCCACAAGGTCACGTCGGAGTGCGTTTGCTGGATTCGCTATACTCCGCAAACACCAGCGCACCCCTGCTAACAACCTTCGGTACCTCTGCTTCCTGGTGGCGCTTGATACATGGCTTCGTCGCAGAACAGACAGCACGCCGTATCTGCGTATACCGCAAGGGCCCCTCCCACGACCTCCTAAGGGGGCACGAAAAACGGCCTGAGCCGTGCGGCTTGTTTTTCGCGCGTGACTGGAGGAAACGAAGGTGAAAGGGCAGAGTACGTATAGATTCCCGGATAGAGGGTGGAGCGATTAACCACACAACTGAATGCCGCCCAGTTCCCCGTGGAGAGGCATGCCAACCGGTGGGCGGTGGAATACAAAAGTCCACACACGAAGTCGGAACGCGCTCGCTGACCGCAACCGTTCGCAGCAGCTGAGATGACACCGATCTGCTTGTAGAACACCGAGCTTCGATGATATGCAGTGACTACTGTCCGTGGTAAAAATACGCCTGGGGCGCAATTCCAGGAAGCGCGAGAGAGCTCGCTCCCGAGTTCCAGCTGTTCAAATGAACAAGGTCGAGTGATAGCGACCCCGGTGATCCCACGGAGCACGCTTGGCATTATGGCGCACCAGTTTGAGTGCCGTCCACGTTGAAAAAGCACGGCTTGTATGAACATGCGTGTGCAGCGAAGTTGAGAATCGAGTTGCAATATGCGCTCCGTTGCTAAGTAGATAACCCCGCTATTGCTTTAAACTACGGCCTGGCCCTAGCCTTTTTTCAAAGCTCCGCCTTTAAAGGCGGAGTGGGGCGTCTGTTCTTCCACTGAATTGTGTTTGCTACGTTGTTTGAGGGTGGCTCCAGTGCAGCTCAGTGCAAGCCCATACCATATAAGCAAAGAGAGTACACTATAAAAAAGAAACGCGCCCTTCTGCGACTACTTCAAACGTGGCCGGCTTTGTTTACGTGCGCACGGCAGGCGTAGTATCAGAAATCACCCCCATTCGGCGTGTCGTGAGCGTGTTTGAACATTGACGCGTTTGTTTTGTTCGTTGAAGTTTTATTTTGTTTTATTCGTTTTTAACTGAGTACGAAGACGGCTGCGGTGGGAAAAGCTTGTTTGTCCTTGGCCGCTTCTATCGTTCGGACTAAGCGAACTCTTCGTTCGGAGCGAACACACCCCGCGACTGTGGAAGCATTTGACTGACGGTGGCTTGGGGACTTCGTTCCTTCATTGTTTGCTGCTAAGCTTTCTGACTGGTGCACGAAATGCGAGTGGCTACGTCGCTGCGACGCTAGCTTACCGGCGAAGTCGGCGCCATGGTTGGGCGGGGCTTCGGAAGCTACGCAGCGCGCACTAATGGGCTGGGTGTGTTCGATTGACACGATAACTCCGAGGAAACTTGGTATTGATATTGTATGGCCGCGACGAACTCGTGATGCTCGTGATGGCGGCTGCTGCGGCGTGGCTCACTGTTCACGGTAACCATAGCAGGCCATATATCTATCCCGGCAGATTTGCTTTAGCGGAGGAGGAATTTTACAGTTCTTTTTTGTCTCTCGAGGTACTGTGCATTGGCTGGTGCAGTCATCTGGCGACTGATCACATTTGCCACGAGTTTGAAGGGGCTTTTGCTCCATGAACACCGAGGAGCGACGGGCACCTTCCATGGAAGCGTTGTTACACTCTTAGGCAAAAAGGACTAACAGTCATCCTTTTCGGGGACTAACGGGCCTCTGCCGCAATCATTACTCTTACTCCCTTTGGGGACTAAATGTGAGTGGACGAACGGTTGTGCCCCACCCGGGTGGTGCGCTCCGAAACTCCTTTAGGGCGAACTGCTGAGAGTCGCAGAAAAAAGAAAAAACGTCGGCACCAGCAGGGATCAAACCACTGACGCCCGGAACTATACACGAGGAACCCGACTAGCTAACCCGCTGAAGCATGCCGCCGGATGGAAGTAGCGGGTAGATAATACTCAAGTGTACAGCGTGTAGTTCTGTGCAACACGCGACAGATTCATTGCAACTGGTGTCCGAATTTCTATCCGTGCAAGCGAACGTGACGTGATTCGCGCTTCGCGCCTTAGCGCTTTGCTAACTTTAAGGCCTATTGCTCAGTTTCGATTCTAAGTACAGCTTTACTACCAGTTTTTTCTCGTAAATAACAATCAACTCGTTGCCTAGTTGAGATAGATAGCTGGCTGATCGGACGACTCATTTGTTTCCGCATAAAGTGGAGCGAACTAAGTGTATTCTTAGTGTTGGTTACATATGTTAAGTGCTCTATGTAACGTATGGGAAAGGGGTCGTTGCGCAGATCCCCGGTTCTAGGGAGGCTGTGGTGTGCCCCAGTCTTCTTGCTGACGTGGTTCACTACGAAATGAAAGAGACGAAACTGACGCAAACACTGTATAGCAGAACAGAAGCCGGTCTATGCAATTCATGCCAAATGACAAAGAAATGAAAGCAAGGTAAAATACGCAAGTACAATAGATCAGTTCTTAGTACAATCGCAAGTACAATGTATCAGTTGTTAATAAGAATCGCCAAGCTTTCGCCTTGAAATCATGTAAGCAGACGTAAGTGCCACTAGGAAATTTTACATCGAAAAGCGGACGGAAAGGTTTAATAACGTAACACATAAGCAGCAATTATTTTGAATGTGGCGCGTTTCTATTGCCCGCTTTCTTTTTCTGCCAATCGGCCTTCGTCACGTGATCACATTGTCTGGCACCGACGGCAGAAATGAGCAGAAACTGCAGACATGGATGACTGCTTTGTCTTTGCAGTGCAAAAGCAAGCGCAGCCAGTTTATTGCGAGAGTTTTCTGCACTGGTCAAGAACTTGTGGGTGCAGATATTCGGCTTTGTTTGTGACTGTTAATGATATAAGTATGCAGATACGCATCTAGAAGCGGTAAATGCGGCAATGACAAGCAAAAAGCACGAATTATTTGAAGTTACGCAATGTAGCAGCTGGAATTGAGCGGCTTTAATATACATTGAAAACATATCGGGCCGGCGAAAATTTTTAATATTGTTTGAATTAACCGAAAATTTGAATTATCACGAGTCCAATGTAGTTCGATTTGCTTGCCCCCAGTAGCCACCAGTGCAGCAGTGGAGCGAGAGCACACACTGAAAAATGCGCCGTGCCCTAGCTGCACCTCCATGTAGCGGGCTGCCCTGGACCGGTTACATCCCGTCAATAATCAGCAAACAGCATGGATCGCATTTTTAAATAACTTGTACTCTGCCTTAAAATATTATCATCATATTACGTGGGCGTCGCTGGAGCTTTTGTCTCGAGTTTCGTGCAATCCAGGGCCTTCTGGCGTAGCACCCCTGGATTAGTATTCGCGCACGGATTTCCGTCCTTCGATCTCGACGACAATCTCAAAGGCTTTTTCATGGGAGTATTTGATGCACTTCTGGTCCCGACAAAACCTTCATTCGTTTGATCCACCTGTCCACGTGTGTCACGCGAAAACGTCACGCGGAAAGCGTGATGATTTCGCGAAAAACGCGAAATCATCACAGTATTGGTTGGTTGGAGTTCCGCCTCGCACGCCAACTGGGGGTTGGGGTGGCTTTGCGTCCTTCCGGGTAGCCGATCTCCTCATTGCAGACAAATGGGGCCTCGAAGACGAAGTTGAAGTAACGCAAGGAATATTTATGTACACTTATTTACATTTGTACATTACAGTCAAAAGCGGAAAACATTGGACTGACTTCCTCGGCAAAGCCGATGGTGCACGCACCGCACCGTAAATCAGAACGGCCGGCCGGACTCTCGCGCTCCGTTTTTAGAACACGGAGAGTCCAGCCCACATGCAGAAAACATCCAATCATGGACACACCACCAAATATGATGGACACGTACACTCGCTCCCTCTATGTGGCAAGAGCGCACAGAAATATACAAGCGAAAAATACCCCTCTCCCCCCCGTGGGGTACTCTTTGACCTGTCCCCCTCGCATTCCCCACCAGGCCGTCGCCCATCATCGGCTGCGTGTTTCTCGGAAAATGAAGGGGTGCGGACAGGCCGGCGGGACGTGGTCCCCTTGGCCTCCTGAACGGGTTGCCGCGGGCAGCCGACACCACTGCCTGCGATGAGTCACGCATTCCCACGTGCGAGCGGCTCACGCGTGTCCCTCCCGGTTCCGTGCGGCCGCGAGAAATTCCCGTGGGGTCTGGTTGCCGTCCTCCCGGGTGAACGGCCTTCCCAATTCTGTGCGGAAGCCGTCGACATCTTTACACGCCCCCCCTAAGATTCTCCAAGGGGTCCCACGACTTTCCTTTGAGAATAAACCCAACCAAAGAATCGACGGTTGACCGTAACATGCCCTGGGGGAGGGATAACGCGTACTGGGGCGCGCTTGCCTAATTACGGCGCGCCGGCGCTGAAAACACTTTGTAGCGAGAACAAAACAAAAAACAAATACGCCATGCTACATAGGCGCCTTATTACATGCGTGCAGACGCGCAACAACACTCGTGTTGCGCGAACAAAACGCGCCAAACACGCACTTGAGGGAACACTGTAAACTTCAGTCTACACATGCTACACCCTACACTGTTGCACTCCTACGCGCACCGTGCACATGTTGAGTCTGCTGCAGTTGCTTCCCATGGAAGTGTCACTTGCACTTGTCTTCTAGGAATCGTGTCCTCTCCACCCTTCTCCCCGTCGCGACCCACCGCTGTCTGTTTCCCAGTTCTGGTTCGGCAACCTAGACAGTGCGTCGGCGTTACCGTGTGCGTTTCCCTTTTCGGTGCTGAACCACCACATTGTATCGTGCTGCAAAGCGAGCGCCCAGCGCGTTAGCTTTGCTCCCTGTGCACGTTCAGGGTGAGAAAGGAGAGGGGGTTGTGGTCCGACACCACCGTAACCTGGGCGCCAAACAGCCAGAGGTCGAACTTTTCCCAGCCCCCAGATCACCGCGAATGCTTCTCTCTCGATGGTTGACCTCGCGCCTGCGTTGGAGAGAATCTGTGACTCGCGAACGCGATCGTCGCTCGGAGCCATCCGCAGCACGCTGTGAGAGACAGGCTCCCGCACGCAACCGCTGAGGCGTCGTGTGCAGCCAAAACGGCTTGTCGATATCTGGCGTACGAGCGCTGTGGCTTCGCAGAGTGCCGCCTTGAGTCTCTGAAAGGCTCTTTCAGCTTCGGCTGGCCACGGAATTTTGCTAGGAATCTTTTTCCCTGTCAGCTCCGTCAACGGCGCTGCCACCTCCGCGTAGTTAGGCACGTATCCTCGGTAATAACCGCACAGCCCGAGCACACTACGGAGCTCTTTCTTGGTTTCTGGTGCTTTCAGCCCTCCCTAATTGCGGACAATTTTGTCAGGGTCGGGCGCGTGGTTCCCCGAGCCTACTACGTGTCCCAAGTACCGGATGGAACCCTCTTGCCACTTGGCACTTCTCGAGCTTTTACTTTCAAGTTCGCTCTCTGCAACGTCGCGAAGACGGCATGCAAGTGCGCACGTGCATCGGTCAGCGTTTCGCTGAACACCGCAATGTCGTCAAGGTACGCGCACGCGTAGGCAGAGTGCGGGAGTAGGAGCTCGTTCATGGCTCGTTGAAATGTCTGAGCTGCGTTTTTCAGTCCAAACGGCATCACTCTCCACGCAAACTGCCCCCGGTGGCAGACAAAAGCGGTGAGGAGCTGAGCTGAGCGCGCTAGCGGCACCTGCCAATACCCTCTCCTAAGGTCGAGTAGAGTGATGTAATTCGCACTTCCTACGCTCATGACGAGCTCTTGCTGCAATGCCATTGGGTAAGCGTCAGCCACTGTCCCTGCATTGAGCTTCCTGAAGTCTACACACATTCTTATCGACCCGTCCTTTTTGGTGACGCATACAACCGGGTGAGCATGGGGGCTTTCGCATGGGGTATATAAGATCCATATAGAGCAGCTCGTCCACCTGCTTGCCCACTTCGCCTTTCAAGCTTGCGGGTGTTCGGTACGGGTAGCCCGACTTCGGGGTGGAAGCCCTCCTCCAGGAGAATCCTGTGCTCCGCTACTTTAGCTACCCCTAGCCTGTCATGGAATAGGCCTCGGTGTTCTCTGAACACTTTGCGAATTAGGCTGCGCTCTTTCCGGCTTCAGGTGAGCCGTCATGTCCTCTGGGAGGATCGATACCGCCTCTCGTGTCGGCCTAGGTCTAGGTACATATTCTATTCCCCGAACGCCCGGTCCTCATCGAAGATCACCCGACCGTCATTGCTCGCCTCTGATACGACCGCAGCTTGCTGGCGTGAACCAGCTTCTACCTCCTTCTGGTATCTCCACGTAGTATGAGTGTTCGCGAAACTTCCGACAAACACTTCCCGGCCCTTCCACTGTGGAAAACATCTTTCCTGGGCGCTGATCGTCAAACACCAGTACACTGTCGCCTATCTCAAAGGCTTTGCCCTTCGCCCTTCGGTTGTGCTGGGTCGCGTACGCGTTCTGCTGCTTTGAGCTTATCAACTCTGCTACCTCCGCCGCATGCTCCAAACGCGCCTTCAGCTCTTGCATATACTGTGATGGGGACGGTCCCAGTGTCGCTGGTACACTCATCTGCCTTCCCAGCCGCGCTTTAACACGGCTAACGGCCGGTTGGCTCACGCCCATACAACATTTGGAACGGCGCTATTCCTGTCGTGTCGTGCGGCACTTCGCGGTACGCCCATAAAAGGAACGGTACAAATTTGTCCCATTCTCTTCCTTCGTCCTGGATTATATGGTACAGCATGTTTTTGAACGTTCTGTTCCACGCTCTACAGCTCCATTGCTCTCGGGTTGACCCGAGTAGAAAACCTCGGGGAGCAGCCTAACCTCTTCAAAAATTCCTTTGTGAGTTCAGCCGTGAAGTTCGTCCCGCAGTCGGAAGCGACGACTCGGGTATCCCTGTTCGGCTGAACACCGTCAGGAGGGCGTCAACAGGTAGATTTTCGCGCTGAGGGAGCGCAAGCACACCACCTCGGGCCAGCGTGTGCACAAGTCGATGATGCACAATGCGTACCGATGCCCCCTCCCTGAGGGTGGATCAGTGGGCCGATAACGTCGACGTTAACCTGCTCAAACGGATATCGCGGCCTCGCTAAGGGTTCTATCGGCACCCTGTCCGTCTGGCGGCGATCGGACCTCGTCTGACACCCATGGCAGCTGTCGCAATATCTCCGCACATCTCCCTCAATCCATGGCCAATAAAAGCTGTACTTGATTCGTGCCTTGGTTTTTCTCAACCCAAGGTGGCCTCCCCAGTTTGACTCATGGGCTAACTTAAGGACCTCCTCCGCCGGGACTCGGGAGCACCAACTGCATTACTGGTTTCCCCAGCAATTTATCCTTGTGGTAGAGTAGCCGATCTACCTCCGTCATGCCTGCTTTCCCGACCCTGGCGTTTTCCCAGCATTCTCGCAAAGTAACATCACTCGTTGCTCCATTTTGAAAACTGCCGTAGCACTGCTTTCCCCTGTTACGCTGTCATCTGTTTTCTCCGTGTCATGCAAATCGCTTTCACTCTCTTTCCCGGTGACGATGTGCACTCCAGCGTGGGGCGTTGCGATCTCTTTGACTGGCTCTACGTCCGGTTCGACCGACGCTTGCTCTGCCTGTTCGACCCCCCTGTAGTCTCTGACCTGGCGGTTATCTGTTGCTCCCACGCCTTTCACGTCCCACTCTTCCCTCAGGGACTCCCAGGCTTCTTCTGACAGCAAGCAGTCTGTCTTCGACACTAGTTTGTCGGTCAGGGCGCATGCTACTGGCACCGCCTCTCGTATGTCCGAGAAAATGCCAAGTCACGGTTTATTATAAGGGGCACGACTGCGAGTTTAGCCTGCACTTTCTCGCCAAAAGCTGACACTAACTCAATGGATCCATACGGTTTAATCAAATCCGGAGGAACCATGCTCTCTCGCACGACCGTTATTTCGGCACCTGTGTCCAAAATTGCGTTAATACGCCTATCCTGACACGCCAGCGTTACCGGTCTTAGTTCGCTTTGTGCGGCGACCCCTTCCTGTGTTGCCACACGTGCGGAGAGGCTGTCCCCTTTGGCGTTGGGTGCCGCTCCCCTCGAGTTGTGTGGGACAGTCGGCCTTCTTGTGTCCCATTGAGCCGCACGAGAAGCACCCTCTATACCATTGCCTTGTGTCTGTCCGCTGCGTGCCTCCCGAATCGCGTGTGAGTCGGTCTGGGTCTCTCTTTCCCTCTCGTGTATGCGAGCTCTCCTCCGTTCTCTGCTCGGGCTTTTTCACCGCGCTGTCTTTGCCCGCGCCTCCTCGAACGTTTGCAGCAGCGCCGCCAATGTTGGCGTTTTCTTCCACCCCTCACCCTCCTGCAAAGTTACGTATCGGAGAGCCTCTTCAGATAGCGTGTCTTAAGCTGGTCTGCTACTAGCAACTCAACTAGCCCTTCAAACGTGTTGACACCCTTTCTTCAACGTAGCAATTAAAATAACTCTGCAGGCGAGTTGCGAACGCCCTCCAGCCTTCACTAGGTAGCTTCTTCGAGGTTAGGAACCTCTTCGATATTCCCCCTGCCGAGAGCTTCAACTCCTCTAGCACCACTTTTTTCAGCACTTCATACTCCCTGTGCTGCGATGGTGTCAAGCGCGTTGAAAGGAACCGCACCTTCTCCGCAATCAGAGGGAATACAATTTGGCCCCAGTGTTCCTTCGGCACAGCGTACGTTCCAGAGTGTGTTCTACTGCCTCGAAACCAGACAGGCACTTCTGCTTCTGCCGGAAACTTCGGTAGCGCTCCTGACAACCATTTTGAGTACCGACACAACTCCGCCCCGCGCGTCACTTCTCTCCAACACTGCGGCGTTTTGCGCCGCATTTTTCTTCTCTCCTACTCGCTCGTAATTTTTCCAGCTCGAGCTCGAGTTCGAGGGCCCGGCGCCTCTCCTCCGCAGCTCTGACCTCAGTTTTTTCATGTCCATTGCCGTCTGGCTAAACGGCGCTCCAGGCGCGGACAAACTGCCGTCCGACACAACCGTCTCCTCTCCGTCGCCCATTGTTCTCACCTTCCGCCTGTCCGGGTTTAAAATGCGCGAACCGCGTGTTCATGCACCCCTTAGTGCCCACCCAGACAGCGATGCTCACGCCAAGGTGAAGAACAAAGAGGACTCACCCTCCGACGAGATGCGACGCGCTGGCTCTTGACTTCCGTTTGCTGTCGTTGCCGCCGTCGCCGGTCTCGTTGCCGCCGTTGCCAATGGAGTACGCGGCCGGTCCTTGTGACACGCCGCCCCTCCCTCCAGTGGTGGCTTCCCAGCTGTCACCGCTGACCCAGCAGTGGACTCGTCCCGAATCCGCCGCTGCTCGCCTCTCCGGTGTCTCGAACACCGTCGTCCGACGTCGTAGCCGGTGACCGCTGTGCTGAATCCGCTGACTCCCTTTCATTCCTTCCTTGCTCGTCGTTGCTCTTAGTCTCCTCCTCGCTACCCGTCCTGCCGACTGCGCCAGTAATTGTTGGTTGGAGTTCCGCCTCGCACGCCAACTGGAGGTTGGGGTGGCTTTGCGGTCTTCCGGGTAGCCGATCTCCTCATTGCAGACAAATGGGGCCTCGAAGACGAAGTTGAAGTAACACAAGGAATATTTATGTACACTTATTTACATTTGTACATTACAGTCAAAAGCGGAAAACATTGGGACTGACTTCCTCGGCAAAGCCGATGGTGCACGCACCGCACCGTAATCAGAACGGCCGGCCGGACTCTCGCGCTCCGTTTTTAGAACACGGAGAGTCCAGCCCACATGCAGAAAACATCCAATCATGACACACCACCAATATGATGGACACGTACACTCGCTCCCTCTATGTGGCAAGAGCGCACAGAAATATACAAGACGAAAATACCCCTCTCCCCCCGTGGGGTACTCTTTGACCTGTCCCCCTCGCATTCCCACCAGGCCGTCGCCCTCATCGGCTGCGTGTTTCTCGGAAAATGAAGGGTGCGGACAGGCCGGCGGGACGTGGTCCCTTGGCCTCCTGAACGGGTTGCCGCGGGCAGCCGACACCACTGCCTGCGATGAGTCACGCATTCCCACGTGCGAGCGGCTCACGCGTGTCCCTCCCGGTTTCCGTGCGCCGCGAGAAATTCCCGGGGGTCTGGTTGCGTCCTGCCCGGGTGAACGGCCTTCCCAATTCTGTGCGGAACCGTCGACATCTTTACAATCACTCTCATTGCCCGTTTTTCGCAGTCATTACAACACAAAAATTATAACCAGGATACCAATCCTGGGCTTTATAAGAGAAAGCGATAAGTAATCCCTGTCCTCAAGTGAGTGAGGAAGTTACGAAGAAGGTGGATTATGACGCGGGAACAAAGGGATAGTCGAGAATGACCCACACTTCTCTATCTTGGAGAGCAGTATCATAGTCCCTATCCTTGAGGGATATGGGGATGTGTCATCTAAGGGAGTGATGGTCCCTTTACACAGTAAAGGTAATGACAAGTCATCCTCTCATCATGATACAAAGGGCTGGACACAGGAAGAGAGCTCGTGTGTGCTTACGCGTCTGCAGGGATACACCCGTAAGCTCACACAACATTCCATGACTAGCCTTCGGAAGAGAAACTCATTAATCATTTTGTCCTTTTTAACAGTCAAACGCTGCCGTTTCTACGCGCACATTGTGGGCGAAGTGGTAGCACATAGCCGTCAGCAAGGACGGATTTAAAAATGCGTTGACTGCGCGGCGTCTCTTAATGAGGAAGCACGCGTATCCGCTACGGTCGGAAGACATGGCGCGGAGCACATGGTGTTTTTGGACAAGCAAACTTCTGGTCTACGTACCCGGGTTTGAGTTGTTTGGCTTCGAGTAAGCGTGAGTTTGGCCACGCTTCAGGTGAAAGAAAAAAAAAATCCCGAATTTTTATCCTGTTTCAGTCTGAAGAGGCAAGCCTTGTGCTTATTTTAGTATCAGTGAATATGAGTCTTTTTTTTTTATATCTCGAATGCACTCACTCACCCTAAGACGTGGGCCAGTGTGTGACGCCGACCCTTCAGATTCAGCCTCGTCGGCGGCACCGGCCTGGGCCGCGATGATCGGTGCATCTTTGGCGAACTGCTCGACATAACTCCAAGCACTCGAAGAGGAAGGCACCGGGTAACACGTATTCCACGCGCTCACTAAATCACAAACACGCCCACCATCTGAACAATGCGGCCCCTTCACAATGCACACTCACAGACCAAAACTAGAGGAACTCATCTAAAACAGGAAAGACACGTCGCTCTGCAGGGATTCCTCGCAGCCGCAACTAGTTTCGCAGGCCGTAATCCAGAAGGAGCGAATGCCAGCTCGTTGCTCCTACAGAGGAGCCAAGTCCCCGCACCCGCTCCGTTGGAAAGCGGAACCGTGTGCATTTCATCGCGCGAGGGGGGCTTGCCGGTGGACGCGAAGCGCGTGGCGCGGAGGCGTGCGCGCGTCCCGCGGATAAAAAGACGGTGCGGAAAGTCCGTAAGCGCTGAGGACGAGAAGCGACGCCGCAGTTCCGACGGCAGAGGCGCTCTAATCGGTTAGCGTTGCAAAACTGTTCGATTTTGAGGTGCGCCCGCGTCTTTCGCAACCGTGCAATGAAGCTCGTCCTCGTAGTGTGCGTATACAAGGGAGCGTTCTGTACGTATATATATATATATACTATATATATATATATATGTAGGACGTTCGCGTTACGCCCCGGGGGTTATATATATATATATATATATATATATATATATATATATATATATATATATATAATATATATATATATATATATATATATATATATATATATATGTAGACGTTCGCGTCACGCCTCGGGGGTTGAAAAAGAAGGTCCCCTTCTCCCCGTGTAGTCTGAGTGGCGCTGGCTACCACCCTCAAGCGTCAGATACAGTTGTAGTAAATATAAATCCCCAGAAAGTGAAGGAGGACACAGTCGCCCCAGATAGCCGAATTGGTAAGGCATTCGAGTCTCATCGAAAGGCGTGGGTTCGGTCCCCACTCTGGGCGCGTGTTTTTCTTTCTTTCTTTCTCACGTAATTAATAATAAATAAAAAATTTAACGTCACTACCGGTAAAAAAAATAAAAAAAAAAATATTCTAACCATTCCCCTTATGCCTTCTTGTGGCGTTGTAGACTGCCAGCATTTCGTTCTGTATATATATATATATATATAATATATATATATATATATAGTATATATATATATATAATATATATACATAGGACAGAAAATAAGGATTGGCAGTCAAGAAAACCTCGGGAAAGCAAGGGGAGGTTGTGGAGGGTCATAGAAAGAGATGAATGTTTTTTTGAACCCTCATTTCCCATTTTTCTGATTCGCTACATGCTTAGCGAGGGCCTCTGTTCTGGCAGTCTTGGTGCCAACGGGAGCTTAAGAGGGTTCAACGCTGGTCGACCACTCTTGGACATGTCGTAGACACTCGAGTCACGGCCCGGGGGTTAAAAAGGAGGTCCCCCTTCACCCCGAGTAGTCCGAGTGGCGCTGGCTACCACCCCCCAAGTGCAGGAAACCAAAATACTTTAACATAAATACCCGAGAAAGTGCTGGGGAAACAGCCCCGCCGGTAGCGTAGTGGTTATCGCCACCAGACCGGTATTCTGGGAAGTCGTAGGTTCGGATCCCACCCGGCGGGCATTTTTTCACCCACTTTCTTTTCGACTCAAAAAAAAATTCTTCATCTCTTTCTATGACCCACCACAACATCCCCTTTGTTTTCCGAGGTTTTCTTGACTGCCAACCCTTATTTCTGTCTATTTTTCACGGAGCCCCTCATTTCCCATTTTCTGATATAATCGATATATATATATATATATATATATATTATATATATATTAATATATATATAATATATATATATATATATATATATATATCTATATATATATACTAGGGAGTAGTAGAACTTTGAAGATGGTTAGAGACACAAGCGAAGAAAAACTTCGAACAAGGTAAAAGCACGATTGTGGCCTACGTTTCAGCAAAGAGAACTTTGCTTTCCCTCGGGCGCCCTGAGGAAAGCAAGTTCTCTTTGCTGAAACGTAGGCCACATCGTGCTTTTACCTTGTTCGACGTTTTTTCTTCTCTTGTATATATATATATATATATTGAAATGGTGTTTATTGGGAGGGCAGATAAGGGTACGACGATGAGCTGGGCCAAACCAAGCGGTCGTTTCAGCCGGTCGGAATAGGGCGAGCACGAGACAAGCGGGTGCGATAGGGCGTGACCAAAACTGGACCATGATAGTGCCCTAACCCTGGTGCATGCCCACAGACGGAAGATTGTCCGTTGCACCGTCCTCGCACTGACGCATACCACCAAACAGGAGATTGTCCGTTGCATTGACTCGGTGACTATCTTCTTTACAATATATATATATACGTTTTTTTTCTTTCTTTCTTTCTTTCTCGCTTCAATTAATATAAAAAAATATAATTTCACTAACGGTAAAAAATAGTCCAACCATTTCCCTATGCCTTCTTTGGCGTTGTAGACGGCCGGCATTTCTTTCTGTATTTCCTAACGAGCCCCTCATTTCCTAACCATATTATCCTGCGAAAGCTTAACGAGGGCCTCGGTTCTGGCAGGCTTGATGCCAAGGTAGCATAAGAGGGCTTCCCGCCAGTTACCCGCTTATGACAGGCTGTAGACGTTCGCGTCACGCCCCGGGGGTTGAAAAGAAGGTCCCCTTCTCCCCGTGTAGTCTGAGTGGCGCTGGCTACCACCTTCAAGCGTCAGATACAGTTGCAGTAAATATAAATACCCCAGAAAGGGAAGCAGAACACAGTCGCCCAGATAGCCGAATTGGTAAGGCATTCGAGATCTAATCGAAAGGCGTGGGTACGGTCCCCACTCTGGGCGCGTGTTTTTCTTTCTTTCTCGCTTCAATTATATGTAAAAAAAAATATAATTTCACTAACGGTAAAAAATAGTCCAACCATTCCCCTATGCCTTCGTTGGCGTTGTAGACTGCCGGCATTTCTTTCTGTATATATATATATATACTACAAGTAAAGAGTCGGATGCACAGCAAGAACAATAACAAACAAGGTTTACTTACGTAGCGGCAACGAGACTTGCCTTCATCAGAGTACAGTTACATGATTTTGCTGTCACAAACATTTGGAACACATTTCTTATATAGATTTGCAGAAAACTGTGAGAAGGAGCGGAAGATGTTTCGGAAACGGAGAGTATGCATGCAGTCGGGCTACGCCTATGTTACAACAACAACAACAACAAAAAAGAGAAAGGAGAGGGAGAGAGAGTGAGAAAAGGGTCGTGTTAACAAAGCAGCGTTCAAGGTTGCACCATGACGGTGCAACGTACGCGGCGTGGGCTGCAAGTTCAAACAGTGCGGAAAACTGGACAATCGCGGTTTCAAAAGGAACGGAAGAGTATACAGTAAGGTATTCAGTGGGTGGGGAGACTGGTTGGGGCGGAAGCGAAGATGGGTGTGCCCTCCGCGGATGGAGAGAACAGATAATTGCACAGGAGCATTGCACAGGAGCTAGCAACTGAACAGAAAATAGATAGGGTCCATAGATCACAAAGGGTTAAACATTTCTAAGGGCTGGTCTCTTTCGATTTCAGTACGCATCGCCACAAGCGGCGAGGGAACAGAAGTGATGCCGTTTCCAGCCTGCGATTAAGGGCCCTGTTAATTTAGGTATATTACCGCAACCTTGTTCAGCTATAGGCGCCCTATATATCTGCAAGCAAACACATGCATTATTAGAGCGCCATTTAGTGGCAGCACTACGGAAGTTTCCCTCCCGCCGCAGTGGCTCATCGGCTAAGGCGTTGTGCTACTGAGCCCAAGGACACCGGGTCGATCCTTGCCGGGGTGGCCGCTTTTCAGATGGAGGAGAAAAGCGACAATGCCCGTGTGTCGAGATTTCTGTGAACGTTAAGATCCCGAAGTGGTCGAAATTATTCCGGAGCCCTGCACTATGGTGAGCCTGAGAGCCCAGGTGGAGCTTCGGCGCGTTAAATTTGTTTTTCCTTTGAAAACGGCAGTTTTTCGCAACCTAACATTCTGTGAATTAGAAACCCCGAGCTGATTATTGCTCCAAGAAATTGACGCAAGAAAGCCTGCTGGTAATCGCCTATACGTCACGTCGAAAAACTTCCTTCGAGCGTAAAATGCCATCCAAACCAGCCGCAGCACAAGCAAGAGCACAAAATTTTCAATAACCTCTTCGGCTCGGCTACGATGACGACAGGGTCCCTACGTAGTAGACTTCGCTTACGTTGACGGAATTCAGTCTAGGGCACACCCCGGTTCTTCCCTTTGTACCAAGCGCACACCGGTGCCTCGGCGGTCGCTTACGCAAGACGGCGTGGACAAAGATGACTGCGGGCCAGCCCACCCACGATAGTTGAGCATTTCTGGCCCTGACGAAGTCCTCTTTCCTAGTACAGGACGACCATTCCAGTCCACTGCCTACTCCAGGAACACCGCGTCCCTAATTTCCTTTTTTTTTTTGCAGCTTCACGCCCACCAGACTTCCTCCGGAACCACTTTCTTTCCCAGATGAGAAAAAGGAGCGCGCAGCACCGCGGCGTAACATCTCTCAGCAATAGAGGGCCCCATTTGTGACTAAGTGCGTCGTCGGAGGAGACACACGCATGTCGCGCGGGCGCGTTTGCATTGCCGTGGAGTCTATCCTTCCTGCGGAGACCATTTCCCGTTTCCTTGCCCGCTCTGTATTTTTTTCTTCCGGCTTTACATCTCTCCCTTTTTAGTAACACCATCAGGACTCGCTAGCGAAATGAGTTGGTTGAAACATTACCGCGGTCCCCAGAAATATTTGTGCTGCGGAAGCCTCCACAAGCATTTTGTCAGGGCGCAAATGCAGATGTGGTGCGAATGCACAGTGGTCGCATGTCTCCGTGTCATCTCATCGTCCACCGGCGGCCAGGTTGGTTGCATTTTTCTGCTGAAATATTCATATCGTACTCGCACGCAAATTTCGGGTTGCCTGTTGGTTCATGCGGTTTCGACCGGGGAACCATCTACGCCCTTTTTAGAAGTATCTTTCTTTCAAATTTATGAGATATTGTAACTATGTGCGTGCGAGAATGCGCGCGCGCGTGTGTGTGTGTGTGTGAGTGCGTATGTGCGTACGTGCGTGTGTGTGCGTGTGCGTGTGCTAGTGCGTGCGCGTGTGCGTGTGCGTGTGCGTGTGCGTGTGCATGTGCATGTGCGTGTGTGTTCGGCTAGCAAGCACGTGCCTAGCCGATACGGGGCTTGCACCAGCCGTGATGTTTACGTCGCGACGCTATTGTCAGTGGAAGCTACGATGCTACTGCGGCCTTACGGGATGACAGGCACGAGCAACCCAAGGACACCTATCAATGTTTTAGTGACGCTCGCAATAGACGTTTTTTAGTCACATGCCGGGAAAATCACCTTGAAAATAGACACATTCGTCGCTGTTGACGTTACCTAATATTGGTGGAGTCCCCGTGATGCAGCAAAGCTTATTGAACCGTGTACCAGACATTTTGTAGAGGTTTTTAAAATGTGCATGAATAAAGAAATCAACAGGCGTGGGAATAAATGGAACGGCGTGACAGACCCAGCCCGGCCACGGGGAATAAGCTGCAACTGTGGCTGACTGATCGCACCGCTTTTGGGTTGCAGATACTGACGGTTAAGAATCGAACGAATTGAGAAAAAATCAACGATGTATGACGCTCAATGGAACCACTAAAGAAGCTAGTAGAAAACACTGGAGTGCCTTGATATACACACACATATACGGAGAAGAAAGGATAGCGGGTACTTTAAAGTAAAATGATAAAAGAATACAGCAATATAAGTGACATAAATCAATGCAAACTAGTAAAAATAATTACGTTCAGTGAAACAGTAACTATACCTAAGAGGGAGCAACAACTTTTCCTTTTTCTTTGAATATACTGAAGTGGGCGATGCAACATTCATTGTCGAAAAAAAAACATAAATCTACGTTTTGACCATTGTGTGCGGTATAGCGGTGGTATTACTCGTGGTTGTTACTTTTGTATCAGGCAGGTTGAAGCCTTTCGTTCAAGAGTAGGGCCGGAGCAGCGGTCAAAATACGCAACCCTTTATGATATCTATGGTTGCGGCCCTTATTAAAATGTTTTCGTGTATGTAGTGACGGAAGACGAAATGAAGGGCTTAAGTGTTAGTGAAAAAGGTGTCACATGAAGCGGAATTTTTGCTTTGCAATTGTTCAAGCCCATTAATGCCAAACTTTTGTAACGCTTGTAACGGTATTAAAATGTTACAATTTGGGTGGTTTAAAGCGGCGAAGCTACACCTGGACTACGAGGCGCGCCGTAGCGAAGGACTCCGGATTAATTTTGACGACCCGGGTATTTTTAACGTGCACAGAAATCTCGATAGACAGGCGTTCTTCCTCCCAGCCGCCATCTGAAAAAGAGCCACCGCGGCCGGGATGAAACCGCCCCCTTGTGCTGAGCAGCGGAACACCTCAGCCACTGCGCCACTCCTGCGGGTGACGGTATTTCATAGCTTTCACTGCGAAAATTACAAAACAAAACAAAACAAAACAAAGAAGCATAAAGCCGGAAAAATAGAGTTAAGCTTGCTAGAATTTATAACTCAGAGCTGGCCTGCTAGATTGCAGTGGAATGTTCAGACGTTTCGCATTCCTGATAGTGCTTTTTTTTTTTTTTTTTTTTTTTTTGCGATAGTATGCCCTTTGGCATAAAGTCTTAGAGGTACAAGTTGGCACCCGTTTCCCGGAGGAAATCCAGAAGACAGCGGTGGTGGGGCCCCCACAGCCATCGGTTGCAGATCAGGAGGTCTCCCAGGATGCAGGCCTGTGCCGCGAAGGTGTCTGGATCTCGCTGCACTCAGGGAAGGGCACGTCCATAGTAGGTGGTTGGTGTCGGCGTCTTCGGCAGGAACCGTACAGAAAGGGGCAGGTGTTGGTAAACGGGGCATGGTATCGTGGTGGCCACGCCCGGGTTACCGCAGGAGATAGGGGCCACCCCAACTCGAAGTCTACGCAGCAGGACCTCCTCCCAGCGAGCGAGCCCACTGGGAAGGTCTGTTCCACACGGTGGGATGAGAGCGCGTGTGGCGCGACGCAGAATCTTCCTTTAGTTGGACAAATTGTTCATGTGGGTCCGTTGTCAGCAAGGGCAGCGGTCGTGGAACCGAGGAGAGGTGACAGGAAGTATCCGCCGCAATATGCGCGGTGATAGTATTACGCCGGATCCACGACAGTCGGAGAGGGCAGGGGTACGGTGTCCAGCAGTTTATGAATCTCTCTTGAAACGGACGAGTTGGAGGATACACGGCGCAAATCCCGTATGGCCGCCGTTGAGTCCGTGTACATTTGTACAGTAAAACTTCCAGGGGCTTGAAGTGCTGGTAGTAGCGCTTGCAGTCCGTCCCGGATGGCTGTAAGCTCCGCCTAGCATAGAAGGCCAAGGCCGAAGTGATTCATAAGCGCAGTTTTGGTTCGCTTCTGAATGAGAGGGACATTGGATCGCCGTAGTTAAAACGCCGTCTTGGGCCCCAGCGTCCACAAATGCCTCTACAACCTGGGGCTGGTTCGCAGCCGCTCGTAATGGTGCGCCCGCGGTCTGCGCGTCTGCGTTCCCGGTCGACCGACTGTGGAGTCTAGTTAGCGGCCTGTTGTCGGTCACTTGATGGTATAGCCAGGGCGGCCTAGTTACAGGGTGGGCTGGAAAGGCGGGTAGAGGACGGCCCATGTAAATTGCCAACTGCCGCTGCCTCCGCAACAAAATTAAGTTTGTGCTGGCGGGCGGAGCGGCGCTGATGTACAAGCTCATCCAGGGTGTTCAGTTGAGCTTCTGCCTGAAGAGATGGTATGGGCGTTATTTGAGGGAGGCAGGTGATTGTCCGCATTGCAGCTCTATTAATTGATTCAAGTCGGGCCCACTCCGCTTGGGTCATATGCTGGAATTGAGCCTGATAGATAAGTCGAGGCTGAAGTATTGACCGCACCAAGAGTCGGGCTATTTTGAAGCAGGAGCCCCCAGCCTTTTGTGACATGCGTCGGATAAGGTGTAGCATTTGACCTGCTTGTTGGCGGGCAGATCGAAGCCACAAGGCAGCTGACCCTGACGACGAAATTTCCAATCCCAGCACGCGAAGAGAGGTAGCAGTGCGCACAGGCTGGCCGGATAGTTGTAGCGCGATCGGGGATATCTCCAATCTACGACGGCCCCAAGCATTGGCCACGGATAGAAGGGCAGTCTTCTCGACTGAAAGCGAGAGCCCAGCGTATTCACAACCACTTCTTGTGTGTCGATTAAAGCTTGTTGCAAGCTCGCGCTTGTTGAGACAGGTCTGGGTGGACAGTCCATACTGTAATATCGTCCGCGTACACCAAAAGGTGTATGTCTGGCATGGAGCCAAGATGCCAGGCAAGGGGCAGCATAACTACGTTAAATAGGAAGGGTGAAATCACTGATCCCTGAGGCACTCCACGGACGGGCCATAAAATGGCCATAAACTAGTTCCACCAATCCGTACTGAAAATGATCTTTTAGTCAAGAAGGTCCGGATAAAAGATCGGACCTTTTCCGGCACAAGTAAGCTTGGAGAACTTCCAGGATAGCACTTGTGGCTGACGTTGTCATATGCCTTGTGAATGTCCATGGCAAGCAACGTCCGCACTTTGCGAGACCGGCCGCCCAGTAGCACCATTGATGATAATGCTCAAGTCCATCCTCTGTCCCCAGACGAGGTCTGAACCCAATCTGTGCCGGGTGGTACCACCGGTAAGTGTCCATCCACCACTGAAGTCGCGTAGCCAGCATTCGCTCCAACAGTTTCCACAAGGTGCACATTAATGCGATTGGGCGCAAATTGGGGAGATGCTCGGGTGGTTTGCCTGGCTTCGGTATAGCGACGATATCTGCCCGGAGCCATGACTCTGGTATTTGGCCCGAGAGCCACACCTCATTGATGGAATCGAGGAGACGGCTCAGGGCCGGATCGTCGAGGTTCTTATAAACCTCGTACGTAACGCCGTCTGGGCCGGGAGATGACCGAATTTTCGCCTGGTCTATCGCAGCCAGGAACTCTGCCATGGTGAAAGCCGATTGCATTCCACGGACCGCGGCGTCAGAAGGAGAGGCTCCTACGGTGGCTCGGTAGAGGAAACGGGCATCGGGTTGCTAGCCGGGAGGATGTCAAATGCAGGGTTACAAGGCGCGAACCACATCGATGGCAAACTGGTCCGGGTTCTTGCCTGATGCCAGGCATGCGCTAGCTGCTGCATCCGGGGTACGGTCGCCTGATTCCATCGCCCGAAAGTGCGCCAAATAGATGATGTGGTGGACGAAGGGCCGAGCGACTCACACCAGCTAAGCCATCGTTGCCGCGAAAGACGTTTCTCGTGTCGTCTGGCCGCAGCGGTCAACCGTTGCAAACGCATTCGAGCCGGCGCACACGAGGGATCCCGCGAGGCAGCCACTTCAGCCTGTTTGCGCTGGGCCCACAGCTGCAAAAGTCGGAGGTCAGGCTTTGGCCGGGACTCCTCTACCCACGTCATCCGACTGGCACTGCTCAGAGCCTCTTTAATCACAGTGGTGGGGTCGGTGCTGGGGGCCGTCATGGTTGCGTTGATGTTGCACCGGAACTCATCCCAGTTCACTATAGTGGTAGCTCCGCCGAAGCCGACGCGTCGAGTTCGGGGCAATGCCAAGCCTGATAGGGTGATGATCACTGCCCCAGCAGTCGGCCTCTCGCTGCCAAGATACCACTGCACTACCAAGCCACCAGGTTAAGTCGGGTGAGTAAGGCGGCATCCGGGGATGAGTGCATCGACGCGTAGGACATGATATATCATTTAGAAGTGGCGAAGTGGGCATCGTTGAAATGTTCAAGTAACGTACATTCCGCGTTCACTTGAGGTAGGGTATCCCCAATTGCAATGGGGCGCATTGAAGTCACCCGTTACGAGTATGGGACAAGCCAGCGTTCGAACGGCGCAGAGATGTTAGCCACCCCAATCGCAGCCGGGTTGCACGTCCGCTGTGTGGCCGCACATAGCACGAGACAAGAATTATTGCACACCTGGGCAGTATGCACCTTTACCGCAACCACTTCCTGCCAAGCCGTACACCATGCTTCTAATGGAATTGGAGTTTGTGCATACGCCGTGTGCACATAAATTGCGGCTTTGCCTGGTGGAGACGTGGTGGAGCCACAGCGCCCATCAGGTATGGAAGGCGTAGCATAGGCTCTAAAATTGGGGAGGCGAGGTAACCCGTTTGTCTCTTGGAGCAGGAACGCCCAAGCTCGAAGTTTGCCTAGGCGGAGACGTTCACGAAGCTCACCCAACTTCGTTGTGAGCCCCCGGCAGTTCCACTGTACTACATATTGTGGGTCAGGCATAGTAACAAGAGGTCTAGCGAAGTTGGGCTGCTAACACAGACACCAAATTCTGTAGCTGCTGCACCACAAACTGAAGGAGCTCTTGCTGGGTGCGGATGGAAGGGACTGGCTTTTGCTGGTGCAGGCTCGGTTGTGAGAGACTGGGCTGACTCGAATTGGCTTGGTTGTTCTGGCGGCTGACGCTGCGACCGACGAATTAGCCGAGCACGGCGCTGGCTGAGCTTGGTGACCTCAGCTTGCAGCACAGCCAACTGTTGGTCCACCTCTGCTAGCTCGTCTGTAACCGGAGATGCATTTCCAGTGAACTTGTGCTTATTCTGTGCGGCGTGAGGAGCGACGGAGCACATCGCGGTACGAGGGCTTGCATGTACTCTGCCGGCTCTGCAGCGACTTCCTCCATAGCGTCTTCGTTATCCTCCGCCAAACACTCGAAGCGATTGGACGTATGGATTGCGTTGGGCTCAGACCGGCGTCGCCACGCTCGTCGTTTAGCAAGTGCAGCTTTGCATTTCGTAGGACATTTCTTGTCCGTAATGTCATGGTCATCGCTACGACACAGACCGCATCGAAACGTGACCTTTGGCGGCGTGGCCGACGGGTTAGCTGGCGGTTCCGATTCAGAAGTAGCGAGTGGTTCTGGGGCAGAGGATGGCACGAAGTGCTCATGTGCCCCTGACGAAAGCATCGGTAACAGTGCACCACTCCGGCCTTGAACAGGCGGGGCCGAAGTACGCAGCCATTGTACAAAAGTCGTTCTGGTGGCTCTAGTGGGCCACGCAGAGTAACCAGGCACGTGCGGCCAGAGCCCATGTAGCGGGCAAGAAGGCACCTGGTGAGTGGCACACCGGAGGCTGGCACGAAGGAAACTTCGGGATCCTCGCCGGGATCTACCCCAGAAACGACATATCGCCGGATGTCACTTCCCGACAGCAGGTACACTTGTACAGTAAGCTGCTTTCAGCCGCGAGTGGAATACGGTGTAGGGAGCATAGCCGCTGGACAGCCTCTAGAGACGGCACCCACACAGATATAGTGTTGGTGCGACTGTGGTAGGCGTAGCCAGTAAATCCAGAAGTTTGCCAGGCAGCTGTCGATAGTCTGTTGAAGTACCTTCGTTGGAAGAGACAGGATGTTGAAGCGCTCTCGAGGTTTGATGGCGACCTTGTACGTGGAGGAGCTGGCCGTCGCTGTAAAGCCCTGGGGAGCGGCGGTCGCTGCACGGGGTGGAGCGGCTGCCGGTGGTGAACTGCGCTCATCCGACCGCTGAAGTGGCTTGTTTGTATCCGAGGAACACGCCCGCTTGGCCGCAGGTGAAGTTGAGTCTTCAGTAGTGACTTGGGGTGCCCCCTGGTCAGACGGACGCTTAGATAAACTGGAGGGCTCAGCCGGAGGTAGCGGGAACGGTGGCGTTACCTCCATTGGTGGGAAATCCTCTAGCGTCGGGTGCGTAGTCGCTTCTGCAGCAGCAAGGGTCACCGCCAGTTGCGCTGACATCTGGGACATAGCTGAGCGGTGCCGTGCCCGCCAATTGGACTGCGATTGAGGTGCTAGGCCTAGCGGCCGGTGAGCGGGATCCGAAGCAGAGGACGTCCCCGAGGGGTCATCCTCTTGCTTGCCGACTGTCCGTGGAGGGGCCAGAGACGTTGCAGCGTGGATCAAAAGGCACAAGAGGGGATAACCAGCTGCTGGTAATTACGAATTCAGGCGAAAACAACGAGCATGGAAGACCGCTCCGTTTTTACGCAAAGAGACCGCTCCTTCTTCGTCGTCGTCGTTTTCCAGTGCTCGGTGCAGCCATTAAACAAGAGAGAGCTTTTTGCGTGTTTTGAAGAGACATTCCCCGCACTCAGTGATTTCTTTCAAGGAGCCCTCTTATCCTCCGAGACAAGCAGTAATATCATCGACTAAAGCCAACGCCAGTACGTAATTGGTTTTTCGCAAAGCAACTGGCAAGGAGAGTAGGGACACACGAACAACTTAAAGACCAACTGCTATCAAACATAAGGATGTTACATTTCTTCTGCCAGCAAGCCCTATACCATTCATAGAAAACTTTAGTATCCAGCTGACGTGATGGCGCAATCACGAAAATAACGAACATACTTCCTCACTGTTTTTAAAATATTTTCAAGAAAGAGCTACTGAGATTCCTATTTAACTATTCTTACAGTTACTTGAGGATCAAAAAAAAGGAATCTCAAAATATATGCTCGCACGTTTGTATATTTATGTTCGCGTCTTTCTGGGGGCTGACTGTACATAAAACTGTTATGCTAAAGTGAAGTTAACATTCTAACGATGCAGCAAGCTTTAAAAATGGCTAAGTATCCGAAGCCAAAGAAACATATTTTGTTTTGTAAGCAGTTGATTTTAATAAAATTACCAGATGATCTCATCAATATTCGCTCTAACTGCGCCAGGAGGCCTCATTTGGTTTATTTTCGTCATTGGGCGAACCCAAAGGCACCTTGACTGTACTCTCAAGACGTGCGCATAGCGTACATTATTGCTTATACTGCTGCTTACTGCGCTTATACTGCTGCTTATACTGCTGCTTATACTGCTGCTTACATTACATACTGCTTGCGCCCTAATTACATTTAACTACGCATGATTACTGTCATGTGTCAGAGCACCCTCCGAGAGGGGATGCATCAAAACCCCCCAAAAAGGGAAAAAAAGAACAAAGGAATGAAAATTTGAAGTGCGCACCAGTAGCGCACCAATTAGCAAATGGCAGCGCCTAAACCCCGAGGCATCATGGTAAAATATGGCAGCGCACTGGTCATCCAATCTGAGAACGCCGCGCAGGAGACCAGTGGCGTGATGGCCATATATGGACATGGAAAAGGCAAGGAGCCAATGAGAGTGCACCACGAGAGAGCCCAGAGGGGTTAAAAGGGGGGCGCACAAAGAGAAGGGGAGGCAAGAAACCAGGAGGCAAGGAACGAGGGGGCAAAAACCAGGAGGCGGCAGGAGCACGTGAGCTTCAAGGAACGAGCCAGGGGGACGTGGCCAGGCCAACGACTATGCCTGCCAAGAATGGGCGGGAGCGGGCCGACTTCGCATCGGCTGCAGCATCCTAGGCGCACCACGAACCTGTGTCTTCGTGGCCCCAGCGGCGGCGGTCGGGCACCTGCGGCCAACGTCTACGCTCCGTCGACCTTCGTTTCGACGGCCCCGAAAGGCTACGTTCGTGCCGAGCCTACCTGGGACCTCCAGCGGCAGCGGCTACCAGAGGGTAGCCACCGAGGAAACCTCAGGACGCGCGGAGCCCACGCCGTCCACGCCGTTCGACCGCACCCGTCGAACGCCGGCATCAAGGATCTCCAGCGGCAGCGGCTACCAGGGGGTAACCACCAGGGAACCAGCCGTGACGCGCGGAGCCCACGCCTGTCCAAGGAGTGACCGCGCGCATCGAACGCCGGTACCGAAGCGAGACGAGGACGGCTACCACCGAATCGCGGCCACGCAGCGGGTGCGACGCGTCAGCGCAGACGACAACGGGATAGGCCAGTCCAATTCGGACGCATTCATAGGACACAACTAGGGAGTTGTGGTGGTAGAGAGATAGCGATCACCTAGAAGGGGATGGATTAAGCGTATTTGAGCTAATGGTGCAGAACTTTACTGTAGAGACTCTTGGGTTTTTGCTTTGAACTTTGAGGTTTGATTGTTTATCGGTTGTTTGCAATTGATTCTTGAGTGCCTCGTGTTGGGGTTTTTCGAATGTGTATTAAATGTGTGTTTTGTTAAACATGTCAACGGCTTTCCTGCGTCCATCTCTCTGAGCTGGTCTAGACAACCCCACCATCCGTTCACGTGGTAATTACAATTGAGAGATCGTCAATGAGAAGCTATTGAAGACGCTACTCACCCTAAATAAAGGTAGAGGTACCATGCGTAACTCGTATTGAGTTTAGTGTAAAGTATTTTTCATATCGACTTAATTGACCTGCGCCGTCAGCAAATGCTAAAGTACCTTTGCTAGTCAAAGTACTTTGCAATCGTTCCGCATGGTTAACAACGAACAGAGTGAACTCGCCAAATATCCAAATGTTATGCACGACGTAGGCAGGAACAAGGTGCCGACACTCGCGAATTTTTATGAAGTTACTGCTGAGGCTACAGTAGGCAGCGGAATTACACAGAGTATAGTTTAAAAAATAACAGCATGCACTTCCTCCGCTGTATAAGGTATTCCAGCGGTTGATAGCTGCTTCACATCCAGCTGAAAGCTCGACTGCGTAACTGCAAGAAGCCCCTATAGAGGGCTTTCTCAAAGTGCTTGGCTGCGATTGGTAGAGCACGCTTTACAGGCGCGTCAACACACGTTACGAGGCCGCAAGTTTGAATGCAGCCACGTGTACAGTTAAAAAAACTACGAGGGAAGCTCACAACATTCTAATAATGTAAAGGCGAATACCTAGTTATACTTTCTGTGGGTCTACTGTTGAACCTTTCGTTGAAATTTCGCGCCGCGTCGGCCACCAGTGGACCACCACCCTGAACAGCCTCCTTCGAAGCTCGTTTCTCTCGTTCGCCATCGCCAGTGGCGTCGTGTTCGTCACGCGTCGGTACCTTGAGTGGCCAAGGTAGCTTGTATTGCACGTGCAGAAGTGGCGTACCTTCTTCCGAAGCTGCTGTTTCTCTTTTTTCACACGCGCTCCAGCTCTGTGTCCCTCTCAACGATTATGTACATCACAACACGTTCCATGAAACCTACAGAAATAAAGCATCTAAAACATTCAGCCCACGTTATTGCGAGCGGTGCCAAATGCAGCAAAAACAAAACAAACAAGCAGAAGCTCTAGGGCGCTGTCAGCTCTGGCAGCAGAAAATCCCAACTGCTGCCGGCACCACACCAACGGTGCTGCTGACGACCCCCAGGCTACGTGTCGTGCACAGGAAATGTTTACTGCCGACTTTTCATATCGCCACTCATTGCTGCAGCGCCGCAATACAGTAGGGAAGAAAACACTGAAAATAAAGCTCCGTGAAGATTCCACTGTGAAAGCTACGCGCTATCAAAGAATTTTCTGAAAAGAAATGTTGTACCATTTTTTTGTTGGTCTCAATGAAAGCTTTAGAGGGACAGCCTATTTCGTTTGATAAAATTATAGCTGCACGAGCCACCTCTTTTTGCTTGTCGTTCATAAAAGTGAGCAGCACAAAAATCACTCCCTGAAGGCGCCAATGGAAACATGGACTAAGGAAAGATACAACTCGCCGAGCACATACGCGACAAGGAAGAGTTCTTTGACAGCTGATATCTTGCACGGGTGTACCGGAATACATGCAGGTGCGTATGCGCGCCTGTCAGTTTCAATGAGAGCTTAAGCACTCGGCGTGTCCGTGTGCCTGTGCATATATGCGTGTTTACCCCCGTGTGCGGTACTGTGTTAAGACTATTATAGGTACATGTAAAAGCTTTCATCTTTAATATGGCGTGCTTGAGCATGTCCGCAGCAGCGATAAGATGAACGTTGCTTGCGATTCATGCCGAAGGCAAGTTAGCGCGACGAGAATTGACAGTGAGAGGAAGCGACACTTCCCACATAGCAAGATCGGAATACACTGAAAACGCACTTCTTGGAGTGCGGCTTTTACGTGGCGTAACCGCTTCCATAGCGCGCACCGCTGCCTAACCTTTTAGGTAGTAAAATCAACCAGAAACGGATAGCGCAGTCATTCAAAAAGCACAATACCGCGGATGGAATGGAGCCCTAGCACAAATTTGCACTATTACGTGGCTGGAGTTTCGACGACGTGTTGCATCTATACCAAGTATTTGACACCCCACCTCTCATTTTGTTGAATAAAATGCTGGCGCTAAAAAGGGACACGGACGGAGTGAGGACAGACACACACGGCGCAAACTTCCAAATACTTTTTATTGCCACTGTGTCAACTTTATACACTTATAGTAGTTGAAGTTCACTCCATCCGTGTCCCTTTTTAGCGCCAGCATTTTATTAAAAATGAAGTACCAACGTGTTCAGGACGCTACACTTATTAATCTCATTTTGTTTTGCGTTTGTCATCACACCGAAAAAGATTTGCGCCTTAGAGTGAAGTAGTTCTTTTACGTTTTTGGCGTACCGCTTCGTGATTTAATGTGGACTATTCAACTCGCGAAACGACAAAGACAACAGAACGGCGGCTTACGTCACTAGTTACGACCAACTGAGTCTATGACGCGGAACGGGCTTCACTTCCTAGTTGTTCTTAGCATTCACTTAGGAATACAACGATATGATGGTCGGATAATAGGGCTTTGTGACGCGTCCGTAATTTGCAACCCAGTTTAAATGTAACAAAAAAAAAAAAAACACGCCATGTCTAGTTGGGGAAAAGCACCTCGCAATAAAACTGCAAGTGCCTTTTTTTCGATTTCAGCCCCGCACTGTTTGTTCAGCCTGCATCATAGTTCTCAGTTTTATCCCCTTTAGAGCAATTGAAATCCGGGCCCCAAGTTTAGTCCCTGATATGCCAATCAATAAACAAACCCGGACCTTGAAACACGAAACTGTTAATGTAGGCACAGAAAAATTACGTCCTGATGCTATATAATTATATATTGAAATTTCAACTACGTCCTAGGCATAAACAGCCGGTGTTAAGTACTGAACAAGGCGAGTTATTTGGCGCTTAGTGCTTAATAAAAGTGCAATAAACAAATGAGATAACATGACAACAGAAAACATTATAAACATACAAATCGCTGCACAAACATCACTAAAAAAAGTGGGGACGATTTTGTTGGAAAACATTATTTAATCTCGAACAAGCACCAGTATTGCCCAAAACGAATACAGTCGAGCACGGATATATCGGACTTCAAGCGCATCGCGAAATATCTGAATATATTGATAATTTGAAGCTATAAATATATCCAACAGAGGCTTATCTGAAAACTCTGCACATCACTGAGTGCTTTTCAAAGTCGCAACAAGCGCTATCTTACCGATTTGTTGCCCACAGAACGGAAAATTGGAACCACAGCGCCACGACTACCGTGCTTTGTTTAACACGAAAAAAGTCGGTGAGATTCCCTTGCTTCTTGTTCTGCGTCGTAAAGTTTACCAGATTGTCTTCAAGCTCATCAACGCCTTCCAAATGAGAAAATATGCCGTTGTACATTGCACCGCAAAAGTGGCTAATCTGAAAACTGACGCAAGCTCGGCTGCAGTAGGCGATTGGGAACGTCGTTAGTGCCGATAGTAGGGTTCGCTTCTTCGGCATCGGTGATGTCCACCACAGCGTGCATATCGCCGTCAGCATTTACGACGAACTCATTTTCCGTTGTGTCATTCTAAATGGCACGAGGGAATGCTTAAAGCTCTCTAAATAACCCGAGGCACTAAACTCCGTCGTCTTCGGTATCAGAACGACTGTCCTCTGAAGACGCGCAACAAAGCTGCTTTGCACACGAAACGCACTGGTGCGACCGCGCCATGACCGCACTGCTTTCGCCTTTACGTCAGGTTTGATGCGCAGTAAGCGCTCAAACATGCTAACAGAAATGCAGCCGGCATGTTTTCGCCGGCCTGTACCTGTCGAATAATGTCTGCTTTCGTCGCTAAGTCCAAATTCTTCCGTTTTCCGTGACCATTGTTCCGAAACGCGTGCCGCGGACAAAACAAACACGCACCACGCCACATAGGTCCCCCTGGGCGGAGCCACCATTAATAACCACTCAAGCATGCAGAAAAACTGCCAGGATCCCAGTGGTTCCGGTTGCTTTCCCCTCCTGCATTATTGCCTTACGCACGAAATCACTCTGCCTAATCACTCTCCCCATGCAAGCGTTCGTTCGAAACCTTTGTTGAAGCCTAGGCCATCGAAGCGACGCGGCGACGCCCTCTTCTGACCGAGCGCGGCAGCATTCGCGAGAAGTCATCTTCGCTTCCACTCTAACACGAGAAGGGCACTTGCAGGGGAACTTCCAGCGATATATCGAAAGTGCCGTTGATCGGAAGTTCGATTCACGCGTACAAAAGCGCCATACTTTTGCATGGTATTTCCAAGGGGATGTTCAGACTGTTCGATGTTGCAAAAATTTGATATATTTGTGCTCGATATATTCGTGTTCGAGTGTACATATGAAAGCAACAAAAATATTCTAATTCCCTGATGTAGACAGCCACACTGTTCACCCGCGTCATGTGCATCTCTAAAGCAGTGGGAAAATTATTTCCCAGCCTAATAGCTCCGTTGAAGCGCAGCAGTAACTAAATCCAGGTGTAGAATCCTGGATTGTTCTTTTGCAACATCAAAAAACGACATGGGTTAAAGAAACGGTTGAAGAAAAGGCAGCCTTGGACACCTTTAAATCGACACCGTGAAGAACTTCTTCCGTTAGCCAGTCATCGAAACGTATTCCGAGGGCAGCAGCGAACTGGGTTTCCAGTCTCGAGGGCGAGCACTGCAAATCCCTTACATTACTGGGAATGATGTCGTGTCCGGTATCCACAAACTCCTCTCGAAACAGTCGGCGGATCGCGAGAGCCTCCCTTGCTTCATCGTGAAGGGCTGTCGTGTTGTCTTCGCACCTTTGCTCTGTCACATCATGCCTATGTCCCTTGTTGAGCAACATTCTTTAAAAGACTGGAAATAAGCGCTATCTTCACTTTGCGCAAGTACGGAAAAGCTACCATCCCGGGAAATGATTGGCCGATATTCATGTAGTGTTCCTTTTACAAAGCATTCGAGAAAGCGATGTATCGCTACCTTCTGCCACCATTGAGTCCAATAATTCCTTCTAACCAACATGGCTTCATGACTGCAAGGTTAGTAAAATCAAATCTCGCATGTTTTCTAACCGGCGTCGTCCTCCAGTGCTGTCTCGCCAGCAGGTAGATACAGCATATTTCTACTGAAGCAAGGCCTTTGACACTGTCAATGGTGATTTACTCCTTCGAAAATCGTCCGCATGCGGTCTATCCCGTGCGTTCTGCCGGTGGTTCAGCAGGTATTTAAAAGGCACGTCTAATTGTGTTTCTTATGAAGGCATTACCTCCCGGTCTTTCATGATGATTTCATGGGTACCTCAAGGCTCGACACTCGTCCCTCTTCTCTTTAGCATTTTTGTTAATGACATCCACCCTGATATGATATGAAGCACTATAGCGCGGTTTCTTCACCGGATGATCGCGTCTTGCTGCAAAATGGCATCAATGCAGTTTCGGTATGGTCAGACAGCAACTATGTAAGGCTTAATCTCTTCAAAACTATCGTGATATCACACACTTCCAAGACTTTCCCGCTCACTTTTACGTAGTCTCTGCTCGGTGAACCAGTAAAACGTGTTACTGTAGTGCGTGGTTTAGGTATTATTATGGATGTAAAACAACTTTTCAACCCGCATGTGAACTGCCTGATCAATTCCTGTCTCCGTACGCTTGGCATGATTTCCCGGGCGACCACTGAATTCCCCGAATGATCATGCTTCGTCTCACTCTACGGCGCTTTAATTTTACCTAAGCTCAACTTTTCCAGGGCAATTTGGAATTGTTTAAGCCTTTCGTGGTCCCTTCGACTAGAAAACAATTCAGAAGCGCTTCACTAGAACCCTATTTTGTCGTTACTCTTCAGTGAGCCAATATGGGCGTGGTGGGATTCTCAAGCTTCTGAATCTAGACGAGCTTTCTATTAGGCGCCCTATGCGTGACCTTCTTTTTCTTTTCGAAGTTTGATTTGCCTTGCCTTGTGAGCTCTGTTCACCTGCGAACGCTAAGCAGACCATTGCGACCTCATGGCTGCTTTCCTGTTGACAGAACACTGAGCTTGGCACCAGCTAGCCGATACCACCATGCCTTTTTTTTTATCTTCTATTATCTTCTTCTAGTATCTGCCTTTGACATTTTTTTGCAATAACATGGTTGTATTTAAACGCTCCTTGAAAATTTTGATATTTTGAATGCGGATGTTGTGGACAGGTTGCACCTCCAATTTTCCTTCGGTTTTTGTGTGTTTTCAACCGAAAGCACCACCTTCCTTATGCTTTCATGCGCTAACTAGTGCATGCTCTACGCATGACCTCCTTAGCACTGGTTGTTCAGTAAATGCTTTTGCCATCTTTGATCAAGCTGCGCTATTGTATAAATCGGCACATTTACTTTTACCCATTTTTCATCTATAACCCTCCCTTATATGTTGTCTGTTTGTATGCCTTATATTCATGGTGCATCACCCGAGACGGCCCAGCGTCGTTGGTGAGCACTTCAAAAAATAAATAACTGTAAAAAGCAATTTAACAACCAGTTCGAGCGTATTAACCCTCAGGAGTTACGTTTTATTTTTGCTGAAAACAAAAATGTCAACGGACATACAATCAACGAGTGCGAGAGTACATTTTGCTGCGGGAGGCGAACACACAACCTTGTGTGAAATGAAATATAGTAAAATTGGTTTCAGGTTCACGCAAAGAAACACAGAAGCTTTCTCGCAGGGCTCACGCGGTGGATGGTAATACGTGGAGGCGCCTAGTTACGCTATCTGTTGGGGGCCACGGAACTGTTATCGGCAGTGACGTCCCCGAACGCACGCAGGGGGTTTGCTGCCCTGGCATTTTCAACTTCCCGCCAAGGTTCGGCTTCCAGAGGAGCAGTGGAGACACGCCCTGGACTCGTTCACTGATTTAAAAAAAGGCGGGAAACCTAAGACGTAGCCTCTGCGTAATACATTAAACAACCCGTGCCACCGATACCATCACTGAAACTGTCGTGTATGTACTTGCGCAGATAGTAGATACAGGAGGATTACCGCTAAAAACGGGTTCCTATCTAGAATGACATGAAATTTATAGACACCTTAGCGTGCAGTCACGGTTATTCATATGTGAACTCGATGTAACCATGCTCAATTGAACTCGATTGAACTCGAGCAAACTCGATGGAACCCGTACGGATGGTTCGGGCTCTTTCTCGCATTTTGTTTGTGCACCCGCCTTGGAGCCTAACTATAAACACGGCCTGACAATATAGACCACATTAGCAACCTGGAGTAGAAAAAAATGCATAAAATTTCCTAATTCAACAAGACCAAATTGAATTAAAAAAAAATAAGTGTGTGTTTGTGGGGGGAGGAGGGGGACGGTGGTTTTGGGGCAAGACGAGAAATTCCAACACGTAAAAACCCTATCAGCGGAATATGTAGTTGAAGGTATTATCAGTGCTTGTTCGCGCTGTACCCACGGGACTATTGACAATGCTTGAGCAACGAGGGGGCATCAGTCACAACCCATGCCACGCGGAAGTGTACTCACACAACCCATTCGTCTAATAACCTGATCACACGGTACATTTAGAAAATGGAAGATCCCCCAAGACAGGCATTGCCACCAGCCCAGAACGTGAACGGTGCCCTCTAGGGGAAACCAGATATCCCAAAAGCTGCAATCGGTCGCAAAATTAGCTGTCACTAGTCCGAATCAACCGCCAAATGCGAAGCCCTTCCGGTGTGGTCTAGTGGGATTCGCGGGAGAGCCATCTAGAGGAAGTGGCCATCCGGGCTACGACCCCGCGGGAAAGAAAGCAGGACAACACCGCCCCGATAATGAGACCTGATGAACCCTCGCATCCATCGCTGTATAGTAACTCAGAGCACACCACTCACTTGTATTTAAGACATTTTTAAATATCGACTAATCAAGATAATCCGACTGGAGGCTTTTCTTTTTTATTGATTGCAACTCCAACGTTTAGGTCTTCTCTCAAGGAGGTACTGGATCGGCAAAAAACTAGGCTTAGCATCAAAGAGCCCGTTGGTTCGGTGAAATCAAGAAGGCGTAAAAGAGGGTGTAGTGAACGGCTATGGCGGGTCAAGGAAGCAACCAGATCACCATCAGTGAAGGGCAGAGACCGATGGCGCCGGCCAAGAGCGGCCCGAAGATTGCGCTTCGGTGGCTAAGTGTCTGCCAATTAGTACGTTTTGGGGGGCAGGACAAAAGAAGATTAATGGCGCACCGACAGCTGGAAGCGGTTTTTGGGTCGTCCCTAATGGCCAATGTCTTCAAGGCCGAAATATTTCACTCCATTGCCGCGCTCGCTGCGCTGTCTGCCACTTAGGAACAATACTTCTTTCGGTCTAGTTAAGATGCAGGGGCCACGATGTTTGTTTACTCATTTTATTTAGTTTATTTATTTATTTATTTATTTATTTATTTATTGATTGTTTATTATTTAGTATTTATTTGTTTATTTTAATTATTTATTTATTTAGTTATTTATTTATTTAATTTATTTATTTTTATTTATTTATTTATTGTGTTGGAGTATAGGTAGGGATAAGTTTAGGGGGCTAAATTTATTTTTTAGTGAGTTATTGATTTAGGGATTTATTTAGGGAGTGATTTATGATTATTTATTTATTTATTAAATTTTTTAGGTATTTATTTATTTAGTATTATTCTTTATTTTTTATTTATTATTTATTTATTTATTTATTTATTATTTATTATGTATTTATTATTTATTTATTTATTTATTTATTATTGTTTATTTATTTTTTTTTGTATTTATTATTATTTATTTATTTATTTATTTATTTATTATCTTTATTTATTTATTTTATTTCTTTATTATTTATTTATTTATTTTATTGATTTTTTATTATTTATTTATTTATTTATTTTATTATAATTTATTTATTTAGTTTATTATTTATTTATTTATTTTTATTTTTTATTGTTGTGTTTAAGGCGCCGAAGCTACACCCAGGGCTCTGAGGCGCGCTTAATGGAGGGCTGCGTATTAATTTCGACTACCAGAGGGATTTCGAACGTGCGCTGAAATCTCGACGAATCGGCGTTCCCGATTTTACCCTCTAGCCGAATTTTTCGTCTTCATCTCAAAATCACGAATTTGTTCACTACCCAAGTGATTGGTGAGGGCATAAGGTCTCATCGCTCTTCACCAAAATTTTCTATTTACGATACTGTCGATATAGAATTAGCATCGGGTGTAGACGAAACAATGACACTGTTAGTTATTCTAGTATCAAGCAAAACGCGCAGTGCACATTGTAACGATCCCTCAATGTTACCCATTTGGCCCTCTCATTTTGTAAGTAAGACTTGCGCAGTTCCACACAATCCAAGGTTCATCAGCTCGCGTCGTCCAACTTGGCGCAGGTGCTGCGTGTGAGGGAAAGAGGCCGTAGTGACTCACCTGCAAAGAAATCGAAAGAAGCGGGAAATTCAACGTCAGAAGATATAATACGATCACAAGTGTAATCATAAAAACACGCACAATGACCTCACCAATTGACTTCTTACAAGCGCCACAAGGTGTTTTCCCCAATAAAAAAAGTGGTTGATTATTAGGATACTCCTTAATAAGGAATTTGAGCTTAGCTGTTAGCTGTTCCCGACTATGCAAACTATGTTGAGGCAAAGAATTTGAGACAGACATATGTGTATGGTCACAGACCGCTTTTATTCTTCACATAGTATTCCTCCTTCAAGAAACGCTTCTTTCCCACTCCTTGATTGCCATGAAGGAGACATCGTGGTCTGAAAAATGGACGAATATATGTTCGATTTGCTGCACAGATGCCTGTTTCTCGAAGACGAGGTCTCTGCAAGTATTTCACGAGGTGGTGACAGTCTCAGAAGTAGCAGGATGTTCCTGTTTGTCTTGATATCTACCTTACCTTACCCACTACTAACGTCAGTGTAGATCGACGGGCGATTAATGCGAGGCGCAGTAAGGCGTCTTTGGCGAGCGTGGCACGCGAGAAGTAGGCGGCCGCTACCTGCAAGCCGCTGTGAACACGGCGCTCCAGCTCGCCAACTTCATTAGACGTGCCAAAGATTTTAATAGGCATTGCCGGCAGACCCATACGCAGGTGGATAGCCGTCCGTTCCTGTTTCTGCGAGGCGAATAACTGTTGCTTCAGAAGCGCGCACTTCTGCATTCTGGCGTCGCGGGCGCTGAACCTCCGAAGCTTCGCCAGAGCTGCGCGTGTGATTTACACGAGCCGCCGCCCCCCCCAGTTCTAACGTGGTAGAAAAGCCCGCTTACAGTGCTACGCACTGAACTCTTTTTCCAGTTGTGAGCAGGGCAGCGGCTGTCTCGCGCAGACACCACCGGCGCAGCCGGCAGCACCCGCACACGCCCGCCCCGCCCACCGCTGCAACTGGCACGGCGGCTCCTGCATGCACGACAGATGGCTTTCCCGCACGACTTTGGAACTCAAGATGGTAAATGGATGCACAACTCTGCTCCCCTATGGGCGCTATATACAGGAACCACAACTCGAGTGGCTCGTTTAACAGCAGCGGCCGCAACGCATTTCCTTCGTCCCAGGTAGTGATCGCGTCTTCGTCGCAGCCAGGACGGCACGCGCTACTGTGGCATTATCACTACCGAGAATGTCTTGTACGCCCTGGGCTAGTGTCACTATATAAAGTAACATATCTAGTTACAACAGCCTGGACATACCGCCCTCCCCCTCTTACTTTCACCATTCTTTCATCCGCAGCTGTCCTGCTCGCCCTATCTCGTCTGTCTTTGGTGTTCTGTTCGCTCGTTCGGTTACTGCGAGTTAGACGGCGCGGCAAACCACAGAAGCGGGCGCTTAAGAGCTTGCGCTCTAAAATAGTGTTCACGATTTTCGTTCTCTTGGCACCGAATAAAACCCCACAGCGTTACTTTATTCCGGAAGAAGAAACTGCAACGTTCACGCAATTTTGTATGTAAATATTTATTCACGCGATTTTGGTCCAATGAAGACAACCGGGGGATAAGGGTGAATAGTCCCCCTGTAAACATGGCAATCTATTTTGTTTTCAGGGTACATCCGAATCCCTTAATCACCCCCAAAAAGTGATTTCTTATGAGTGAGCTAAACCTGGCGAATGCCTGCGAAAATTTTCTCCGTCCGTCTGTCGTACCTCAGCGAGCGAAAAATGAACAGATGCGCCCGATCCCATGGGGTCAGCGGGCCGTCGTCAGCCGTGTCACGGCCGGCATCGGCAAAAATGGCGCTACACTCGCAGTCGATAGGAAGACATCAAATCAAACAGAAGTGGTGCCTGCTGATTTCCGTGTGCGCGCTGCATCGGTCGCACGCCGTCTCGATAGGTCCAGGGACTTTTGCAGTCGCTTGTGCGCATTGCATTGGGAAGTATGCAGACAGTGCAAGACGAAAAAAAAAGGAGTAACGGGGATGTACAGGTAGACCACAAAAGGAGTCGCATGAGGCCAATGCCACGGCTGAAAGAAAGCATGACCACTCGGGCAATCACAACGCCAAGCATAATTGGCAGTTTGCGCGAAAGGAGTGCGAGAACCGCATTTATTTTTGGCTTTTAAAGCGGCACACCGGCGTGGGTAAAGGTCTGAACATATATTTCTCGGAGGGAAAGGGATGAGATGCTCACGCAGTTCTAGTGACCCACCACTGAATTTATTTTTGAAGCACTAGTTTTTTTTGCACCAAGCGGAATGGTAAGCCACTGTTTACGCCACACCTCAAGTTACTTGGAAATATGACTAAATGCCGTTGCACGTTGCGCTACACTACGTTTTTGTTCTTCTGCTAAACTTTTTGTATTCGTTCGCGTATTGCATTCATTATTGCTCAGAGGTCTGGAATTTTCGCAACATTTATTTACCCATTTGAGCACTCAAGCAAAGTATGCCAGTCTGGAGGAAATATTTTGCATCGCTTACCTAGGGGAGCCAGCTTACTTACTTAACCGTACTTACTTAAGGGAACCTAAGAAAACCACAGAAGGGGACCAGAAGTTTTTGTTTCAAATTTTGTTTTTGTTTCAATTTTTGTTTGTCTGAACTTTCATAGCCATTTTAGCGTTGATTCGGTGCCGAAAGATGCCCTAATTGCTGAGAAATCGCCAATCAAACAACGCATTTCTCCTATTCATTTCCGGCACAGCGATTCCATGACGCAAACAGAGGCTGCCACAGTCGCTGTTTGCGTCCAATAAACCGGAAGCAAGCAAGGCAGCGGTGACGTATAGCGGTATAGAAGAAACCGAATGCAACGTTACCACTTACCGAGCGCTTTTGCGCTTTCCTGGGCTCCCACGTCCTATGCTGCTACGAACCACGAGGCAAAATATTTCTTCATTGCATACTTTGTTGAATTGCACGCTTTGTTGAATATTGCACACTTTGTTGAAGAAAAGCATCTTGTCCATTTCAGGCCTCATAATTGTTGGCATCGAACCAAGCTCTCGTGCGTACCTTCCGTACGCCTCTTAGCATAGCGGAACCGCCCCAAGTGTGGAAGAGTAGCGTCATCCAGTGGCAGCTAGGGAAAACTCTGCTTTCAAAGCGCACAATTGAAAATACAGTAATCCCTCGATGCCGATGCATCATCCACAATCGGTGCCGATGCATCATCCACGTACGGGTAGCTTCCTTGAGTGCGAGTAATCGACCATCGTCAATTGTTTCTTTGCTGCCTCTGAAGTCACGTTTTTGGGGTTTTACGCCCCGAAGCTACAAATGGGCTACAAGGTGCACCATGGTGCCCCGCTCCAGATTAGTTTTCGGCACCCGGGGTTCCGCAAAGTGCGACAAAATATCGGTCCACGGTCCATTTCCACGGTCCACGGTCCATCTCGGTCCATTTTTGCTTTTTAGCCTCTATCAGAAAAAAGGCCGCCGCGACCGGACTCGAACCCACGTTCTTGCGTTCAGCAGCACAACGCCTTGGCTTCTGAGTAACCACGGCGTGTGCCTCAAAACAGAAATGAAGGAAGCTCGTAGACTAACGCGTAGACTTGAAGGTGGTGAAGGTGTACGCAAACCTTCACGACGGTTTAAAGTCACGATTGCAGGCCGGTTGCTTCTTCTTCGCTGCCCGCACGACCTTTACTTCCATCACTGTTGCTGTAACTGTGAACATCCTTCATTTTATGGGGCGTGATAATTATTGGATATCACCTTGAGTACGCGGTGACCTGTCTTTTCTCGTTCCGAGCGACTGGCTGCCATGATATCGCGAAGCTGGAGTTTTTTTGTTTTTGCCAATCTTGACCACTCTCCTAAGTAATTATGCTTGGTGTGACAACCATGGGCAGAGGACGCGGGCGGTCATCGCGAGGCACGCACACATGAGCGCTAGGCATTTTCTTGGTTTTGCTAACTCTGCCGGACCGTCGCCGCAGGCCATGCGCTCACAGCGTGCGCGCTCGGCAATTTCTCGGGTATTTCTAACGGCGGACAACAAAAAAATTATGATCTGCTAAAGAGCTTCGCTCTTAAAAACAGAAACAACAGTACACTGCAGTGGTACGTACTATCATTTCCACCGTTAAGATGTTCAGTAGCGCTAATACACAGGGCAACTGTCCGGAAACTTGCCCCGGCTCCTGGGCGATTCCGGAAACTCTTCCGGGAGGCCCTCAATTTATAACCGCGAAGGAAATGGACGCAGGGCTTTGAGCTAACCGCCAGGCGTAGTCGACTACAGACACCAATGGAAGAGGCGAAGACTGGGCGCAGCGAACGAGTTCTCTACTCGGCGTGCGGCGAAGAGAGGAATCGATTTTTCCCTGATCACAAGTGTAGCCGCGCTGGTCAAGCGGCACACTCGGTTTCTTGCCGCACAAATGAACGGAGGAGGAGGGAATGTCCCTGAGAGCCGCAATTGGACGTATAAGAGATGCTGGGATGTTCGAAATTAGAAGCCGGAAGACGGCTTTCCGCACTGATGGAAATGAGGCAGAAAATATTTCCGCTGCGTCGCCAGCTCATTGATTGCTCCGTAGCGCTAGAATTAGCTTACGAGTGGCTGTAGGAACAGGAGGCTTGAGAATGCTGCTAGGCTTGGATTTAAGCCGCTCATGCACTACACGTGTTGTAAGACAACTCGGATGCGGATTTCGCCAACCATGCTCCCGCACTGTTGAAGCAACTGCCTATCGTACTCAATATGTTCCTTAAGGAAAAGGGCAAGGACGAAATGGACACAAATCACCCACCGACAGGCCGTTGGTTTCAGCGTAAATAAATACCCACAAGAAATGAATAATTCGAGACGTCCGGAATTCGCGAGCCGCATTATTGGTAAGCAGGTACAACGCCACTATCATCGTCATTAATGTCTTCATTACGTTTTGAAGGCCACAATACTAATTTGCGTGAGACAAATATTATCCATCTTTTGGAGAGTATGGGGAGAAGTGTAAGGGGTGGAATAGGATGCTGTCCCGATGTGGAACCTCTCGACCCCATGGCAACTTTGACCACCAGCTCGGAAGGTGACAATTCAACTTTTTCTTTCAGTTAATTCAACTGTTTAGCGTGCAGCAATATTTCCTTGCGATCTCGGGACGCGGGAGTGCTAAACAGCGAAACTGTTCAGCTATTCGCTGATCCCTGGCGTTTCACAAAACGCAGTATAGCAGTTTAAGCAAAGGAAGTCATCGGCACCCGCAGGATTGGAACCTGTGTCTGGGCATGAGGACTCGGGTTCGATTCCCGGCCCGTGGCGAACCGCTTTTCTGATGGAGGCGATGGGGGAAAACGCCCGTGTGTACGAGATTTCCGAGCACGTTAAAGATCCCCAGGGGGTCACAATTAATCTGGAGTCCTCAACTACACCGCGCCTCTACGCCGGCGTTGCGTCTCGCGCGTTAAAACCCTACAAACAACAACAAACAGCCTGTGTCTGGCAGATCAACGGAGTTAGAGTCAGTCGTCTTACCCACTCGGCTACGACTAGGAGCCAGTACTCTAGGTAAAACAGCTTACTCCCTCGGCTGTGACTGTAAGAAGAGGAATCACGCGACGTGCTCGACGGAGAACACGTGATATGGTAGACGTTTGCACCCGCGGGCGTCTAGCTTAAGTGTGCGCGTTTTGTTTCGTTCGTTCGTTTTGCTTCTTAGATTCGCTTCTTATTCGCCGTTACAGCCGCAAAAATGCAGTAAAGATCGTTGCGGCAGCGAAGAAGAAGCAAATCGGCTGCAATCACGGACTTTACCCTTCGTGATGGGTCGTGAAGGCTGCTTGAAGCTTCACTACCTTCAAGTCTTGCATGTTAGTGTGAGCTTCATTCGTTTTTTTGTATTTCGCTTTAATCACGTTTGTCCTGTGTCAGGCTTCCTACAAAAGCAGGAATGAAGGCGCAAGGAGAAAGTTTCGATATTTCTTTAAAACCCAGATGTTCCTTCGTGACGTGTTCCAACGGCGAGACACAAAGTTGTAGAAGAACACTGGCGGAGCAAACGAAGTTGTTGGGCTCTAATCATTGACCTGCCTCCAGGCGAGACAGAGACTACTGCGCGCCTAACACCAATGACGCATGCACACCGTGCAAAAAAACAGTACTGGTGGGCATGTTTCCCAATAGTGCGCCCACAGGGCATCAACCCGGCCACACGAGTTGCGTAACCAACGCGGTGATTTGAGCTGCGGGGCATCGTAGATGGCACGGAATGGTGTGTTTGCGATATCGATGCCCGCAGGCGGTGAGTGCGTCGTTAGCAGTGACTTGCCCAATCGTGCGAACAATGGCTGATTGATCGTGCTCACCGGGTAGCGTCTGCCATTGGAGCCCTGGACCCGAGCACGTCATACAATGAGTCCGCGACGGTCATATCGAACACAGTAAAACCTCGCTAGAAAGAAATCACTTCATTCGAATGATCGCTTTATTCGACGATTTGCATGACACTCACTCCACTACAAATCCGGCGATAAATCATATCCTTTTTAAATAAAACGGCGCTTATAATATAATCAGTCTTTTTTCCTGAGGAATTCGTTATCCAGAGGGTTTAATGTATTCGCAATAAATTTTTTCCCACCACCCACACGCCAAGTTGGGCGCGCCTGCACTTGGAATAGCGTGCACTCCTTCACAGAGAGCGAGTATTCATTGACTGCGGTACCATGGCAACAGAGAGAGAGAGAGAGAGAGAGAGAGAGAGAGAGAGAGAGAGAGAGAGAGAGAGAGAGATAGAGGAGAGAGAGGAGAGAGAGAGAGAGAGAGAGAGAGAGAGAGAGAGAGAGAGAGAGAGATAGATAGATAGATAGATAGATAGATAGATAGATAGATAGATAGATAGATAGATAGATAGATAGATAGATAGATAGATAGATAGATAGATAGATAGATAGATAGATAGACAGACAGACAGACAGACAGACAGACAGACAGACAGACAGACAGACAGACAGACAGACAGACAGACAGACAGATAGATAGATAGATAGATAGATAGATAGATAGATAGATAGATAGATAGATAGATAGATAGATAGATAGATAGATAGATAGATAGATAGATAGATAGATAGATAGATAGATAGATAGATAGATAGATAGATAGATAGATAGAAATATTTATTTATCGCGCTAGCTCCAGACAAGAATCCACGTCGAGGTTTTAGAAGAGGTATGTTGAAGAACCGAAAATAAGCGATTTCGCGACTTAATTAGTAAAACGTAACAGTTTGAAGTTCGCGACAGATCGGTTCGATCGACAGGCATGCAGACATACGAAATGTGTTTCCGCAGCAAGCTTACGGGCGGCGGATACTGGTGTCAAAAAAGTGTTCATCTATTAAAATCAATGATCGTTTTTGGGAAATTTATTGTGTCTCTTACTCCCTTTGCTTCTGTGGTTGATATTGCTATTTATTCCGTTAGTTTACTTTGATTATCAGACGCATTAAATACATCAGTGCGTGTTACCGAATACACAAGCCCAAGAGTACAGTTATTTGTTTCAAACGCGAAAGTTATGCCTAATTTTACAATCCCAGCTAATGCTTGAAGAAACAAGTGATTATCTCAGATGAGACCATATGGGAGGGAGGCCCTTTCACTCTAGAGATGTTTGGAAAGAAAATACTCACAAAGTATTTAACGTTGAATGATGAAACACCAACTTTCTGATTATGATCGATGCGATCCGACACGTTCTGAGGCTGTCAAAGCGGTTTTTTACGAAGAGTGGCATGGTAATATAGCTTACAAAACAAAGTTGGCGAAAAAGGTATCGTCCGGATGACGAAGATGGAGGTTAAAACCATTTTTGTTGATGTTACACTTGCCGTGCCGTTATAATTAAAAAAATAAAACGGGCTGAATCATTGTAAACAAGGTCGAGTGCGGTAATCAAATTGTCGTAATACTGATCCCATAGTGTTCTGGCGTATTTTATTTTAGATCTGATTAATGTTTTGTAGAAGAAGTTTAAAGGTGGACGTGGCCGATGAAATGTTTTTGCGCAAGTATTATCCTATTTAATTACGTATTAGGTGCGCACCATCTAGGTTAAGTTGTCTGAATTATGAACTCCTAAATACTTATAATTGAATGCTGATCCACGTGGAATATTATTTTGGCAATTTACCCGCATTTAATTAGCAGTTCCGGATATACGCACAACTTTGCATTTATTGACGACAAGTTCCATTACCATTCCTTGCAGCAGTTCCCTGGAATATTTAGGTTTGATTGAAAAGAGTTGAAAATTGTTATTTGTAATAATTGAAGTAAAAATAACGCTCGTTGTCTGCAAAGAAAAGGCATTGGAGGATATAAGAGAATGAAGCTTGTTAGACGAAATAAGGAACAGAAGAGGCTCCAGAACACTTCCTTTGGGAACCCCCGCGGTAACCTGGCTGAGCAAAGAGTTATAATTAGTAGAAACGAATTGCGACCGGTTACTAAAAAAACATCCAACCGAATTCAGAATGGCGTCACAAAGTTTCAGTGGGTTCAATTCGTAGTGCATTAAACTGTGAACCACTATCAATTTAAATATCACATTCACGTAACATCACATTCCCACTTCTAATATCACAGAAAATGCCGCAAGCGTCGACACACACAATACTTGTCATAATTCGACATATTTGCCTAAATTGTTCTCTATGTTGAGATTGCATATACATAGTCATATACTCCGAGTACCTAAATACATTAGAGGCGAAGCACCTTAGGGGATCGGGCTGTCGGCGTCTCCTGTCGTCTCATGTAGTAACCGTACTAAAACACCGGGACACTCGTTTTAAATGCAGAGCATTTCAGTAACTCACGATGTCACCCCCGTTGACGTCCGTAGTCGTAGTCCGCACCCCTCCCCCTACACTATATAAAAAAAATACTATCCGGCGCCTGGTTTCGATCCCTCGACCCTGCGGGCGGAACGCAATGTACATGGTGCTCTACCCACTGCGCCACAAAGCCGACACAGAATGGGAGGCTACGAACGCGCCTTATATCCTTGACTCACTCAAACTACGTCAAGAAGCTGCTGATACAACGCATTCACTACCACCAACTCCCCAAACACTAAACGTTAACGCAATACACCCACCCCCTATGCGACGCATTACTGGAGTCCACCTCGCGGGGAGATGGGCCCAATTTTTTCAGCGCCTCACTCTAGAACGCAGCGCGCACTAAAAGAACCCACTGGGATACTCGTTTTCCAGTGCCTCGCGCTAGAACGTTTCATCTCCATGGATATAAATGCGTACTAAAGAACACACCCGAACACTCGTTTTACAACGCCTCTGGCTAGAACGCATGCTGCGGCGTGGGAAACAAAGGTAACTTAAGGCCAGTCTGCCTCTTATCTAATTGTTTAAACTGGTTCAACGCAAGAAAGTACGCCACCGCCTCAGCAAGAGCGCGATTTCTCCTCCCCACCGGCGCTTCTCCGGTGCCATCCAATCAGCACGCGTCGTGTGGCAAAAGAGAGACTTACAGTCCTTTGAATACACTTATACACTGCATTCTTCGCCCCTCCCACTGCTTTAAAACGTTAGTGGAGACGGCCTGGGATTTTTTATAAGGATTCCTCGCCACGTTTCGTAAGCTACGTCCGTGAGCTTGTACTGCCATAACTGATCTGTTTTTTTTTTTGTAGGGGAGGGAAGTGTCGTTGTTCGAATTGGTAATATAGTAACAAGAGGGACGGACTGTGCGGTCTTCTCAGTAGGCTGGAAGGACAGCGCGCAGGCTTGCTGGTGATCAAAGTTATTGCCTGTCAGTGAGAAAACTGTCCAGGAGTTTCAGATGAAGTTGACTTTCCCGGCGGGGTAAGGCTGGGAAAGTAGCTTCAAGGTTGAACGGCCACTCATAAGCATCTGCAGGCCGCTTTAGAAATCTGTGGTTATGATGGGGTGCTTCATGTGAATTATGGCTTAAGCGATGGCGAACTCATGGGCAGTCCTTACCTCGAAAGAACAAGGATCTCATACTTATCGCCGACTGCAGAGCAATACCCTTCCTCATCCAGTCCGCCTCCATCGTATGTTCCCTACGCGATCTCTTCCCGAATGCAAGTTTTCCTCACAACAAAATCCCCAACTCTCCTCTCTTCTATCCCCCCTCCTACAACCTGAGCTGTGGGAGAACATGGTGACCAGCAGCGACCTGGATGCCCAGACACTTTTGGTCACCAGAGCGGAAGGCTGCCCGCTGATCGCATTGCTTCCGGGAATATGAAGCACTCGCACTTCAGCGGCTCATAGAACGTATTTTGCTACTCTTTTTTGTAGCCTTCTATATATGGATTTTTAACTGAGTTTCAGGCTGTCACTTCATTATAAACATGATGAAACTATACGTAATCTTCGGTCTATTTTATTCCCTTTATAATTACTAGTTCGCCAGCTATAACTATCTCGTATTATATCGTCACGATGAAAAACCGCAAGAATTGTTTAGAAATAATATATTTACATCTTTCTTCGGCGGGTACTTGTGTACGACACTATGGCGATTAGCCAAGCTCGCAGCTAGGCATTATATATGTGTGGGTGCGAAGTGAATGTGTGTTAATCTGTGCTGCTTTCGCTGTGTGTGACCAACGCTATTATTTTTATTTGATTCGCTTGTAAGAAGTGGCACATCGCACGGTACTTGGTTTACTGCGAAATCACTCAGCCTTTATCGGGTCAGGGTTCTTGTACCACCGAAAAGCGAGCGAGCGAGAGAGCGCGCACGCACGGCACCCACGCACAATGCTTATATACTTACAAAACACAAGCAAACCAACCAACAAACAAACAAACAAACAAACGAAAGTTAGCACAAGGCAGGTTCTGAGGCTCCCCGCCTCCTGCATGTGGTTAGGGGTTGCAGTTCCTGCAGTGAGAGTACTCAGTTGGAGCGTACAATGACCTGAAAACGCCACTTATCTTAGGGGGCTCCTGACAAACACGTTTCCCGCCGACACCGGCCTTGATGCTATCATCCCTACGCAGTACTCTCCCAAACGCTAGCACTTCGAACCCCTATGCAACCTATACCACATGGTATGGGAGTTCCACCCCACCTCAACTATCCCCCTTTCCCGATCCAACTCCTGAACAGTGGGAGGAGCCGCTCGATAGCAGCGACCTGGGTGGCCAGCTGGGGCTGATATCCCGGGCGCAACTGGCCACCCATGCCCACGGTTTCCTAGACTGAGGATGTCCCCGCAAAACTAAAGCGGCCCAACCCCCTCCGTTACCGCTCAGATAAAACGCTTATTCCATCACTACCACGGTTAAGTGAACAATATAGCTGGACCGAGTGAGGTAAAGTTAGCGCAAATTCTAAAGAAATAGCGAATATAAATCGTAACCTCATATTTTGAATTTTCAGATTGATCTTTGGCACAAAAACAAATACGGCTCGAACAGCTCAGAAACCTGTAGTCAGGAATGGGTAGAGGGAAGGGCGGACCTGGCCGGTTGCTCATAGTAAGACCGGATGACCAGCTGTTGAAGCACTTGGACAGCAGCATTTACTTTTTGCCACTCTGACGGCGATAGCACAGTCGAACGGCCAGGGCTAATGCGATAGATTCTTGGCGGCGTGGACCACAAGTGCGACAAATCCGGGCAACCCAACGGAGGCATTACTAAGTGGTGTATTTCGCGGATTCGAATTCTTGACCGTGATTGTAGTTCTAGCCGTGATTTCAAACCTTTCCCATAGATTGAAGTCAGAGCAAACGAAAACATGTGCGGAAATATTTTTTTTTATTTTATTTACATAATACTGCAGGCCCAGTGAAGGGCGCAAGCAGAAGGGACGTAATTACAAAGCTCGTAATATGGACAATAGAAGTTCAAGAACATGAAAAGCGCGAAGATTAAGAACATAACTGAAACAATGAATAAAAAAGAAATTTAACACTTTAACAATACAAGTCAAGATACAATATGGTCAATTGAGTCTATGCTATTTACTAATAATGCTGGTAATGGATTCCATTCAGTTACAGTGCGCGGGAAAAATATATCAATCGTTTAGATACATTTAACCCTGGTTACAACCAAATCTTGGTAGACTGAGATGGCGTCGTTATAAGCGATATTTCTTTCTAAGCTAATACGATTTGCTCCCTATGCACAGCATAGATGTCATGAAACACATCAAATTAAACGGAACGTAGAAGAAAGTGTTTTGGCTTATGAAACGAGGCTTATTGTAAATTAAACCCACACCTCCTGACCAACCCAAGGTGGAACCGCAATATTTTTTTAGAACTGCATTTCATCTCTAATGAGGCTATCCCAAATACGAAGCGAACATTAGGAGAATCAGGACATCGTGGAAAATCCTAGAGAGAGACTGCCTTCCAGTTATCATTCGAACAGTTTCATCCCTTTCACGCCTGCTGACGCAAACGAACCAAAAGGATGAAATTGGACAAAGTACAGCTTGGATATCCGGCAGGGTACGTGAGGTGTGAAAAACACACGTAGGCCCATAACAATTGCACAGGTGGCTTAATCGTTGGTAGCCCCCCCTCCCCCCCCTCCCCCCCGGTTTTCCTGTGACGTTCATATTACGAGCTACTTTGGTGTAATTCAGTACAATCCAGTATAGTCCAGGTTTATATCAGCAATTTCCAAGGTAATTCCCTAGAAGGCAGTGCGTGTTACTGCTAACATGATTCAATAACCATGACGACACTTATGTGCTCAGAGGCTTCGGAAGCGTTTTAAAGGTTGTGTATGCAAGACAATGGATTATCATTATTGCTTGCAGGACTAGAACTTTGCTTGGATGGGTGAACTTCGTCTGAAATGCATATTTCTTTTCGCAGAGGTTGGCCCTGGCTTTTCGATTCTCTAATCAAACACTTTTTTAAAGTAACAGCTGTTTACTGACTGCAAACATCCAACATAACGAAATTATTAAGGTTGCCTTGCAATCGAATTTTGCCTGCAAGCCCCTTCACGCGTGATACAATCGACATGGCGAATAAAATTATTGAAAGGAGATCACTTACTCTAGTGATAGCAATATGTCAGCAACAATTTAAAAGACGAAAGAAAGCGAGTAAATAGGGAAGGTACGGCAACGACTAGCCTTGGCAGATCGGTCGTCTGTTCTGGCAAAATTACTCGTTCGTTTGAGCTTCGCACTTCGGACACCTACAGCTACTTTTTTTTTTCATTTTAGAGCAATTGTTGTCTATTCGTGGCCAGACAAGAAGGGCTCAGCCTAATAACTAGACGTAGGGGGAGGGGTGATTGGGGCTCAAGACCCCTTAACCCCGCACCCCTTCCGGAGTTCCTGTAGCTGCTAGTGTCAAACTACGATCTTACCAGCTTTACTATGCTAATTTCTGCAGAACCACCTTCAAAATCGCTAACTAGTACGCGGGTGCGTTTCGTAATATACCGGGACTGACAAGACAATCTAGCTCGCTGACATATTAAACGATCGTTCTTTCCCCCTCTCTTTCCTTCTCTTTCGCTCTCCATGTAAAATCAAGTGTGTTTAGTTTGCCACGCTTGTTTTGACAGCGGCCAGGCTAACACGCTCGTAAAGAGCGAAATGTTTTAATCCAAGCAGTCTAATCCAATCCGATCCATTTACACCCGCCTGCGGACGAGCGACAGCGTACCTGAAAGTGTTCGGCGAGAAGCCTCGGAATGCCCCGTAATAAAAAAAGCAACTTGCACAAATGAAATATGTTTAAGTCGCTTTGTCAGGGAGAAACACTCCTATAGGCAACGACAAACTTCGCTCCAATAAAACACATCACGAAACTTGATCTGCCTACTGCGCTGTTATCATGAGTTGAAATAAAATATGACGCCACAAATTTTTATCTTCATTCACCTTTAGATTGCCTGGAGGGCCTCCCGCACTGCGTTCCTTTTAGCCACGACTGGGGCTCTAAATACACATGGTCTAGTTAATCCGTCATCTTCCGGGTCAAAAGGAGCAGCTACCGCCAACTTGGCACTCAAAAGCATCCTCAAACAGCGTTCTCAACTTTGTGGTAAGATTCAAGACAAAAATAAAATCGAAAAAAAGAAGCGTCTGATACATACATTTTCTGCGAGGTTCCCTGAGCGGCGGAGATCTCTTTTTATTTTCTTATCCTTGGTTATCACAAAGTGCCGCTTTGATTTTTCGCATTGAGCTTTGCGGTGTTTTTACTATTAAATCCGACAGCGAAGAAACTTCCGTGGCTGCGCTGTCCCTTCTTCTCTACCAGTCTCCCACGTGCCAGAAATGAGCAAAACTGCTCCCAATGCAAGATTCATGTATTCTGGCACCTATAGCACTTTCTTGTCGAGCTTTCTGTTTATTTCCATGTCGGGTGAATATGCATTTTGAGATTCCCTTCCCCCAAACCCTCATTTTTAGCGTCACGACACTTTTGACGTAGCGCTGGCATTCCATCGTTGTCGGCCACAGCGTTTTTTGTACCCGAACTAAAACTTCCAGCGGCGTAATCAGGATCCAAATAAAACGGCGGGCAGGTCTTTAAAGGTTTTTACGTACTTTTCAATATACAGTAATCCCTCGTTGTAACGAAGTCAGCGGGACGGCGAAAAATTTTGTTATAAGCGGTATTTTGATATGAGCTTTCAGTCAAGAAAAACTAAAGCAGTTGATCTTTAATTGCGCCAAAACTGCGAAGAATAAAAACATAATGTATTCAGAGAAGCAAAATTTAATTCGAGTGCAAAAAAGGCAGTGAGCTTTCACTGGTTGAAGTTCTTGTCGGGTGCGAGCAACTACTGCTCCAATTTGACGACACCTCGCACGAGGCTGCGGTCGCCGTGATTGGGCGCCCTGAAGAGCCGTGAAGGATCTAGCTCCGGGTCACTTCGTTCCGGTCTGCCCTAACACGAAGCGAAGCGGTAGTCACCGGGCAATACAAAGGCGGGAAAAATGTATGGCTGCCTCCGAGGCTAATGCCAAGACGTACATTTGCCAACGTGAGCGTTTTCTCCATCTTGCTTTTCCTTTCGCAATGACCGTCTCGTTTCACGTTTTGGTTTGACTTTTGTTTTCGGCCGAATTACTTCCCTTTTCTTGAGTGCCACCAAGTACGATTGAACTGAGTAATGTAGTTAAGGTGTCCTGTGGTTATGTGGCTTTAAGGTTGCTTTATAACAGAACCGTTTTTAATTGTTCTTGAATCTGGCTGCGGGGTTTGGTAAAATCTTTACTTTGCAAGTTCGAGCATGACTTGGGTGAAAGAGCATTCAATACAACACCATACACTGGCGACTGCTACATTACCCGCATTTACTCGAAAAGAGAAGGGTTAACAATGCACATAGTGTAAACTGCCTGAACCAGAATCAAATCAAGAAGCGCGAGCTAATTCATTTCATTCTGCTTCCGTCAAGTAGATCGCGAAATAGTTCACAATGCTGTAAACCCAATGTAGACAAATTATTTTTTAGGTGGTGTTCATTCTGTTCGTCGTAATGAGTAATTCGAAATATCCGGACGGTCGAAGCTGGGAAAAAGAAAAAAAGAAAAATATTGGTTGTTTAACCTAAGCAAATGCAAGACAAACGTGTTATAATATTCTAAAAGCGCTTGCCGGAAGCCTTGCACTGCGGCTACCCCCTCTCGAACGCTGATATTAACGCGCAGGCCTAAAGTGCCCATTTATGCAAACACCCGACGTTGTTATTGCAGTTTTTGACAGGTACCGAAAATGGACGCTGCTGTGACGGGCAAACAAATAAAACACATTTGAGTTCTCATAGGATTTGAACCCGGGTCCTCAAAACAGGAGCCGATTTCATTACCCCCGCGCTACCTCGGCGCTTTAGCAGCGGAGGAACAACAGTTAAAATAGTGCGTGCAGTGTGACACGTGAGCGTGACGGCACGCGAGTTGAACAGGGGCACCCTAGCGGTGTAGAGCTCCGATTCTGAGGAATCTACGGCACGTGCTGCCAGGCTGCTTGGTTAATAAATTCGCGCCAAGGGTACAGAAAAAAAAACGAAGAAACAAACACCAACACGATGCAGCAGTTAAGGAGCTCGTTGATGTAATTCTCGGCAAAAGGCGAAGGAACGAAAGCGAAAAAAAAAAAGACGCACACTGGAGCAGTAAGAAACTCTGATACGTACTGCCAGACTTCGACATCAAAAGACGTAAGTGAACTATTTGCCCGAAATCGTCCCGATACGCTGAATCACTAAACACATGGTGGGAAGCTGCCTTCGCGGAGCGCACCGCACTGAGAGCCCACTATAAAGCCCCTTCGAGGTGATTTTTAAAGACGGTAGTCCTTTTTGGGCTATTTAAACCCCGAAATTTTGGTCAGTCTGTATGTCTGTCTGTCTGTCTCTGGCTCGGTTCAGCCACCCCGCCAAAGGGATACAAAAGCTGCGCAATAGTCTTTTATAGCCACAGCCAAATCTGAACGTCGAAGTCCGGTGTCAATGTTCGTACTTGTCAACATTCTTGGACAAGAACAAGACATTACGCAAACATTAGGCAGAAAATCAATACATTAGTGATATTTTCAGTGTTAATTTATTAAAATTCACGGATGATTTGTTTTTGCGATAGCAAAGAAATACTACATCAACTGCTAAAAACTGTCGCCTGCTGTTGCCCGCGCTACTATAGCTTTTGACAGCAGCTAAGAAATCAAGCGGCGTATTGAAGCGCAGCAAAGACGAGGACAGGAACACAGACGACGACACACAGGGCGCTAGATAGATAGTTTCCACTAGATAGTTTCCACGTTCCGCTTGGAACACTCGTGCAGTAGGGAAACGTGGTTCTATAAACGTTGTAATAGGGCGCCTCGACTCACGCGCATCCCCGTCGTACTGCAGCGCTGCCATCGAGGCACCCCACTTGTAACAGTGGAAGGAGGTAAATTTAAATTGACTCGAGCAAACCTCTAGCGTGTTATGTTGGGAGAAGCAAGACGGCATAGGAACAGCGTGAGAGGTGAGCGGGAAAGAGAAGGCCATCAATTACTCGGCAAATGTCGACAAAGATTATCGTCTTTTGTCGACATTTGCGAAGAAAGGAGCAGATACGCGGCCATTTTTTTGTAGAAGTTTCTGCTTTTTAATGCCCCAGTTTATTTTACCAGGTTAGAAAGCAAAAACATTTGGGCGCTTTGTAAGGTTCATTGCATACGTGGAACCCACGTGAGAAAATTTGTGCGCCGAGACAAGTCGAGAATAATGGTCTCGCTTCGTTTATTTGCAGGTCCTGTTCCGAGAATATTTGATTGATTTGACTGATTATGAGGTTAAACGTAACGGAGCTACACAGGCGATGAGGCGCGCCGCAGTGGAGTGCTCTATAATAATTTTGACCGCCTGGGGATGTTTAAAGTGCGCCGAAATCTCAACGGGCGTTTTCGGTTTTCGTTTCCATGATAAAAGCGGGCGCCGTGGCCAGGAATCGAACTCGTGTCCTTGTGCTCAGCAGCGCAACTCCTCCGAGAATATTTCAACTGGTAATCTGCAAACACTGATAAAGTGGCCGTCAGACTCGTTGTTCTTGCGTTTGAGTACGCATCACATCTTCTCCCTTTTTGTTTGTGGCAGTTTTCAACTATGGTTTGATACATTTGCCTAATTTTGCTTGGCCCTAACTGTTATCTTGAGAAGGATTGTCGTTAAGCGATCCACGGTGCTGCGTGAACGTTCTTGTTTATTATTTCCCCTTATGAAAAAAAAAATACTTGTCTCTACCTTCACTGAACTGACCTTCACTTCAGCTGATCTTCTTATCGGCTAATCCTCGCCGCGTAGAGTAGAGCTTAACTTCGTTGCCGCTTTTATTCCCCACTCCCTTTGTTACGCTCATTATGAAGTCGTTACCTCTAGAGCGTAACACAAATTTTGTACAACCAGAACAATTACGTTGTGCCAAACTCTTTGCTTTTTATTTGTATTTTCTATTTGTGCAAACCTCGCTTTGTGTCTCATTTTCACGCCCAACTCTACATTCCCAACTGCCGATCATGTTTTACACGCATTAAAAGTAACAATACGAGCTCAGAACCTGCTTGCGTCTCCACGCTTTCCTTTTAGGGGTCGCTCTTTCGCACCTCTCTTCACTATTTTAGGCGCATGGTATATGTGAATTCGCAGTGGCTTTTATGTCTCGTCGGAAACGTAGCTGTTAAGGTATATGCTCAGTGTTCCATGTAATAAAGTGCAATCAATACGTGCGTGTGTGCACGTGCGTGTATGTGCGCACGAGGTGAGTGCGTGGGCGTGCGCACTCCCTGTGTTTGTTTGCCGGGTGCGCGCCTGCGTGCGTTCGCTCTCAAAATGCACTTAAAGGTCTCAAAGCTCTCGAAATGTATGCAACAGCTTTCAAGGTCACTTATCGTATCGCAAGTGACTTTCAGACGCGGAGCAAGCTGCATCTTTCTAATCCTTTCGCTGGCTGCTGCGGTACCTTGCGGCTATAGAGACGGTGAAACGACTGCTTCGCCTTCGGCGTTTGATCGCTCAGCACCGGCTCGGCCGTCTGTGCTTGCGCTTCAGCGATAACGAGTGATTGTTATCGCTGTGTTCCGGAGAGAACATCTTGGAAGATGGCGTTGTTGACATCATAGGCCCCCTTGGGCTGCAACTTATGCACCATTCTCGCAACAACAAGATTAGTGAAGCAAGTTCGGGCGCATTAGCCCCGTCGTTCCAACCTGGTCACTTGCGGGATTTTATGTGGACAGAAGTGCTACCCCGAAACGGTATAGGCTCCAGGACGGGGTGATAACAAACAGCTATTTGCGCCTGGATCGCCCACTCCGGCAAAGCAACGAAGGAGTGGTCCAGAAATGCTCTTGTTCTCAAACCATGGTACCGTGGCGGAAACTCTTTCTTTAAGTTATTTATTTTGATTAGTTTTTGTAAATAGATATGTATGTAAGCGTTTACACTTAATAATAAGCTTTTAGCCTTCGGTATATGCTTTGGCGGTGTTTGTATAAAGTGTATCTATAGTAAACTGATGTCCTCCGCCTTGCCTTTTCAGCTCAAGGCTTTATTTCTGCCGTAAAGTGAGAGTAAGCTATTTCTAAAGTCTTGGCTAAAACAAAAAAAAAAGAAAGCAACACAATAACCATTATATATCAGCTTACTAGGTTCAACGTATTTCAGACGCTATCAGAAGTTTGTAAAAGTACAACGTCTGAACCAACTTCATTGGCACATCTTAGTGTGTCATGGTTAGCCGCCATGTTTAGTACTCGATTTTCTTGCATCCCCTCCCCTCTCGTGTCCTTAAGGACGGGGAACTAGGCATAAACTGATGGAAATCACGTTCCCCGCACCTTAAGTGGTGAGTGAGCCAAAGCGAATATTTGCGGGCGAATCCCCGCACAACTATTATATAACAGATGAAATGTGATGAAGATCCCGGCTGAGTGCAAAGTTTTCAAGGAAGTGTCTAAACGTATGAAGCTGTGTAGGGTTCTTAAAAAGTTTTGCAGTACAGTTGAGAGAGGATTTTGTTTGGCTTCGCGTCCGGATGAACTCTCAGAAGAATCAGTATGCCTTGTAATCATCGATCAAAGCCTTGCGCGAACGATAGTATGAACCTGACGGACGTAACGTGATTTCAGCATAAAATACAGAGAGCGCTTGTTCAAAAAAGAAAATAAAGGAAGAAACTCAACCATCGCGTCGACTTTAGATGGCCCGAAATGGTCGTGAACGCCCATATTTTCGATTTTATCTTTGGAGTCCCAAATTCATATAGGTTTCCTTAGGTGATCTTTGTTTCCATACGTGTCGTATGTCCGATACGGAATGATTCGAACTCAACACACCCCCACCCCACTTTCTCAAAAAGAAAAAAAACGAGTCAGAGGTTACGATTCCACAAAATATTTCTCACTGCCTGCAAGGTCCGGCCAGGGAAAATGTGCAGAAGAGTAATTGCAAACTCGTTTTTCCTTAGGGCGTGCGAAGGGTGTACGTAGGGTGTACACCCTATGATGCATAGGGTGTACTTTTGCGCCTCGTCGCGTACCGGCTTAAGACACTTTCACCTAAGAGCTGATCTAGAGATCACTCGACTCTAGCGGCCATGATACGTTGCACGCAACAAGCAAACAAACCCACGAGTTTAACTTTACGCCACGATAAGACGCTTAGGATGTACTATTGAAGAAGAAAAACCTGCCGTTTTGAGCGGAGGGTGGTACAACGTCCGCGCGTCCCCGTGGCGGGAACGGGAATCGATCCCGCGGACGTACGGTGACAGGCAAGAGGCCTAATCATTACTATACGCCGGCTCCATGCGGACACGGCTTTCGATGAACTCTAAACATCGACGTTTTCCGATGTAGTTTGAACAAGCAGACGTGTTCGCAATCAAAGCACGGCTGCTTACGTGGTTTGGTTGCTAAAGCCTTATTGTTTCCCTTCCGATAATTTAGCGCTACATCTTGTGTGTTTCATGCATGCGGCTTCCATGAAGCTACCTTTATACAGATTCGTAGCTGATCTGTACAAAGTTTTGATATTCCGATTGGAGTAGAGAGTAGTCAGCGGTTAAAGACGAAGTTAAAGTAACGAATGAAACTCAGACACGTTGTAGCACTAAAGAAGTATTTGAGCTGTGTCGCCAGGAAAATCTAAAGTGTTTTCTTATTCACAGCGCGGAAGCAGACTTAGGTGCGCCGAGAAACGTCTTCCACATTGCGGTTATGTTACAGCTAAAGTGCACACCACGATAACGAAAATAACGTGCAGCGGGCTCTCATGCCGAATGACGGCTGTCATTCCGCTCTTGACGAACGTCCACTAATCGCACTCAGAGCGGCAGACCACAGTTTTGTCCTAGTTCGCCATTTATCGGCCTGCAACCTGGCACGCTCGCCAAGAGAATTTGACTCTCAGCAGCAAAGAACAAGACACTACTGCTCAGTATTCCTCTTCCCTCCCATATCAACAGTCCGCACTCGCTGAACGGGGAACAAGACGTCTTAGAACCGCAACTGCCACAGTGGTGCCACTCCGTGGACTGATCAATTACCAGCTGCAACTGACGTAGATTGGATCACTAAATACAAACACGGCGGAGACGCGCAATTAAGTTAGAAACAAAGAAAATGTTTCACTGAGCGTACAGGGAGGTCGTGGAAAAGGCGGAGGCAGGAGGTACGCCCCCTCCCCCTTCTTTCGCCTAATCAATGTAGCTGTCTGGTGTCTGAGGCAACACATGAAATAAGCAGATGCCAGTTCATAGCCCCCCCCTCCCCCCCCGTTCCCCAAGAAAAAAGAAATCGCGGGCCATCTCCACTAACGTAAAACGTGGGGAGGGGCAAAGCATGTAGTGTATAAATGTATTCTTGGCGCCTTGGCGTTTTCGCCAACGGAGATGAAACTGTCACGGTATACAGGTATACAGCTTTGCTGTAAAAGTCTCGTGTCTTTGAAGCACGAAGCTCTGTAGCGCGAGGCGTTAAAGAGCGTCCCGGTGTTTTTTTTTTTTTTTAGTATGCGTTACGTTCTAGCACGAGTCGTCAACGAGTTTCCCGGTGACTACAGTGACTGCATAAAACGAACGACGATTACGAAGACGAAGACGACGACAGGAGACGCCAACAGCCCCAGCCCTCAAGGGCTTCACCCTTAAAGGTTGCTCACAACAAGGTCCGTCCGCGATGTCTGTCTTATAGTACGTAGCCCTCTGCGCACGTTCGCGTCAAATAAGAATGAGAACTCTGGTTATTCATGCGAGAGCTACTAACTGGTAGCCGTAACTTGTCAAAGAGAGTCGTCATGCGCAGCAGACTGAATAAAAATTGGGGTGATCGTGAATCAGCGGCGACGGTAATTTAAGGTATCAGCACCCAAATTCAAAACCACCATCATAAAAACACGGACACAAAGGCAAACACAAACGGCCATAGCAGGATGTCGCTCGCGCAACAATGCGATAAAAAAGGCATTAAACTTGTCATGCTTGCATTCAAAGTTAGGCATAACCGAGGCATCAAAGTCGCAGCAACAGCTAGTAGAAACACGACATCCGGAAGAGACTGCCACAGGTAAATCCATCAGTCCTAGTGAAACGTGCCGCATATACTAAATTATGTAAATACGGAATTCATAGTGAGTATTTTGATTTGATTGTAGGGTTTAACGCGCCGACGCAACGCAGGCGATGAGGCGCGCCGTAGTGGAGGGCTCCGGATTAATTTTGACCACCTGGGGATCTTTAACGTGCGCCGAAATCTCGTACACACGGGCGTTTTTGCTTTTCGCCTCCATCAGAAAAGCGGCCGCCGCGGCCGGGAATCGAACCCGTGACCTCGTGCTCAGCAGCGCAACGCCTTAGCCACTGAGCCACCGCGGCGGGTTCATAGTGAGTATTACGCGCCCAGATATAACTAAGGCATAGAATCTTTCCAAAAACAAAAGCATCAAATGATTTCTCCCAATAAAAACGTTTGACACACTTTTTTGTGTTTGTGTTCGAATTAAGGCTCGAAACACGGCCTTAATTCGAAATATTTTCCAAATATTTTCCGTACACTCCATACATACGGAATTCATACGGACCATTATATGGCGTTTTTGGCAGTAGTACAGAAATACAAACGGTATCAAAACTTTTTTAAACCTAACACCCAACTCTATAATCATGTGTCGCAAAAACATATTCCTGTTTTTCTTGCGGCGCTGCCTCAGCAAAGGTAAGATTTCCGTGTTTCAATAATTCCGTACACACGGAAAGTTTCCCGGGGTGAAGTTATCTCGCTAAAAAAGGACGGAAGAACGAAAAAGATGCAATATTTTTTTTGTATTTCTTTGTTTCTTTGTTAGTATGTTTTTTCTTTGTATATTATCTTGTTTTTTTTTTTAATATTTTTTTGTATACAAACAAGCACAAAACGTTCGGGGAGTATATTTTGTTTCATATCGTATACCCGCCCCTTTTTTCGTACGGCTTCCGAAACCGAAAAAAAAAACGATTAGCAAAGACAACAGCACAAACGAAACAGCGTAGAGGTAGGTGGCAAATACGACAGCGAAGAAACAAACAAAAAACTAGTTTAGGTCGTTTAGGAAATCCGGGTTGATTTTCCTTTGTGTCCGCATTTTTTTCTGCCCTTGTTATGACCTAACTGCCAGCATTCGGAGACGACATACTTTGTCGTCTACTATAAAGGAGGTCGTTCCTACGAGAGGCTGAACTGAACAAATCTTTCTACATCACAGACAGAGCAAGTGCGTCATGATATCTACTCTTTCGCACTGTGGCGTTAATTTATTTATTTTTCTCGTGTTGGTGTCCCTGAGGCGTTCATCTATTTATTTTTCTTGGGTTGGTGTTGTCACTCATTTTTTTTTCCATCGTTTACTTTACATTTTGTTTCAGCGTTTACATTAACGTATTCTCTTTTCAATTGTATTTTATATATGTCCGGACTCTGCTGGTAGCATTCTCTTGTTTTTCTTGTCCTTTTTTTTAACGTTTCATGTTTGTCTTCTTCCTGCTGTAACCCTAATGTCTGATATTCACCAGTGATCAACGTAGTCACCCCCCATCTGGTGTAGCAAGCCTTGTCCCTAGCAGGGCTGACCTGACCAGTTCACATCAAAGAGCATTCTTTCTCTCTGAAAGTTCCGTTCATAGAATAGACACTTCTTCGCAGTTCATCGCGGAGTCCCGCGTTTGGCTAGCGGGCCAACTGTCAACAGCAGGTGGTCAGTTCCCTGACCTGCACCTCAACACAACAGGACGGAAAACAAATTCCCGAAGGTTCGGCGCCGGAACGGCACTATCTCAATCCAGGGGTCTCATTCTCCAATTATCGCCGGGGTTCTGGAAGGCAGCAAGACGTAATGCAACAACGCAAAAGTCTTGTCTGAATCCACTTATATACTGAACCGACGAGTATATTAATACGAAAAACTTATAAGGGCGCCATTGGGCAAAAAACAGTCGTCGTCGTCGTTCTAAGTTGTCCACTAGAGAAAATGGCCGCCGCTGTGGAGACTAAAAATTCAGGGAAGCTTGCACTCACCCGCAAGACTTGAATGACGGAGCTGTTGTGGGTGAGCATTGCCGTACGCATAGTTAGGTTTCAGTATCATTGTTTATTTGCATAGTCGCTATGCTAGTAATCGCCGTCATACGCATTGAAAGAGTTGTCGTCTTCTTCGCCCCGAGTTGTGAATGTAAAGTCATCCCCAGCATTGTAGACTTCCACTAGCTCTTCGCCATCGACTCGAGGCACCGGTGGCGGGATCTGGAAGTCGTCTAGGGAAGGAGTGGCGCAGTCGTAGAGCCGTGCACTCGTCGGTTACGCGAGGCACGCGCTCACGAGCGCTGATCATTTTTAAAGACGACAGTCTTGCTTTCGCTACTTGAGCGAGAAAATTTGACCTGTCTGTCTGCCCGTCTGTCATTTATTTCAGGCAGCCGGTCAAAGTGAAACAGATGCTGCGCAATGGTCTTATATACCCACAGCCAAATCTAAGCGTGAAATTCCGGTGGCAATGTTTATACTTGTCAACATTGTTCATCTTTGTCAACGAGAACAAAACATTACGCAAATGTGAGGCAGAAAATTAACACACAAGGGGATATTTGCAGTAGTCCTTTATGGATGCTTGATTTTTGCGAAAGCAAATTGTAATTACAAACGTCCATTGCATAAAACAAAAGATTCACTCCGTCGCCTGCTGTCCCCCCGCGCCACTATAACTTCTTGCGGCATTTTAAGAAATCAAACGGCAACATTTACGAAAGTTTCCACTAGTAAGGTTCCACGTCCCACTTGGAACGCACTTGAATTAAGAAAATGCATGGTTTTATAAACGTTGAAGTATAAGCGCCTCGATTCACACGTGCCTCGCCGTTACGGCAGCACTGGCATATAGACGTATATGGCCTATAGCTGTAGAACGGAGTAATTTAAAATGACTTGTGCTTATTTATCTTGGGACTTGTTTATTTTGGGAGGAGTGCGACGGCGGAGGAATAGCACAAGAGGTGAGCGAGAAAGCGAAGTGAGGCAATACTTGGCCAATGTCGACGAAAGACCATGACCAAAGGTCGACAAGAGGAGTAGATACATGGCAAATGTTTTGCTATTCTTTCCTGCAACAGCGAACGTACGGCTTGCACAACAGCTCCACTGTTAAAAATACGTTTGATTTCGTATGACAATTGTACGCGCATCGGCTCAGCTCCCGAAGAACTACTACAGCAACTACTGATCCAAGAAGCTGAAGAAGCCGCCAGGGGTCAAGGACTCCTGGCCGACGACTGAAAAGAAGGGCAGGGAAATCCCCCTCCTTCCCCTTCTGGCTTTCTGGAAAAAAATAAAGTTTGTTTCTCTCTCTCTCTCCACAGTAGGAGGATAGTGCGGGCACCTCCACTCTACAGAAACACACTTCAATCGGTGATAGAAGAGTTGGGGCGTTTGTGCGTGCGACGATGACAGCCTATCACGTGACAGGTTAACGTGAGGACACATGATTAGAACAGATGTACCCCAGCCAGAAAGAAATTTGATTCAGGGTAAGCTGTACCGTAAAGTGTGGGCAGCCGGCCTTTCGAAAAAAATTCGTGCCGAAATACGAAAAAACGAAACACCGTGTAGAGCAGTAAAGAGGTTTTTAATAGGTGTCGCCATACTTTTGTCTTCAAAGCGCTGAGCAGCCATAAGTTCTGTGTGGAATGTTTCGTAGTAGAAGCAAGATTAAAGGTACGCTTCCGATGACGATTACGTTTCCAGTTCAGTCCTGTTTGGTGTGCTCGTGGCGCGGGTATGCTGGGTCGTAGGTATCGTAGGTGGGTAGGCTGGAATCGGAGCCTATGCTATGATAATTGGGGGTGTTTGGGTTGACATCACAGCCAATGGAATCTTTGCTGTCACTGTAGCCACAGAGACAACCTTGACGACACATTTTCTCATAACGTGCCGCGTAACGCAGATGCCTTAAAACCCGCCGGTACGAGGCTCCTTGGGCACACGTTGCCGTCTTTGCGGGGCAAACTAAACTATTGCGCATTTCGTTGCAAAGGCCCGCCTTCTATCCCAGGAACTGCTAGTACCTATAACTCAAAATTACAGTTCCTGAACAGTGTAGAAGCTAGCGCTTTTTTATGTGCGATCACTAGAGCTTTTTGCCGTTTACATCCCCTTGCGTAGTGACAAAGCATTGGACTTCTAACGTTCACATTCTTCTAAGAAAAAACAAGAACCAAGGTAGACCGCTTCCCAAACGACAGACACGAGCCTGTTTCTCTCGCACAGTGAACTAGTTGAAACCTAAGCTCACCCCAACTCTGTTTTTCTACTGCGCATACCTCGAATGACTTGCTACGCCAAGAAACAGGGCGTAAAGAGAAGCCCCTAACAAAGGAGCGCGCCCGGAGGACGGCCACTTTTTTCGAATAGGCTCGTAGCGTCGACAGGAATGCGGGGGAGGAAGCGAGGTTGGGGGCCGAAAGAAAGCGAAGGGCTGCGGAGAAGCTATCCCAACAACCATTGCTCTTCGCTAAGAGAGAAGCGTAGAATCCCTTGTCGCAAGAGCGTCGGCGACTGGAAACAAAGGAAGCAGGCTGTCGACGCCGACGACTGGAGTTGTCGCTTTCGCCATGACAAACTGTCTTCCTCGCCCCGCTAAGTTTCTCTTCCTCGAGTGCCCTACACCACAATGTGCTCTGCCTTCGTTTTACCACCGCAACTTCCCCAGAAAACTGCGGATTTGGGCATTTCCACCCACAACACTTGTTAATCACGGTCACGGCAGTGTCGTAGGTCTGTGAGTGGGTGCTCAACATAGCGCAACAACAAATGGAACACGTAGTGGCACAGCTTTGTACACTCCGCAGTGTCTGAGTGTGTCCTTTGATATTGCCTACACAGAACGCCTGTGAATCGGAGCTATAGCGAGCTTCACATTTTTTTTTATATATACGCTAAAAGAACAAGAGACCACGTTGCAGTGGCATTCTAAATTTATGCGTCTGTATTTCAGCGTACACGAGCAGGACAGAGGAAAGGTAATTTTGGGAGCAGGGTTGTGACACTTTAGTTATGGCTGGTTCTAAGTCCTTGCTCTAGTTTAATAGGGCAGACATTTTAGACGTGTTCACGTCTTGAGCCTATGTCTGTACGTGTCTTAGTGCCCGGTCCGTAAATAAGTAGCCGGCGCGCGCCATCCAGCGTCGCCGAATGGGGGAAAGAGAGAACGGTACTTTATGAAACGGATGGGCCTACTCTGGGATACACAACTGGCTTGCAATTCCAGGCGACTGGGAAAAAAAATAAAATTGACATTGGGATTTCAAAATGCCACATGAACTTATTAAGCATGTCGAAGCGGTTCTACACAGCGTGTGGCTGAACGGCACCTACACAAGGCTATTCCGCCTTCAAGCTCAAACAGGCCACTTCCCCAATCGGCTCACTTCCAGACGTACGCAGGACCACCTCATATGTAAATGTGCGCGGTTTCCAGCGCACCGAATGTCCCTCAAAGCGCCCCTCAGCCCGGACGTGAGATAGCAGCTATGCGAACTGAGTCTTTAACGCGCACACCATGTGACCGAGGCTGCCGCTGCTTTTCCAAGTAACTACAGGACTGGGAGCGAGTCATCAACAACTCTTCGCCACTCTTCCGATCATCGTCATCATCGCTGTTGTATTATTCCCCAAATATATTTATTAGGAATGATCAGAGTCCGAGAGAAGCTCAGACTGCTCACGCTGCAGTACTGACCAACTGAGTATCTGGAATTAGTGCAGATCTTACGTGCTGAGTAAGAAGTTCCTAGGAGAGCATCATATTCCACCGCACCAACCAGCCCACCTTTCATATTATCCTCTAGGAATTTCATGAGACGTTCTCAATCGAGCTTCGGTGTGGTACACTTGCAGCGCGCCCAGAAGCCGCTCATTTAAATATCATGGACCTAATACCGAGAGTGTTCAATACCACCGCACCACGATAAATTTGTTTCATAAGCGATAGCCGAATGAAGAAGGTTAAAATCCAGTCGCCAGCAAAAACCAGGGCAACGCGCACTGCTTGTCTCAGTCAGAAGAGGCAATGCGGTCAAGTAAGTCTGTTTTTCTTTCCCTGCAATACTTCACTCTCCCTGCAATACTTCATGGCTTTGCTTCAAGGGAATTAAATAACCACATGACTGTATGCAGACAATAACCGAATGTGCACGTTCGATTCAATAGGTGTCGACAATGTGTGGAGTCGCGATTATTATCCCCAAATGCTCCGCACCCTACACAGTCGCCAATGAGATTTCAGCAATGAAATAACTGCGCTTGCACGAAATGAGCGGAGGATCGTATTTTTAACCAGGGCGAGTAATGAAAGCACGCACGCGCAAATATCATCAATCAAGGTGAACATTAGCAAGATGACATTACTTAAAAACCCTCGAAGTTTCATTACGCTGCAGCCGAACGCAACCTTCCCTGTATCATCACTGATAAGGGACAGAGATAAAAATAAGCATTGAGCGCAGAAGTAAACAAAGATGTGGAGGGGAGGTGCGTATTTCGGGATGTGAAAAAAGAGGCTCTCCAGAGAAGCTGCCCTTCAAGAAAGGTGCCTCATTCATGTTGCGTTTAATTAAAGCATTAATTGGGCCAGCCTCGAAAGCGATAAGTAATGGAAGCTGTCAAGGCAGGCTTGCTTCTAATGGGGTGATTTTGTATTCTAATTTTGCCGCGCATCGAGCAAGGGGCTGTGTATGACTACGCGTGTTTCTTTCCCACATCACGTTGATTACCTGGAACTGCTTTCCAAGCCCGCCTCTCAATGAGCGCACTTTTCTACTTCCGGATTTCTCTCCAGTTTCAATGTTACAATCAACGACAACAAAGGCGCCCGTGACGCACATGTAATAAAAAAATCATTCACGAGGGCCTAGAGGAGCAAGGCTTTCTAAAACGAGGCAGGTTTAAAGGGTAGAATACACATCGGAATTAACGAAAAACATGATGTCTCACGTCGCTACGCGTCTTTCTTTTGTCTCACCTTGGAGTAGGTCGTGCCGGAATTCTGATACGAGCGACGTGCTGTCAAGAAAAGTGCTTCTAACTTATAATCCCTACTAGAACAAACTATTTTATTTCCAAAAATCTGTTTTAGTCGAGAGTTCGAAGGAATACCGTCTGGTCAGGCAAAGGCATTTGTATAAAAAGGCAGCACACTGACCAATGTTGAAACAAAATTGACGTTTCTCGATCCGCACGGATTCCTTGTTCGCTTTGGATCAACGGCTAAGGCCGGGTTCAGACTGCTGTCACAATTGTCGTAACAACTTTAAATAATGACGTAATTTAACGTCTCAGCCAACCTAACAGCGTGAAACACCGTTATTTTTACGTCCATACTGCACGATATGACTGTTACGTCGGTAGTCTGAACATAGCATAAGCAGCAGGTTCGCAAGAATCGTTGAGCGCATGACGTAAAGTTCGGAAGTACACGCGGTTTACAGAGCCAGACGATCTATTGATTGTCTTACTTGTCTGAATTATTAGTAATTCGAGATTGAGCCTCGCTACAAAATTTCATACCGCGGCTATGATGCGTACGTTGCCCCAGATTATGTTGTGGCCCATATCGGCATGCTCTGAAAGTGCGTTGTGACTGTCTGGCCCTTGGTGATGTCATTGTTATGCTGCTTAATACGCGTGAAGAAATTTCCGATTTCATCAATGTATACCGATTCGCTGTCAGAGAAAACATTTCTGCACTACTCGACACTTCTTTCGGATCTCGATGTCCTGCACTCTGCTGCGGTTACGACTTTTGAGCAGTTTTGCTTGCCCGTGTTAAAGTGCTTTTCTGACGCCTCACCGGCGGCAAGGTACAATTAGTGGAGTTCACCACGCCATCTGGCGCTTTTGTGAGAAACCCACAACGCTTCTTCTTGGCACCAGAGTGCCGAGCGAGGAGGAACAGCATGGCATAAGCAAGAGAACGAGAAGGGAACAGTAACAGCTTCCGCTCAAAACGCCGCGACAGAAGGAAATAAAACTGGAAGGGTAAAAACAAAGCAAAAAATTGGCCGCGTATCTGCTTCTTTCTTCGCGAATGTCGACAAAAGACGATAACATTTGTCGACATTTGCCAAGTAAATGCCGCCCTTCGCTTTCTCGCTCACCTCTCATGTTGTCCCTCTTGCGTCGCTCTCCTCCCAAGGTAAACACGCTAGAGGGTTGCTCAAGTCAATTTAAATTTACCGCGTTCCACTGCGCCGGGACGGGTTCCTCGGTGCCAGCGCTGCCGTACGTTGGAGACACGCGTTAATCGAGGCGCCCAACTTCAACGTTGATAGAACCGCGTTGCCCTAGTCCACATGCGTTCCAAGCGGAACGTGGAACCTATCTAGTGGAACCTTTCGTAACTGTCGCCGTTTGAATTCTTAAAATGCCGCCGGAAGCTACAGTGGCGCTGGCAACAGCAGGCGACTGTGTGAATTTTTTTCTGCAGTAGATAGATATAGTATTTCATATCGCAAAAATCAAGAATCTACGAATTTTTTTATAAAAGAACACTAAATATCCCTTGTGCAATAATTTCCGGGCTTATATTCGCGTAACGTCTTGTTCTGGTTCAACAATGTTGACAAGTATGAACACATAAACCGGATTTAGACGTTGAGATTTCGCTGTTAGTATATAAGACTATTGCGCAGACTTCGTTTCACTTTGGTCGGGTAGCTGGATCGAGTCACAGACAGACAGACAGACAGACAGACCGAAATTTCTGGGTTTAAGTAGCCCAGGAAAGACTATCGCCTTTAAAAGCGGATTTCATTATTACCTTCCTTGTCACCTAGGCAGCCCGATACTGTGTAAATAGGTGCGGTGTGCGCGCGAATTGAAATTTCGCCCGACAGTGACAGTATTTTGCCCCTGGATAAACATCGTCGTGACAGTGAAGGATTCTAGACGCCAGTGCTTATCGCCGGCCTTTCCTCTCTTTGCTACTTACTTAATGTTCATACCTGGTACAAAAGAGGCAAATATAAACACCTAAGTAGAACAGGACACCAGGTGACCCAAAATCACTGTTATCATTGATCCCTTTCAGATGAATATCTCGGCGAAAATGAAATAGCAATGACATTACGCGTTCGAAACACTTGTGTGACGTGCCCGTTTTTCATTACCCTAATTTTTTTTTATACCGACAGAGTGTAACAGCGCCGTTTATCACATCAAATTGCGAGGAACATTCGCATATTTATACGCTCGCATAGATACGTGATGTAGCTGGTGTCCGTTCCAAGCACGCGGCACAAGTTGTTCGCGACGGTCGATATCACGGAGTTTTAGCCTTCCACGCAGCGAGCTGGAAAAGCACAGAGAATTGAGACCAGCTGGATACACTTTATGTGCCTGGAAATATCTACACAGCAGAAAGCTTTATATCCTCCATGAGAAAGATAGCCACTTTGACAGGGAGTCGAACTCGTGACCTCTTGCTCAGTTGATATCCCGGAAGTGTCATGCCGCTTGCGCATGCCGTTTTCCGACGCACCTTTCGGTTCACCACCGGCCACACAAGATCCTTCGCGCGAGTAATTTCGTCCCGCCACAGCTGCCGATAGCACCGGTGTTAGTGCGTCTGAGCACGAGAACGCGAGTTCGATTGCCGGCCGCTGCGGCCGCTTTTCTGATGGAGGCGGAAAGCAAAAACGCCCGGATGTACGAAATTTCGGCGTACGTTAGAGATTCCCTGGTGGTCAAAATAAATCCGGAGCCCTCCACTACGGCGCGCCTCATCGCATGCGTTGCGGTCGGCGTGTCAAACACTGCAATCAATCAATCAATCAATCAATCAATCAAGCAATCAAGCAATCAATCAAGCAATCAATCAATCAATCAATCAATCAATCAATCAATCAATCAATCAATCAATCAATCAATCAATCAATCAATCAATCAATCAATCAAGGAATTCATCGTACTAGAGAACACTAAACAGAGCCAAGGTAAAAAGGAGACGAAACACACGCGAGAACTCGCCCAACTTACCGGCTTAGCAATCAATCAATCAATCAATCAATCAATCAATCAATCAATCAATCAATCAATCAGTCAATCAATCAAGGTGTCAGTGCGTTATGGAGTCGACATGGACAAGCGGCCGGAACTAAATCGGGTTCATACATTAAACGTGAGCGTGTCGCAAGAACGTATTTTAATTAAAAGGTAGGGCACAAAAGAATCAAAACTTACATAAATAAGAATGATAATTACAAGAAAACTCTTCCGGAAAGGCACGACCTGTTCACACAACTAATCCCAGATCAGCACATCCGGCTGGAGCCATGGCAACAGGTGCTAGAATTCCCTCGCCGTTGATGAATAATCGGCGCAGCCGGCGTGGTGCCCTGGACAACTCCTCCGTCAAGTGATTTCCGCCACCAAAGTAGCGACGTCGGCGCCCCGGAATACCGTGAAAGGAAAACTTCCAACAAACCAGGTACAAGGGACGTCTGGCTTTCGTCGTTGCCATTTTTGAAAGGCCGCTTCAGTGCGTTGTTATAAACAAATACGGGTGGTGATGGCGCTTAAGCGGGCACTGAAGTCGGTTGTAAACGTGTACTCTCTGCCTTCTAAGCAAACCAGACGGAGTATCTCAGCGAACTGCGTAACTTCTATGCTGGGCACCATCACTGTTGTGTATAAGTCTGGTTTGTTTACGCTCATTTCCGGCTTACGGGTCCAATTTTAGGCGGCTGTTGACACAAGAGGATTCGGCAATTGCCGTAATCTTGTGCAAATGGTCTGATTTATGTAACATAAGGGGGGAAATAAGTAACCCTGGGAAACATTTTACCAACCAGAAACGGACGAATACATTTTTTTGTCTCTGTGGCATGTCACCCGCGACGGTTTGTCGATACAATGAGCTTCGCCTCCCCGTTCTCAACAATTGGGGTGCCGTGCGACCACGGTACGATTCCGCTGCACTTTAACGGACAGGCAGAAGGCAGCTGACGTTTCGGAGACTTCACAACGAACGGGAAGACGGGATTTCGCGAATTTGTCAGACAGGCGGCCACCCACGTGTTATCGCTCGTTTTTTTCACTCTGAATTTTACCTCAAAGTTGCCAACCGAACAGGTGTGTTTGCCAGCTTGGCGAAGCAAAGGTTATTTTGGGCGCCGGTATCCCGTGCGGTGGCCCTTGCCACAAGCTATGTGTACTTTGCGCACGCCTCTTCCGCTGTCTTCTTAAACGCGACCAGATGAACTAACTATGTCTAAAACGTACACACAAAATATGAAATCAACAGGCTTTATCGCTAATAAAGATTGAAGGTCTGATGCAATCGTGATTACAATACGTGTTTTGCTCAGTAGAAATAACGTCTCTCTCTCTCTCTCTCTCTGTCCGTTGGTACGTTTCTCACTCGAGCCCATCAATCCGTCCTCTCTCTGTCTATCCCCCTCTATCCGCCTCTCCCTGTCTTTGCCAGTAAGTCAATCTTTCTTCTTGTCCGTCTGTCTCTATCTCTCTGCTGCCCACCTATTCGTCTAATTCTCTCCGTGTCCGCCTGTTCGTTTCTCCGTCCGTCCATCCATCTTTCACCCTCTCTCTCTCCCTCTCTCTCTCTCTCTCTCTCTCTCTCTCTCTCTCTCTCTCTCTCTCTCTCTCTCTCTCTCTCTCTCTCTCTCTCTCCTCTCTCTCTCTCTCTCTCTCTCTCTCTACCCCCTGTGGTGGCCTATCCACCTTTCTTTCCCTGTGCTGCTCATCTTCTCTGTCTCTCGCTTTCTGCACGTAAATTATTCATCTCCCTGTCCGTCTGTTCCTCTCTCTGCCCACCCGTCCGTCTCTCCTCTCTCTCGCCAGCCATCCGTCCATCACTCTCTCTATACACCATTTTCCTTGCTAGAAGTGGGCGCCGCCATTTTTTTTTTCTGACCAGATGCTAGCGCCGTCTATGAAGCGGACCGCCGAAACCGCCGCGCTGGGCTGTTAAGTGCTCCGTTTTTTCTGTGCGTCTGCTGGGTACCCGTGCATTACCGAGTCAACCGTAGTGGTTTGGCGTTAAGTTAGCGGTCGCAGTGCTTGTGTGGGTGTGTGTTCTGTTTTGTTTTCATCATCTGCGGACGGATTTTAGGTCCTAATTTGCTGCCAGAGCGGAAAATGCCGACCCCGGCTGTTGCGAGCAGCAGTAGCACTGGTGGTGGTGGTGCCGGTGGTGCTCCGCAGTTCCGCGATGCGAACGTACCGGTATGGCACCGACTGACATAGAAATCGATATCGGGGAGTAAATACGTGTTTTCAATGCCACCGTGCTTGTTATGTTCACCGATTAGTCATGTTTACGTAAGCGCGGACGTCGAATGCGGAGCGCGCACAGCATATGTGGGTCACGCTGATCCGCGCTCGCGATGGACTTTCGACGAGGCGATTGCTACGCTGTTGACATTGCAATGAAATATAATCTTTCTTAACTAGACTTATGACGGTTACTGACGAAACGAAATTACCTGGGCGGAAAAATAACACGACCGCACAACCAGTCAAATTACTATTCGAAGGTTGAGTAGAAGGATCGACATTTGGGCGAGTTAATATTGGTTGATCATGATCGTGATCATGATTGGCCTACCTCTGCGCAACGCATGTGGTCTGTCGCTCGGAGCCCACCTTTGTGAAACCGATGCTTGCACCACAAATGCTTTACGCGACCAGCAGTAACTGTTTTGTAATTGTAATTAGCTCCGTGACAACGCAAAAGGATTAGAAGCTTTTCCTTTGACCGCGTTGTGAACAGGTTAAGCTATTTTCCAAATGAAGCGTTCACGTATCTCGAGCTGCGTTTCCACATTGGGCTGCCTGCTTATCCTGCTATTGAACGGCTGTGTGCGATGGAGAAAGTTATCCTTTCATATCGTTTGGCAGTGTAATGCGTTGGCCTGAAAAAAAGTAAACAATACGCCGTGATTTTAACGGTTAGATTAGATAAAAAGGAGATTGTTTAATGCCAATCGGCTATACTGATCAAAACATATATGGTATTTTCAATTGACTACAAAGAACCAGAAGTTATTGTAATGTTGTATTGTATCGGCGCTCGTGAAAGATCATCAGGCGCCTCATCACCTATGAAGCGTCGGCGCGTTAAACACCATATTCAATCAATCAATTTATCAACCAATCAATCAATGCTGTATTGTAAAGGATAAAGTTACTTCTAACATTTCAGGGGGTTCCGTTCTCTGTCGCAGCAAGTGCGTGTGATAAATGGATTTTGCTCCGCCTGTTTGCCGTCCAAGTGCACCCAACAAACTCTGGAGTTGCACGTTGGTGCAAAGTTGTTGCGATTTATCGACAGCGTCCACCGATGTCTGAATTCGGTGTCCGTTGGGAAGCGATGCAGGAAAAACACGCCGCAACCACACTGCATTTTCTCCAGGCAGTGTCAGGCAGGTGCGGGCTGTCGGCGACTTTTTCTCGCTTTCTCTGGTTGTTCGATAACCCACCACCGCACAGTGCTGACCTAGCGACATTTGCGCCTTGAACGGAATCGTAGCATTGGCTAAAACAGTTGAAAATTCCGCTAAAACTAAGCACACGGCACGAAACACTCCTGAACTACGCAGCGGAGCACACCGCGCCGAGCGATCTTAGCAGCCCAGCGCGCACAGGCAACACTGGTCGGCCGCCGAGAGAACTGGTTTGCGAGTATTTTCCTCCTTTCCCGGCTGCTTATGGAAAATGGTGTATATCGCATGCCCCAGCTAGTCAGAGAGGTTGTACGCATGCGCTGGAGCAGCCCAGTGCAGAAGGTAGGCCTCGAGAACAATTATTATCGGACGCCCAGCATGCGCTGGTGGCTATCGTAAGCTGCGTGTTCTAAATAGGCCACATGTCCATCCATTCTACTGCCTTCTCTTCGTGTACGTACCTCCCTCCTTCTTCCTCTGTCTGTCTCTCCACCTCTCCGCCCGGCCTCCCGGACGTCCGTCTGTCCGCCCGTCCCTTTGTGTGCATCTTGCGGGCAACGGTGTTTCACGCGGAGGTGGGTCGTGTTCCCGCTCGCGTTCAGACAGCAGCATTTCCTTTCACTCTTGAGTGGAGATCACGGTACGCGAAACTTTGTTTCTTTGTGGGAACAAGCCCCGCATTTCGTGTGAGCACCCGGTGCCATCTACTGCTTCACCTGTAACACTCTTCTATTCATTTAATGCAACTGCTAAAAAGGCTTCGTTTTTCTGCCTCGGTAGCCAAGTGGTAGAACCGTGGCTTTTGGAGCGAACGCCCTGAGTTCTAGCCCCACCAACGCCGATATTTCTTGTTGCGTGAGCTATACTGGCCAGGGTTGAGCAGTTTCGCGTGGCTCCTGGACAGCCGTGCTGCGCATGCGCGAGGAGGAGTGCCGTCTCACGGCGCACAGCTGGCGCGCAGCATAGAGTTTCGCGCGCCGGAGCGCAGGCGCAGACGCGATTGAGGACCAAAATTACAAAGCATGCATCGGAGTAATGCTTCCACAGTAAAAAAGGGCTACAAGTTGCAGTGTGCGTAGATTGGCTGGTGATTATGATTGTGATGATGATGATGAAGTTATCGAAGAAGCGTAATTTACTCTAAGCTGCACGAAATGTATGACAGTTTCTGCAAATCTCCCTTCAAGCTCTGTAATCGGACATGCGGTAGCCGCAGCGACACAGCAGAGGACCGTCGGAAACAATGCGCTATTGAGCAGGGCTGGTGATACACCAATCCTCCTAAAAGGGATAAAGTCTAGGTACAGCTCAGTCCTACCATAACATCTGAAGTGGGAAAAGTTCTGCGCGGATCAAAATTGCTCCTTCTATAGAATGCGAGAAAAAAAACATATTTCAGACTCCAAAAGTACACCAGACGCAAGAAAGCCTCAGACAAAGTTGGCGGTGTCCAGGCGATTGCCGAGCTGCAGATTGGGCTACGAACGTGCACTGCCTTCCCAACTAGAGGGCAGAGGCCGACTTTGCGTCACCCGGATCCCTTTGTTCTCCTTTCGCTGCCGCCACTTTCACTTTCGTTTATTCCCGGTCTGCTAACTTCGATGCTGAGCCGGGAACTCCTTCACGCGTCCTCCCAAATTTCGAACCTGAAACCCACTCCCCCCTTGCAGCAGCGTTTCACGGGAAAAAGGTCGATGCGTCTGCGTACTCTTTCAAAGGGAGTATTAACAACGAAGCTGTTTAGAAAATCGTAATTTTTCATGTCCGCAGTTAAAAATAACAACAAATTGCAGAGCGCGCGCACGTGAGCGCGGGCCTCGCGGCCACCCAGAAATGTTATAGCAATAGAAATTGAAACAAAACCAAGAAAAAGTCTAGCACTCATGTATGCGTGCTTGGTGTCGACCGCCCAGAGTCCCCGGCGCACGTTTCTCAAGTCAAGCATGCCCGCCTAGAGAGATTGGCCAAAATTGGCAAAAAAAAAAAAAAAGAACTTTAGCGTTGACCGTAATCGTCGCAACTTTCTCGGACCGAGAGACTCCACCGTTCGTCATAATTGTGGCAACACTTGTTCCGAACGAAAAAGACTCCAGCGCTCGCTGTTATCGTGACAACACTTGCTCGGACCGAGAAACACACGTCATAGTGTACGCTCCTCCAACGTGATGTCCAATGATTATCACTTCCAAAAAAAAAAAGGAAGCTCACACTTGTAGCAACAGTGATGGAGTAAAGGTTGTTGCGGCAGCGAAGAAGAAGCAAATATGCTGCAATCATGGACTTAAACCTTCGTGATGGTCATGAAGGTTGCGTACAGCTTCACTACCTTCAAATCTTACGCGTTAGTGGGAGTTCCTTCATTTTCTTTGGTTTACGCATTTCGGTTACACAGGGGCACTCACTCACTCACTCACTCACTCCCTCACTCACGCACGCACGCACTCACTCACTCACTCACTCACTCACGCACGCACGCACGCACTCACGCACGCACGCACGCACGCACTCACGCACGCACGCACGCACTCACTCACGCACGCACGCACGCACTCACTCACTCACGCACTCACGCACGCACGCACGCACGCACGCACTCACGCACGCACGCACGCACGCACGCACGCTCACGCACGCACGCACTCACTCACTCACGCACTCACGCACTCACGCACGCACGCACGCACGCACGCACGCACTCACGCACGCACGCACGCACTCACGTCACGCACGCAGCACGCACGCACGCACGCACGCGCACTACGCACTCACGCACTCACGCACTCACGCACGCACGCACGCACGCACGCACACGCACGCACTCACGCACGCACGCACGCACGCACGCACTCACTCACGCACGCACACGCACGCACGCACGCTCACGCACGCACGCACTCACGCACGCACACTCACGCACGCACGCACGCACTCACGCACTCACGCACTCACTCACTCACTCACTCACTCACTCACTCACGCACGCTCACACGCACTCACTCACACTCACGCACGCACCACTCACGCACTCACTCACTCACTCACGCACACACTCACTCACGCACTCACGCACTCACGCACTCACTCACTCACTCACTCACTCACTCACTCACTCACTCACGCACTCACTCACTCACTCACTCACTCACTCACGCACTCACTCACTCACTCACTCACTCACTCACTCACTCACTCACTCACTCACTCACTCACTCACTCACTCACTCACTCACTCACTCACTCACTCACTCACTCACTCACTCACTCACTCCTCACTCACTCACTCACTCACTCACTCACTCACTCACTCATACACACGCACACACATGCACACGCATACAAGCACATGCAGCTTCAGTTCAACGCCTTGGCCTTATATTGTCGATGCCTATCATGCCTTCGTTCGGGGTGATATGCCGGGTATTGGCACACAAATGTGGTTGCGGCCATTCACGTGTACATTTCGTAGACTAGACGCCTGTCCTGTTAACTCGTTCAATAATTGGTTTATTCTCTATTTTCCTAACGATGACACCAATCTATAATTATTTTCCAGTGTACTATTTAATTCCGTGACCGCTTCCCTTCCATCAATTCCACCGACTTATTTTATAGTGCTATGAGGTGGGCGTATGGGACCTAAAAAATTCCCCCGCATTTCCCCGAGGGGGAGAATGTGAAAGTGCGAATGCACGGTTGTCGGCCCGCTTGCGGCGCTTGCGCTCGGCCCCCGCAGCCCACCGCCTCGCCGCCTTCTCTTCCATCTCTTCCATCGGGTTTGTAGTATAACGTGTACACCACGCAGTTATCAAGCCGCTATAACGCCGCTGAGTCGCCAACGCACGCCGCTGACGACGTAGTTTGAATGCGTTAAAGATATAAGGCGCGTTACTAACACTGATATCAGCGTGCGTCCGTGGCTTAGTCGGTAGCGCGTCGCGCTGCGGCCGCAAAAGTCCTCGGATCGAAACCTGGCGCCGGATGCTGTTTCTTTTTTAAATGTAGAGGAGCACTGCGGACGCCGCCGACGCCGCCGCCGCCGCCGGCGGTGGATGGTTTGGGGTCGCTTATAAAGAGCATTCGCTCTTAAAAGAAACGGTCCAATCCCCACAGGGCCAATCCCAAACGGGGATCGGGCATCGCTGTGTATGTGCTTTGCTCCTTTTCTGTTTTTACACTTAAATCAGCGCGATTCAGCAGTATGCACAACCAACTAGCTCCAGTTTTAGCCTTGCCTGAATGGGGGTATCTTAAATCAGTGAAGAAGAAACACCAACTTTCGAAGCAATCAGGACCCCAGCTTTCGCCCACCGATTACCAGTCTCTCAAACGCTACCCACGTCCACCTACTTTCTTCGTGCACGACACATTTCCGCGAAGTACGCGTTGTAGAAGGCCAGTGTCCCCTTTACTGCAATGCTGGCCGACGCCTACATCGTTGAGATAGGTGTGGACGAGGCAGCTGCTCATGCGCAGGACGAAGAGCCTGCAGAAATGCCTACAACGGAAGAAACAAGAAACATCCTGCGCCTGCTTCGTAACAAGGTAGATAGTAGGGGTGGCGACCAACGATTGGCGCCATACGTTTAGCAGCTTGACAACGCTTTTCTAGGACCAGATGCGAATGCGAAAGAGGAGAGCATCACGCAGTTCTTTTTTCCCCATCAATTAAAGTTTGTTTTTCTTGCGATTTACTAAGTGAACTCCCCGGTGCAGTGGAGCTTTTGTCACTACCACTAGCTCTTATTCTCTTATTTGAAACAACCTCGCCAAAAATTTTCGGCATTTCTCTTAACTCGAAACTCTGCGTATCTCAAAATTTTCGGCGAATTTTACGACTTCGAGTTAACGAGCAATTACTGTACATTTTCAGCGCTCTAAACGGCATCTTAGGCCCACAGTGGCAGAGAGAGGTGGGGGATAGGGAGAGATAGAGGGAGAGAGAGAAATATTTTAAATCATTGAGCCAAGCTAGTATGGCTTGGTGCTCAGTTTGGGAATGATAGCATTTCAAGGGCAACATGCTCAGTTTCGAAGACGCGAAAGCAGTTTGTCTGAGGTAAACTACGTAATTATGTCACTGCCGAAGAGCGCTCTTCCACGTGTGAGGATGATTTAGGGTTTCTCTGAGCGAATGAATTGCGGGTACAACCATACCATTTCATCTGAATTCTAGCTCAATTCAACCTTCCTCCTCCGTCCCGAGTGCATTGTCTCAGTGCACAGACCCTCGCGTTTATTTAGCCGCTAGGTCCCCTTATAACTAAGCAAAGTTCCTGTAGCAATTCATTCGTTATAATGAGGGAGTACCGGACCTGTTTTCGGGTTCACTGAGCTCTGAGAATGCGGCTTTAGAACCAAACAAACCGTATGGCTTCATTCCTGGTGGATGTAAAGGGGGAAAAAAATCAGAAATAAATAAAAATGGTTTTGGTGAGCTCGAACAAGGTTTGCCAAACATTTTTAGACGATAAAAATGTCTTGAGCATAATTTACGAGAAATCAACTCGCCACGTTCAAGAGAATGCAAAAAATTCACGCATCTCCACGAAGTGAATGATGACGAGTGGGCGAAGCACTGGGGATCGTTCTTACCGTAAATCACCCGTGAGAGTGCTTACTCATGCTAAAACGCTTTCCCAATCCAATCAAATCAAATACAAGTCAATTTAATCCAATCCAATCCAATCAAAGCCAATTCAATCCAATCAATTCAATGCTCCTCGCGCATTCGGCGCACAGCTTCTCTCTCCCCTCTCTCTCTCTCTCTCCTCTCTCTCTCTCTCTCTCTCTCTCTCTCTCTCTCTCTCTCTCTCTCTCTCTCTCTCTCTCTCTCCCCCTCTCTCCCTGCCTCCCTCCCTCTCTCTCTAGCCTTTTGTGAACCGTTTATTTCGTTCTTGTTAACTTTTTGTGAACCTTTTGTTCACGGATGTTTTGATTGACATGGTGCTGCGCGTCCCTCTCTCTCTCTCTCTCTCTCTCTCTATCTCTCTCTCTCTCTCTCTCTCTCTCTCTCTCTCTCTCTAGCATTTTGTGAACCTTTTATTTTGTTTTTGTTCTTGTTAACCTTTCGTGAACCTTTTGTTCACAGATGTTTCGATTTACACGGTGCTGTGCCGTGAGCACGGACGCGGCACGCCGGACGGCCAAGTCTCGGCCTTAATTTCGCCCCTAAATGGGAGGAAGCTCGCAAAAACAAGTTGATTGCTAAAGCCAGCTAAGCACGACCTCGCGGTCGAACCGAACGTGTACCACATTGGTCATAGAAAGGGGAAAGAAACGTACAGTTTGAAGAGGCCATGGGCCCAAAATACACCTGCACTTTTAAGTGCGAATGCACTTCTTAAGCGAGCCTGAAGCGTCCGCCGTCCGTCCACATAGCAACAGCTGCGGGTGCGCGTGCTCCTCGTCTTCCTTGGCAACGGGGGGAGATGGGCGCGCGCTGCCTGGCCGCTGACATGGCACATACCCACTTGGGGGATTGGCCAGGAATCTCCTCGTCTTCCTTGGCAACGGGGGGAGATGGGTGCGCGCTGTCTGGCCGCTGACATGGCACATACCCACGTGGGGGATTGGCCAGGAATCGGGCGTGAGAAGGGCTAATGCACCCGCTTAAAGGAGTACTGACACGAAATTTCAAAGCTGAGATCCGCTCTAGCAATCAAGTACAACGACAACACAAATAGGTGTCTGTGAATAAATGCATCTTTCTTTCTTTGTAGTTGTGTGTGTGTGTGTGTGATCTCTCTTTCGCGAACATTACCGAACCGCGGAAATTCAACTCGTGCATTCGCACTTTCACATTCTTCCCCTCGGGGAAATGCGGGGAATTTTTTTTACAGGACCGGCCCTTGTTAACCGGCTGAACTCAATTACACCCCCGAAAAGCATGTTATGAAGAAAAAATAAAACAAATAGTGAAACATGTTCTAGTCTTTCGCTGCATGACGTAATTAGGGGGCGATAAAGTAAGCACTAAAAGCCCAGTTATCACTTTGTTAACTACACGGTGTCGTTCAAATGATAGAATCATACATAACCTGAGACGTAACTCTAACGACACGTCATTTCTCTTTGAGTTGGCTGCTCTTGGTGTCTTCAGGTAGCATAAAAAAGCACCTATGACGTCATAAGGACAGGGTGGGAAAGCAGCTGGTGAATCGCCCTGACTTACTCGGCTTTTATAAATATATCTGGCTTAGCTTTCAGAAATTTGCGTCAAATATGGCATCAGTGTTGCTGGCTCAGTGCAGTCTTTGAAAAGACGGATCTTGGCTCCTCTAATAAAATTCATTCGAAAAGTCTACCGGGATAGTTGTCTACCGCGTCATGAAAGTCTACCACGTCAGGAAACGAAACCGAAAACCGAAGTTTGCCAGAAACGCAAGAGGGTACTTGTGGATTGCAGAGTCGCGGCAACTTCCAACTCCCATAGCTGTCAATTTCTTCACTTGTCAACACTGGAAACGGCCACGGACATAGCCGGCTTGTGCTACTGCGCTAGCACGCCGCAGAAAAAAAAAAACATTGGCGTGCATCGTCTGCTCCGTTTCAACACGATTCTCAACGGCGGTGTCAACAAAGATGTTATTAATCGCACTCACATTGGAGTCGAGGCCTTACTCGGCGTTCGGTGGGGTGGAGTTTGGGACAACCAACATACACATCATGATCTTAGCACGGACAAGTACTGCCATCCCGTGGAACCCGGCGTAACGACAGGCGGTGCACTCACATTTTTGCCTGCATGCCTGCTTCGCCAGTGAATAGAATTTATAAGTTACATGCAAATAGTATACCACAGCGTCACGCCGAATATCGTATTCGCGCCACCAACTTATGTTGCTCTCTTTGAGTATAGTACACGACTCCACCCTAGGAAAACCGGACAAGACCAAAGGAATCGATGGGCACTTGATAAGATGCGCATTATCAAACCAGGGGAAGTTTTCGAACCCAATTAGATGACAAAGATACAGCCGGATAAACGTTGAATAGGAAAACATTGAGAGCCTGCACGCTTTAACCTAGGCAGGGTTGGAAAAGGGAGAAGAAACCGTCCCCTTTGAAGTAAAGAAAACTAAACTTACCCTATTCTCACCAGCGCATAACAAAACTAAACAAAAAGCATGTGGGTAAGCCTCCTCTCTGTCACTTATCGCCAGTTGTTCGCAGCGATGATTTCAAGTAAAGTTAAGCATATATACTTGTTTGCCGCAAGAGCAAGGTGAGGCTACCGATTCTGGGTCGCATTTTACTGCACGCCGCTTTCTCAACTCAACAGGATCCTGACTCAGGGCTGGTATCTCCCGTATGGCCTCAAAGTAGCCGTGTCACGACGCTGACCACTAAGGTGCCGTTAAACCTGGATGTAATGAACCCTTTTGTAACCAATTCCTGCAGTTAATTAACTTTTTCAATTCCCTATTTCCACCCCTGTTGAAACCCATGTGTTCGTGACATCTGTGTAACGATGGCGTTGCGACGGTCAACTTTGATTTTGAGCTGATAGATTCGCTAAGCTGATGAATAATTGTTTCTAGCACTTTTTGTGAAAAATCGGCGGAAAAAATGCACTAATTTAGCGAACCTCGCCACCACCGCAAACTATCGCGCGTTTCCACGCGTGAGAACGCTGTCGGTTAGTTGTTACGGCAGCCTGTCAGCGTGCAGTCACGCGTCTCTACTGCTGCCTGTGGTGTTGGTTCGTCGATGATGAGTTCTGTTGACAGAAAACGAAAAGTTTTCTCTTTTCAAGACAAGCTCGCAGTTTTAAATGCCATCTCAACCCGCAAAAAAGAAGAACGTCGAAACCCGGTGGAGTATTCCAGATAGCACCCTCTCCCCAATTTTGAATGCGGAAAAGAGCATCAAGTTCGCACAAAGGCGCTCTTTCAACATACGTTGGTCCTGGAAGAGCGAAAAAGCGTCAAAATGGCCAAGCGATACTTGCATTGTGTTTGTGAACACGGGGGTTAGTGACCTTCCTTTTTTGCGGTGCCGTGTATTGACTATCTAGGAAAGCAGCAGGCAAGCAGCAGGAAAGCAGTAAAGTAGCATGTGCAAATCACGCAGTGTTAAACTGTGAATAAATTCTTGAACGATGGCTTCACCGTCACTGATGTCTATCATTCTGGTTTTCATTTCTGCTTCATTTGCGCGAGGCTTAACTCGAACCCTGCAAGCAACGAAAACTTGCAGGTAACGAAAAATTCCGATTTTGTTTTCCCAACTTCGTTATTTCCATGTTTAACTGTATACAGGGGACAATATTCCCTATTACGCTAACGATTGCGTCATACGTGACTATCGAAGAGGACGTAACACAGAAGTACTTCGCGTGAGGCCTACGATGAACGCAATAATTGGGCGCTTTTTGTTTCTTCTCCGTCTAAATACCAGCAGGAGAAGGCAGTTGGATCAGGCCAGTTCCGATGACGGGCCTGCCTCCAAGTTGTGGGCAACCTCGCCTAGGGATTCCGACTGCGATTAAGCCAGCAGAAACGGCGGATGGAGATGGAGACGGGAAGGAAATTTCATGGCTGTCGGAGCCGAGGATCACGGCCGCGATTAGAGGAGGGCTCGAGTCGAGGCCTCGGGGGGTCGAGCTTGCTGGCTCAATCTCCGAGACCGACGGCGATCCGCGCATACGCAGTTGCCACAGCAGAACCGCAATGCCAAATGCCGTTTCTGAGTGCAAGTAGTTTTGTGCAGCGATGAAAAGGAGATTTTCTAGGTATCGGAGTGCTCGTATTTGTCGCGCAGTGGTGCAAATTAGAGCTTATTTAAGAGAATCTGGCTCCCTCACCACTTAACGTGGGCGGGCGGAGAGGGAGATCTTTGAAGCCTTCCAACTCAACAGGAAAGGGAGTGACTGCATCAGTGAACCGTCCGTGTCGCTGCTAGATAAGGAGATCGCGTACCTAACATGACTAGTCGTATACAAATCGTCACGCCGCAAATTGTTGTTGTCATACCAACTAATCTGTTTTTATCACTTTTTACGTCAAAAGTTTATTTCGTTCTTTTCGTTTCTTGTTCCCTTCCCTCCACCTTTCATGTATATTTTCCTGCGAAATAAAATGCGCACAGTTGTTCTTCAGCGCTGTGTCGTCTGTACCATCCTTCGCCCGTCTTCTCCGCTGTTTTTAAACGAACAAAATAGAGCGTTTGTGAGGCATCTGCTTGTGAGTTCTGATGTCCCCCCCTCCAAACGCGTGAGAAACAAAAATTGAAAAAGAAAGTAAAGTAAAAAACCTAAAGCGTGAACGTCATGTCTGTCCACCCACAAATGATCCCACCAGTGCAACGAGTCATCATGTTTAATCGAGGGTGCCTTATAGAATGTTCGGAACGACCGTGTTTTCTATTCAGCACTTCTATATTATTTCTGACTCCTTTTTTACAAGGCGCGATGTGCGCTGACAGTATTTTTTAGTCTTCATGCTCCGAAATCAAGTTGTTATTAGACTAAAGCTTCACGAAGTAGTTATATGAAGAGTTTGTATTAGTACTTCGTAAATATACGAGTACTACTATTCTAATATCTGAGTCCCGTGAGATACCTCCCCTCAAGCAATTGACCCGACAAACCGCAAAAAAAAGAAGAAGATGATGTCGCGATCGGCACAGGCAAATTTTGTACCAAAACAAGGTCCCCATGCGCCGAAAGTGCAAGCCTCCTCCATGAAAACAAACAAGGCAGTTTTATCTCACTCTAACGCCCAACTTATCTATGGGGGATATTATGCTATTAGTATATGTTAAGAGGCTCCTGAATCCCCACTCGCTCCTAAGGCCTAAAAGGAAGAGAGAGAGAGAGAATTGCTTTATTGAGGTAAGCAGGCCAGATGCCCTGGGGGGAGAGGTAAAACGGTAGGGGAAAGAGCAGTTCAGCGGTGCTCCCTGTTCACACAGTTCTCTTTCTCTGCATACTAATGCCAAGGCTCGCTGTTCATGTGTGGTTCACAGTTCACTAGCTTGTTTTCTTCTCACTTTTTGCACATAAACCGGGCAGATGGAGCGTGCTTGGTGCACTCTAGGGGAGTCGCTTCTTCGTGCCGCGTAGAGACATCAAGGCCACAAGCTTGCCCAAACTACGAGTTTGTCTTCCACAGCACAGTTTGTTCCATTCGTGTCGTTAATCGATCAGAATGCGGAAGGTGAGGCTTACAATCATTAATGCCGCAGCCTCCCATTGTGGCGCATAAAACCCTCATCTATCACTGATGGGGCATAGAGCGGACGCTGTCGCAATATTGTGCGCCTATCGTTGACGTCACGCTCCGCTTCAGAACATGTGGCGAGGCAAGAGCATCCAATCAGTCACTGCCGCTTTATCGGGGTGCCCAGTCTATTAGAAACAGCTCACCGCAGCGTTTTCATGGATCCATTTCGCCAGAGCTGCGCAGGACTCCCGGATCTAGGAAATATATGAAGTTAGTCGGTTGGAGCCAAGACAAAACTTATGTTAGCACCAGGTGGCTTTCCTGTTGCTGTTATCTGATTCCTTCTCTAGACAGGGCTCTGGTATGGTGAATATCTCCGGTATCACCGGTAAAGAACGGCTTCGCGATGCCTCTCAGAAATATGTTGTACGTTGGCACCAAAAGACATGCTTTGCGTTTCCAGGCGGCCCGAGCTGGCTGCTCGAGGTCAAGGACACGTGTGATCAAATACTCGCCACAGGGTGAGGCTGGTGTGTGCGGCGGAAGACATGCGCAAACACTCTAACATATACTAATGGAATGCGAAAGTTTCCATCCAGCCCAAAATGGGAAGTATAATTCCACCTTCCTCAAACACTGTTTTGCCATTGAGAAAAGATTAATTGGTTGGCTGCAAATTAGCAAAAAGCGGTTAGAGTACCGTTGTAGAAAAAACAATGAAAGATCAGATACGGGAACTTCACAACCGTAGTAAGCTCCGGCGAATAATAGAAAAGGGTAATAGCCGTAGCTGAAAACGATCAGCAGCAGGAAATAAACTGCACAAGTAGGTGACATGGCACTTCGCCTCACCCAGTTCAGAAGTAATTTATTGATTGTAGGGTTTGAATCGCCGACGCAACGCAGGCGACGAGGTGCGCCGTAGTGGAGGCCTCTGGATTAATTTTGACCAGCTGGGGATCTTTAACGTGCGCCGAAATCTTGTACACGCAGGCGTTTTTGCTTTTCGCCTCCAGCAGGAAAGCGGCCGCCGCGGCCGAGAATCGAACCCGCGACCTCGTGCTCAGCAGCGCAACGCCTTAGCCACTGAGCCACCGCGGCGGGTCAGTTCAGAAGTGATTAACATGCCGCTAATCACCACCACCACCACAACCACATTCACTCTCGTCGTCGTCATCGTCGTCGTCTTCTCCTTCTTCCTCTCCGCTTGCTCGTTTCGACTCTTGTTCAGCCTTTGTTTTGCAGCGTGAGCTACACTGGCCGAGGTTGAGCAGTTTCGCGTGGCTCTTGGAGAGCCGTGCTGCGCATGCGCGAGGAGCAGTGACGTCTCACGGCGGCCAGCCGGCGCGCCGGATCCGCCGCCGCCACGACTGGACTGGACGGGACTGGGTTGGATTGAATTCGATTGGATTTGATTAAATTGAATTGGATTAAAATGAATTGGATTGGATTTGATTGGAAATCGTTTTAGCAGCAGTATGCATGATAATCAGCTAACCCTAGACAACCAGGAAACCAAAGAATAGCCAGCTGAACCTTATCTCACGCTACGTATATCCTGGCATAGCCGAGATAAGCCACTTCTAATTTTTTATTCACCTGTGGTAGCTTTCTACCTCACAACAGTGGCTCCGATGCCTACGTTCCGCTCGAATACACATCAATTGCGGCACGCTTATTCGCCAACACAGCAGCGTCCACATGGGCCGTTGCCCGTGACACTGGCCATAAAGCACAACAGGGTTTATTGCTAACGAACCGTGGGGGTAGCGTTCAGAAGAACACCAACAACACACGTCGCTCTGGAGATATTGACGTAAACTGCGGGTAAATATGTTGCGGGGAAGACATCACGGTGCTAATTCTCAATTCAGTTTGTTCCCAATTCTGGTTCGAGAAATTCAAGAATGCGACAGTTCGGCGAACACCTGTTCATTTGAGAATTTTTGTGACCACCGACTTGTGAGCCCGACAGGTTGCAATAGAGGGCTCCTGCATAATGCACTGGTACGTCATACAAAGTACGTCTGGTGCAGGGGCGTTGTTCCGGTTACGCGGAACATCCCGCCTTTCCAAAGAGGGGAACAGCGCTACAAAGACGAAACAGAACAAGAGGAAAGTGACACCCACGAGCGCTGAATACGAAATAGTGAAATAAATAGTTAAGAGTTATTGAAATTTAAATAGTTTAAACTATTTTAAACTAGTAAAATATTTAAAACTAGTTTAAACTATTTAAATTTAAACTAGTTAATATACTAATAGTTATTTCGTTCGTATCCCGCCTTTGCAGAACTGGCGACGCTTTGAAAAGCGGGTGCATTCAGTTGAGATGACGTATATTGCAAAAGAATGAATATTGCAGTGCGTTTTCTGGAACATTCGTATATGACATGAGTCGACCAAAATCCAAGCATCGAAACGAAACGCTGCGCGCCTTTGGAACTGAACCCAAAGTGGTGTTTCGCCTTCTGGCTGACCTAATGGATGACGTCGCCCAAGACGATCTACGGCAAGTAATTTACAGCGTCGGAGTGAAACTTCATTTCCAATCTAGTAACCCTAGAGAGCCTTGTAAATTGGTTTACAACGAGAAGTATAACAATGCAAGAGGTCAATGTTTTCACGAATGTGCCTAGGTGAGAGTGACGGCTGAGCACCGCGACGGCTCCACTCACACTAGTTCGCTTACTCAACAGCGTGCTTGATTAACGGCCTGGCCATCTGCTAGCTTGCCAGTGGGTCTCCATGCCAGAGTGCAGAAGATTGTATTATTTTCTTAACTTTATACTGCAGGTTGGATCTAAAAATAACCAGACGAAACGCCCCGGAGCTGTGTCCAAACAACGCAACATAACGTCTGCCCCTCTCAACAACTGAAATACTAACATTTGAACACGAAAGTGTTTTATTCTCGGATAGACAAAGAGTTTGCTGACGTCATATCCGTCACGGAAGTGACGCCAATATGACGAAGTAAGCCGCCTGTAAAGAGTGCACCCCTGCACACAGTGTCCCCTTGCGGAGAAGCTACCTTTACCGCAAATCATGCTCAGCTGCTGATTTCGCTGCACATTTCACTTTCGTATTTTACTGATTTATATGACAGAAGAATCAACCACAGTTTTTTGTCCTAGTTTTCAGTGATAAAGGACCAAGAAAGCATCCAGGCATAATGAAATGAAGGTCTCAAGGAGATGAGACCAACAATATGGTTTCGCATAGCTTCCGTCTTGCCCGTCAACTGCCCCCTGATTCCTGAGTTGGCGATTTCTATGAAAAGACCAAATAAAGGTCGGCCTTTCAACGGAGTGGCGAAACGTTAAGGAAAAATGGTTGGATGCAAAGGGAGAGTACGGCAAAAAAAAACGTGATTCGCCTAATTGGTACGACGAAGTTAGAAACGTTAGCGCGGGTAACATTCTGTCTGGCAGGCGCATTACTGTGGTATTGAGATAGTCCCCTATGGATGGTAAGCAGAAAGAAAGTTTTTGCTCGATCACAGAGATAGCTTCCGATTCAACCACTGCCTTGTAAGACCTAAATGGGCTCGATGAATACAGGATGCGTTGCAAGGAAGCCCACCAAGCGGCCTTCTATTGTCTGCTAACTAAAGCGAATATTCAATGGCCGCTTCTCGGACAGGTGATTTCGAACGCACGAGATGTATCTAAACTGAGGATTAAAATGTAGTTAACCTAGCGATTGGACCCTCGAATCTTGGACAAAGTTTTTGGGACCCCAGAATAGTCTAGAAGTAGCCCATTCATGGTTTCATAATGTTTAAAAGTCGTTGAGCCGTTAAGCCGCAGTCAACCCACTGTACACGGAGAAGGCCTTTTCCTCATTGATTAATGGCTAGTACCAGAAACATTGAGGCGACTTTTCTTACGTCCGAATGAACACTCGCTCCACGGCGAGTTTTGATGCCATAAAAAGTGATCAAAGCTTCGCTTTATCAAGTTTATAAGAAAGGTAGTGTACAGAATTTTTATAATTGTTCTTGTAATTTGTTCCATTTTCTTCAGGTACTTTTAATACTTTCAACCATGTTGTCCAGGAAGCAGAACTAGACATTTGAGCAGATGGATAATTGCATAAAACTCAGTATTATTCCACTAAGCGGACTTAAGGCCGTCGGGAACAGAGTTGACCACTCTATGCAGCAGGAAATGCGTGTGTTTACTGAGTTCTAATTTAAAAAATTACGTCATCCCTGGGGCTTGCAGGCGTAGCATTAAAGAAACGCAGTCGGAAAAACTCACCTGCAAAAAGAACAAAAAAAAGAAATACAAATAAGTATTCGGTCAGATCTAGCCGTCGAGCAAACCCTTCCATTGATATCGAAAACACTTCAAAGCGCACAAATAGACGGGGACAAAGAGGATGGACACACACACGCGCTTCCTTCGATTCAGCAAACTTATGCTAGCAGTGCTTCTACAGTCGTCACGATAATACGCGTATTTGGGCATTCCGACGGAGAATTTGGTGGATCAAACCTGCTGGCGCCTAAAAGTTATTACTACGAAACGTGCACTATGGATGCCAATTAAAAAGTCTGAACAAAAATGTGGTTCACTCCTCTGTGATACGAATACGTAAAACACGAAAGTGAAATGTGCAGCGAAATCTGCAGATGAGCTAGATTTGCGGGTCGGCGGCTGTCTTGTGGGTATGCTTGGCGAACCACGTCCTGCTGGCGGGTCACTTCGGCAGAGGTGTACTGGCGTCGTTTCCGTGACGGATATGACGTCAGTGAAATCCCTTTTGTGTTAAAATATAAAACCCGAAAACGAACAACCCTAAGTATAACGTGCTCTTAAGTTCTAAAGGTTGCTTCCCCGCACGAAGACGCTGTGTGCAAGGGTGAACCCTTTACAGGCCGCTTTCTTCGTTGTATTGGCGTGACTTCCTTGACGGGTATGACGTCACTTAAATGTTTATGTATCCCGGAATAAAACACTTTCGTGTTAAAAAGAGGGTTGCCTCTGTACACGGTGTTTGGCGCAGGTATAAAAAGCGAAGATGGTCTGGACATTTCTGGATCCCTCTATTACGCCACGGCCCCCGCATATGAGGCATTGGTCAGAGGGTTAAACGTTCAGCGACATTTCAAATGTGCCGTTCAAGGCTTCTTGCATGATTTTATAATCTCATACATTAGTTTAGTTAACAGTAAGCTAGCCACGTTACACGCGAAGGTATGTCACCACACAGAATTCTTATATTGAAGCTGTATATGTCCTACCGTATTTACACGCATATAGCCTGACTGGAACCTAAGTCGACCTTTCATCCCTTCCGTTCCCCACTTTAGTTTGGAGACGAAAAACAAAATACCTGCACTATTACTCATGAAGTCGCGAACTATGGTTGTCACACCTGTTTTTATCATCCAGAATTTCAAAGAAGTGTGTGCGCATGGGTGCGGGTGCGTGTGCTCGCGTGTTTGTGTGCGTGCGGTCACTTGTGTATATGTACGAGCGAGTGTGTGTGTCCGTAGAACCCACAAAACTTATAAATAATAGCGACATCAAAACGAGCTGTCTGCTTTATTGATTGTATATGAGCCTATCTTTAGAGGCCTCACTCTTCTGTGTGGCGTAATTGAAACCGTATGTGTGTCACTGCTCATGAGTTGTAATGGAAAAAATTTATGCCTAGCCTTTCGGATGGGCTGCAACCATAAAAAGCCAACTTTCTGCAACATCCTCCGACAGCATGCCATCCACCAAGACATGACTCAGTATAAAACGCGCGAAACTAATATTTTTTATTGACTTCCCCATAAACATAACGTACGTCCTACGCAGAAACGACCCCTATTTGCTGAGAAAAAAAGCCACTAGACTAGAAAAAAAGCCAATGCATCGCCAGCGTAACCCGATTGGTACAATAAATCTTAGCTTCCATAATGCTTCAACATAAAACTGCACGAAGAGACTCCATTTTAGGCCTTCCATCGGATGTCTTCATCACTTTTACACCAATAAGTTTTCTTTAGTGGCCAGTAAAACGGAACCAAGACACAGCGCCTGGCAATCGCCAGTCGCGGAGAAAGCCCTAGTTTGTCCCTCGCAAGGGGAGTAGGCGACCCTCCTCCTATAACTTTTATTAGGCCGTCCGTCGTTGACCATATTGAGTTCACCCGGCAGGTAAGTCAACACGGAGGAAAGTAGCAAGTTCAGTGAGTGTGAGCGTATAGTCAGGACATGCCCGGCTATGCGAGTCGTGTATGTATATATATATATATATATATATATATATATATATATATATATATATATATATATATATATATATATATATATATATATAGGAGGGAGCAGTAGAACTTTGAAGATGGTAGAGAACACAAGAGAAGAAAAACTTCGAGCACGATTGTAGGAGCCGCATGAATCATAGGAGGGAGGTTGTGCCAGTCGTGTTGGGTATGCGCTTCTCTAATAGTTACGATGAGGGATAGATACCGCGCCATCATAAAAGATGATATTTCCAAAAAAAAGAAGAAGCGGAGTCACAATGAAAAGAGACCGGGGAGGACACTTCTAGGCGATTCGTTTCTCTAACAAGATGGCGGAAGGACCTCAATATTGAGCAAGGCACATTCTCGTCGCTCCAGGCTAACAAATCAATATTCGCCTTGACGAACATCCGCGAAATGTCGGCGAAAAGTGTGAATAGGGTTCGTTAGAAGAGCTTGCCGTGCGACAGTAGGGGAGGCTGCAACCATAACCAAAGACACAGAACAAACGGCTGTGTATTCATTTAGGCCCCGAACCTGAATACACGAGATTTACGAAGTGCGGTTCTGAGCTGGCAACCAGTCTCACTTTTTGTAAAAATTTTCTAAATTCCCTCAATTCTTTTATGCTATGAAGTTGCCTGACTACTTTATGTTCACGACGGGCTGGTTCACTTTGAAACAGAAATCTATTCCGCGTAGGCAGAGAGTAGAAAAATCAGCCGAAGTGTAGGAAATTGTGAGGTTATGATGATGGTTTGATTTTATTGGCGCAAGGCCGACATGGGCAAAGAATGTCTATCAATAATTCTCATGCCGTTTGTCCAGATCGTGAGTTCTTTAGGACGGATTTGGTTATGAGTACGCAAAGACGTTGGGTTATGTTATTGCGCCGATGTTTTGTATTGTTTTATCGCCAATGATGTATATTTCCGCCACTACAGCGGTCATCACCACTTCGTCAACTATGTATTATTCTGCAAATGCAAGGCGTAGTGCAGCGTTGGTCTGTTGTCGTTATTTTTTATTTGTATTTTCGACATTCTTTTGCGGATTTTTTTTGTTTTGTCTTCGTTTTTTGGAGGACAATAAGAGATGAGTACTTCTGATCTCATCAGTTCATTTTTGTCAAACATTTAGTTTTTATATTTCTCTTACTTTCCGGTTTTTCGGAAATTCGGTTCGACCAATTATATTCAATTACGCTATTATAACGATTAAATGTGTTACTTCCGCCAATTCTGCATTTTTCTGCGAAAGCAGGGCGTTACATGGTCCTGGCTGCGGGAGGTACTGGACAAGAATGTATCAGCGACTGTATCAGCGACTAATCCTACGACACTGCTCCTTCAACGCACCACCAATTCCGTGTGTAGGTACTCGCATATTCAGGAAGCATATGCACTGGTACAGGGTCATGGCCAGAATATCACGAATCAATTAGCGGACCATCTTTCCCACTCTCCTTCCCACCTGCATCCTCCCCTAGTCCCCTTCCTGGTGATTCGCATGACCGTCTATTGAACCGGAAATCTCTCCTGAGAAAAGACCTACGTGCCCTAACTCCCTCGTGTGTCCAACCCACCCCCGTTATCTTTCCCGGGTGGAAGGAGTTCTCTCGGCAGGTTTTGGGCTGGGATGCTGCTCCCACCCTCAGTCGCCTGGACTCGGGGACCCTGCATAAGAGACCCAGGAACTTGCCCCAAGTGTCTGGCTCCGGAAACTGACGCTTATGCCAAGCAGACCATCAGGCCGTCTGCGCATTTAGTCCCAGTCTCTACTCGCATAGGCAAGACAAAAAAAAAACTTATTTATTCAAATTTTGTACAAGGACGGTTCGGTACAACGCTTTTAGAGGGGCTGGTCCCCGTTGGTATGAATCGGATGACTTCAACCGCTGGAAGCAAGAAGACAAATACTGCAGGTTCGTAATGAACTTTCTGCACGTAACTGGACTACATGCCTACCTCTAGACTAGACCAGTGTCATCGGTTTCCAGAGTATATGTGAGTTTTGTACCCTCTCTCTCTCTTGCTTTCCAACTTCCTTCTTTCTTCCCACCTTTAAACCTGTTCTAAAAAATACCACCCGATCGGTGTAACGGAACCCAGATTGCCAGGTAGTACCAGATTCTTAACAGAGAACTGTTAAAAAGGAGAATGAAGAGCGCCTCACATGACCGCTGTAATAATGAACGCACAGAAAAATACCATCGCTCCAAACCAGTACCGCCGTTGAGGCGATAACGATTGATATCAATTATTCAGCGACATAAAAGGGCGCGCCATTCAGCCCGGTAAAAATAGGGAAAAAAAGAAGCCGCAATGAAACTTGTACAGAGGAATAGACGGCCCTAAGCAAGCACTGATTCCGTGGTGACGATTCCGTAGACCCAACCACATGGTGTCTTACTTGTTTTCAAATTCCCGCTTTGACTTTACTTGAAATTTGCGATTTCTTTCTTGCTGAAAGGCAAGCAGGGGCGAAGCGGGTTACTACTCCTACGAGTCCAATGTTCCCCGCCAGAAGGTCTAAGCAGGCGCGCTACTCTGAATGCTGAACGGAACATCCACCCGTCTTTCGCACGGCACATAAAGGCGCAGGAATTAGGCAGCGCAAAAAAACCAAAGGGGAAGAAAAACAAAAATATACACAAGGGAGCATCAACAATCCCTGTTAATCCCAGGGATAGACGGCACTGTGTTGGCAGTTTGGTGAATGACTTTCCTTATTCTGGAGGAAGGACTTACGACGTAACTTACTTTAGGGCGTGCGCGAAAAATGAAATCAAGTCTGGGATAGTTCACCTTCCCTGGCCTCAAAGAAGAGGCACGAGGGTTTCTGTAACTATTTGCACAACTGTGAAACCAGCTTTCTCATCACTAGATGAGTTTACTTGGCCCTACAGCCACAATTTGGTAATGTGATATGCCAATATCGAAAGAAAAAGATAAGCATTTGGATTGATTTTTGGGGGGGGGGGCTGGGAGGGGGGGAGTGGAGCAGTGTGCAAAGAAAAACTAGCCGCAACGTTTTTATTCGTCTTTTTGCAATCTATACGGCACAGAACCCGACCAACTGCAGCATACACGGTCCACCCCTTTGTGTCCTATCATCGTCATCATCATCATCGTCATCATTATCATCATCATCGTCGTCGTCATCGTAATCATAATCACCACAATCAGCCTATCTACACCCACTTCAGTGCAAATGCCTCTCCCACGGATCTCCAATTGTACAGGTCCTCTGCTAACTGCCACTATCCCTCAGCCACCCCCCCCCCCCCCCAACTTAATGATCTCATCTGCCCACCTAACTTTCTGCCGCCCCCTGCCACGCTTGCCTTCTCTGGGGATCCACTCTGTTACCCTTAATGACCAACGGCGATCTTGCCTTCGCATTACATGCCCTGCCCACGTCCATTTCTTCTTCTTAATTTCTACTAATATGTCCTTAGCCCGCGTTTGTTCCCTGACCCAATCCGCTCTCTTCTTGCCCCTTAAAGTTACACCTATCATCTTCCGTTCCATTGCTCCCTGAGTCGTCCTCAATTTAAGTTGAACCCTTTTAGTGAGCCTCCAAGTTTCCTATACCGTGTCCTGTACCACACGGTATACAACGTAACCTCACCCCTTCTACCCTACTTTCCAATCAAACCACTAAGCAGTGGGAGGGCCGGGATAGCCGAGACGTGGGTGATCAGGTACCCCTCATATCCAGGTCGCAACTGCCCGCACGCTCCCAGAGCCTCCAGGACTAAAATCGCCTCCTGCTACAAAGGAACGGCTCACCCACATGCGTTTCTGGTCAAGACATTTAGGCACCCACCACAATATCCCACGCCGTGCAACAATCCGGACGATCACGGGGCTCTTTGAACCTTCCCTCATCGATATCCATGAGTCCGTCGCTCAATTTCCCCTCTTCGCCATCATCGCAGAAGTAAGGCGACTTGTCGCGCCCACATAGGGATTGCTGCTGGAATGGCTGCTTATTTGATCACTTGCTTCCTCCTTCGCTTGCTCAGTCAGCCAATTTCTCTTCGCAATTTACGACAAAGAAAGTCCAACTTGCCCGTTACACGTTCTGCTTTATCGTCTGTGCTCCCTAAATCTCCGCACAAATCGCGCATCGGGACACGTGCAGTTAATTTTCGCTCCTGCAGTCTCGCAAAATTTCTGAAGCGTATACAATTACCGAGACGAAGCGTGAAACGTACAGGAATCAAGACCCAAGCTTTAAGAGCGAACGTACGACCTTGTCCGATCAAAATGAAAGACGAGCCGTATATCTTTCCGCCAGCGGAGAGACATCCTCCGGGCCATTTGTTGAGAAAATTGGAAAAGATCCCGTGGAGTAGGGCACGTCGTTGACACCTCCATTTTTTATTTGTCTTTTTGGAGCTCTAGAGAGTTCGGGTGCTTGACGCCAGCGAAAACAAAGAAAGCAATACTGTCAGAAGCAGACATCCGCTTGCTCCCGAACAAGCAACCTGATGGGCTAGTTTACTGGACATGATAGAATAAAGTGCGCAAACAAGGGATCAGACAAACCGAAAGAAGGCACGACACAGCGTAGACTGTGTTAGTCTGCGGTGTGTGGTGTCTTCTTTCTGTTTATTCAGTCCTGTTTTGCGTTTTACTTTAAGTGAAAAAAAAAAAAAAACAGTAAACGCCGCAAGGCGGTTTCCAAAACAGCAGTGCGGCCTGATCGTCCGGCACTAGAATAGCATCTCGCTTCTCTGAACAATGACACCCATTTCCCACGGAGCGGGAAAAAGTGAGAACGGCCGCTCTCAATATCAGCTTCTCGGTACTTGTAATGCCGCAGGCCATGCCGGATATTCTGCAGTTCAAAGGACGGTGATGGGAGAATCCTGGAACCCTGACCAAATAAAAACTTGGAGACATTTTAAAGCGAGGGCATTGCGCGCGCGCGCGCGGCGCGTGCGTGCGTGCGCGTGCGCGTGCGCGGTGCGCGTGCGCGTGCGCGTGTGCGTGTGCGTGTGCGTGTGCGCGTGCGCGTGCGCGTGCGTGTGCGTGTGCGTGTGCGTGTGCGTGGTGCGTGTGCGTGTGTGTGTGTGTGTGTGTGTGTGTGTGTGTGTGTGTGTGTGTGTGTGTGTGTGTGTGTGTGTGTGTGTGTGTGTGTGTGTGTGTGTGTGTGTGTGTGTGTGTTTTTTCAAGGATATTAGATAGCTGCAAAAAAAACAAGTCGCCCTGCTCGAAAGCGTGTGTGAATAATATCCGCTACCTTCTGTTGCTTTTGTTAAGTGCAAAGAGAGAGAGAGACGGAGAGCTTTTTTATTAGAAGAAAGCAGAGAGGTCTGCTGGCATGTATTCGCCTACATGTTCCTCTGTGGGGATGGGGTAAATGGAAAAAAGGCCCTAAAAGAAGAAAGGTGAAAGAGAGGGGAAAAAAGGAAGAGATAAAAAATAAGGTGACATGGAGTGTTCACACTGAACTGCAGAAGTAATGGAAATGAGGATAGTCTGCAAAACTTTATGCGCTCAAGTAACGTGAGCACTGCGGCGGGGTGGGTCATGGTGGGAGACTACGGATTGATATGGACCTCTGAGGGAACTCAAAATTTACCGGAACATCGCCCACTTATTTTTCTACTTCCACAAAAAAAAAGGATCTGAAAAAATTTCAGGGAAGCGTGCACTCACGCGCAAAACTTGAATGACGGAGTTGTTGTAGGTGAACATTCCCGGACACATAGGTAAGCTTCAGTATCATTGTTTACTTGGATAGCTGCGGTGCCAGTAATCGTCGTCATATGCATCGAAGAGGTGTCGTCTTCTTCACGGGGAGTGCTGGATGCGAAGTAATCCTCAGCGTTGCAGTCTTCCACCAGCTCTTCGTCACCGACTCGAATCAGCGGTGGCGGGATCTGCAATTCTCTCGGGAAGAACTGGCACACTAGTAGCCATGTCTCAAATTATCGATAATGCATTCTAGAGAAAGTGGTGGCCGCGGTGGCCATTCACAAGTGCGGTGTCTTTTCATCATTAGCATTAGCGCTGAAGTTCTTTTTTGACATGTGCGGTAGCGCTTGACGACAGCCCTGGAGTTTCTTTTTAGGGGCGAAGCTCCTCTTGCTCGAGCCCTGTCCCGTCCCTCGTTGCTGCTGTACACGGCAGCACGATGATGATTGTGGCAGGATCCCCCTAGGGATTGGCCAACCAAATATTGGCCGAAGAGGTCAAAACGTTCAACGCGTTCGTTGCTACCCAACAAGGAGGAGAGGAAGAAGAAGAGGTTGTCGTTCGTCGCCTGCGAGCTCAAAACACGTACCGGGGGTACGCGACACAAGACGCTCTGCAGAAGGCGACGGCCAAGGTGGCTAAAATGTCGCACACCGAATTCGCCAATTTGCCCATGGAGATTCCCATCGTCCCAAACAAGCCCTACATAATCACCACAAACATCGACGTCGTCGACGGGCTTGTCAACGGAGTGGTGGGCAGTCTCAAGCTTTGCGAGCGAGGAGTGGTGGTCTTGACGCGGCGGCGCCCGGTTTCGATCCCACGACTCTCTGTCCGCGACGGGAGGTACGTGGCGCAATTCCCACTGCGCTACAAACCGAGGCACGAGCATGGCTACGAACGCGCCTTATGTCCTTCACTCATTCAGATGGTGCGCGCCGTCAAGAAGACCTATAACAACGTGTCGATTGCCATTGACGACGTCGTTCCTACGAAACTGTTGCTTACACTTGTTGACACTGATAGCTGGGCGTTTTAGTTCATGGCAATACCGTACCCACTCTACCCGCTGATTTCTACATTCAATCTCCCAGCTGGGCTTCTTCCATTGGTGTTGAAGCAGACGGGGGGGGAGGGGGGGGGGGCGGCGGAGGTTAAATTAAAATGTTTGTATTTACCACGCGTACCAGTACTTATTGCTTGAAAGGAAGTTTTACTCCGTATTTTGTTTTGACAACAAACAACGATAGTTTCATGCCGGCGTTCCCAACGCACGAGGTTTTCAATTTGGGCATCGGCTGTCTGTGAATAAGGAGAGGTCGCTGCAGGCACAAATGTTTACACGCCGTGTTAATCGCTTTCACATTATTGGATCTGCATCTAAAGCCTGGTAACAAAACAACGTCTTTCAAAAGAAGCAATCCATGGAGCCAGCAACATATGTGCTATCCTTAGCTGGTGTACGAACAGATTGTTTTTTTGTCTGTATATAGAAGAAACTGCAAATAAAACAAGGACAGCGGATCGTTTAGTTACGTGTTTTGCCAGGTTGGGCGCTCCCGGCAAGAGGAGAATCGAAGCTGCAACTAATCCGGATCGCATAACAAGTTTAGCGTCAAATAAAGCTTTAGCGAAAACAAACGAACGTGGTCCTGTTGGCACGCGCCTTCGGGATAAGTGAGATAACCTGGACAAAGAAAAAGCAGAAACATAGAGGGATTATGTTTTGTTTTACGAGATCAGCGCACATTTTGGCCATAAATGTATTGTTCTATGCCCTAAAAACGAGACTGGTGGCACTCGTCAGTGAAAATAATGAGCAAGGCGATAAAGATTCGACCAGAAAGAGGCTGGTGAGGGAAAGCCTGCTTTATCTGTTTTCCTTAATGTCTAGACTACACGTTTAAAGTTTGCGATAAAACATGGTATGATTGTTATTGGGACAAAGCGCTCTTTAATCGCTTAAACGAATATTTTGACATCTTGACGCCTTTATGCACGCCTACACGACTGCGGCTTCGGGTATAGGCATATCGGCAGCTCACTGGGGTCAAATACCGAAAAGCAACATGAGGCGCGAGTCCAGTGAACCTCGCACATTTCTGCGGTGTCCTAAACATCGGCGTACAGAAACTCTTTGCGAAAGAGCCGACGTCCTGGGACCCTTACAACGTGCAAAAGGCTTATTTCTCCACCCGCATACGCAACCAGAAAAGAAATGCAATTTCCGCACGAGGCCACCGGACCCGACCTCGGGCCGGATTCTCTGAATATTTGGATCACAGCGGGACCTTCTGAAGACATGCGAGGGGCCGGAATAAGTCACGGCTGCTGTGTTTGCGCTTCGACTCTCGGGAACAAAGGCGGCGTCTGTCGTCGCGCGGCTTCATTACAACAGGCTTTCTCCGAGGGAGCCTTTCACAGTTTCCGTGTTAAGGCACAACAGCTCAGTGAGCGATGTGCCTAAACCTTAGAACTGTATTTTCCCGGTGTCTCAACACAGATTCTATTAAACAAAGAAGTTCGTGGTGACACTATAAAATATACCAAAGGGCTGCTTTTGCCACGTTTGTAGGTTGCTTGTTCTTTAATGCGACGAAAGTGCCCACGGGAGGAATATTTAAAGGTTCAAATTCATCATCCGTTTTTCTGACAAATGGCTTCTTTCACTCGAAAAAGAACAGGTCTTTTTTTTTTTTTTTGCCGGAATACAGTACGGAAAAAAAAACGCGGCAGGCGCGGCCGTAACCGCTTTAACGATACATCACGAGTAAAGTATACCCCAATACGGTGGCAAGCAAGGGCGTCTGGCTGTGAAGTGCGCTTTGGCTCCAGAAGGTGGTGGGTGTGAAGTGCTGTGAAGTGTTGGCTTCAAATGTGAAGTATCCTCTGGTCTGCAGTATACACGAGAAACTTTTATTCACTCAAGCATATCAAGCAGGATCATTCCCACATTCAACAAATTTATTCATAACTTATTCATAACTCCTTCCAACCAGTATTATTCTTTACCGCGTTTCGTTTCTGCGACGTTGCAGGCACCTTTGATATTATACCATTCGAACCGGGATCCCTTCGAATCACAAAGGCAACTATTGGAACATAAAGTACCAACAAAAATAGGCTTACGAAAAAAAAGGTTTGCACCCTTTCAATTATATTGCAAAATTTGGAATGTTGCCAGAAAATACGTCGGATAAAATTTCGTTTAAATTCTTTTTTGCACCGGCCCAACCACACTCCTCGTAAATCGGCGGCTGTTGACGCGCGTGTCGTTCTCGGGGTCAGCGTCACTTCTAAGGACGCCCCACCAAAACCTCTGAAATCGTCTAGGCCCTAGCCGCAATAAGACCCGTTTTATCACCGGATTAAGGTCGGGTCAAGCTTTGTACCAGCAAGATTACGTTATGCGGTTACTGAATGGCCGACCGGCCTACAAAAAAACGCAAGGCCTCAATGCGCCCACTCAAAAAGGCTACACCGTAGAAACGTCAAGGGCAGCGCAGTCCCATCTTTGTGGGAGCGGACCTGCCACGTCTCGCAAAGTTTAAAGGTCGCTAAAAAGAGACGATCGAATTGCCCTGTTGCGACGCGACGGGCGCACATCGACAGGACGGGACGCCCGTTGTTACAAAATATTCGCCGTCGCAGCGACAAAAGGCGTCCGCTTCACAGTTTCCAAACCCGAAACAGCAGCTCCTCGCGGACAGAAACGCTCCGTTCGATATCTGCACGACGCCTCTTTCGTGCCTTCGCCACTTCCCACAAAAGAATTGCTGGGAAATGTTCTTAGACAAAAATTCATGAGATTCTTCTCGAGATATAGCGGTATCGAAGAAAGATACCTGCTATAGCGTGGCTTTCTTTATTTGTTAGTTTGTGTCTCCAAGTCACCTCGGGTTAAATGCTTTCGAGCCGCGTTCTCAAAACCCGTCGGCCATTTTGGTTTCTTCCACAGGCATTGTTTGGCACAACAGGTAGGGTCACGTTGTTATTACGCCAGGCGCGCGGCCAGGGACAGGTGTGGAGAAATGATGGAATTCTGATAAAGAAATGATAAAGCGAAAAACACGTTTTACAAACCCAGGAAACTAGGAACACTTTTTTTATAACGGCGCACTAGTAAACAGATCGAAGCTTACAGTTCAGCCGAGAGAATTGTGGAATATAAAAAATTCTTCAACTTGATGTTTATCGCCAGGTGGCCGTGAAAGAGGACGTGTTTGAGCAGCCTTTCAAGGAAGCACTGATGGTCGACGGGTAAACCAGCCACCGAAGCGTCCCCCATTTTCTTATCATCCTTCGATCACAACTAGACACATGATGATATAGCAGTTGTTACTGATTACCAGGACACACCAACTAAGTTAAGCGCTGAAAGAAAGGGCCTTGAGCATGAAAATGAAACGCCAGTTAAGAGAGACAGAGAGACACACAGACAGAACGAAATTTCGGCGTTTAAGTAGCCCAAGAAAGACTATCGTCTTTAAAAACAATGTTTTGAAGGGCGTGCGGATGCGTTGGGGACCGTGCAGACACCGGCACGTTTTTTTTTTTTCTCCATGCCTCGCGGTTCGATGACACATGGGGCCTGGGTAGTTTTGTTGTCGGAAATTAGCAATACGTAGAACCTTAGACATGTAAGCTCCGTCTGAATAAAAAAAAAACGATACGGGAATTGCAACAACACGCAATCGGGAACAGCACATTCGCCGTAGCCGCACCGCACCTGACTTTACACACGTTTCCCAATCCCTGATTTTGCCTCTGTACTTAGTCATAATATTTCGCTCAACTTTGCTTTGCGAAACATTTTCTCCGTTTGAAGCCCTTTCCCAGCTAATTTCCTCTCCAGCACATGCGGTGCTGAAACGGTTTCTTGCTTTTGCGCTTACAGGTCTAACATGCCTGAAATCACCGTTCTGGAGGTAAGCAACAATTATTCAGCAAAGCCTTGTGAAGGAAAAAAAGAAGCTAGTTATGCCAGGCTACAAAGAATTAACATAGTTACCCATGTGTTAAGCAAGTGAATAAAACTCAGGCCTTAAAAGTATGCAAGGTGACACAACTGGCACAAATTGGACTTAGACAAAATGTAGTCAGCACAGTATGAGTCATACAAAAATGCAGTTTTAGAGTCTTTTTTCGTGCCCATACACAAAAATTTAGGCAAGACTTGCCAGAGATAGGATACGGGCTCCTTTTATTATGCTAAACGAGTCGAGGCAAATGAAGATTTAACACTTGTAGCCTAAATCCCTATTACTTTCACAAAAGTGACACATGTCAAACGCGAATGAACGGGTGCAATATAAATCGCGTGCAAGAAGACAGCATGCTTCCTTGAACAAAGGTTGACCGCGACGACCTGTAAGCTGCCTTCCATAGTGCTGGTGGGCGTATTTTTGTTTAACCCGCACGTGTATACTTGTCACTTAGAGAAAAAAAGCTTCGCAGGGGTACTTATTAAATGCTGGCAAAAGCACGGTTTAGTATAATTTCGGCGCCCTTTTTAGAATCCCCCCTTTTATACTACAGCGACTCAAAGCAGGGTGAGGTACTACGCCTAAAGGTTTAAAAGCAAAGAAACAATAAGCGGTTGAATGGTACGAAAAGCACCTTGGAAGAACCCAATAAAATGTGTTGCCGGGTTCGATTCTCGGCCGCGGCGGCCGATTTTCTGATGAAGGCGAAAAGCGAAAACGCCTGTGTGTTCGAGATTTCGGCGCACTTTAAAGATCCCCAGGTGGTCAAAATTAATTCGGGGCCCTCCGCTACGACTTGCTTCATCGCCTGTTTGGCGTCGGTGCTTTGAACCGCGCAATAAATGAATAAAATGTGTTGCGGCAACTAACAATGGCGTGCACGCAAGATCCATCTCAAAGGCGGGACGTAAAATAACTTTCTGTTGTCTGTGAATGCCCAATGAAGCCTTAAGCCCCCCCCCCCCCCCTCCAATAGCTGCGCTTTCAAAGAAATTCCCTGACGTCCCAGCGAAAGCGACTTCGCCCCCAACAGGCCTAAGCCCTCTTTTCCAATAAAGGCGCTTCTATCTCGCACAAAGAAATCTTACGACGACGTAAGCTTGGCGGTGCGAGCTTCGCAAAAGAACGCTATACTCAAGTTAGACAACGTCGTTGTGTTCCTGTATTAAAAGAGGAGGGTACAGAAGCACCAGGCATTACAATGAAACAAAGGGAAAGAAAAGGAGGGAGGGGGGAACCAATAGGTGTCGGCCTTTCAAGCGCGGATCGCTAGCGATAACTGACTAAGAAGTTATCCGGGCTTACGCTGAGTTGCTCTGAGACAAAGGAGCGCACGAAATGAGCCGGCTTTGTGTAACGAGGTTTACGAAAATCCACGGATGAATTCGCTGAATGGGAAGATCGCGGGTTTCATTTCCGCCCCCATCCCTCCCCCCTCACTCTCCGTGTTTTTTTTTTTTGGATAATTGCCCAAAAATTCCAAAACCTCGATAACATCGCCATTTAATTAAAGGTTCAAGTATCAGAAAGTTCATAGCAGCCCTTAAATTGTTATTGCGCGCCGAGAGGGTCTGCGAAAAATGAATTTGCAAACGCGGAATCGCGGCGTACCCGACATGAACCACACCCTGTAAGATTACAATACACGGGATTGAAACGTTCTGACTGTGTCACTCAAAAGAAAAAAACTACAACCAGCGCATACTGCCGGTGATGACATACGGAGCTCAAACTTTGCATCCTACTAAACAACTATAAAGCAAACTAGTCGGCTCAACGGGTATGGAACGAATAATGTTAGAATAACACTCAGGGACAGGAAACGAGCTACCTGGGTCAAACAAGAGAATGCAGAAGATATCATAATTCAAATAAAAAAACAGAAGCGGACTTGGGGTGGCCATGTGGGAAGACGAACCGACAAACGGTTGACAATTAGAGTAACAGAGTGGATACCAAGAGATGGGACCAGAAGAACGGGAAGGCCGACAAAAAGATGGAGGGTTAAAATAATGAAATTCGGGGGTAGACTATGGACTCGAGCAGCGCAGGACACGAGCGGTTGGAGATCAATGGGAGAGGCCTTCGTTGTGCAGTGGACCTGAGTAGGCTGCTGCTGCTGTTGCTGCTGATGATGACGGTGGTGGTGGCGGTGGTGTGTGGTGGTGGTGGTGATGATGATGGAACGCTCCGACACATAAAACCTAAAAGCGCTTGAAATTTCTGTGGTGTACGAGATTGGATCTTGTTGGCCTATATTTCCACGTGTTTCAACTTCACGATTTCTTAATCAAGTCAAATCAAACCATTTATTTACCTTTTATTTACCAGCCGAAAAAAGCCGCTTGTTTAAGGACGGCTTGATGAAGCGGCTACCCGGTTTCTCACACGAGCAGGTTTAGCAGATATGTCACGTAGCGAAAGACGACGCAGCTGTCTTGAAGGAAAAACAAGCTCATTGGAGCGAACACCCAACGCATGGTTCGCGGCAATATCTTCAAATGGGACACGGAACACGTATGGTGACGCATGAAAGACATAGAAAAAGCACTCTCGAGACATCATCTCGCATTATCTCAAATACACACCTAATACACACCTAATAAAACACAAACCAATTAAAAAGAAAAATACTTTGTGACATACACAAGTACTCAGCCGGCTCTATATTGGCAGAAGAAGACGCACAGATACCCAAACTTACATACAAATTAATTTTCTTGACCTCGATTCGGTTAATTCTACACATATTGGCGCCAACAAAAGCGCCAACAAAGTATTAGGACAGTGGATAAAGTGGAAGGCATTTAGCAGTGTATCACAAAAATTTTATTCAATTCGAAAGTGTACAAATTTGTCGAATAATCTAAATATTCATGGTCTGCAAGATTCGTAATAAGATGTAAAAACCAAATACAAAGCACATGGAAAAACACCAACATATGAATAGTTAACGTAACAGTGCAAATGCACATAAAATAGGTAGCTACACAGTATACCATACGATGACTTCTAATATCAACTTTTTGTTTGTTTCTCAAGAAGCAGGGAAGGCAATCAAGATCAATTATTACGGTAGTTTCATTAATTATCCTGACGTTATGAAATAAGAAGGTTTGTCTGCCGTTGTTGGCTCTCCTCTTCAAGTGGTACATTCTTAAAGCTCCTCCGAAACTCGGCTGCAACGAATGGAAGATTCTTTATGTGGTGTGAATGCGGTACTTAACTTTATTATGTTTAAATTTTTTGCGGGTTAAAGGATGTAAGATGGAGGCGTGCTGTCATCGTCGCCTGTTTTTACTCTGCTTAAACTGTCTTGCTGAAATATTTTCAACACCGTGGGGGCAAAACTGGTGTCGCACGTTCATAAGTCGGCACTCGATTCGCAGCTTTCTAGCCTCGAAAAATCAGAACGCGAAGTGTTCTTCCCCAGAACATGATCTGCAAGCCCTGGTGTAGTACTACCTCTGTAAAAATGAAACCGAAATCTTTCTCTATGAAATTTGAGGAAATATTTGAGAGAAAAAGTGTTTCGTCGTTTGGGAGACATGTTGTTATGATTCAACTAATTTAATTTAACTCCTCTCCTTTGTTACTGTGGGTATCGTTTCCATTCATATTCGCTTCCCTGTTGTGGACCAGCTACTTCCGAGCTAAAGAACATCGTATGGCGTATACACTGCATCGAAGCTTCGGTGCCAAATATTAACGCTGTGGCGCCATCTATCAGTCCGAATTTTGCTTGAACGGTTGCATTTCATAATTATGCTCCAGAACCAGTATGTTGGCTTCGCTCAGGTTGCATGGCTCATCAGTTACAAGGCAATATTAGATATTTAATTGGGTACACTTTTTATATATTTCTCTAGATTGTAGCTCCATTTGATTTTCGTTCTCGGCAGCTTTCAGCGGTTGCCATCTGCCAGAGTGTGAAGAGAAAGGACAAGATTAGGCTGACGGTTTATTTAAAGAAATGCGAAAAATCTGCTCAGCTTGCCAAGAACTACATGCACTCTATACACCCTGCAGATATTAGAAGCCAATTCCTTGTCACAGGGACGCGTTCTTCTACTTTGTTACCGTAAATGACGAAGCTCCACGGCTGCCGGACGTTTTTCCGAAAACGTCCTCTTCGGGCTGCGACATTCAGAATAATTATCGTGCGTGAACACTTCATGAAAAAAAAAACTGTGGTTGATTACTCTGTGATGGGATTCAGTAAAACACGAAAGTGAAATGTGCAGCGAAATCTGCAGCTGAGCGTGCTTTGCGGGTCAGTGGCTGTCTTGTGGGTGTGCTTGGTGAGCGACGTCCTGCTGGCAGGTAACTCCGGCAAAGGTGCACTGGCGGCATTCTTGTGACGGATATGACGTCGGTGAAATCTTGGGGTATCGTGGCATAAAACACATTCGTGTTAAAATATAAAACCCGAAAACCCTACGTCTAACGTACTTTTGAGTAGTAAAGGTTGCTTCTCCGCAAGAAGACCCTGTTATTCAGGGGGGCACCCTTTACAGGCCGCTTGCTTTGTTGTACTGGCGTCACATCCGTGAAGGATATGACGTCAGCGAAACCTTCGCATATCCGTGAATAAAACACTTTCGCAATAAAAAAACCTCCTCGCTGTGAGGAAGTCTTTGCAAATAAGTTAGATTCACCCCCAATGTTAGCTTTACTCGCCACCGCAGTGTATCACCCTACACCGAGACGAATTTCAGCTTCAAATGCGGCCCAAAACACAGATATTTCCAAGCAGACTCTTTCAGTTTTGCCCCAAGCTGCAACCTTATCCCATGAAGTATGTTATGAGACGGAGCGTAGAACTTGCAAGCCCCATAGCTTCATCGAGTAGCAGCTTGCGGGCACACACAGCGGAGTAAACGCACGAGCAAGCAAATCGGCCAGCTACCAGTCAGCGCGGCGAAAGCAAGACTTCGGATTGAACGGGAAACCCGTATGTCAAGTGTATTTTTTTTCCTCACTGCCGCAAACTAAGAAACTACAAATCTAAGTAAAATGGGGATTCAGTTCGAGAGTAGTGGACACAGCTCGACTTCATCAAGCCCGGAAACGTCGCAAAGAACAAGGTTCGAGGCGGGCTGTCTGGAACTACTCAACAAAATCTAGGAATGGCGCCCGCGTATACGGGCTGGACAAAATACGGATGAAAGCTATTACGGAAACAGCCGGCCGTCGAGTCCAGATGTCAGGGCTCCTAGTTTTCGCAAGCATGAACAAACGCGTGGCGTTCATAAAAGTGGAAAAATGTGGCGAAGGGGTGGAGTGCTAGAAAGAAGCCCAGCAAGGAGTAGGAGGCACGATCCAATTGAAACGCTCCCTTCATAGGCTATGTAAGGGTAAACATTTCTTGCGCCAAGAAGCAACTACGCGAATGTGTATTGTTTTTGGAAGGAGCCCAGGGAAGTCAAGGAAGGTAGGGAGAAAGCAAAACTAATTTAATCGCTAGCTTTGAAAGCTACTGCAAGATTATGGCACATAGTTAAGCTTCTTAAAAAAACAGTTGTGAAAAAGTGAGTCGCGCGAGATGTCTTCGCTCCGCATGTCTCATTTAGGATTAGGTACCTTTTTTTTGTTGCGCTAGGTGTGTGCTCTAGTGGTAAAAAAGGTAAGTAGCTTAGTGTTAGAGCATGAGTCAATCGCTCCTGTCCTCTCTTGAGCTGTTCTTGCCTGGGTTTCGATGCGGACCTAAAAGAAAACTATTTGACTGCACGGGCTCTATCGCCTCAGGATACTCAAGTTTTCTAAAGAAAAATGTTTCTCAAAAACTGTATTAATTTTTTTTATTTCATATCGCTCCATAGTACTGAAGCCTATATTAAATGGCGGCAAAAGAGCCCACGAACAGGACGAAGGAATTAAAAACAGAACGAAGCACTTCGTCCTGTTCACTTTTCCTTCGTCCTATTCGTGCGGTATTTTTTTCCGCAATTCAAAACCTACCCACCAACCCCAATCGCCACTTTGTTGAGGTATAAGTATATTCGGCTGTAAACACAACAGCACCCTTCAACGATGTCTTAGTGACTTATTAATAGTACACAATGCTCCTACGAAGTTCCTTTTAATCCCTACGTTCCGGCACTGTCGAGTCGCACATGAAGTACGTGCAGTCCTCGCAGTGGCGAGACGGCCGGGAATGGAACTACATTCCACGAACTTGCCTACGCCCATCTATTACTGATATAAAAACCAAACTCCCGCAGCTGAGCCTGAGGGAGAACGTACTCCCAATGTGTACCAGAGCAGCTTTCTTGTTAGTTGTTCTAAAGTATCACGGCAAGTGATCGAAGCACTGACCTGTGTTGAAAGGTTTACGATGGTGGATTATCAGCTTACCTGTACTTGAGTTCAGTTTGGACAAGCAGGAAATTGGAATGACTTGGGATATGGTGTGACGAGAAACAACTGAAGACCCGGATTAGATATGTTGGCCCGAGGAGTGTTCACAAAAGCAATCGAAACTATCCCCGCGGGGTAGCTCAGTGGTCCTGAAGAGCCGAAGGATAGAGTAATAAGCTTACAAAAACCAGCAATATTTAGGGCGAAGCTTTTTTACCTGTACCCCCCCCCCCCCCCCCCAGGGTTTTGTCGCGACCATTTGTGTCAACAGAAAACTCCTGCGAACAAATAAGAGAATTTACTGGCACTGCCAGGAATCGAACCTGGAACGAATAGAGAAACGAAGCTAGAGCACGTTGTCTTATTGATTGAACTACGAGCCCACGCGGAGACGGGGGAGACAGACGGTGCAATTACCGAGCACATCTGCGCATTTCCCCCCTGCGTTCTCGCTGAATTCCACGTGATAGCGTCACGCGACCTCACGCCGCTGTGCGCTCCTCCCACGGCACGCGTAACGGCCGTGTGCGCACCTTGCCATCGCACCAATGCATGACATCTCGTCGCCTCCGTCGGACGCGGCAAAGACGGAAGAGAAGTGAGATCGTCTGACAACGGGTTTGAGCTTCCTTTAAGTTTATAAAAGGAAAGTTTCTACTCATGTGCTTTACCAATACAACTCAACCAGCCACTATTCGGGGTGATGTAAGGGTTTAACCTTAGCAAAGAATATCTTTTTCAAGTGATAATGAGTGTGGTTAAGTACTTTTCACTTGTCTCTGGTTTCACTATCTGTAGAGCCACGTGTGTGAATTCAAGTGACGTCGCATGGGAAATCGTTGTAGGTCTCTTCTACAGCTTCGCTTTCTAACCACACTCACAGGGTGGATTGGCGCACATTTTTTAACATTTTTTGTAGTTTATAACTTGGTAAAGACGGCTCGGAAACCTTCTTTTAGACGTTTTTCTTTGTGCTGAAAATAAAATATGCCATACGCATAATACCAGCCCTTTCGAGCCCGTAATACAAATGTCAAGTGACATAATGACCAGTTGCACAGGACGTTGTCGTGAGAGCAGCCGTAGCCATTGTCACTGAGACCTCCCGAATTGAATTCCTTTACGCTCCAATTTTTTCGAAGGTTTTCTCCAGCGTCATAAAATTCCCCACGTCCAATAAACCATTCCAGTATTATTTAGTTTTATGAATTTTTTGGCACCCTGTAACTCTTATTTGAAAAATTAAAACCCTTTTATAGTATCATAAGGGAAAAAATTCGTTGTTTACAGTATACTACATCGTGTAATTGCTACAGTTTATGATCTGATGTAATACCCCCCCCCCCCCATTATGGACATTTATTAATTACCTTTATGACGCAAGGTTCAAATGACATATATTAAACTTTTGGTCCTTCCTGTCTGAAGCATCTTCAGAGCCTATGCTGCGGGCGTATGTCCGTGTCCGCGAACATGCTATCGCGCCCGTTCGTGTCAAAGATTGTAGGGGGGTTCCATGAAAGTCAATTCTGCCGTTATTTTCTGCAATGTTATTATCGAAAGAGCCGCGGAGGAACCGGACAGTGACCATTTCCATTTTGTGATGCCAAAGAGGCGAGGCCATCTGCGTCATGAGGTCATGAGTACGTGAGACGTCACGTCTGGCGTAACGTCTAGCAAGACCTGTCAAAATGTCAATCTTCCCACCCGGCAAACCCGCCCTGAAGGTGCCGGGTCAGGCAGCATGTCCACGGAATTTTAGGAAGCCCCGCGTGGTTAGCCCACGCGGCGTTCACTTTGGCCGGTCGCTGGTGTGACGTGCTTTCTTGAAATGTTGATTTCGGAGCGAAAGAAGCCGGAAGTCAACAGCGATTGAAGATGAAGAGCTCTTTGGCACCGGACTTTCTACTGCAATCTTCAAAAACGCCTTTTTTGGCTTAAAGTGGTAATTTATCAGCTCTTGGTGGCGACAAAAAGGTAAATATCCCATGTCGTGAAAAGGGCAAACTTGTCTCCAGATTAAAAAGAAGCAGAGCTAAGTGCAAAAAAGTGCGGTATTTCGACATGGGTGCGGCCTGAGATGCTTTGAAGCATCAAGAACAGTTTGACAGCACTCGGCGCTGACGTTGATACGGGAAAAATACCTTTACGGCGGGCCTGCACACTTCGGAGTTAGGGAAGGGCAAAGGGGTGTCAGAAATTGCGAATCTTTGACCAGTGGCAATGTGCAATGACAGAGTTTAAAAGCGCATTTGACAAACGCGTATCACTCTTCCGATCAGAACTGCTTCGCAAGATGCTAGATGTGCAAAGAAAATGGCAATAATACATTTCAGCTACTCACTGGTTTTTTAATAAGCAACAGAAATAATAAACAATGGCAGGAGAAGATAATGTGGTCTTTTGGAAGCTGATGACACAGGTGTAACGTGGGCGGTCTTCTTCGCAAACGCGATCGATTCTAACGTGTTCAAGGAGCACGGCAAGAGGAAAAAACGGGATGAAGACAGGTTTTTTTTTTTTTAACAATACTTCAACTCGTTAGAAGGACGCATCCAGAATTTTTCAGGAGACATCAGGCTTTCAGAATGCTTCGTTTTGTTGTATAGTGTAGTAAAGTTTCGTTTCCGTGTCGAGGTAGGGTGGGTGTCTCCGTGGAGGAGGTGTGAAGTACCCGATGACGATAACTCAGGAGGTAGAGAATGATAAAAGTCTATTTACAAGAATGTACAGATATTTACAAAAGACGACGAAGCGCGAACAAGACAAAAGGCTACCTTGGTTACAATTAAAAAGAGCCGTAGCGCATGAGGGTATCGCGGCACGATCCCTGATGGGGCCCGGAGGCAAAAAAGGCGCGGAACTGCCGCACGGTAGGCTGAAAAGTGCCTGGGGTTCTGGCATCCAGAAACCACCACGGGAGCCAGTGTTCGTGCGACCGCTCGCAGCCGTAGCTCTCGACGAACTCGTTGAATTTTGCTCATTGCGTCGCCGCCTTGCCTCCTTCAAACCGTCTCGCCCAAAAGCAGTGCGTCAACTTCCCTCTCGTTTTTTCTGACGGTCAAGAGGAAAGAAAGACATTCCCCCGACATTGCTCAGGGAACACCACGTTGACGCCGGCAGCGTCAAGTCCTTTCGCTCTTGCCGACAGAGGGGAGACGGCACAAAACACGCACAAAGAGAGGAGAGACAACCACATTGGGGACCACCAGCAGAAAAAAGAAAAAAAAATGCTTTTAAAAACCAGCTGAAGCTTTCACTCCGACCATGTAACGAAAACTGGCTGTGGCTTAACTCAGTTATGACTGGGTGTATGTAGCGAGGGGTATGGTTAATGTTACTGTTTAGCTTGGTTCTCCGTACGGTTACGACGCTTCTCGAGGCGTGCGGCTCGTTCTTCCTCCGCCTCCTCGCTCACTGCCTCCTCTTGATTTCGCTCCGACGACGAAGCCTGACGACGGAGCCGCCCCTTCTAAATACACAATTTTTCACCTATTTTTTAAACTTTTTATCGCGTTTTGTATTTTTTAGATGCGACGCATCTCTTGCTCTCGGGCTTGTCCCTCCTGCGTTGTCGTCGCGGCGTCCGTCCGCATCCCTCCTCCGTCCTTCTCTCCCACAGCTGAGTGCAACACTCTCACTCCGGCTCATTAGCATACCACAGCTGGCGCGCTTGTTTGGCGCGCGTTTCGCTGCGTTAACAACTGCTCCGGTGCGCGCAAGTGCGCGCATGCACGTCTCTCCTCCGTTGTCTCCTCTCCTTCAATCGCTGTGAATATAAAGCGGGTATCGCGCCGCGGGGGTTCAGTCAAGCGCTCGCTTTTCGCACTGACGTGACCTTGCTTTGACTACTTCGTGCTTGACTACTTCGTGCTTGACTTTATTCTTCCGATGAAGACGTGATGGAAGCGACGGTCCCTTCACTGAGTCGTGTGACACAACAATTCTGCCCATCCACCCGCGTATAGGAACACCCTCATGTGATGGAAATGCATCATACGCGTTCACAACACGTTTCATGCGATTTAGAGAATCAACCCAACGGAAACACCAATTGAACCCCCCGACGCGTCGCATCACACCAGGGTTCCCTCGCGGGAAGATGGACGTAATTTTTTTGTTTCTATTTTCTCTTTTCATTTTTTATTCGTAAATTTCATTTTTTGTTTTTATTCTTTTCTTATTCTTTGTTGTTTTATTTTTGGCGCGGTGAGCCGCGCTGCCAGCTGCGGCGGCTAGGAAGTCGCTTGGTTCCCTAGCCGCCACAGGTTCCCTAGGAACCGCTGCCAACTAGGGAACCGAGGTGCGGCCACCGGTCAGAGCGAAACGGCGAGAATACGGCCATTGTAGCTCTCGCTACAAAATTTATGTCGGTGCTTGCAATGGTACGACGTCTGGGCTCACGTCATCCAGTACCACCAGGCACACTGCATCCGGGTGTGAAGCGGGTGCCGTAACTCACCTAGAAAGAAAAAAGAGGAAAATGAGAGCGCGGTTAGTATGATCACGACATAGGCGATTGAGAGAAACAATAAGAAAGCAATTGCAGATGAAGCCAAGAGTCGGGTAGTTAGTTGTTTGTCGTTCCCACACAGAATACCCCAATGATCGCTACTCATGCATTGTGCTTCATTTGGGAAGAACGCGGACTTTTCCGTGTTTCAAACTTAACATTTTGTTTTAAAGCACCCTGCTTTGTTTTAAAAGCCAGTGTTTTTCACGGCAGACACTCGCTCTAAGCACTTAACAAAACTTGTTGAGCTAGTCGGTTCATGCTTATTGGAAAGAATGAAAGGGACGCTAAGGAGACGAAGACGAAGTAGAAACACACAACATACAGGCACATGTGTGTAGTGTGTATTTCTACGTCGTCTTCGCCTTCTTAGCACTAAGTACATCTAGCTGACTTCCCCGTCAGATATTTTGTGAGTTCACGAAACCTGACGGTGAGGCGCTGTTCCCATGCCTTTCCGCTGGGTAGACGCAAAACGCACAGCAGCTGCGACGCTAAAAAACTCTGTGGGAGTTTTTACGTTTCCAGACTATATATATGTATATATATATATATATATATATATATATATATATATATATATATATATATATATATATATATATATATATATATATATTATATATATATTTATATACAGGGTTATCAAAGTTATCAAAGTTAAGTCGACAGGTTTTTTTTTAAATAGGCGCTTAGATTTACGTGAAGACGACAGCTACAGTGAGGTAATGCGCCCAGAGGGACACATAAGTAGGAGGTAATTATTGATTTCGGAGGCTTAATTACCGAAAATTTATTAATTAACTTTTTACTGGCTACAGTAACCAGGCATGTTTGTATTAGAAAATTAGACTCAATCATGTTTCTCCGCAGTTTCAATTGGCAGAATTCTTCTAGCGCATCCGTAGTCAGAGATATGAAACGGCGAAGTTTAATTTCCGGTCGCATGATTACGCATGCAAGACAGTCTTCACCGGAGCAAAGCTCTTCCCCTCTGTGACGTGCCTGCTGTGTACGGTGTTTAGTTCGACAAAGGGGAGGAGGCACAGTAAAAAGCGATAACTGGCATCCATACATTCTTGGCTGGCGTTATCGCAATCTGCAGTACTCGGAACCGCTATCGAAACACAGAACAAAAGGGAGGAGCTATGCGCCGGTGCAGACTGTCTTGCATGCGTAATCATGTGAACGCCAATTAAATTTTGCCGTTTGATATCTCGGAGTACGGATTCGCTAGATGAATGCTGCCACTTCAAACTGCGTAGAAACACGATTGCATCTAACTTTCGAATGCAATCATGCCTAGTTACTGCAGCCACTAAAAAGTTAATTGATCAATTTTATTTAATTAGGCCACCTACGTCAATAATTACCTCCTAATTAATTGTCCCCCTGGCCACATAACCTCACTGTAGAGGTGGTCTTCGCGTAAATCTAAGCGGCTATTTTTAAAAAAACCTCTCGACTTAACTTTGATCACCCTGTGTATAGTACGAGGGGCCCAGCGCTCACCCCCCCCCCGCCCCCCCCCCCCCCCAAAAAAAACACTTTCTGGCAAAATAACAACTTTCCACTATGCACAGCATCAAACACAAATAATTCAGTCACATTTTTAGGCATGACATTAGAACAGAGAGCCGAGCGGTTTTAACCTTAAATCCGGTTTCCGAAAACCAGAAACGGCACAATGCCACATTTCAGTCTCGTCCGAAGTTCGACTCACTCATACGGAGGGTAAACGGTAACAAGACAGCTGCAGACAGACAACAGCACAGCAACATCATTTTGAGACCTGATCAATGACTGTCTAGGGGGCGAGACAGGCTATATTGAACACTCTTGGATGCCTCTTCCTGGAGTGAATAGTAACCCCTCGGGGGCCATTCTACTTGAATGCCTTGCTAATTAAAAAAAAGACAACATCAGAAAGTACCAACAATGGCAGAAGAAGATAAGGCGTGTTATTAAAACCACAAAACTGAGGCGTAAGGTGTGCGGTCTTCCTATCGAAGCGACATTGATTACATATGCAAGAAGACAGGCACGCGCACACACCACAGGAAAGGACAGCGAGAGCCCGTGTTTCCCGATCTGGCACGCATAAAAAAAGGAGGTGGGCACGGTCACGTTTCTTCGGTCAATCAATACCCTGACAACAACTGCCCTGTGGCACAGGGAAGACGAGTCCTTGTCGTGCCCGCACACAAAAAAGTGTCGCCCCGCCCTGAGTTTAGGGGTTGGCAATTGTTAAGTTCAGAGCACTTTAGCGGCTCGCCTTGTCGTCATAGCTCGCTCGCTAAACCCAAGTAGAGCCACACGGCGTTCCGTCATCGTAGCGGAACCCAGAGGCTTTGAAAGCCAAGCGGTTTATATAGTCATAAGCGATTGAAACTCGTGAACTGCATGGTGCTTGTCATACATCTCCCCGTTGTTTAGAGCTAAGAAAACGGCAGGTACACTTGAGGCAACGTATACGTAATTAACAGTAAGCGCCTGCGTTCATTTAGTTAGGAACGCTCGTTGGGTTGGTTTTTACGAGAGTAAGCGAAAAAGAAGTGGCAATGCAACGCCGGCAGGTGCGGGAGGAAAAGCAAGGCCAAAAAGAATAGAAGTCCCGCTGGCGCAGTTTCAGGCAGAGGGTCGCGTGAGCACTTGGAAGGCGGGAAATTTGAATTGCATTGGGTGGTAGCAGTGAGCGGATAACGGCGCTACAGCCCATTATGTCGTATCAGTGCTGTCGCTTCCGGCAGCTTTTACATTGAGTGGAACGGCTTTATTTTTTAATCTTGAAGAGACCCAGATGTATCAGGCCAGGCTAGCTCCTACAAAGACGCAAGTGTCAGACAGTTCAGACGATCTTGAAGGGTACGTAGCACTGGTGCTATACAGAAACGCCGCTTCGAAGAAAAAAAAGTACCCGAGAAGCCGACGGCCCCTTGCGTGACTTGTATTGCGCCCGAAATGTATCATATACGCAAGCTCCTTTGGCAACTTTCGAAATCTAGAAAAAAAAAAAGCGGGGATCGATAGCGAATACACTCTTGGCCGTAGAGTGGGTCAATAAGGGCAATAAACCTTTGGTAACCGCAATAACAATTTAAAACAAATAAAAAACGCAAAAAACAAACGGAATGTCAAGGGCGGTCGCAGAACTTCAAGCCTTGTGGCTCCCCAGAGTAGAAGACGTGAAATAACAAAGAAGAGACGAGCCAGACAGCCGTCGATTCAGGGCTGCATCCAGCGTAAAGGTCCCTGCCACAGTTGTTCCCACCGGAGTGGTTAAAAGAAATGGCCCGTCTCGCGATTTCCAATGTAAAAAAGAACGCTTTAACGTAAAAAATAAATAAATTTGGACACCCGTTGAACATCCCGCAAACGAATTCGGTTTCGTAATGCCCTCTTCACGGCGGCTCCGTGGAGACTTCAAAATGGAAGAAAACAGAAACAAAAAATTGGCCGCTTATCTGCTTCTCTCGTTGCAAATGTGGACGATGGTCTTTCGTCAACATTTGCCAAGTAAATGTATCCCTTCGCTTTCCCGCTCACCTCTTTTACTGTTACTCTACCGTCACACTTTTCCGAAGATAAACACGCTAGAGGTTTGCTCAAGTCAATTTAAATTTACCGCGTTCAACTGCTCCAGCCCGGGTGCCTCTATGCCAGCGCTACCGTACGGCGGAGACGCGCGTGAATCGAGGCGGCCTACTTAAACGTTTATAGAACCACATTTACTTACTTCACGTGCATTCCAGGCGGAACGTGGAGCTTATGAAGTGGAACCTTTCGTAAGTGTTGCCGCTGAATTTCTTAAATTGCCACCAGAAGTTATAGTTGAACAGGCGACAGCAGACGACGGAGTAATTTTTTTTTCTACAGTGGACATAGTACTTCATTTGACATTGCAAAAATCAAGCCTCGATAAAGCAACCCTTGCAAATATCCATTGTGTATTAACTTTCTCCCTTATATTATCCTAATGGCTTGTTTTTGTCCAACAATGTTGACAAGTCTGAACATTGCAACTGGACTTCGGCGTTTAGAATTGGCTGTGGGTATATAAGACTACGGTGCAGCGTCTGTTCCACTTTGGCCGGCTGGCTGAATCCGGTGACAGACAGACAGACAGACAGACAGACAGACAGACAGACAGACAGACAGACAGACAGACAGACAGACAGACAGACAGACAGACAGACAGACAGACAGACAGACAGACAGACAGACAGACAGACAGACAGACAGACAGACAGACAGACAGACAGACAGACAGACAGACAGACAGACAGACAGACAGACAGACAGACAGACAGACAGACAGACAGACAGACAGACAGACAGACAGACAGACAGACAGACAGACAGACAGACAGACAGACAGACAGACAGACAGACAGACAGACAGACAGACAGACAGACAGACAGACAGACAGACAGACAGACAGACAGACAGACAGACAGACAGACAGACAGACAGACAGACAGACAGACAGACAGACAGACAGACAGACAGACAGACAGACAGACAGACAGACAGACAGACAGACAGACAGACAGACAGACAGACAGACAGACAGACAGACAGAGACAGACAGACAGAGACAGACAGACAGACAGACAGACAGACAGACAGACAGACAGACAGACAGACAGACAGACAGACAGACAGACAGACAGACAGACAGACAGACAGACAGACAGACAGACAGACAGACAGACAGACAGACAGACCAAAACTTATCCGTTCAAGTAGCCCAAGAAAGACTATCGTCTTTAAAAACGATTATAGAAATGCTTTGCGTCAAAGTGGGTGAATTAATACGGGAGTAAAAGTGCGAAAAAGATGGAGTGGTTTTGTCTCTGTTTCCGCTTACAAAAAGACATTCCTCTTCCGTTTGCCAACTTTTCCCTTTTCTATTCTCTATTCCTTCCATCTCCCTCACATGATTTTTTTTTTCAAATTGGTTTATCTCATCAACAGCCTGCCTTGAAAGCAAGTCATCTGCCAACTTTTTGCGGGAGCCTAAAAGATCCATGGTGTAACTTTACATGGTATATCCCAATATCAATGCCCCAGTGATATCTCGAGTTCCCAGTAGATCGCTTTAGCAAATTTTAAGTTTAAGTTTGCGTTGGGTTGCATTCTGCACGAGAAGGCGTGACCTGGCCTGGTAGCTATGCATTCGATTGAGCTATATTGGGTTTGGTTGCATGAGCTTTGTTCGTTTATTTAATCTTAGATGAATTTATATTGCACTTTACCATGCAACCTCCGGCGAACGGTGTGATTAGCGTCGTTCTATAAAAATCACTTGTGACACATCAAAGAACAACAACGGGAGAAAAACGAGAACATTGAGAGAAGAAGCCTACGATGGTGACATCACAACAGGGGGGTGGGGGGGTCCCTGTTTTTTGACGGGTTGCGACGACGTTATGAGACGAGACTCGCACACCAAATATCCTGTACTGAGATTGATTTTGGCACCGACTGGCAGTATAAAATCGCATGTAAGAAAATCAAACCCTTTTTTAAAGGAGTACTGACACAAAATTTCAAAGCTGAGATAATTATGCAAAATGCTTCCTTTTTATCAGGAGATATCTTCCAGGAAGTTTCAAGAGAAACCGTTCACTATAGCATTATTTAAATTCATTTTACTCTCTGCCCGCACGAGAAAGCCCAGAGCAGGCCATCATGACACCATCTGACACTTGCCTCAAACTGCCAACGTCGCTTTGGCCAGGCGGCTGAATCGAGTGACAAACAGGCAGGCAGACGTGCATAGAGACCACAATTTTCACCTTCAAGTAGCCAAAGAAAGACTATCGTCTTTAAAAATGCCGGACACACAAGAAGACAAACCGCGCCGTCAATTTACGTCCGCATGTGCACATCCGTTCTGGTTAACGTATCACCTGCAAGGTGCCAGCAATATTGTCACGTAGCCAAGGACGAAGCAGTTGTTTGGAAAAGAAACAAGTTTATTGGAGCGAACTTGTGCTCCCCTAACAACTGAAAAGAATACAGAGGCGGCGAAGCAGTGGTCAACAAAGTGACGTACGTGCGTCGGCGAGCGTCGCAGAATCGAATGCCCCGGCGTCCGCACTGCAGGCTTTTTATCTTTTGGCGCGCGTGGTTCTCGAAACGTCGATCCGCATCGAGAACATAGTAGATCCAAGAAGATTATTCTGGGCTGTTCACGTTAGATCGGAATGCTCTCCCTATCACAACAGATAACACATCCGGCACAGAAAGAAAGAATGGAACACGCGCTTCCCTTGGCGCAGAGATAACACAGACCGGCGCAGCCGGCGGTAAAAGCAAAACACAAATAAACAAACCCAGTGTATGGTTCGCGGCATTACCCCCCCTCTAAGAGTGCATCGACCCGATGCTAACATAAGCGACAGTCCGAACAAATGAAAATAAAAGTTCGTCATCGTCCGTAGAAAGGTTTTAAGCGAACCACGTGGACGACTTCAGGCCGCGTGCGTTGTCGTGATGTGCCGGAGTCACCATCGGGGATCACTTCGTAGGTAAGTTGGCCAACACGTCGTAGAATCTGGTAGGGTCCGAAATACCGTCGCAGGAGCTTCTCACTGAGTCCGCGTCGTCGGATGGGAGTCCAAACCCACACACGATCCCCTGGTTGGTACTCGGCGTCTCGGCGTCGGAGGTTGTAGCGGCCCGCATCCACCAGCTGCTGGTCCTTATACGAACTCGAGCGAGCTGGCGGGCCTCCTCCGCACGTTGAAGATATCCGTGGACGTCGGCGTTGAGGTCGTCGTCTTCTACGTGCGGAAGCATGGCGTCGAGCATCGTAGTCGGCCTTCTACCGTAGACAAGCTCGAACGGCGTCAGCTGCGTCGTCTCCTGGATAGCCGTGTTGTACGCAAACGTGACATACGGGAGCACTTCGTCCCAAGTCTTATGTTCAACGTCAACGTACATTGACAGCATATCTGCGATTGTTTTGTTCAGACGTTCTGTTAGTCCGTTCGTTTGGGGGTGGTACGCCGTCGTTCTTCGGTGATCCGTGTTGCTGTAGCGTAATACTCCTTGCATCAGCTCCGCAGTAAATGCCGTTCCACGGTCTGTGATTAGGACTTCCGGGGCTCCATGTCGCAGCACAACTTGGCTTACAAAGAACTTCGCCACTTCTTGTGCAGTCCCCCTCGGAAGAGCGGTGGTCTCTGCGTAGCGCGTCATGTACTCTGTCGCTACGACAATCCACTTGTTCTGTGATTGTGACGTAGGGAACGGGCCTAAAAGGTCCATTCCAATCTGTTGAAATGGTCTCGATGGGACGGCGATCGGTTGCAGAAGTCCGGCGGGTCTTGTCGGCGGCGTTTTTCGTCGCTGGCAGTCACGGCAGCTCCGGACGTAGTGGGTGACGTCAGAGGTAAGGCCGGGCCAGTAGTACCTCGCCTTGATTTTTCCAATAGTGCGGGCTGTGCCCAGATGTCCGGAAGACGGGTCGTCGTGGCACGCTTCCAAAATTTCGTCACGAAGGTCCGCGGGGATAACGAGAAGGTAATTCGCTCTTGTTCCGGGGCTGAAATTCTCTTCACAAGGACGGAGTTTCTCAGGCTGAATGCTGGTAAGCTGCGTTTGAAGGTCCTAGGAACGGCAACGTTGCATCCCTCGAGGTACTCGATTATGACGCGTAAGTCGGGGTCGGCACGCTGCTGGGCGGCTAGGTCGCTCTCCGTCACGATCCCGAAGAACGCGCTGTCTTCATCAGAGTCTTGTGGTGGTGGGTCGACGGGGGCGCGGGACAGGCAGTCGGCGTCGGAGTGTTTCCTGCCGGATTATAAACGACTGTAACGTCGAACTCCTGCAGGCGCAAGCTCCACCGCCCAAGACGGCCAGAGGGGTCCTTCAAATTGGCGAGCCAACACAGCGCATGGTGGATCTGTTACAACCTTGAATGGCCTTCCATACACGTATGGGCGAAATTTTGAAATCGCCCATATAATAGCCAGGCACTCTTTCTCAGAGGCAGAATAGTTTTTCTCCTCCTTCGACAGACCACGGCTGGCATAGGCGATTACCCTTTCGCAGCCGCTTTGCTTTTGGACAAGGACGGCACCCAAGCCTATATCACTGGCGTCCGTGTGCATTTCCGTTTCGGCATTTTCGTCGAAATGAGCGAGCACGGGCGGGCTTTGCAGGCGTTTTTGCAGCTCGCCGAATGCTTTTTCTTGGTCGTTTTCCCAGCTGAAAGGGGTGCTATCTTTCGTCAAGCGCGTGAGTGGCTCTGCAATTCGTGCGAAGTTTGCGACGAAGCGCCGGTAGTATGCGCACAGCCCGAGAAATCTTCGCACGCCCTTCTTGTCTTTCGGCCTTGGGAAGTTCGCAATGGCCTGATGTTTTTGCCGGGTCAGGTAGGACTCCCGCGGCGTTGACGACGTGGCCCAAGAACTTGAGTTCCCCATATGCGAAACGGCACTTTTCAGGCTTCAGCGTCAACCCCGACGTACGAATGGCCTCGAGTACAGACTCCAACCTTGCAAGGTGTTCGTCGAAAGTCCGGGCGAATACCACTACGTCGTCGAGGTATACGAGGCAGGTGTGCCATTTAAGGCCAGCTAGCACAGTGTCCATGACTCTTTGAAACGTCGCTGGTGCTGTGCACAGCCCAAACGGCATCACCTTGAACTCGTATAGGCCGTCTGGGGTTATAAATGCAGTCTTCTCTCGGTCTCCTCTCGTCCACTTCAATTTGCCAGTAGCCGGTCTTCAGGTCCATCGATGAGAAGTACTTCGCGTGGCAGAGGTGGTCGAGGGCGTCGTCGATTCGGGGGAGGGGGTACACGTCCTTTTTCGTGATTTTGTTCAGTCGCCGGTAGTCAACGCAAAACCTCAATGTGCCGTCTTTTTTCTTTACGAGTACGACGGGCGCAGCCCAGGGGCTTTTCGATGGCTGTATAATGTCGTCGCTGGAGCATGTCGTCGACTTGAGTCCGGATGGCTTCCCGTTCGTGTGAAGAGACGCGGTACGGTGACTGTCGGGTAGGTCGGGCTCCGTCTTCGATTATTATTCGGTGCTTCGCTAGAGGGGTCTGACGTAGTTTTGCGCTCGACGAAAAACATTCGTTATAGCGACGCAGCAAAGCCAATAATTTTTTCCGTTGTTCTTGCGGTAGCGCCGGATTCACGTCGAATGGCTGCGGGAGCTTGAAGGTTTCTACGGGTGTGCGTTCAAAGTCGGCGACCGCGATCACATCACTTGCTTCTTGCGTTTCTTCGAGGAACGCAATTGCAGCTCCCTTGTTTAAATGCTGGTACTCTTCGGTGAAATTAGTGACCAAAACGTGAGATTGGCGTTGCTTAAAGTGCGCAATGCCTCTTGCGACGGAGACACCGCGGTCGAGAAGCAACCTTCGATCACTCTCTACGATAGCGTCGATGTCAGAAGCAGCATCCTCACAGTAGACGGCGATCATCAAGCTTGCGCGGGGTGGCAGGGTGATGTGATCGTCGGCGATCCTGACAGCAGCACGGTGATCGGGGTTCGGCTGCGGCGTCGTGGAGTGATCGGAGGAAAAATGTTATCGACTTGGTCTGCAGGTCAATTATTGCGCCGTTGTCCGTCAAAAAGTCCATTCCGAGAATCACGTCGCGGGAGCAGTTAGGCAGAACGACGAACGCCGCAGGGTACGTTGTGCCGTCTATGGTGACGCGCGATGTGCACGTTCCACTTGGCGTCACGAGGTGGCCTCCTGCTGTGCGTATGTGCGGACCGTCCCATCTGGTCATAACTTTCTTCAGCTTAGACGCAAATGGTCCGCTCATTACGGAGTAGTCGGCTCCCGTGTCTACGAGGGCGACTACATCAAAACCGTCGATGGACACCTTGACGTCGGATGCCGCCTTCCTCGAGTTCCGGGTGCGTCGGGGGCGTCGCATCTCGGCTTGTGCGTGTTGACGGTCGGGCACTGTGCGTCGTCGTTGTCCACGTCTTCTCAGCGGACGTCTCGGTCAGGTCGGGTAAGCGTCGCGGCGTATAGCTGTCGTCGTGTTCGGGAGTCTCGTCAGGGTTAGGTCGGGTCGTCGGGATGAGGGCATGTCGTGAATCACTGTCTTCGGCGAGTCCTTGCGTCGTTGGAGGGTTTTCCGGTTTTTCGCCATAGAGCAACTTCACCTCCAGAAGTTGCTGCTTTTAGTTTCCCCCGCGTGGGCTGGGGGACCTTCCACGGGCGAAGTCAGCGTTGCTACGGCGGTTCGGCGATTGGTATGGGTAGGGCGAGGGCGAAACGGTGTTGAAACGCGCTGGGCCACGGCTGGTTTCAGATAGATACTCGTCGATCTCACGTGGTCGTTGGCCAGGGAGAGGGCGAGGTGCGTCGACGGAGAAACCACGCAGTCCGAGTCTCTTGTATGGGCAGCGACGGTAAATGTGGTCGGCCTCTCCGCAGTGGTAGCACAGAGGACGGTTATCGGGAGTTCGCCATACGTCCGTCTTCCTCGGCGTCTGGTTTCGGGCTACCGGGGGTCGGGCGGGTGACAGTGGGCGGCGGTACGGCGGGGCCTCTTGACGGCGTGTTGGAGCAGGGCGGGGTCGACGAACAGCCGCGGAGTATGTCATAGCTTGTGGCTCTCGGGGTACCTCGGATGGCGTAGAAGTTCCCAACGCTTGTTGCACTTCTTCTCTAATGACGTCGGTGAGAGAAGCGACTTGGGGCTGCGGCGGCGTTGGGAGAAGTTTCCGCAGCTCCTCTCTCACTATTGCGCGGATAGTCTCGCGTAGGCTGTCGGCCGGGATCCGCGTGCTGCCAAAGTCGTTCGCATTGGCCGCGCCAACAAAGTTGCGGTCATACTGCTTAGCACGCATTTCGAGGGCTTTCTCAATGGTGCTGGCTTCGGTCACGAATTCGGCGACGGTTTTGGGCGGATTTCGGACAAGTCCAGCAAACAGTTCCTCCTTCACTCCGCGCATTAAGAAGCGCAACTTCTTTTCTTCCGTCATTTCGGGGTCCGCGCGGCGAAATAGCTGCTTCATCTCCTCAACGAAGATCACGACACCTTCGTTGGGGTGTTGCGTGCGCGTTCCAACAAAAGGGCGGCTCTTTCTTTCCGCACGACGGTAGTGAAGGTCTTAGTGAACTCGCTTTTGAACTGAGCCCAGTTTGTCAAGGAGCTCTCGTGGTTCTCGAACCAAGTGCGAGCCGAATCTTCCAAGTAAAAGAAAACGTGCCGGAACGTTTCTGCGTCGTCCCACCTGTTGAATTTCCGGACGCGCTCCAGTTCTCCAACCATTCTTCTGGGTCTTCTGCGGGGGCTCCTCGGAATGATGGCGGTTCCCGTGGCTGCTGCAGAACGACAGGAGGATTGGCTTGGTTGAGCATGGTGCTGGTTGCGACGTTTTTCTTCTTCGTCTTCTCCGGTAGTAGACCGAACTCGGGTGGTAAATCTTGCACGCGGAGGCTGGCTCTTGTTGGACTGGCTTGGCGGCTTCCAGAGGTTGTAGTGGGCATGAAGGGTGCGTACCCAGCACCTCCACCAGATGTCACGTAGCCAAGGACGAAGCAGTTGTTTGGAAAAGAAACAAGTTTATTGGAGCGAACTTGTGCTCCCCTAACAACTGAAAAGAATACAGAGGCGGCGAAGCAGTGGTCAACAAAGTGACGTACGTGCGTCGGCGAGCGTCGCAGAATCGAATGCCCCCGGCGTCCGCACTGCAGGCTTTTTATCTTTTGGCGCGCGTGGTTCTCGAAACGTCGATCCGCATCGAGAACATAGTAGATCCAAGAAGATTATTCTGGGCTGTTCACGTTAGATCGGAATGCTCTCCCTATCACAACAGATAACACATCCGGCACAGAAAGAAAGAATGGAACACGCGCTTCCCTTGGCGCAGAGATAACACAGACCGGCGCAGCCGGCGGTAAAAGCAAAACACAAATAAACAAACCCAGTGTATGGTTCGCGGCAATATTCTTTGAGGTTTCAGAGAACGACTAGCGGGGTTCTGCAGCATTATCAAGTAGTCACTTTCTTTTTTGGGATTCACCAATTTTCCTTCCACACTGTCAGTTCCCACACCACCCAGATAGCCAAGGGAGGTTCATTTGAAAGGTCATGCATAGTAAAGATCGTGTGCAAAAAAAGCGGTCATTTCCGTATGAAATAGACACCTCTAGTTGGATAATCACCAAAACGAGTGTGTGTTGTACCTCAGTAACCAAAGCACGCACCTCAGTAACCAATTTTATTGTGTTCGGTGGTTAATCTCAATGATAATGCGCTAACAGGAGAACAACCTGTCACCGCTCGCAGCCTTTCATGCACAACAACATAACATATCTACCGTATACAGCAGGAGTAATCGGAGTCATAGTACGGGCAGGCATCGAACTCAGAAGTAAAACACATCTTTGGAATGACCTGGTTAGGGAGGCTCAAGGGTGGAGATGCGGAAGAGGGCGTGTGAAGAGGGAAGGGGGAAATGAACCGCTAACATCCCCTTCAGGGTCATCAGTCCTGGATAAGTCCTGAGGAATTTTGAGTCGCCAGGTAGTGAGAGAGCGTGACAAGAGATGACGACGCTAAACGACTTATGTCATCACCTCAGCCGCCGCTTTTTGTTTTCCTTTGTTTTTCCTGTAACTTCAGCTAACAGTGCCCTGAGTAGCAGGGCGCCTTCGTTTCTCTTCGCCACACTCCATCCAGCAACCAGTCCACCGGTGTCATGATAGGCATTTAATGTACGTCACAGCCTCGTGCCGTGACTGTTTTATATGATGAAGGGTTTAAAAGTGAAAAAGCGAAGGGAGTAGTTTTCGGCTAAGCAAGCTGTGGTATGTCGTGCGCTGCGCGTGTCCGTATGCACCTTGCTATTTGCGTAGGGAATGTCATGGATAGTGACGCAGGAAAGGTAGCCACACAGCCGGTCACCCGTTCGCTAAGCTGATCTCGAGCTACTCCCCCTAGCGCGAGGTGCTAGCTGGACCCGTGCCCGTGAGGGCCACCTTTTCATTCTAATTATCAACCCACTCCCCCCGCCACCAAGGTGCGCAGGTACAGCGCGAGAAAACAACTGGTAGGCGGTAGCCGGTCACAAGAAAGGCACTCATTTATGGCAGACAAAGCAGGCGATTAGATGCAGCACTACGAAGTTCAAGAGGACCACTGCGACGAAATCGTTCAGCCTACGACAACGAAGAATATGACTAAAACGAAACATGACTATCGTCGCATACCATAAGTGCGTCCATGGAGGTGGGGATAAGAAGACCAAGAGACCAAGTATATAGCGGATAACTTTGTGCCGGAGCGTCGCCCGTTGTGCTGCGCTGGAAGTGCGAGTAGTTCATATATGTCATCCTACTGAACAGCGTGACACCAGTTGACTCAAGCGCTGATACAGGACCAGCTTGCGGAATCTCGGCGTCGAGGGGGGAGCTTATGGCGCTTCAGCCCCCCATTCGCCCCCACCCCTTGAAATTTTGTGGGGCTGGCGTGCACGGCGACCAAGGCAACCACCGTCGCCGGAAACTGTCCGAGGATTTTGTCTAGAACCCCAAGAATCCTCTCCAGAAAGCAGACCTACTCTCCCTTGGTGGCCCGTATCCCTCCTTGCAAATCTAACTCCTATGCAAGGCTTTCATCCGCGGGGGTGTTTTGCGAGCTCACGCTCCGCGATGGGACGGAGAGTCGTTGCTCGTAACAAACCAGGAGATGTTCGCAGGTAAAACCGCAGGCCTGGTTGCTTCAGTACGTCTAACGTCACTAATAATCTACGCTTAAAAGTACCGCCAATTCGTGCACTCGGAAGCGTCTGGGGTCCATTTTTTTTCTGGCTTGCAGTGTTGCCATCTCTACCAACGAAACCGCTGCCGGTTGTGACGGGTAGAGTGTGACCGGCCGCTCCAGCGTCCGCGCAGCAGAGAGAGAAAGAGAGGAGAGGCACCCAGAAACAAAATGGCTGCGCCCATATGTAAACAAATATCACGTGGTGCCGACCGACCAAACAAAATCCTGGCGGCACATAACAATGACAGAAAAGAGTGCCGATACTCTAAAAGCCCTCATTTAGTGACGCTGTACCTCCATGCCACTAGGGCTGCCACCGGAAACCAGTGCGCTAAAGACTACCGACTTCGTCTCTCCCCCTCTAAATAGTGCCAATTTAACCGCAAATTTGCTGCTGTGGCACCGCTCGTGCCGCAAAACTATCTACCTCCACGGCAACAAAAAATAGGCCATTCGGCCGCATGAGCCGAGCGACGGCAGCGGTTTCTCAGGTAAATTCGCAGCATGTAGGTATGAATGTGCACTTCGTTTCCAGTGGCAATTTTGTTGCCCTGATAACAGTAAAATCTGTTTTTTTTTTCACAGCTGTGTGTACATTTTGGCGTATTTCTGTGTGACTAGTTTTGTGAAATTATCTAGAGTACGTGAGCGTTGACAAGGTGCTTGTACGCAATACATTGACTTAAAAAAAAAAAGGTTTTAAGATCTGTCCCTAGCCGTCGCATGCGGGCAATAAAGAAAAAAAAATATTCTTGGAAGACAAAGCGACAATAAAATAAACGTCCACCTATGAATGAGTTGCTTGTTTCGTGTTTTTCACGTTCGTAATGTCCGCTCAGTGCTTTGTTAGTTTTAGAGAGAATAAGTTTTTTAACTTACATGTTTTTTGCTCCCATGTTTGTTAAGTACATATGTTTATATTGGTACTACAGTTCCATATTTTTAAAGTTATGTTTCTTCTTATTTAGACAAAACAAAAATTCATCTCTCCTGAAACGTTCCGTATATACGGAATTATGGGAATGCGGAGTACATTCCTTGCATGACACAAAGCCACCAAAAAACAAGATATAGTTTTGAGAAGCACTTGAAAATGAAACAGTGTATGCCTATTGAAACATTTGACCCCGGTTTTAAGTCTGTGTGATCAATAGAACCGCGAAATCATTGTCAGTATGAAATCCGTATATACGGAGTACACGGAAATCATACGGAGCGTGATTTTGCTTATTATTGAAGATAAAAACACGAAAACTGTGTCACACGTTCATATTGTGCGAACTCATAGTTCTCGGGTTTGTAGAACTAATATCTTCATTCATTACGCTTGGGGGCGTAACACTTCGTATGAACTTTGTATTCCCATAATTCCGTATATACGGAACTTTTCAGTAGGGAGGCATTTCCACGAAGTGAATGATGACGAGTGGGCGAAGCACTGGAGATCGTTCTTACCGTAAATTACCCGTGGCATTGCCCACTCGCACATGTAAATGAGTGACAACGGTAAATGACAACGAGTAAACGAGTACAGTACAAGCAAAGTGCAGTACATACTCCCGCGGTAGCTTGTTGTCGGCGTTTCAGTCGAGCCACTGCTACCCGAGCACTCAACTCCCGGGTAGCTTGTTGTCTGCGTAGACGTTGTGCAACGGCATGCCGCGCCTTACATTCGTTTTCATCAATGGCAGAAAGAGAATGTGTGGTCTGGAACGCGCTTTTTTACGCATTTGCACCACAGCGTTCTCTCTCTCTCTCTCTCTCTCTCTCTCTCTCTCTCTCTCTCTCTCTCTCTCTCTCTCTCTCTCTCTCTCTCTCTCTCTCTCTCTCTCTAACCTTTTGTGAACCGTTTATTTTTTTCTTGTTAATCTTTTGTGAACCTTTCGTTCACAGATGTCTCGATTTACACGGTGCTGTGCCGTGAGCACGGACGCCGGACGGACGCCGTACGGACAAGCATCGGCTCTAAGGTGCTTCGCCCCTAAAATTGCAAGCTCTGATAGCAACTCTGCCAGGATTCTCGAAGCCTGTGAATAAATGTTTTATCAAATATTTTATTTTACTTTGTTCTTGACAGTTAATTGGGATAAGTTTCAGCTATTAGTTATGTAAGTTATCAGTTAATAGCTATGTATTTATTATGCATATTTTATTCCTTTGAAAAATTATGTAGAGGTGGTCGATGTGCAATCTTAGCCCCCCCTCATCCCCTCACTCTCCCCCCCAACCCCTCCGAGCAAAATTTCTGACTACGCCCCTGGCTGCATCACATCCCGTTTGACGGAAGGCCTGAGCGACGAACAGCGCTGTTCTCAGGGGAAGCGGTCGGGAATGGGATCGGTGGGGCCACAAACCGATGGTCGAGAGCGATTTGCCACCATTCGAAGGGTGAGCTCGCTTAGGCTGCCGGTACTATCATTAGCAGCCTGCCGTGGTATGCGCGAAGCAGCACGCATGCGCTGTGTGTGTCGAGCGAGGCTATGCTTTCAGCGCACGCATCGCGTGGTCGGAGCGTCTGAACATCATCTGCCAACTTTATCTTGCTTGCAGCGATGGAGAAATTGGCCGCTGTATAGATAACTGGAAACTAGAATCCACAAGAAAAATTCTTGTAAGGGAGCGGGTATTCCTTCATTAGTTTGATGCAATGCAATCGGTTCGTCACAGATGACGCTCATTTTAACAGCCCTTTATTTTCTGTAAGTGACTGCCACGGAAACCGAAGGAACGCATAAGCACAATATTTATCAGAAATAAATTGATAGCTTAAAGTGAGCTGGGGCACTACAGCCTCGATTCAGTTTACGGTAGAAAATCGCCTTTTTTATGTTTATTAGGCATGTTGATACAAGGATCGAGGTTTCGAGATTCAAAGAGAGACAGCATTAGCAGACCACGCGCAACATAGCAGAACACGAGCGCACGCTTCGATGACGCGATGCGCGTGCTGAAAGCAAATTCTGGCTTGACCCGCAGAGTGCATGCGCGATGCTTCGAACAGCCCACGCTAGGCTACTCTGATAGTATCGGCGGCCACGCGCTCCCGCGTACTCCCTAAGCAAGCTCACCATTGTACCAGGCTTTTCACGGCCTGCATTCTGCACGGCGGCACTCGAGGTGTGATGGGCGGGTAGGCAGAGTCCAGTCCTTACGCATGCTTATTTAGCTGAGGCCCATGCGAAGGACCCTTTTTAATGGTAGTGAAACCCTTCCGCTATGGCGCCTATTTGCAGAACGGTAAGAAAAGAAAAAAAAACGAAAACAAGTCCCGTATAGACTCAAAAGTGGGCTCTCGCATGCTCGGGGGCAAACAACGGCGGCTCTGTTGACTGATGTGTGATACATAGGCCCCGCATTCTCGAAGAAGTGACGCTCTCATACGGGTAAATACCCAGTCGTGCGTATACACTGTAGAGCCAAGTTACGTAGTGCCCAATTCTGATGAAGCCGGGCGGTTCAGGCACCGCTTTGCACAATTACGGCGCGTAAAGTCGGTCGACGAGGGCAGGCGAAACCGTGGCGACAAAAAAAAGACATCCTGCAGAAAATCTGGAAACTGTGTTCTAATGCGTAAGTATCATTCTGTCTACTCTGCTGTAAAATGAGCTCCTTCCAAGTCACCTTCACTGCTATATACAAATGCGTTGCTCAGAAGACATTTTATTAGGGGCAGTCTGAGCACTCATATCAAAGTATGCAGGTAGAATGCATCCGTATGTTTGCACAATGTTCGTAGAACGTAGGCCTAAGTATTATACACAAGTTCATTGCCAGCGCATGCGGTGACACGCTTGTCCAGTGCTTGTCCCGTCGACTCCTCGTCCTGTGTTTTTATTTAGCACTTGTTTTCCGTCTGACGATGAACCAACACGCCCAAACCTTTTCCCTTCTGAAGAGCATGCTGTGACGCCTTGTTAAGTGTGGAGCTCTTTAGGGCCCGGGCTTGTTGTCGCGGCTCGTCCGGCGTCACATCATCACTCACCCAAAGAGAAGCCTCGAAAGGAAAGGCACTCCCTCTGGTCCGGATCGAACCAGGGTACACCGCGTTGCGAAGCTAATGTCTATGCAATTGCGCCGCAGAGGTTTTTTGTGTTTATTTAGTGCCTGGATTTGACATTACACAACACATTGAGGATTAACAGTGTAAAAGATCACACAATACATAGTGAGGCTGCCCAACTGAAAGCTAGCGATGTCATTTAGAATTCGCTTAATGTCATGAGCTCCCGCAGAGGCACACGTTACTCATATGCAAAGTGTTGGGGGTGATCTTTGCGTTGTGCCTTCGCCACGGACGCGGCCGTTGCTAGGACGCAAATAAGTACAGAGTAATATAAAACACGAATACAATCATGAATTAGGGCGTTAATAACCCAAAAATAAGGAAGAATACAATCCAACGGCTTTTCATAGGTTTTTCAGGGTCTGCAGCCCCCTCTCTTGTCTAATTTCGGTATCAACACCCGGCTGATACTGAAACTAGCCAATAGAAGGCTCCACAGCATCACTTGGCGGAAGAGTAGGAGCAACGCCGCCTGTATCAAGCAATGTTATACAGGTGGCATTGGCAAAATTAACAGCAGAAACACAAATACAAACTCACAATAACATAAGAGAAACACTGGAGAATCACTGCTGCGCCCTTCCAACAGCTTTCAGGTTGCGTCGAACTGCTTTACTTTTTGGGGTTTTTTGCCTCATCAATTATAAAAGTTCCGGAAATATAACTTTGCGTTATTATAACGGTTACACTAATTGACTTGGCCAATCAGGTATTTATTCTGCAGTTATTAACCATCTCTCCAAGTCATTGTGGCCCCATAAGGACTTCGATACAACGTGTGTAAATTTGCTTAATCACCCTTATCTATTGTGAAGGTACAAATCAACTCCACTGAATTAGATTAGAGCCGGAAATACCAAGTGACTTCTGCTTAAGTAACGGGGAGTATTCGTTGTTTTTATTGCTTAGGAGTCTTTCTCGCGTTGAATCTGCGTGTTTTTTTAATAAAACGGCAACTGCATTGCAGCAACGTGTCTCGTCCACAGTGCAGCATCGGAGCAAGGCTGGCACGGCAGCGCAGCCGTGCTACCTCCCCCCGCCCCCCCTCGCACATTCACACACACATTCACGCAAAAAATGCAAACGAACGAAGAAGGTGCGCCAGCTCTGTGAGGTGCCTTTCATCGATTTTTCTTGTAGCCGCATTTCACAACAGCGCGGGCGTCTAACCCATTCCTCCGCGCTCCACCAAGGTACAACCGAAACGATAGGAGCCGGGAAGCCTGGAGTGCTCCGGCGCGTCCCCAATTCGCAACAGCGTGACTTGGCATTCCGCGGCACCTTATTTACTTAGAGGAAAACGGTGCATACCGATGCTCTCGTATACCACCGCACTGAGTAGCAAATACTGAAAAACGCCTTCGCTGTTTCGCTACGCCCATTAGGGCTGTACCGCCACGTCTCCGCAGCCCCAGCCGCTACGCCGACCGACCAGGAGACTGAGACAGAGGTGTAATTTGATAACATGCGACCGGCGAACAGTAGCTCCGGCACTCTTCCCGCCTCTCTACGCATTCTCCTTCTTACATGCGTTGCCTGTCGAGCGCGACTTTTCAGTCCGCCTCCGTCTTGTTTTGCTATCTGGTTAGGATGGAGAGGATTTTTATTCAAGGTGCTACGTGTGGTCGCGAAAGGAATTGCCTGGAACGTTTCATCCCTTAAAACGTCAGCGGTGAGAGCTTGCTCGGAAGTGGTTGCGGAATGTCTCGTATCTTGAGTTGTGTTGTCGCCTCTGTTCAGGCGTCATTCATTCACTCGTTGAGGAGTTAATCAACCTCTACTGCTTATGTGTAGGGATGCGCATCTGCGGCACTCACGGCGGAAGGGTCGGAGGTGACGCAACGATATGTGCTGAAGGGCGAAGTAAGCCAAGGCCGGTAGAGACACTGTTGAAAACGTGGAAAACATCGCGAATTAACGGAACGCAGAGTAGAAGAAATACATACGCCGCTACTTGTACTGTGCGTCCCGTTAATTCGCGCTGTTTTCCACGTTCTTTACGTACACCAACCAGCCCACTTGCTTCCCGTTCTAAGAGACATTGTTGACTTTGTGCCAAATACCGGCACTGTTGTTATTGACGACGTAAAAAATACCAATGGTTGCAACTTGGCTTGAATAAGACTTCGACAGTTCGGCGCTAGCAATTGTTGGACATCACTAACGGGAGGACGCTACGAGGAGAAAAGCGAACAGAAATGCCGAGAGGTTAACCAGGTGTAGAGGCCGGTTTTCTGACGGCACTGGTGGATGGGGGTTCAGGGGGTAAAAGAGCGGGAGCTAGCGGCAGGTGTGTAGGCAAGTGAGAGTAGCGTGCAAACGGAAACGCGGAATTTTAATGCGTAGCATTCTTTTCAGAGTACCACCACAGCTAGGAGCGTGTAACGCCATGCCCTTCCACAAAATTGCAGATTTCGCGAAAGTACCAAATGTATTCGTTAAAATAACGGAAATGGAGATGGCAGGGTCGAACGAAATGTTGAAAAACTAAAAAAATAACAAATATATTAAAAATTACGTAAAATGTCGAAACGTATAACGCATGGCAATTCCAATATAATGTAGATTTCGCGAAAATTTCACCTGTAATCGTTTTAATTGCGTAAATGGAAAGAACTGGCTGAACAAAATTTTGAAAATCTAGAAAAATAAGAATATCAAATAATTACGAGAAATGGCGAACCGTGAAACGCTGTGAATTTCCACAATAATGCATATCCCGCGAAATTTCCAAATATAATCGTTAGGATAACGTAAATGGAGATAATTGGTAGAACGAAAGTAAAAAAAATAAATAAAAAAATAACGGAAAATGTCAAAACGTATACCGCATGGCATTTCCACAATAATGCAGATTTCGTGGAAGTTCTCTCTGTAACTGTTAAAATAGCGACCATAGAGATAATTGCTCGAACAAAAATGTGAAAAACAACAACAAAAATAAAATAAAAATGTGTAATATTTGCGAGGAAGGGCGAACCGTGCAACGCCCAGCATTTCCACGATAATGCAGGTTTCGTGATAGTTCCAAATGTAATCGTTACAATAACGTAAACGGAGATGATTGGTCGAGCAAAATTTTGAAAAGCTAAAAAAACAACAAAAATATCAAAGAGTTACGGAAATTTTCAAAACGTATACCGCATGGCATTTCCACAAAACGCAGATTTTGCGAAAGTCCCACCTGTAATCATTATAAAGCGCTAATGGACATTACTGGTCAGAGGAAATTTTGAAAAACTAAAAAAATACGAACAATATAAAATAATTATGGAAAATGGTGAACGGTGTAACGCCCTGCATTTCCACAATAATGCAAATTTCGCGAAAGTTCCAAATGTAATATGTGTAGTAACGTAAATAGGGATAATTGGTCGGGCCAAAATTGTGACAAACTAAGAAATAAGAAAAATATTTAAAAAATACGGAAAATGGCTGACCGTATAACGCATGGCATTTCCACAATATTGAAGATTTTCGCGAGAGTTTCACCTGTAATAGTTATAATATCGTAATTTGATATAATTGGTCTGACAGCATTTCGAAAAAAAATTGTCTGGAAAAACACTCACACTCAAGACGGGCGGCATAAAAATGCTACACATTAGTAGATTAATTCTCTGAATTTCTGCGGAATTTTTTCTTCAGTTAGCAACACAGTGGCGGAGAGGTACAGGCGCCGTCAGAAGTAATTGGAGCACGGGAGCTCTGGCCGAACCTCATAGAAACGCTGTGTAGCCGCATTGGGGGTAAACGAAAGGAGCAGAACACGCATGCACACCTGCGTACGGTGATAACCTATCTGTACGTCTGAACCAACTTGTCTTGACGCGGCCAGGAGCTTCATCGTAACACCCTTGTCTCAGCGATGGCTCTGACAGCAAAGACACTCCTGGCAGCGCCTCTCGCACCTTTTAGAGCACGCGAGCTGCTGGAGAAGCGGCGCTATCACAGGATCTGCACTGACAATTTTTTTTATTCAAATATTTTAGGTGTGTCTGCTATCTGCACCATCGCCTGGACGAGTATGCTGCGAAAAATGCTCTTGACCACATTAAAAGACGTGGTTTAAGGGTATAGATGGGCCACATAGCAAGAATAAGATATATTCTTGCTCCGTGAGATAGGCTATCGCCTTCGGAAGGTGCACATGCGTGCTATCCTCCACTCGCTTACCGCCGGTGCAGCTATGCGGCGCTCCGGTGTGGTTCGACCAGAGCTCCCGTGTTCCATATACTTCTCACGGCAACCTGTACATGGCTTCACAACTCGCCGTGATTGGTCGAGGTGAACTTAGGGAATCCCGTGTAAAGTCAAAGTGCTCGGTTCTGCAGGGCCACTGGCTGCTTGATGTTTCTTGTGATAAAGACGCAGAGGGAAGGAAAGGTGTAACGTAGTATACCCCCTTGTAGCTGCGTACAGCGCTTTGTAGACTCGTGGCAATGAACAAACAGGCAACCTAAAGCGGTGCCCAAAGCGTCCATGAGGTGAGCGTCAAAGAGTGTAGCTTTACTTTTTCCGGTTGCCGGCTAAGAAACACCCACTACCTTAGTCCGTGGACGATAACTGCCAAAAAATTAATGGAACCCCGTTGTATGGAATGGTGCAGCCTGAAATATTTAACGCGTATCCCTCGATGTCGCGTCTTGTGGATTCCATCGAACTGCGTTTTTCAGGTGAGCTCAAGGAAATGCATTTTCAGCTGCTGTGCCAATTTGTTTAATTGCCAGCTGCAGCCTGGCTTAGAATGCTTCGGCGGTTCCTTCCGGAGGACCAGACGTAGATTTCCCCAACATTCCGTGAGCTCTTGATTGTGGCAGGTACTATAGCTTCGGGAGACCAACGAGGCACACGTCGAAAAGGGTGGTGAGAAGGACACCACCTTGCGGCCTACTGTTCTATGGCGTGATAGATGTCCTCTCCGTCTCCGTTCATTGTATCCATAGCTCTGTCTTGAATATAAGCATGAAGCCGCTTTGCGCATATATCGGTCCCCCTGATAACCTACAATCGCCATTTCTCGTCTGATCACTTCTTGGGCAAAGCTTTCGAATATACACTGACGTCGCGAAATACACCTACGGTAATAACGTTGTTTTTAAAAGCCATCTGCGGGTGACACCCTCCGCTAGCGTTGTGGCAAGATCCAAGTGTATTATCGTTGTGACCAGAAAGTTTTTAACGCTGTTTCGATCATGGAAAGGGTATCCGCAACCATCACATTTTAGAAATTTCACAGTTGGAAAATCAGCTTGAGTTCTACGCTCCCACGCCCTCTCCAGCTACCATTTTTGAGCGTTCGTCTACGGGCACGGAATGCTCTGTGAGTTTTCGCTTTTGTAAGAGCGATAGCCTGGTCATACTAGGGCGCCCAAGAACAACGACGCTGCAGCGGTTAAGGGAATTATCTGGTGCACTCAATCTTTATTACGGGTCCCTAATCTAAGTGCCGTACATTCAATGACATTAAGGCCCATAACAACATTTGCGCAATATCCCGGCTTCTCTAACTAAGTCTCCCGGCTTCCCTAACTTCCCTGCTTCCCTAAGTAAAGCACCGGCAACGGAACCGTCCAAGTTGTGTGGCTGCGGTGTGCTAGTGATTCCTTTTTTGGTTTTTGTCCAACGTTGTGGTCCACCACGCCCATCGTAACGTCGTCAGCGGGAGTAGAGATCGTCCCGCACACTGAAGCGAACATAATTGTCCGAAAGCTCCCCAACGAGACCGACGAGCGAGCGCCGCATTAACGGTGGACTGCCGTTTCTTGAACTGCCATCCCTTCTGGTCCGTCGCAAAAAGCCACAAGTCCGATGCTGATGGCGCTCCCATGAAGCCGGTGTAGCGGAAAAACGACGAGAGGCAGACCTGGGCCATGGCTGCCCTTAGCGGGGACGATCACTTTACTCGCACGGTCTACACGACGATGGAGATTGAGTGGCGCATACCCATCGGGAGATTCAACAGCCGGCATTTATAGGCACAAAACTTAAGGGTCAATGCGCAGTGCCGGTTCACCATCGGCAGAGGACAGGAGGCCATTATTTTTTTTTTCTTGTTTTTGGTATGTTTATTTTTAGCTTTAGAGACTGCAATGGCCTTTTTTAAACCTTCTGCGCCGTCGAGGTTGTTGTCTGAGGTCAAACAATAAATATACGATGGCTCGTTAAAAAAAAAAAAAGGGTAGCAACGCTATTGTGGCATACCAAGTTTCCACAGGGATCAGGAATTATTGACTGAAAAAACAGACGCGAATACGAGGCCTGCCTGAGCAGATGGTCTTCTGTCGTGCGTCATTTCCCTCAACGATGCCCGGTTACGTACAACGAGGAGAAGAGCAGAGGGACAAAATGATGTGGCTTGTAACGATATCGAAACAAGCAGGGATATGTTGGTTACGAGTGGCCTGTTTGCTGGACTTCCTGCGCTGTCCATCGATTGTGTAGCCGTGTTAGTCCGCATCCTCTAGCGTCTTCTGAATCCAGGACAGAATATTTTTAAAATTTTTGAATTTGATTATGCATAGCTCGGTCCCAATAACGCAGCGTTACAAGAGGTGGGAAGAGCCAAGATGTGCTCGAATTACAATATTTCATGATAAATATACACCAGGGCTACCAGGCACGCACGAGTGAATGCATAGTTGGAATTATAACCATATTTACACCATTAATTCAGCGCCGAAATCAATAGACAGGGCCGTTTACGTATCTTTCCTCACCACAAAAATGACCGGCGGCCGCAGGGATTCGAACCAACGATCTCCTGCTCAGTGGTTCAACGCCTTAGCCACTGAACCTCCGTGGAGGGTGTGTGGGTGTGCGTGAAGCTATTGGTATATTTGAGCGATAACCCTACGCGGGTGTAGCGAACTTTAACGCGACAGGCGAAGTTTTATTCAAAAATTCTTGATTGTTTTATTTAATAATAGCTTGTTACCTTTTTACCACGGCTTCGCCAATCCCTTTCCTTAGGTAGAATCAGCTGTGTGAATATGTTTGCGGGACGATTGTACACAGGGTGGCACGGACGAACGGACAGACAGACAGACAGACAGACAGACAGACAGACAGACAGACAGACAGACAGACAGACAGACAGACAGACAGACAGACAGACAGACAGATTCACCCATCCAAGCTATCGCATTTTAACATGCAATTTTTAGCGTGCAACACTTAGCGTGTATTTAGTGTGCAAATTTATTGACCGTACAAATATGGCGTGCAATTATCGCATTTAGCGTGCAAATATCGGTTCACGCTAAAGATCCCCCAGGTGGTCTAAATTAATCCTTAACCATCCACTACGGTACGGCCCGGGTGTAGCTTGGGCCCGCAAAACGCCCAAATCTTCTGCCAAAAAAAAAAAAAAAAAACTGCCATGAGCCACTTTGCGGTGAAAGTACAAGTGCAATTTCAACAATTACACCCGTCCTCAACTAAAATGCTCCTAAGTTCGCCAGACACTGTGAAGAACACGTAGACTTCTTTGGTACCTAATTTAATTATTCGTACAAAATTAAAAATAGGCAGCCCATCATACACAACTTTAACACTCCAAAATATATGTTAATTGCGTCCAGCACCACAGATACGAATGCGCGCCTATTGTAGCGTGAGATACACTGGCCGAGGTTGAAGCAGTTTCACGTGGCTCCTGGAGAGCCTTGTTGCGCATGCGCGAGGAGCAGTGACGTCTCACGGCGCACAGCTGGCGCGGCGGAGCCGCCGCCGCCACGACTATATTGGATTGTATTGGATGAAATTGTATTGTATTGTATTGGATTGGATTGGAAATCATTTTAGTTAACAGCAGTAAGCATGATAATCAGCTAATCCTAGACAACCGAGGAATGCTAAGAAGAAGCAGCTGAACCTTAGCTCACGCTTTCTACATCCTGACATAGCCAAGCTAAGCCACTGGTATTTTTTTCTTTTGCTCAATGGTATCCAGAGCCAACGCTCACTCCCGTCACGGCGCACGTTTCTACTGAATGAGGCAAGTTGCCAATAACCTGATTATACATTCCTGCCTGCCCGTTTATGGATTTATTCTGATTTTAGCCGAAAATCAAAGCCCCTCTTGTAACCCTCCCACGAAAACAGTTTTCATGTGTATCTGGTGCTTTTAAGCGACCGATGTTCTCCGCCCTAGCTAAGGAACTCGCAGTGCAGACAGCAGTCAGAATGAAAGAGTACTATCAACGGGGCGCATGATACTGTCGATATTTTCGTAGCATCCAGTACTTTGGTGCCGGGAAATCGTCGTATACTGCCGGGCCACTAAACAGTTCTACTCCTCATTTCATAATCTCTCCCTTTCCCACGCCCCCGCCAAAAAAATCAATAATACTGTGAAAACGGAGAACGAACAGGAAGGCAATTACGGACGAGATAAATCAATACTCATTATACGGTGTATACCCCGCATGAGCTCATCAGCCATTAGACCACTCACAATAGCGGAGAAGCGGCGGCACATTACGAGTACTCGGCCGAAACGATGTTGTTCCCAGACATTTAGTATACTTTGCTGATGTCACCTTGTGGTATAGTTTAGTCGCAGTTTAGCGACGATTCCGCGGTGTTGTGCTCTGATGAACTAAGTGACCACAGCGGAATGACAGCGAGATCGGATTGGCATAATGACGATCATTTGAAATGGTTGTAATCGATGCACTGAGCGCCAACTAATGTCCAGTGCTCTGCAGCGGGAAAATATTTATCTGGGAAGCACAGAATGTGGGAAACCCAGCTTACGAAAACAACAAGCTTACATTGATCTTCCTAATATCGGCTTCTCCTCTGAACGAGAACGCATTGCTAGAAAAACGTTATTTTTCAGGAAGGGGCAGGGGGCGCTCTAACTCGTCTTATATCAAAATATGAACGCGCTTGGACCATTTTTTTAGGGGCGGAGCCCCTTAGGGGCTGGGGCTGCTCGCGCCTCCTGTCCGTCGTTGTCGTCGTCGTAAGTTGTTCGTCTCATGTAGTCACGGTGCTAAAACACCGGGATACTCGTTTACACCTCGCGCTAGAACGTACCGCGTACCAAAAAAAAAAAAAAAATCACCGGGACACTCGTTTACGCCTCGCGCTAGATAGCTTCGTGCTTCAAAGAAAACTGAGTTTTACAGCAAACCAGTATACCTCAACCTCCTATGGTTTCATCTCCGTTGGCAAAAACGCCAAAGCGCCAAAAATAAACTTATACAGTGCATGCTTCGCCCCACACCAGGTTTCACATTAGTGGAGATGGCCGTGGGATTTTTGTATGGGTTATTTCTATGCTGGTAACTAGGTTTTCGCAGCATAGAAGCCTGCTGCAGAGAGGGACAGTGACATGATACCAGGACCAGTCCTACAACCACTCCGCTGCTAAAATCATTGTGCCTTATAGAGAATCGTGAAAAATGAGAGCGTGAGGCACGAGGCACGAGCTTGTGAACATGCACCAAGAAGTAGCGGTGCAACAACGACTGCTGCTACTTTACCACGCCCTTCAAGTGAACAGAGGTTAAACTCCTATAAATTTTCCTTTGGGTTCTTCCTGGTCGTTCAATCGGAGCCAAATCTCCCTCGAGAACCACGCCAGTCCTGCCGCCACGACGCTCGTCGCCGATGCAGCGCCCAGTCACAATACCATCTGTTTGCGTCTTTAGTCCTTCTTTGCCGCTATTCTAGTATTATGGCCTGATGAAAAAAAAGGAATGAAAAGGAGAAGCGCGAGTTCGTCATGCGACTTTTGTCGTTTCCCGACACGTGGCCGGTAGATAGCATTGAATTACCCCGATGGCCACCGGGATCAACAAGTACCAGTTAATCTTGAACTCTCCCTTTTTGTCAGTTAGCGGCTCGTTATTTGGTTTCCCTGGTGGCCCAGCACTCCTTAGATTGTGCTTTCTCAGGTGCTGCTTCCGTGGCCGCTGTATTCGAGCCTCGTTGGCGACGTCGTTTCTTCCAAGTCACGCAGAAATAACTGTTTCCCGGAAACACGTGCCTTGATTTCAAAATAAGCTGAATTTTTCTGTCCAGAATAACTGAGCACCTGCGGGTTGTATACATTACAAATGGCAACTTCCACACTTAAAAGAATAAATACGTATTTATTTAGTGTGAGGATGGCTTCCCAACGCAATGCGCGTTAACGGAGGCCGCGCCACAGTGATTCGCAGTAAGAATCAGGCAATGGCCCCGGACTTCTTGCAGTAATAAAAATATCTAATAACGCGTCAAAGACAGTAATAGACGCTGAAATCTTATTACGCCATCATTCATATCTCATAAGCGTGCGTACAGTGAGAGAAAAAATGGCCGCGTATCTGCTCCTTTCGTTGCAACTGTCGACGAAAGACGATAGTCGACTGGCGCCCCTGCCAAGTACACACCTTCATTCTCTTTCCTACTCACCTCTCTGGCTGTTCCTCTCCCGTCTCGCTCCTCTCAAGATAGTACGCTAGAGATTTGCTCAGGTCAATTTAAATTTACCGCGTTTCGCTGCTCCAGGTCGGGTGCCGCGGCCAGCGCTGCCGTACGGCGGAGACGCACGTGAATCGAGGCAGCGTACTGCAATCTTTATAGAACCACGTTGTCCTGCTCCACGAGCGTTCCAAGCGGAACGTGGAACCCATCTGGTGGAACCTTTCGTTACTGTGGCCGTCAGATTTCTTAAATACCGCCAGGTAGCGCGAGCAACCGCAGACGACGGTTTTCTGAAGTTGATGAAGTATTTCATTTGCTATCGCAAAAACCAAACTTCCATAAATTTTTTATTAAAGGAACACTTCAAATGTCACTTATGTATTGACTTTCATGCCTTATATTTGCGTAATGTCTTGTTCTTGTTCAGCAATGTTGACAAGTGTGAACATTGCCACCGGACTTAGCCGTTAAATTTGGCTAAGCGCATACAAGACTATTGCGCAGCTTTTGTTGGGCCGGTTGGTTGAATCGAGTCACAGACAGACAGACAGACATACAGACAGACCAAAATTTCTGCGTTTAAGTAGCCCAAGAAAGGCTATCGTCATCTATCGTCATCAAAACAGTTGCACAAAAGCCGCTAGATTCTGTCGTGTGGCATGCTATCTCCTACGAAGATTTGCAATCATGTCCAAGGTTCACCGCCACCGCTCGACAGTCGTGAAACTGTTCCGGCGTCGTCGGCGGCATAAACTTTCTGTTCACGACACACTCCTCGCCTTCATGCGATCCTTTCGTTGCTTGCTTAATTACTGTCACGACAGCGACCGCTTCATCTTCCTGTCGCTCTCAAGGACCGACGGGTGGAGTAAGGACGCTAAGTTCTTCTTCCGCGCATGACCACCATCAATCAATGAAAAACACCGGATTTAGGGGATCGCCGCCTCTACTCTATGATTCCCTACTGCAGCCCCACCTTCGGTATCATCATCATGATCATCACCATCATCACCAGCTTATCTACGTCCTTCCTAGGCCTTGTTTCCAGTCGACTTTACTTTGTAGATCACGGTTAAGAGTGTCTCTCACGAAAGCCTAATCCTCCCTCATCGCGATGGGCATCATTGCCCGCGCAACGCCTTTGCGGCTGAAGTGGCCACAAAGATGTCGATGCCCCCAGTATTCACCAGAGAGAAACGTCTTGGATGTAGAATTAAGCTGATTGGACGGTGGGCTGTTCACGGTACTTTAGACGTCGGCCCCTACAATCAACTTCACAGAAGCCACCAAGCCCTTCCTCCGGTGTCGTACAACGATGCAGGTTCATACAAATCACCTTAATAGAATATAAGACTACAAGTGTACGTGCATTACCGCCCCCACTTCCCATTTTCGCATGCCATCTCTTTTATTCCCGGTATTCCCGCCTTCTAGTCCACGATAGCCAACTGGACTGCACATCTCATAAACATGCCAGCCCTTTTGTCGCGCTTTTCTCATTTGCTTTAACACAAGCACTGAAGAGAGTTTAGTGGTTGACCACAACCTCTGGTTTCCGTCCAGAATAAACAGTAATACATGGTCTCCGTGCCATTTTCAGCCATCTCCCGTGAGGAAATACGTAAGGCCACGTCTAACAATGTGTTGCCGTCTTGGGACAGGGAACAGCTACCCACAAGAGAACACATCGACTAGCTGTCCCACCAAAGAAGAAGGAACGGTGCATTTTGGCGGGTCATGGGGAAACGGTCGCCACCACTCATTGGTTGACAGATAGCCCCTAATGCACCCAAAGCGGGCCGCACATCGATGTAAAGACGGAGCAAAGAGGGCGTGTAACCAAGCTAAGCCAATAAACAATAAAAGCGGCCTAAAAACCGGCCTCAAAGCCTAATAAGTTGCGGGCAAACACTGCTTTACATGACAAGGCCCAAACGCCGCAACATAGTCAGCGGGTTTGTTTTAAAATTTGATGAAGCTGGAAGTAAGAGAATACAGGTCAAAGAAAATGGTGCTACATGCGTGCAAATGACAAAAGAGAGAAAGAAAAGGGCACAAGTGTCGAAACTCCAGAAGCCAACCCGCTAGTCCAATTCTCATGCAAGTGTCATCGCGCCAGCTCTAATCCGATATTGTGTCTTCCTCTAAACGCGGGATTCCCAGAGGCATCCCAGCATCTTCCCAGGGATCCGTAGAGCGGAAAAAATGCTCGCTAAGAAAAACAGAGGCACACATGGCCTCCCTCGCTTCCTTCCGCCGGAGACGCCTATTGAGCGTCGGCTGGGCAATTCCCGCCGAGCCAATGAAGGAAGTAGCGAGACCCGGGCGGCCACTTCCTGCCTCCTGTCGGCAAACAAACAGCGGAGATAATGTCTTCCCCTGGGAATGAAGAAGAAGAGCAAGAGCAATCCGGAGGGGGATGCTTCGACAAAATACCGACGACTCTCGCGCGACATCCGGGGGAAGTCTTTTCGTTCCATCGCAGCCTCATGTAATTCTCTGCGGACGCCATGCCGACCAATGCTCAGACGCGGTGTCAAGGCCGCTCTATGGCGACGGGGCACTCCGCTGAGCGGCACATTATGCAATATACAAGAGAAGATTGGTAGTGTTCGTAGATGTCCGCAAGACCTTTAATTTACGCTTACTTGATCGGTGAAGAGAGTGAATGAGATACATCCAGCACTCACACAAAGTGACGCCAGCACCGGTTAACTTATGCTTTGAGCGGTCTTGAAACACTGGCTAGATTGTTGAAATGCTAAAAAGTTAATTATTCAATTTTAGTTAATTAAGCCACCGACGTCAATAATTACAATCTAATTGTGTACAACTGGTTCTGAATATAAGAATTTCATCAGCTTTCTCGCAATTCTCAAACTTATTAAACTAATTAGTTTAAATCGGTATAATGGGAATCAGTAAGTAGCTCACATGCCGAATTGTTTCGTTGTCGCGCGGTGTTGTTGCCCCGAGCTAGCGCATCGGGATGGATAAGTTCCGCTGTCCAAACCTCCGAATGACGCTCCTCTCCATTTTCTTTGTGCCGACTCACGTGCGGGCTACAGCGGCGGAGTCCGCCGCTCTAGCCTGGCCGTCGCCGACGCTGCTGCGTTCGGGATGCCGCCCCGGCGAATTCCAGGTGACGGCAGGCAGAATTTCTGGTTTCACTATTTGTAGAGCCACGTGTGTGAGTTCAAGTGCGTCGCATAGGCAATTGTAGGTGTCGTTTACAGGTTTGCTTTCCAACTACCTTCACAGCATGGATTGGAGCCAATTTTTTCCCCGCACTCTGGAGTGGGCGCTGAAGTCTAGAAAAACTATGGAATGCTCCTCTACAAGCTGCACGAGAAAGCGCACTTCTGTTTACGTCGCTCTTCGTCCCAAGAGGAGAGATGTCGTGCCTTTGTGAAACGACATCGTTGTGCAGCAATTGTACTCAGCGCTGAAATTTACTGCCTTAAAAAAACAGCCGTACCGCGCGCAGCTCTCCCAGCCGCCTTATAACTGAACAAAGTTTAAAAACAAACGCATTTAAACAGGTTCAACTAACATGAACAGTGATGACACTGCCCATGGCAATACATAAAAAGGAAATGCTTTTGTTATATATACACACTCCATTAATTTCGCTCTAGCAGCATTTGAAAGTTATGAAATTGTCTCCGGAAGGCGTTTACAAAACAGCGACACGCACTTCTGGGACGAGAACCGCTTCCTATTGGCTCGCTTCTCCTTTATGTTCTGTCCAGTATCCCCGAGCGGGGGGGAGGTGGTGATTTCTCCCGTCATTTTGACTTCACGATCGTCCAAAGCGCTTCGGATCAGTATAATTCGGCCCAAGGTTAGCCGTTTTTGTAAGTAACTTTTCGAAAGCTTCAAAGAACCGCGCATAAGGGAGTAGAGCGCGCAAAGGAGGGATCCCGCAAGGCTTCTTGTCGTTTCTGTCACGTGATTTTCTGTGTGTGTTAGGGGGTTCTCCAGTTTCTACGCTGTCCCCCACGCTGTTGCTTCCCTGTTCATAGCGGTCGCGACGTTGCCGTTCCACCAGAATACCAATCGAGCGCAGTGCGCACCGTTGGTCAACGGAGGAACGTGCGCATTGAACTGCCGCGCCCGGCACAGGATACAGCGAATACAAATGCTAATGCGGCCACGCCAGCACCCGACAGGGCGCGATAAAAGGCGAGGTGATATTTAAAGCCTCCGACGGCCCGTCGAGCGAATGTGCGCGAACGGCAGTTTCCGGGCCGCCGTGTGCACTCCGGGGGAAAAGGTGGAGAGAGGATCTTATCGGTTTCCTGGCCTCGGGGTTGGATTTCAAACGGTCGGCCCGGTTCGATTTAAGTGCGGTGAATGTTTCGAACAGCGATGTCAGCTTGCGGTGCGAACGCGTTTCATTTGTGTTTAGGGATTTAAACCGGCGGAGCCACCTGTGTAGAGATTAATCTTGCTTGACGTCACGTCGCTAGCAAACCGCTGTCCCGCATCGCTATGCACCCGTTAACGGAGACGTTAAGCCAGGTCGCGTGTATAACCCGCAACTCTTTTCATTAAGACGTGGGCATAGCAACTGGGATAAGGTCGCCGTCCCCAAGAATTGTAAAGGCAAGAAAACACAGCCAACCGCATGGACGGGTTGCGATACTGCATTGTGCAGAAAGCCACAAGGTGCACAAATCGGCCACCGGTCATATCTGCATGCATGCGAAGCCAATGGGACGACCGTGGTAGAATTTGAAACCTCTCGATTGCTTCCACATGTTACCAGATGCAAAAACTAACCATTAACGCAGAGGCACTGTATCAAAAAATGGATTATGAAGGTGCTGTCAGCTTTGCTATTCAGCCCCTACCGGGTAATATCTCAATTCCTCCTTTCGTTTTATTTTTGTGAACAGATTTTTTTTTACAGAAGCTGACTGGGCAGGCCTGTTTATACCCCTCACCTCATTCATAATCTCAGGGCCGACGTGTGGTTGTTTACGTTTTTGGGGAGGGAGAGGAGGTGGTGGGGGGCTACAAGGTTCCTATGAACTAAAGTCGGCTTCAGAAAGTAACACCACAAAATTTGACACCCCCCCCCCCCCCAAAAAAAAAAAACGACGCCAAAATACAGAAACTCTGCCAGGATTAACCAAAATGTGCTTCAAATATACGTAAAAATGTGATGTCTTCCCACCGCCCGTACCTAAAAGACTAATGATACGAAATGCCGAAAAGGCTTAAGGCTTTCTCTAAGACACAATGTAAGCTTTCACGAGACTGCTGCTCTTTCCACAGATGGTGATTGTATTCCGTCTGTTGTTAGAACCGACAACGAAGAAAATAGTTTCAGCGCCTGCTGTTTCTTTGGAGCAGTGTAGGTTTAAAATGAAAAATATATTGCTGTTCCTCGTTTCCAACACTAAAAGTTGACTGTAGATCTAAGGGGAGACAGATACATGAAAAAATCGCGGTATATGAGAACAATCCTGCTACACGAGATCCATACTTATAAACTGGAGTAAAGACAATCTTGAGGAAAGACCAGCAATACAAGTGTGCGGCGGAAATTGCGGCGGAAGGAGCTTAATAAGTCATTTCTCTTGTACAGCAGAGTTGGGTAGTTAACTTCTAAATACCACAAGGTTGTGATGGGAAGAAATTATCGTTGGTTTTATTTAGGTTTTATTATGAACGAGAAATTACATCTAGAGAAAGGAGCTCCATGATTAATTATTACTAATTTAAACTTCGCCCGCTTTGGCGAATAATGAGCTCTTTTTCAAACTACGCCTACAAGAGATTAGCTCTTGTATAATATGCGGCTTTTAATGGAACTGTTAAAGTTTAGTCCCTGTATATTTCTGTTATAGTCGCACTATATGTTTTAAATTTAGAATGTTGTCAACTCTAAATCCATGTTTCAGGATAGGCTTGTATGCGGTGCCGTCTAGACGCTACCCAAGCGTGCCTCTATCAAAAAGGGCGGAAGGAATGACTTTCATGTTTCCAGTCGCTCTCGCAGCAACGGATGCATTGTTTCAATAACGCCTCCTATAATGCTCGCCATTCGTAGAGCACAACCTAAGGACTATAATCACGGATTATAGCTGTTAGAGGAGGTTAACCTCAAGAAGAAATTGGCAAACTATCTGAAAGAACGAAAGATCTTATTTGAAAACTCAGTAATATGAGACTACAAAACACAAGAATATTAACCCTGTAACAGCGGAGTAAATCAAACTGGCTGAGCGGTGGGACTCTCCTTCCTCTCCCTCCTCCTCCCTCTTCTTTCTTTCTCTCTCTCACCTCCATGATTACCTCAATAAGCAGAACAATCACTTCCATAAGCAGAACTACCATGACAACGCATTTCATACGGCCGCCAGCTGCTGCATGGTTGCAAAGTGCGTTCCCAGCACCGTTGCTTCGTGACTCCAAGACACGACGGCTGCAGCCTGGATTAAATGCTAAAACCTTGTTTACACTGCATGGAAAGAGCTTTGCACGACGTTCACGTTCCGTGCCTTATAGCGGCGCTAAACTGCGGAGCGGATTAGCAGAGTGCGTGCTCGCACATGCGGGCTCTTGGCGCTCGAAACGCCCTGATTAATCGCCCAACCGCGCCCTGGAGTCTGCACGCTGCATCGCGCTCGTACGTTTCCTACCGTACTCGTATGCTCCCGTAAAGGGTAAAAAAAAAGTTGACCCCAATTTAAGGCTGAGAACGATGTTGGGCAGCGGAGCCAAACAGTGTCCGACACGAAACACGATTGACCGGGTCGCAGATCGAAATGAATGCGAGAAACAAAGCGCGTTTTAGCGGCACGGCCCCTTAGTGGCTCAGGGTGTTGGCACCTCCTGTCGTCGTCGTAATCGTCGTCTCATGTAGTCACGTTACTAGAACACCGGGAAACTCGTTTACGCCTTGTGCTAGAACGTAACGCGTACTAAAAAAAAACACCAGGACACTCGTTTCTGCCTTGCGCTAAAACGCTTCGTAAAGCTTACGAAAAAAACACCGGTACACTTGTTTACGTTTCCACAAGTGAATTGCACATGGTAGCTCTTGCTATACGAATAGCTGAAAATGCTCTCTTGGCACTGCAATAGGGAATACTCACTCTGCTTTAACTAAGCTACCACCCAGTTGAGATTTAATTATCAGAGATAGGCTCTTTAACCCGGGAGCTTCTTTTCAATTCAGCGCACTCCGCACGTCCGCGATAGAGCCGGCTCCACGGCGTAAACGAGGAGACGGCGTCCACTTCATCAGACGTGCAGTCTTCAAGGGTCAGACGAGGCAGCTTGACGTCACAATTATGCCGCCGAGTCCCTCCTCGGCTACGCTTCGCTTGGTCGCCGCCACTGCGGCAATTTAAACCACTTTGGAGTCCGCTCAAGGACCCCTCCTCTCTGATTGTATTCGATTCACCGCTCGCCGCCCTTCGCGGTGGCTGAACTCGAGCGTTCGGTGCAGTGAATGTTTACGCCTCCGTGGTGACATTATTAACAATTCGAGCTTGGTCTATGGGGCACAACGAAGAGTGACAGTTCCCGGTTACGTTCAGCCTTCGGGCTCTGTTAGTTATGTAACAACTTGCGACAGACAGACACACAGACAGACAGACAGACAGACAGACAGACAGACAGACAGACAGACAGACAGACAGACAGACAGACAGACAGACAGACAGACAGACAGTTCCCGGTTACGTTCAGCCTTCGGGCTGTGTTATGTAGCAACTTGGGACAGACAGACAGACAGACAGACAGACAGACAGACAGACAGACAGACAGACAGACAGACAGACCCTAACGAGCGATGCCAGACCTTAGGTAGCCTAAAAAGAGCTACTGTTTGCAAAAAAGACGGAACCAAGCTGCAACTAAGCCGCAAAGCTGCAACTAAGTTGTAATGACAGGAACAAACAGCACTCCGCTCAATCCAAACGAACACCTTCCCTCACTTCTCCCGACTACACAAACTTTATCCAACCTAATACCCGAAGCTGCGCCCCAAGTGCAACCAAGTAGCCACTAACTACCCTACGGCAGCAGGGTGCAATAAAATTAACAGACACTCTCTGACAGAAGACCAGTGCAGTGAGGCCCTGTCTAGCGCCGACTACAACGAGCAGTGCCGAACAATCGCCAGAGTAGCCACCGGCGCCCTGTAGATCGGATTCCTGGACTAGGGGCATCCCCCACGTCATAAAAGTAAACGACTATAACGAAGTGTTATCTCTCTCTCTCTCTCTCTCTCTCTCTAGTTCTCTATATCTCTCCTTCTTTTAGGGGCGAAGCTCCTTAAGGCGTGGGTCTGTCCATCCTCGACGTATGTATGTAGCCACCTCTAGTTTAGTTCTTGGATTGTTTACTAGATGGCGTGGCTACCTCTAGTTTAGTTCTTGGATTGTTTACTAGATGGCGGTACTTGTATATGATGAAAAGATGCGCTTGGATTGTTTACTAGATGGCGTGGCTACCTCTAGTTTAGTTTTTGGATTGTTTACTAGATGGCGGGGAGCGTTGTAATAAAATCCGTTCGCTGTTGGCGCGCGCTCGGAGTCGCCCGATGGATAAGGCTGCAGATGTGCGAACCCGCCAGGCAGAAGCGCTCCGTGAAGCTGCGCAACGCCGCCGCCAAGATCCTGCCGTACGAGAGCGGGAGGCCGAAGCGTGTCGTCTGGCTGCGCGACGACGCCGCCAAGATCCCAGCGTTCGAGAACGAGAGGCCCAAGCGTCACGGCAACGGCGCGAGGACCCTGTTGTACGCGAAGCGGCACGGCTGCGGCGCGAAGAGGATCTCCAAAACGTTAGAGAACGGAAGCGGCGAGAAAGCGCGCGTATCGCAGGCAGACCCCGATGCAGGTGAGAGCTCGTGAGGCGTCTACAAAACGCATCCAGGCGAGCTCAGCCCCAAGGTGCCGACGCGTGGTTTAAGCGAGACTTTCTAGACGTTACGTTCGGACACAGATGTAGTGGGCGAATTTCACTGAAGAGTCACGGTTTTACCGATGATTTCCCCTCAGGAGCTTCGCCCACTCATCATCATTCACCCCGTGGATATGCTGTGAATTTTTTTCTCTTTCTTCCTCCTCTCTCTCTCCCTCTCTGTATCTCTACAGATCTATATCTCTCTTTTTCTCTCTTTCCTCTGCATCTGTCTTTCTTTTTCTCTCTTTTTCTTTCTTCCTCTTTCTCTCCCTCTGTCTCTCGATCTCTCTCTCTATCGCCATCCCTCTCTCTCTCCCCCTCTATTTATCTCTATCGCTCTCTCCGCTCTCTCTCTCTCTCGCTCTCTCTTTCTCTCCTGTCAAAGATGGTACGGCCAGCTCGGTTGGAGCCATCCCATTCTCACACAAACACAGGTCTGCCGAGAAAGATCAAGGACCCCCATTGCATACTACAGGACATGTCAGCCCTGATAGGAAACACTGTTTTTTCTCTTGGTCTGCTCTGACCTCGCGAATGTTCGAAGACTTCAGTGTTGGGAAAACAGTTCGGACAAGCTGATTCGGACCCGCAAGTATTGTGGAACGAGGAGCGTCGCAAGAAATAAATCAGACATTAAGCGACGCACTCGACCATTGTTCTAAAACTAATTGGTTTGTCAATAAAATCTAATAAAATATTAACGCCAAAACATACCGAGTAAGGAGTATGGCAACTTTGTCTCACCCGTAATACACACGGAATCATATGCCAACGAAGCGACCTGAGCCATAAATAGGTCAGGGGTAGAGCGACCCATTTAGCCATTTGTCAACAACAAATTGATTTTCTCGAAAATTTACATATGGAATCTTCCAGAGACGTCGAATTTGTTTTTTCGAACGACGCACGCCCTAGGAGCGCTAATTTCCTTGTGCAGTGCAAGTGACAGCACGGCAGGCTGCGCAGATGTACGCAGCAGTCTGCTGTTGTCAAGGCCCGTTGAACCATAACGTTTCTGGCTCAAAGGACAACTTCGGGCGTGGCGACAAAACTAGCTAAGAAGGTCGGCACGGCTCATTTTTGAAGTCTTTCCAATTTAATTATTACTTCCTCGTCATTAAATTTATTCAACCTTCATTTTAAATGGCTTCGCATCAAGTGGGCACTCTGAGACCACCGATCAAATCTACCACTTCAAACGGAGTCTCGACACTGGGTTAATAAAGCTCGCGCTCTCAAAGAGATGGGGGAAACTTCGCACACGATTGCGTGCGGTGAGCGCACTTCAAACACTCAAAGCCTGGAAGGCCAGAAAATGTGAAATAGAACAGCCTTTGAGTACTCAAGCGAGTGGTAGCGAGGGAGAGAGAGGATTCACTTACCAACCTGTCAAGTCCAGACGTGCGATGCCATCTCGAACCGTCGGGGCTATATTATATGGTACCAACACTGTATGCGCCACGAAGCCATTCATTTCGTGTCCCGGACTCTCCTTATCTCTATTTCTGCCACCCCTTATTTTTTCTTTGATAGTTTCGCTGCACTGTGATACCGCAATGGGGAAATCCGAAATGGACATAAAAAGGAAAAAAAAACCGACAAGGCACAGATAAGGATTGGCCAGTTGCTTGAGGTGCGAGAGGGAGACGGAGAAATAAAGAGTGCATAGCGGATTACAGGATGAAGAAGATGGAGGTATGACTATAGAGAGCACGTAGTTGTCTGTACTTTTTACACTTCATTAGAACAGATTAGCAAGACGTAGCCTGAGGTTGGCATCCGTCTTCAGTACTTTTAAATATTTCTAAGCTGCAATCCAGCTGTCCAGTCGTTGATCCGAAAATACGTCAGCATAGCGTTGAACTCCTTTGTGCCCGTGGTGGGTATGGGCAAACGTTATTGACAGCTGAGCTGTTTCATCATCATCATGAGCCTGTTTGTGTCCACTGCAGGACTACAGCCTCTCCCAAAGATTTCCAGCCACGCCTATCGAGTGCCAGCTGAGTCCATGTTTCCCTCCCACATTTTCGGAACTCATCTCGCCAACGAGTTCTCGGTCGACCCCTAGTGCGTTTGCGGTCAATTGGCAGCCAGTCTGTAAAACGGACGGTCCATCTGTTGTCTCTCATTCGCATTACGCGAGCAGCCCATGCCCGTTTCCTTCGCTTAATTTGAACTAGAATGTCCTCCACCTTGATCCGTTCCCTAATCCATGCGGCTGTTTTCCTGTCCCTCAAAGTGACCCCTAGCATTCGGCGTTCCATGGCCCGTTGTGCCCATCTAAGGCGACGAGATCGGCGGTAGAGACGAAGGAAAAGTGAGATGCCATGCGTTGGTGTGAGCTGAGTGGCTTAGGCCGAGCGGTATCCGTCCATCGCATCAAAAAACCTCGAAGTTTGAGAGAAAGTGGCGAGGAGGCAAAGGGCCCACTTCAAGAAAAAAAATGTAATTACGGAGGTCCCGGGAATCGAACCCGGAACCTTTACGCCACGAAACAGGTCACCTACTCACTGTGCCACCCCAAAGAGCCGAGGTGTGCGGAGTTAGCAGCGCCGGAGAACAATAACATGTGCAGCCAATTGGAAAGCACCGCTCAGTCATATATACAGATTCCTTGAGTGTAGTGACAGCCCCGCATTCTGCAAAGCCTCACAAAAAAGCAGTGCTTAACTTTCACTTTCTTTTAAACATCATGATGTCAGCCTACGGTATGGGCCTGGAAATCACAATTTGCTGCGTACCTGGACATTGCGGAATAGCTGGAAATGAGGCTGCTGACAGGGAAGCAGCTGCTGCAATTCTCCGGGATGATGTGGACCATACTTAAACCTAAAACCCCTCATCAAAAGAAAACTCCTTCAAATCTGGCAGAATCATTGGGATAAGCAAACAAAAAACAAGCTTCATTCAATCAAACCAACAATTGGCAGCCATAGTCCAGGAAAGTTACAGAGATCCGTTGAGGTTGCGCTTTGTCGACTAAGGGTTGGGCTTACATGTGGCACACGCGGACATCTTTTAAATGTTACACCACGTCCAAATTGTCCTAGATGCGGAGAGGCTCTTTCTGTACACCAAGTGCTAATTGAATGATGAGGACTTGAACCAGAAATACGAAGACAATTCGCAGATTTACACACAAAACACATACCACAACACTTAGCACACTTTCTATTAGACGAAGCAATTGTCAAGCTCAAAAATGTGTTAGCTTACCTTGCGGATGTTGATTTTTTAAAGGAAATCTCATATTATGTGTAATCGCAGCCTGCCCTCAATGAGGAGGACAGTGCTGAAGGCTTCTAATGTGATGCTCAGGTGCCCCGCCGTTTTTGCCTTGGCAAAACGATCTCCCCGAGGTACCCGGGTTTTGAAGGCCTCACGTACTCCCGCTTCCTCAACTGTTTTATATCCACTCTTCACCACTAACCATTGGCCCTACACACCAATTTTAGACAAGCACCTCTAACTGAAACACCAGCACTCCTCTTGGCGCTCTTTGGCCTGGTAGCCCCTGCGCCATTAAACCACACCATCGTCATCAACTAATTGGAAAGAAAGAAACGCTTCCCGTGATCGGAATCAAACCTGGGTCCCTCGCGTTATGAAGTCGACGTCTACCCGATTGAGGTATCATTTTTTCCTTATTCTTCCGTGTACTTACTTCGAATATCGAGTAACATATGTACAAGAACTATTTACAAATCTTGGCGCCTGATATAACTGGTGAAACGGGTAGTCAGGAAATCGGGGAACAAAACATTGACAACACTTCTTTTTAGTAGCGGGGTGGCGATACACACCTGTGCATAACGGGTACCAATCAGGTCTCAAATAATTTTGGTTCATAATAGCCTTTTAGCTTAATTATCGTCGCATTCCGGGCGCCGAGCATTTCCCTTGGGAACGTAGTGCGGCGTTGGTGTTGGATTTGGCCGCGGGTTCTAGAGGGTTCTACACATGCTCACGCTGCTCACTTTGGGAGAGATGTGAAAGTCTGCGGGCCAAATTATCCGGGCCTGCCAGTCATGGAGAACTTTCAGCGGCAACGTCACAAATAAATGTTAGGTGCAACAGCCGGGTCTCCGACGAAGGGAGAGCGGCCGCCAGCTGGGCTGTTTCTCCAGCCTCGCACGACTAGATGTACTTCCAGGGCGCGCTTTGCATAAAACAAGCTGTGCAAGATATGCTTACATAATAAATATCCAAGAACCATCTACGTCGTTTAGACTCAACGTAATGAGGTCCAATTGCAGCTGCTCCCGCCTGCCAAAAACGTAAACCCACAATCAGGCGCCGATCTATTCGACCTGCCCTGTCTCCGATATCACCAGTACCTACCGCGAAGTGTTGACCAGTTTAAATGCGATAATCGTTTCCAAGAGAACCTTTTTGTTCTCCTTTTTCTGCTTTTTAGTCCTCTTTAGAGGGTGGTAGCGAAATATAATAGGCAACACCTCAGCCAAATTCAACACGGTCGTCCTCATTTTAACGTGTGAGGTGATACGCGATTCTAGCCTGTAATCCGCTTCTTTAGCTACAGGACCATCGCTTCACATCAAAAACGAGAGGGAAAACCCCACACGAATCCCACGATGATCAATTTGGCGGACCCCGCAAATGGGGCGGTAGAAGAATGGATCGACGACTTCAGACTGGAGAACAACTAATAATAAACGCTGCCGATATTGATGTCTTCAGCCCGCTGGAAAGGAATCCGGGTACTTCCTATAGGTCAATAAACACACGACATAAATTATTTGTTGACACCGGCTGCCATAGGCACCAGCGGTGGTCCTCTCGGTTACGTAAACACGCAGAGCCGACGTTCCAAGCAGCCGCGAGCTAGAAGAGAGGGGTAAGAAAGATGGGAAAAGGGAGACCAAACGGCGAGCTAAGGTTAGCAGCTCCTCGAGTTCAAAGCTTTAGCATTGTGTCTGCTTAGAAGGTTCAGCCTCCGAGCTCCATCATTTTGGATAGCTACTTTCGGAAAGTGCACCCAGAGGAAACGGAAGAATATCTAACCCGCTATGACCCCCATACGCCCTTGAACCGGTGCCCACAGGCTCCCCCCGCCTATGCGGTGTTGCCAAATCTTTCATATCGCGCCATCAGCTAGAACGTCGGAAAGGCTCTCGTAGGCGACCAGCGCCTCCTGAAAGTACAGAGGAGAGGCCAAGATTGGTGCCAGAAAAAACAAGGAGAGGAAGTGGGACTTCTGCTCACTTCCTTCCGGAGGAGACGCCAATAGCGCCGGGGCGGAAGAACGACCCTCGCCGAACCAACATGAAGCGGTACGCAGAGCGGCCGGGTATTTATTGCTTGACATCCGGAAAAGGAAGTGCACGGGAGACGTCGTTCGTGGGGACGTGGTGGAGGAAGAGGGGGGAATTGATGTACAGGAGCCCAATACGTAACAGCAGATCTGGACTTTCGGGACTTATCTGGGTTGTTCGCACACTTGTGCTACAGAAAAGAATGTTGTCTGGCAAACAGCAGGATTCCTTATAGACTAGCTGCCAGACCTCACGAAAGAAATACATGCCGTGCGTACCTTAGGATCGCGTCTCTCCGCATTGTGTTGGTGGGCTGCGGGGAAGAGGTCCTCGTGGGGAAAGGGATGCAAGATGACGTTCCTAATTTAGAGGGAATCCACTGTTGATTGAATTGAGCCCAGTTGAGTTCGGTCCAAGTGAGTTCTTTTCTTATAGACGTTTACAGGGTCGACATTTCTGCAAAATATTCTTGAAGCAAAAGTGCTTTCCAGCTGACCGAAACTGCTGCCAAGGTGGCAGCTGCAAGACGCCGGCAGTTCGTCTTTCTAAAGTGTACTCGTGTACGTATAGCAAGAACAAATAGTTAATTGTGGACCTGATTGATTGATTGATTGTAGGGTTTAACACGCCTACGCAACGCAGGCGATGCGCGCCGTAGTGGAGGGCTCCGGATTAATTTTGACCGCCTAGGGATCTTTAACGTGCGCCGAAATCTCGTACACACGGGCAAGTGTATACCTAAATTACACCCTGACGCAAATCGAGAAATTGTATATGGGTTCACTAAGGAAGAAACGAGTCTTAACGCCACTATGTTTACTTAACTACCCCACCCCCCCCCCCCCCCTTCCCACCGATGTTAAACAAATTATCGGGACACTGAAATATTTGTGCCTACTTTCTATGTGAAAAAAGCTTGGCGTGCTATTGTCACGGGTATATTTTATACACGCGTCTGCACGCCGACTCAGCCACCACGATATTTTATCGTTGGAAATCAATCTTACCACACTTTATTCAATCCTAAGAAATGTTATTTCCTTTTTACAGTGTTTATTCCTCCATAATGTGTCCTAATCCACTTTGACCCACCGTAATCAAACTTATATTTTACCTTCATCCCTTTTAATCTTCCTAATTTCAATTAATCATACTTAATTCCACCTTAACTGTGTTGTCACTGCACTGTCAGCAGAGCGTAGGCTGGGTGCAGTAAAAGCATAATAGGAGACCATCGTGATAAGGGCTGTAATATATTTCCCATAAAACATCGTGTTATGGCCATGACTGGTCTCAACCCACACCATTCTCAAGGAAAACCAGCTTACTGCATATCAACATGGTTGGTAAACGGAATAACCAGAGTGCGACTTGAGCCATTGGTATTTTCTTGAAAACCGAAGCTTGCTTTATCAGCATCAAGGACGCACAGGCTTCGAAGCTGGCAGAAATAATAATTCTGTGTACATAAATATAAATGTTCTGGCTCTTGGAGGTCAATTAGGGGCCAGTCCTGGCGTTCACAAGCAGAGAGTTTCATATTAATAAAAAATAGAGGGAAATACCGCGCCACCGTCTAATGGAGCCGCGCTTCAGCGAGCGTTCCGTCATGTACCGGGCAGGCACGTTTCACTTTTCCTTGGCATGACTAATGACCGGGCTTAGATGTTGCCTCTGGCTGAAAAAAAAGCAACAATATTTCTGCAGAAGATTATTTGAATTTGTTTTGTTATTTTAAACTTGAAGGTCCGAATAGATTTATTGCCAGGGAATATTTGAAAGCTTAAAAAGGAAAAAAAAAATGTTCCAATTTTTTGTTGATTTTTGCTTCGAGACAAAAAAGAAGCCATGTGGCTAACCAAGCCAAGTAGGCGAATAAAGTCGCTAGCCGCAATGGTTGCCGTCCACGACGGCCAGTGACTGCAGCGCCAGATTTCCCTCTAGAAAATATAATAGTATGCAACTCTATTTTCCCAAGTACGACGCATACAGTTCATTCTGACAAGTGAAGCCTCCCATTGTTTTGCATTCACACCAGGAAAAGCCCACGTTTATTTATTCACATTCATTATGCGCGTGTGTCTGTTTTATTGGGTCGTGCCTATTACAGGCCCTGCGCGAACTCCACTACAGGTGAAAGTAAACGAAACAAACACCAACAAGCTTCAGAAGGGCCAAAATACGCGTACCACTTTTACTCCTTGCGCAGCCAGGGGCCATAGACTTCAAGCTATGGTGCCGTACGCCTGTTTTCAAATAATGCCCTGCACTCTAACTTTAACTGTGCACGTAATGACGATAGGTATCACGAAAGAAGATAGTCGTTATTTTAAGTTACCAACGCTTTTTTTGAACAGTTACGGTCAGTTAATCCGCATGTTGTGGGCGATTTTCTCAATTAGGTGACAAACACGGTGGCCCATAAGCCTTTACTTCATTAAATACAGCTCCGCATCGCCTTGCTTTTTTCACCTCGGCTACAGGCGCTTGCATTGAAATGTAGACATTTTGCAAAGCATGTTGTTGGGCTAGTTGTTTCATATTCATACTTAAACTTGCGCATTCGGACGGGACTTCTTCGGTGTCTTCTCCTGTGTCTTCTTTTCCTTGTCCCGTCCGAATGTGCAGTTTTAAGTATGTAGACAATTTGATCGCGTCTAAAATCTACGCCGGTAAACGACATCAGTCGTTTACTTTATGTTCCTAACGTAAGGTGATGGGTGGCGCGAAAGAAAAATTCAGGGGAGCTTGCACTTACGCGCAATGCTGGAATGGCGAAGCGGTTGTAGCTGAGCATTGCCAAACACATAGTTAAGTTTCAGTATCATTGTTTATTTGCATTGTCGTAGTGCTAGTAATGGTCGTCATATGCATCGAAGAGGTCGTCATGGTCTTCGTGGCGAGCGGTGGATGCGAAGTCATCCTCGGCATTGTGGACTTCCACGAGCTCTTCGTCACTGACTCGAGGCAGCGGTGGCGGGATCTGCAAGTCGTCTAAGGAAGGAGTGGCACACGCGTAGCCATGTCTCCAATTTATCCATAATGGCTTCTAGAGAATGCTGCGGCCGCGATGACCACTCGCAAGCAGGGTGTCTGTTCATCTTTAGCATTAGCGCTGGAACTTTTTTACATGCGCGGTAGCGCTTGACGACAGCGCTGGAGACATTTTTTTTTGTTAAAGCCGTTAAGCGAACCGCGGGCTCGGCGGTCTCCGCGAGGCACGCGCTCATTGAGCGCTGGGCATTTTCTCCCTGCAGAAGGTTTTTGTCAGTTTTTTTTTCCACAAAGCCATTGCGCGAACCGGGGACCCGGCGGTGGCCGCAGGGCACGCGCTCACAAGCGTTCGCCTTTTCTTGGTATTTTTTTTCCTGCAACACTGAGCGTACGGCTTGTACAACAACTCTACTGTTAAAGAAAGCGGTACAAAGCACGTAGCAATACAAAACTATGCCCTAACGGGCCGGCTCAAGCGCTAGGAAAAGCGGGGGAAGAAAAACACAGCGGGAAAGGGGGATAAACTACTGAAGTCGGCCGTGTGCCGTCTCATAGGGCGCAAACACCTCACCATGCCTTCCCGCTCCTAAAGCCCTTTCGTCCCCTATCCTACGGAAGAACCGAAATATCGAGATGAAAAATCGATGCTCGCCGCTGCAGTTCAAACAGTGGTCCGACGAAGATCGCTCGCAGAGATGAAATCTAAGGCGGCACTACACATAGGTATCAACGGCCGATTCACACCACCGAACATCAATGCCAAGGTTGGTCGTCACAGCTTTCCTGCTACGGTTGGAATTTAAACACCTACAAAAGAGGAATGTGCATTGCATCGTGGCTTCTCAGGAAGTTACAAAGCCAAGAAATTAACCAGGCATTTTTATCCAGAGGGCCTGGAGGTTGTACAGTTAGGGGTTATGCTTGACTTCAGCCCCTCCATTCCCTCCTGTCTCCTCTCGGCCCTGCCGTGCCTCTATCCCACCGTGTTCATTAACCCTCAATACTGTCTTACTTTTATTTGCACGCACCCCTTTTTTCTCCATAGCTTAATTCTTGCGACAAGCTTGCTTTCGCTGGAATACGCAAAATGGGTGTCAACAAAGGTGTTCTGAGCTCCTGTGTATAGTTCGGATTACAGAGGGACCCGCAATGGAGGCACAGTTAACAAAAAGAATAATAAAGCCTTAGCATCACCAGAAAACAGGTTTCGCGAAGGGAAGAGGCAAAATTACAGGAGAAAAGAGGAGGGCTTTAGCGCTGACTCAGCTAGTGAAGTACAAAAATTAGCGTGAAGCATTTCATAGCATTTGAAACTAAAAATAATTTGCACAATTGTTTAACTCACTTCTTCCCCTTTGTGTTTTATATTTATCCTTGTTAACCTTCCCTGTGTGTTGTATATATGTTAATGTCAACGTTCTCCACTATCCCCCTGATCCTATGTACTCTTTATTCCCTTTCACACGTCCCCTACACCAGTAGGCAATCTAGTGTCCACCCCTAGGCGAGACAATTTACGCCTATTGGTGGATCTTCCCATTCCCATTATCAACAAATGCATACATACATACACACGAGAAATTTTGAATGGAAGAGAATAGGGAATCCGAAGACGGGAACGGCTGCAGGAGCATGGGAGAGACTTTCTCCTGCAGTGGACAGGAATATAGCCACGATGACGGCGACGGTAAGTGGTACGAAGATAATCACGAATGGGAAGTAGGCGAATATGATGGTGTTATGATGTAATAATAATAAATCAATGATGATGAATATGAATATGACAAGTAGTAGAATAAGAGTAGTAGATTAAGTAGATGGTGTGATGGTGATGGTGATTAAGAAATAGAATACTAATAAAAAAAGGTTATGATGATGAATAACAAAAATGTACTGACGAATAAGAAGTATATGAATAAGATGATGGCGTGATTATTATTATGATGATGATGGTGAACGCCAGCCACGAATCTCGTGATGACGGTCAAATGTGAGTGAAACGATGACAGGTTTCAGCAGCCTGAATATGTAATGTAAATAGCGCTCAGAAGATACAACAGAATCAGACAATCCAACGCCTCGTTACTTCTATAATAAAGCAAGCAGCTGTCCAAGTAGTTCTAAGAAAAAAGTGAATATCGCATTCCATGGGTGCCACTACAGCAAAGAGGGTTCATTCATACGAAACATCCGCTTCTTTTCGTAAGAAACGAATAATAAATATCTTGAGCCCCTGGTGTTCTTTTTTTGCCGTTAGGATTTACCTGTTCGCTTGAATGCAATTTTTTTATCTTTAGAGTTTTCAACGCCAAAGTTACAGCTGGTCTAGAATCACGCCGTAGGGGAGGGTTCCGGATGAATTTCAACTACCTAGGAATCTAACGTGCAACGAAATCGCACCACGCGCCTGTTGAAGGCATTAAGGATTTTGTGAAGTCGTTGTATATAAGGGCGTTGATATGATGTTCGTCGTGGTTGAACATTCCGACTGCGCCAGCGACATGAAGCGGTAGCAGGAGCAATTGTCTACGGATAAAATAACCGTGGTTCAAGCTCCGTGTTTTCTACCCACTGAGCGTAGATGTGAAGGACACTCCCAGACAGTTTAGGGACAATTACAGGGACATCATTTCTAACTTAGTGTAGGGACGTATAAACACTACGATCTAGCCTAGGGAGGGACAATTACGCATTGTCGAAAGGCCACGTTCGGGAACTATGTCTGGTGCGGTTGATGAAGAGTGAATATGCAATGATTCACCATGTAATTATTTATTATATCGAGGGCAGTCGTCAACCTGTATGAGTCACTTCAATACCTTCAATACATATTGGTGGGGACGTGGCCATCAGCTGGGAAAATGATAGAGGGCGACCTGAACGCAGGCAGCACCATTTCCAGGCTCTTGCAAGTCCGGGAATGCGCCTAGGGAAGAAAGTGCAGCTAACGGAAGCGGAGGTCACCGGCCTCTACCTCAAGTCGCGCGAGTAATTGCCTAGCCGATGCTGCTTGCGCTGGAGACCCTGCTCAAGATCTGCTGCGACATCCACGGTCAGTACACGCACCTCCGTTGGCTGTTCGAATACAAGGGCTTCCCTCCGAAGGCCAACAACCTGTTACACAGCGACTGAGCGGGCCCGGGAAAGCAGTCCATGAAGGCAATCTGCTTCCTACTGGCGTACAAAAGGTATTTCCAAAAGAACTTCTTGTTTCAGGGCAACCCCGAATGCGCTGCTATCAATCGTATCTGCGGCTCTTCCGGCGAGTGAAAGCGCCGCTACATCAAGCTCTGGTAGATATTCACCGACTGCTTCAGCTGCCTGCTCATAGCTGCCATCAACGATGACAGGAACTTCTGCTGGATAGGGGTTACTTCCTGCCGAAATCCAGTGAATGGAGCTGGTCAGAGAGAGAGAGAGAGAGAGAGGGGAGAGAGAGAGAGAGGGAGGCAGGGAGGGAGGGAGGGAGGGAGAAGGCTCTTTAATGTGAACTGAGCTGGTCAGGCGCATCATGCAACCAATAGACGTCTTCGACACAGATCTTCTGGGTCGGATCCGGACAAGGACGCCCAGGGCCGAGGTGAGAGTGACTGCGGCGCGCATATATTTTGTGGGATGGCATGGTGGACATGCTCCGCAACAGGCAGGACATTGAATTAATATGTAGAGTCCACCAGGCGGCGAAGGGCAGGTTCGAGTTCTTCACGACGCTCCAGTTGGTTTTCCGCGCACAACTACCGCGGCGAGATCGACGAGACACTCATATGATGTGCGATTTATAGATCCTAAAACCCTCAGAAAATAAAGAGAAGTGCCATCACGGCTGTCTCAATTCTAGGTGGCTTGTCCAGCCACCACGGGAAACGAACAAATAAGCGGTATTGGGGGTTGGTTGGTTGGTTGGTTGGTTGGTTGGTTTACTCAGAACACGAAACATAATCACGCGTGGGATTGGCCGAGAAGCTTTGAACCTTATCAGGACGTGACCTATATTATTTTAATTGCCGAAATTAGAAAAGAAAATATAGAACACAAAACATTTTTTTAGAAGATGAAAGTAGAGTCAGAAAAGAATTAAACAAATGTGAACGCGTAGCTGACTAGCAAGGAAACCAACCTGTCGCCGCAACATAAGAGTGAAGCGCAAACACAACATCCCTGTGGCAAACTCCCAGGGCGGAAGTGTCTAGTGACAGAACATCGTTAGTAAATAGCCGAAGGTGGACCCGATTGAAGGTTGACTCCAGATTCGTGCGCCACATTGGGGCGAAGCTGCGGCAGTCAAAAAGAAAATGTTCTATATTTTCAATTCATCGCAGAAAGGGTATTGCGGAGATGGAGCCAGGCCAATTTTATGAACATAAATATTTAATGGGGGAATTTTACATCAACGATTAGTGATTTCTACTTCGCGTATCCTTGAGTAATAAAACATTGGTTTCTATGAGTGTCAAAGGGGGTCATAATACCCCAGAAGAGAGAAGGGCGTCTTGCCGTTAAGTCTGGAGTAAATGCCCAAATTTCACCCTTAATAGAAAGCTGTCATTTAGACATCGCACGACCAAGGGGCCTCCAAGCGACAAACTGACTAAGTGATCAGCCACTTCATTGTATGAGATTCCTGCATGCCCTGGAACTCACACTAGCCTAATCTCACGAACCTGAAGAGGCACAAGTGACCGGTATATGCAGATAATTGAAGGATGTTTTTTGGATGTAATGGGGTACACACAGAGAGGGAGTAAGAAAGAATGACGACATCTGAAAATCTCTGCTGAAGTTTTTGAAGAGCCGAAATCGTTGCCATTAATTGTGCCTGGAAAATAGGAGTATAGTCAGGTAACCTAATTGAAAAGGACCAATCGAGGGTCTGAGAGCATATTCCGACCCCAGCCTACTCGTCGCTTTGCGATGCATCGGTAGGAATGATGATATGCGAATGAAGAGTGGTCAAATGATCCTCCAGCACTTCATTGAGGATTCGGGCCAGCAACAACTTTGCATTCGAGGGGAAGATATCAAAATTTACTTCCACGGACGACACACTAATACAAGGAGGGGGGAGCCAAAAAAGGTGTGCATAAAGTGGCTGAAGCCATGACTCTACGAGATCCAACTGGGGGCGCTGGAACCGCGGCCACTGAATGCCTTGAAAAAAATCAGGCCTCAGACGGAAAATAAATTGTGCGTCGTTCAGTGGGCACTCAAATAAGTTGAGAAAGGTCAATACGGTCAATAATTGAACTGTATGTTTCAGTGAAGGAAATCCTGCCTCAAGGTGTAAAAGGGAGTTAGCGACCTGGTCATCGGCCAGAACCTTTCTTTGCTTTCTCTTCTACGTGCTACAGTACTTGCCAAGCGATGATGACGATGATGTTATTTATTGAATGGCACATGCGAGATAATGGGATCGTCCATTACGGTTCATCCGTTTGGCTTTTCACATACCTTCCGTATTCCACGTAACGGTAGGCCATGACGCGGCGGTATAATGTTTTGTAACTAGCGCAGTAACAATATTATACATCCAAGAATCATGTCATGACAATTGATTCATCTCAGGTATCAACGCAATGTACTCAGGCAAAACGAACAAGGACACAGCAATGAACTTCTCTTGTTTCATTCGCCAATTTCCAGCCCAGAACACAATCTTAAGGACACGAGTATCTAGTCATTAGTACAATGCGGCCAGAGAAGATCTTTTTATCGTGGAGAAACAGGACGTCTAAGCCGGCGCGAATAAGAGATACTAGAAGCGGAAGCATGAACTTCCTCTTAGGCTGTTCCGTCTTCTTTTTCCAATAGTTGCCAGCACTACCCTAACAGCCAAGGTCAGAAGGAGGCGAAAGACAACCAAAAAACTGGGGAAGCGGATATACCTCTAGGGAAGACGAACAAAAAGGCTTGTCTGGCGTTCCGCTCATCACAATGACCCGGAAGTGCGCGTGCCTTTGGGCGCGTGGAGTACATTACACACACTTGTTTTTTGCTTTCTTATAGATAATAATCCTCGTTTTATGTATTCCTTCTTTGTTGCAGGCGGTTACCCTTTTCCCAATAACGCAGAGAATTCCGAACGGTGTGCAGCTACCGGGAGAATAACATTTACACCATCCGGCCCTACCAGTTCTCCGCTTCATCAGCTTGAGACAACCTATTACAGAAGCACGTCTCTGGCACGGGAGGAACAAAGCGTCGAATAGAGGGCGCTAGCTTTGCGTACACCGAACGTACAGACCACGAGACATGGCACGCGTAAGAATAGTAGTATGTAGAAGCTCGGTACAAGAAATAAGCAGGTAAGGATTAAGGCGAAACGCTTTGATCCCGCCGGCTTCATAACGCGTGGGACCCAGAGAAAGTTGGCTTTTTTTGAAGGACGTATTGGCGTACAACGGCATCAGTAAGAACCCTTAAAGGGGTCCTGAAATACCTTCCGCCGATGCGTGGATGCACATGTAACCAAATAAAGCAATGTATTAGCAATCTCCTCCCGCAAGAATTTTGTTGAAGCGATGAGTATTAGCTCAGAAATCGGAAATCAAAAACCGCGCATTATCGTCGCGCCGCGTTTCCTCCTCCTTTCAACTTACTCTCCGCTGTTGACGGCGAGCGAGCCTTCCCTCCCATGATGCTGCGCTCCCCCGGCGGTGACGTACTTCCGCTATTGCGCTGCTCACACAGCTGTCTGCTACGGGCAAGCTTTGTTGACACCATGAATTTCGCACTCCGCTCAAGGCTGGAAAAGCGAACGAAAAAATTCCCCCGCATTTCCCCGAGGGGGAGAATGTGAAAGTGCGAATGCACGGTTGTCGGCCCGCTTGCGGCGCTTGCGCTCGGCCCCCGCAGCCCACCGCCTCGCCGCCTTCTCTTCCATCTCTTCCATCGGGTTTGTAGTATCACGTGTACACCACGCAGTTATCAAGCCGCTATAACGCCGCTGAGTCGCCAACGCACGCCGCTGACGACGTAGTTTGAATGCGTTAAAGATATAAGGCGCGTTACTCACACTGATATCAGCGTGGCGTCCGTGGCTTAGTCGGTAGAGCGTCGCGCTGCGGCCGCAAAGTCCTCGGATCGAAACCTCGCGCCGGATGCTGTTTCTTTTTTAAATATAGAGGAGCACTGCGGACGCCGCCGCCGCCGACGCCGCCGCCGCCGCCGGCGGTGGATGGTTTGGGGTCGCTTATAAAGTGCATTCGCACTTAAAATCTGGCTCCATGTGTGCGGCGGCCTGGCCTTGCCCTTTCCGGGTTGTACGTTGCTGCAGAACTTTGCTATCGGCGGCACGCGACTTTTATCGGCGCCGAACTCGCAGCCGCACGGGGAGGATCCTGCGCTCGCTCCCTTGGATGCACAGCGCACTGTTTATCCAAAAAGCGCCGTATCAGATGTGGCCCCGCTGGTGCCGGGTCTTATTTTGTGGCGGTGGTAATTCCTGCCGGCGGCATGTGAAAAAGACATTTTAAACCGATGCAGAACCCGTGCACAAAACGCCAGTTCAGCTTGGGGCGACGCGTGGTGGAGAGCGGCAACGTTGGCAAAATATGCTCCGCCGCGGCTCTGAGCTTTCTAGCGCTGGAGCGAGCACCATTTCTTTGACAATATCAAACATCGGTTGCCCTGGCAACAAGGCACAAACCGCTCTAGAAGTCAGTTACGGTTGCGTGATCCCGGTTCAGCTTGGGGCCCCACCTCGCGGCATATGGGCACTGCAGGCATACTACTCACTCCCATTTGGAAATGCGAGATGCTTTTGGCATTACAAGAGGCGATGGTGTTGTGTTGTGGACGCCTTTGTTTCGCGATGAAATGCGACGTTGTGCTTCTGCGGGTGGTAGTGCTTCCCATGGTCTGGATTATCTTTCTCAAGCGGCGTACGACTCAACCTCGCATGGGGTATGTGCAGTATGCGTGGCTAAAAGCCATCTCGGCTTGTGCGGCAGAGTTAAGTGGCTTGCTGTTCGTCCCCGCAAACCGCGCGCGAGGTGAGTGCCGAATTTACGAGGGGCAGGAGGAGGCAACCCATCGTCTGTCAATCGCGGTTCGGACTTGCAACGCATATTGTGACGTTGTGTTCGTTCGAAACGCATCTCTGGATTGTTTGGAAGTTGAATAAAATGTATGCGTCAAACCCGGGCATTCGGCTCAGGGCGTTCTCTGCGATTGCAAGAAAGAAGTGCCACGGGGCTTCAACGCTTTCTTTATGGAACGTACTCAAGTAAGAGAATATTCATGTCGTGTTATGGCCCTGTTGCATTCAGTACAAACGGTTAAGCGTTTGTTTACATTGTTTCGTTTGTCGTAAAATGTCCAAGCACTCCGGCACTCCGCTGGCAGATCAGCCGGCGAGCCGACGCTGAGCAGACGACTCATCTCTTTGCCGGAAGTGCGTGAAAAAGCCGCCCAATAGCAGGATGTCTAGCTCATGACGAACATCTGGGAATTGATGACGTAGACATGTGAAGATGGCGGCGTCCAAAAACACGAAGGAAAGGGTGAGAAAAAAGCGACAAACTTTGCAACAAAAGTGTGAGCTTTCCGCTGCGCGTAAAAGAGTAATACTTGGCACAGATGATGTTGACGACCCAATCTAACGATTGCGCTAGTCAATTTAGTGTGCTCAAAACACCTTTCAGGGCCCCTTTAAGCTTCGCTTCGCCTTCGCTTCGCCTTAGTTTTCTGGATCCAATAAGAGGTCATAAATAATTTCCCGTTGTCCTACTCGAGTACTGTCTTAAATATTTCATGATCACATACGGCGTTTTTACCCTGCCCGAGGAGCTGTATCCTGTTGCGTTTGACCCCACCCTCCACAGAATCTTCCTACTCGGGATGCGGCTTGTCGAGTTTCTTCCATTTCGTCTCGCTGCTGCAGCAGAACCAGTAAAAATCAAAACAAGTGGTCAGAACTAGTGAAAATCACGTTGAATTTTCTACACTGGTGTCGGCCACGAGATAGTACAAGGTAATATACAAGGCTGTTTGATTGCTTGTAAACTTACACGTAAACTTTGATTACTTACATGTTTTAAAACATGTCAGCATGGTTTACGAGCTACGGTTTCGCACTCCCGTCTCCAGGTCAGTAAACCATAACAGAGGCCGGTTAGGTTTGAATATGACACATTCAACAAGGCCAGGAACCCTCAAGGTGCTCCTGGAAAGCCGTGCTGCGCATGCGCGAGGAGCAGTGACGTCACACGGCGCAGAGAACGTTGCTGACTGCCCGGCGTCTCTCGCACGCACCACGTGCCCAGCGTCTTCGCCGTTCTCCGTTCCGCACGTGGCGGCCCCGTCCACTTGATGATCATGCGAGGGGTGGTCGGGTGTTTAACCGATGGCTCGTGCGTCGCAGCAACACCGGCGTGCGCCTGTGGAACCAGCTTAGCTCTGGGGCGATTGGTGACGCTGCGCCGGAGCCACTCGATAAATATACATGTGTCACATAATGCGGGCACCGTGCGTGTGTCATTGAAGAAGCAGTAAGCATGATAACCTAATCCTAGACAACCCGGAAAGCTCAGAATAACCAGCTGAACCTTAGCTCACGCTACGTATCTCCTGGCATAGCCGAGCTAAGCCACTGCTAATTTTTTGGTTATCGCTGGCTACGATTTTTTATCACGATTCCCGTTAATCACACCCCAACGCAGTTTGTGTGCTTGATGCAAAGTGCCCATTCAAAACTGCCAGCATCAACCTTATAGTCGACCAGTTCCTAGCGGTAGCGGGGGGCGAGCGCCGATAACTTAAAATGCTGACTTCATGAGTTCGCCAGTGGCACGGGGATTGAACTATAGTGCTTACTCGGAGAAGATCCGGAGCCCAGAAGGTTCCACCACCACCCCTACATATTACGCGCACTCCGAAACCCATTTTGTCTCATCAATGTAACAGTCATTCACAACCACTGATGCTAAAGTAATATATACAGGGAAAAGAAAACGGTGCGACTTGTAAATCAACTACCGAAGAGACCGGCATAACGATGTCATTATTCTATTTTATTTGTAAGTAGTGTTCATAAATACGAGGGCGTCGCAACGGAGCCATAAAAATAACAATAACAAAAAGTTGAACCTGCAATACTCAGCGAGGAAGCACGCAAAATATGCAGGCAACAATGGGCCCCAGAAGGAACGGGCTCGCCATAGGGCCTTTGTTCCTTCGTTCGCGCCCACTGATCGCGTACCAATTAGTGCCTTTCCGGGCCACGAAGGGGATTAAAAGCGAAGCAATCATCCCAGGCCGGTGAGATGGGATGCTTGGCCCCTCCCAGTGGGAAACTCACTTAGGGTGACCATCCTCATCCGCCTCTTTTCTCTAGCGACCGCCGAAGCATGAGCCGTGTTGCACGAAAGTGAAATACGCATAACTAGATTGGAACTAGAGAGGGGGTTGAAAGGGCTAGCGGGATTGAAACACCTAAAAAATCTAGTCTTCCTTTTTCATATCTTTCTGGGAGGGGTGTAGCCATGTTTTTCTTTCCTTCTTCCTTTTAAAGCTACTCGGTGAGCACCCATCACACGCTCGCTCATTTCTCCGTTGTTTCAGCTTCCTCACCCCCCTCCACGCTCGGTCTTTGAGGACGAATTCTGAGCAAGCCTTCGGGAAAATTAGCTCAAACTTTGATGTACGCAGGCAGGTAAAAAATGTTGGACTCATCAATAGACAGGGAAACACGATTAAGTAAATCAGAAAAAAAAATTAGTCAGTCAATCTCTGAAACCACAGCAAAAAAAGAGACTCGATGATTTACTCCAACGCGACTTTGACCTAGGAATTTTTAAGACAGAATAAAAATTAAAAAAAGCATAAAAGCTAAATCGCACCTACAGGCAGGTTCCCTGAAATACGGCAGTAGTAGAAAAGCTTTTATTGAAAACGGGAGACCGCTGATCTAAACAGGGGAATGGAAAGGGGAGAGGGTAGTGCTCCAAATATGTTAAGAACACGCGCAGACTAAAAGCATTTGTTGAATAAAGAGGAAGAAGCACGCCACGAGCGCGGCTCACGCGGCAGTCGTCCGTAGGCATCGATGATAGCCGGACGCCTGGTTTTCTGGTTCCCTTTCGCTACAGCATTTTCAGAGCTTTCTGCCTTGCCTCATGCATAAACTACTGCAGACACTATGACACCAACAGCTCGATGCGATATTTTTCTATTGACTCCGCATATTGTTTATTTATTTATTTACAGAGTAGCCTGCAGCGCCGAGGCATTATAGCAGGGGAGTGGGTTTTCAGAGTACAAATGGCAATAAAGTCACTAGCACAGTCACTGTTTTGTCAATATATAATAACTAAAAGGGAGCACACAACAACATAATATTTATACAACGACCGCATCACAATTCACTAGGCACGCGAGTGAACAATATAATAACGAAAAGGGAGCAGACAACAATATAATATTTAAACAACGAAAGCATCCCAATTCACTAAGCACGCGAGTGAACAATATAATAACGAAAAGGGAGCAGCCAGCGAAAGCATCACAATTCACTAAGCACGCGAGTGAACAAAATAATAACGAGGGAGCAGACAACAATATAATATTTCAACAACGAAAGCATCACAATTTACTAAGCACGCGAGTGAACGTCCCAACACTAGTCGAAACGATGTCGGCTGACAATTCATTTCACTGGGATATAGTCAAAGGGAAAAAAGAAAACTTTTTATAGTTGGTCCTGCACTTCATCTGTCGTATTTTGTTACTGTGATCATGTCTTTGGGATACATAATGGGGTGTTTGCAAATATTTCTCCTTGATGATTCCTGCTAAATTGTTATATATACAATATAGGAGTTTTAATCTATGCTTCCTACGTCGCTCCCTGAGAGGTTCTAGGCCTATTGATGATTTCATTTCTGTGACGCTTGCCCCCCAAGTGTAAATATTGAGAATAAACCTGGCTCCGCGTTTCTTTATTGCTTCAAGTTTCTCTATTAAATACTCTTGGTGAGGGTCCCATGCCACACTCGCATATTCTAGGATGGGTCGGACCAGCGAAAAATAAGTGGCGGTTTTCACAGATGAAGGAGCATTGCGAAGGTTCCGATGGAGTAAGTTAAGTACACTAACTGCTTTCTTTACGGTGTTATCAATGTGATGATTGAAAGTCAGATCCGCACTGAGTGTTACCCCAAGATATTTAACTTCAAATACTTTTTTAGAGCTTTAGGGCCAATACGGTAGGAAGAATCAACAATTTTTTTAAATTTTACTGAAACAGGCATAGTAACACTGAGCTGTGTTTACCCCAGCTAGACTGCTCTTCAGAGCAGGTATCTTTTATTTGCCCGTCCAGAGCAGCTCTGAGCAGTTCCTTGACAAATCATAACTGCTCTGTCTTTCATTTGTCCAAAATGACAAATGAAATACGCCGGGTGGTTATCAGAATTACTATCACGTCCACGGAAACGAAGTGGTGCCGCCTGAACCACTTGAAATCGGCGACACTATGCAGCAACACTAATGCCGCCCAGGCCACGAAGGACGACGGTGATTAAATGACACTCTGAGACCGTGAAGCATCCTCCTGAGCCAGTGTTTCAGGGCCCTTTTAAGTACGACATCCCCCACTGAGGTATAGATTCCAGTCAACGCTCCTTGTGCGGCCTAATCACACATGGAAAATCGGTCGCTTCGTTGAAACGTACGCATAGTTGTGGCAACCTAAAAATTAACAGTTCCGCGTACACGCTGGTTTTCGGATTATTACCACGCTTTCCAGTCAACCTGTAAGGATAAGATGGTGCGTCACATAATTCAAACATGCAATGCTCCTTAAAAACGTACGAAGCAAAACTCACGTAAACTGGTCACTCCAGGACATCTGGATTCGGCAGAAAGCAGCGCAGGTGACTTACCTAGAACAGAATAGAGGAGAAATTAAGGTTGGCTGCATAATTATATCGACCAGAAGCTACGAGAATAACAGACAATAAATCAATGTCACTTATGAAAAGTGCGCAGACAACCATCAAATCAAGTTCATGCACGAAGAAGTTTTGTCGTCATGACGATGGTGACGACCATGATTAGGGCCGATAAAACGGCAGTGATATGTGGCACAGACGAAAAGAAACGAACCCACAAAATCAACATAAATCGTTATAAAGCACCCAGACGTATCATTTCTGTCGCTCACTGATCTGATAGCTCACTCTTGCAATGAGACGCAAAAAAAAAAAAAAAACTTTACATTTCCTTTCCCAATATGGCAGAAGACCTGCGAAAAATGCTTCAGGAACTGTACCGCGAAAGCTCAGTCAGCCCGAATAAGCCGAAAGCAACGTTGAGTAGGCACGCAACAAGCGAAATACTAAACGCGGTGGACAATTTCAAGGGCCTTTGACAAGCTTGAAACGAGCAACGTACGCCTCGGGAAAACTTGCGTATCGTTCCACCTAGTGTCATCAGATAAGATACAGAGTGCCGTCACTGAAGAACGCGAGTGAGCAACGGTGCCCATTTTGGTGTTGATCAGTTTTGCCAAATTGCTGCTTCGCGGCCTCACCGCTAAAATTTACGAGATAATGTCTAAACAACACTGCCCAAGACACAGCGAAGCGGCACCTTTGGACACACTTCTGCTGCTGAAATGGTGCGAAGGGCGGTATCTTTGATTCGCGTTCGAAACAACGCCAGTCGCGCGCAGCCGCACAACAGGGAGGACAAGCTAAGATTACCACACTTGACGACGAAAAACGCAGAATCAACAAAATGGCGGGGCCCATGAACCATCGCAGTGTCAACAAATTACCACGCGATGCGAACTGGCCAATCATCACGTCGGCGGCACGGAACAGTCGGAGAAAGCAGTGCCAGTACTCTGTAACCTTATCTAGTCACCCTGTTTACAACTAGATAAACACAAAAAGATTAGCCAAGCACAATTTCTGACCATAATTCACGAACCCCACGACAGCTCTGCAAGTGTACAAAAAAATACGACTCGCTGAACTGAAATGCCTAGATACAACCGTTTCATTGCTTAGGTCAGCAACTGCTATTTCACCCACCTCCCCACTTTGGTGTCACGTGACCATCTACACCGGGTAATAGTCAAAAATGGAAATATTGGTTTCGCACAAATATTTCGTAAAAACTCGTTTGGGTATGATGTAAAAGTTTCACGTTATAAAAGAAAAATCCTGGGGACACTGGTCTGCTTCCGTGCTTTAAACGCACGAAAGAAGACTTATACTTGAAGACTTTAGACCTATAGTTATATATTACACTTACACTTATACTTAAACATATATATAGTAAAGAAGACTTGTAGACTTAAAGAAGAATACTCGACGATTTATCGACTGAATAATTGCATTTACGACTGTTTTTTCGCTTTCCTTTCGTCACATTTTGGCGCGAATTAGGGTCTCTTATTATTAAAACCATTATTAGTGTTTAATTTAAGCGGTCGGCTCCGGGATAGAACGATCATGAACAAGGATCGCAACGCCATCCATTACCCGCCTCAAAACCTCCGCTCATGCAGCGCTGTGCTTCCTCGTTCCCTAATATGCTCCTCTGCTTCCCTCCTCATGCTTCTCATGGACTTTCCTTCATTTTCCTCCTCGCGTTCTCTTCGTCACCACCGTCATTCACTCTCCGCGTTCACTCTCGCTCATGTTTCGCGGTGCCCACAGATCGTTCACTCCATTACGCCCAGGCCAGAACTACGAACGGGGGCTCAAGAGCTGCGCCCTAAAATGTTTTACGAGGCCAGATTGCCCTTGTTTACACGTAGGCCCTACGTACTTAGTGCATCATGGGTGATAAATGCATTATTGCTGCGCAATCGGCGCTGCATATAGTAAAAAGTATATCGTGTTCAGAAACATGCGCATAAATTTCCACTAAAAACATGTCACCCTTAAGCACGCAGATCCGATCATCGTAGCTGATTGTGGGTGCATTCTACACTAACATAGCACCTCGACGTACCGAAAGCGAACATTACTTGTTCCTCGTCCAAAAATAACGACGCTAAAGCGTTGATGGCAGTTCCACAAACTACTCTGTCTTCCGACTCCATGAAAGCTACCAGGCAGGCAATAAACGACAAGACCGACCATTGCACCAACTTGAAGGTTAGTGTTGCATGGCGCACTTTCTATGGAGGTATGCACAGTCCGGTCTACAGTCCTGTCGGAGGGGAAAATCCTTCCACCGTGTACAACTTCGCTAAATACACGAACCCGATCAGTATGACCAAATCTTTACTTACCATTTCTCTCTTTTTTTTTTCCTTATCCGGCTTCAGCCGATACCCTTTTCTCAGAAAAGTCATTCAGTACAGGAGTTAGTGAGATTTGTAATTATATCTCACTATTTTCGGAGCGACTAGTCACACCTCCCTGTTTGGTTCACCGACAAGCTAAAACTCTGCAAGAGTGCTTTTTTTCTTATTTTGTAGTCTAATAGCATTTGTAGTCATCGCCAACTCGGGTTTGCGGAGTGGAAATTCTGAAGAGTGCCCAAAGGACATGGTCAGCCCTCTTCAACGTCACTGGCATGAAGACGACCTTTTATGCGACAAACGGGAGCAAATCTCTAACGGCAATCATGACGTCATTACCGGCTGCATCATCATCACCGGAATTGACGCGGAAGCGTATCTTAAGTCAATCGCTACATATAGAATCATTATCAATGACGTCAGGGCAACGAAAAAAAGCAGCGTGTAAGGAACTTATAGCAACACTGCCACTTCCTTTTGCACCGACGGTGCCACGAAGAAGCCCCCTGACTTATTTAAAGCGCCCAGTAAAGACATCGGATAGACATAGCCCAAAAAGATGAAAAAAATTTGCGGATATCACCCACTTGACGTAACGTGAAGCCTTCATTATGGCTATCGTAGTACAAATGAACTTGAATGTCACATTTTTATGGTGTTATTGCGCTTGGCGTAAGAAGCCGCAAGTGCGTCGGGAAATGCGAGATGTAACGATGGATGTTCAGCGTCTCAACCCTGGTGGCGAAAACGACGCCAGCTGAAAGCTCACGGAAAGTGATGCACGCGTGAGCCCGGTATCTCTCGGCCAGTCGCTTCCGCGGCCGGGCAACTCCGGCGCGGTGCGGGGACAGCACCGCGAACCGGTTTCGCGGTCATGCGGGTGCGATTAACGGAGGACAGCGTCTGTGGTTTGATAACACGTCGCGGTGCTGCCGGCAAGAAAGCAGCAGCAACAGCAAGAACAGCAGGCCCCGTAAATCCGAGAAGAGAGTCAGGAAAGCTCCGCTTTAAAAATGACAGTACCGCAGCAGTGGCTCGTCCCGCGCATTTACACTTTATGAACTCCGCAATTACTCGAAGTCATGATGACGACGAGCGGATTTTTATGTCGCAAGGCCGCCTACGTGCAAAGAGCACCAAAGAATCGTTATTTCATGATAGTGGTGAGAAAGTATATACTGAAGACTCTCAATAAAATAAATGCGAAATGAACTAGATGACAATGAGGATGGCTTATATAAAGAGAGGGCCAGGTTGTGATTATGCGTAATATGAAATTAGGTGCGAAAATTGGATTTTTGTTAAGTAATTTAGAACTCGCGTATGAGAAATCATGGGGTCATCACCTAAAAAAGTGCGCCAAATGTGTTTTTAAGACGCGCGCGGAAATTAAATGAGACGAGAAAATAGGGGAATGGGGAAAAGAAGAATGGGTAAAGTGCGAAAGCTGGAAGTGGCTGTTCGTTGTTTTTTTTTCCGAGCTCGAAGTCTTTTGAACAAGTTCGAGGCCGAATTCTGCATCAAATGTCTAAGAACACACAAAGGTTTCCAGGCTGCAAGGATTTCCCGAGGCCTCTTTTGCCCCAGCGAGAAGAGCTCAGGAGGCGAAAGGCTTTATGGAGGGCGTTCATGTTCTATGTTTTATGTAATTTTCATGTTCTATGTAATTTTTGCTAACATAAGAAAGGCGCTCAGAAGTAACATCCCAGGATGTAAAAATGCACGCAGTGAGGGCGACAAAATGCACAGAGCCTGTGGGAATACCCGAAGGAAAACGGCACTGCCCTGCAACTCGCGCCGCCGCGTATGCTATTCTCGGTTTGAATTCGGGGGAACCACTCGAGTACAATGGAAAACCGTTCGATAATGAGACCTTGACCACTCCCAGCTTTCTCATGCAGTGGCTCAGGCTTTACGTATTTCCAGCCCTATTGATCCATTGCCTTATAATTGTAGGGCGAAGTTCAGGTTCGTTGCCTCTGCCCATTTTTTTTTTCAATATTAGAGCTTGACATTGCTTCTATAAATCAATACTTACATGGAACGGTCACTTTTTGCCCGGTAGCATCATAATTAAACCTCATTTTAACAATTTCGCCCGCTACTTTATACATAAATTGTGGCGGAGAAATTCGCACTTAAGCCACACTTGTCGAGGAGGTTGGGATTCCCACGAAATTCTACAATTTAATTCTAAATTGTATATGTTTCATCTGGACATTTCAATAGAGATTAACCTTGCATCATAATGTACTCATCGTGAATTCCTAGGAGAAACTTTAACAATTCAAAATTACGTTTAAAGGGCGGAATTGAAAATTTTCTCAGCCTTTCAATCATACTCGTTGCTTTTATTATTAAATTTGTTACCTTTTTACGGGTGGTTTAGGTGACAGACAGAAACAGACAGGCCAAACTTTTACCATTCCAATGGCTGAACAAAAACTGCAATATGTTTCAATATTGCTCGATAGGGCCGACGTTCCACGATAGGCTATACGTAGAACAATACCTCGTCTGAAATTCATTTATGAACACACCATGTCGGCTCGTACCAATCACCCATATGTTGCATGGCATACGCACCGCAAATGGATATACGTTTCCTATAACTCACGGTTTATCCAGGAAAAGGAAAACAGATTGTGCTATACATCGGATGTGCGTAAAAGTAGCCTATACCAGAATATTTCTTAACAAAATCGGTCTGGCGGCATTACTTCGGTGTCCTCTTTGCGGTGTACGAGAGGACACTGAACACCTGTTCTGTGTTTTTCCACAATTCAACTCGGCGCGAATGATAGCGCGAAGTTAACAGCGGGCGAGAACTATCAGTATGAAGGACTTTTTAAGCCCCTGGAACAGCGAAGACAGAGCGGTGCGGGGTTTTAAAGCTCTCGTGCGTTTGCTTAGAGACTCTGGTCTCGACTCCAACCTGTGACTGCCTCTGCAGCTTTTTTTTGTTTGTGGCTGCGTGTGTCAGTCTGGTGGATTTTCTTTCGTTTTTTTTACTTTTCTGATCTCTATTATTCGCGTTAGCTATTAATCCGCATAACAAGTTCACTAACCATCTGAAGTAGCAAGCTCAGCATTATGCAGGGATAATTTCTTTGGTCTCATTAAATAATTTTTTGTCTCTCTCTCTTTTAAGCTTTCATTTGTTGTACGATCCCTTGTCAAATAGAACTCGCTTTCTCTCGAAGTGTTACTGGATGCAGATCCTCGCACGACTTTCGACGACTTCTGGATTTTATTTTTTGCACAATTAATTTGTATTTTTCACCTCTGCTGCGTACTACAGTCCTCAAAAGCTAGCAGCATTGTAAATGAATACATCAGTTCCACCAAAAACACCTCTCTAGCCCTGTCATTTGATGTCTATGCAGCACGGTTCCTTATTAAAAAGTTTGAGTGGTATAGAGATTCCTGCTTCGAAGCTGCCGCCCACAGCTGTTAAAAAGTGAAAAGCCGTCACTATTTCAACAGTCATCAACCCCTGAGAAAGAGTAATGAAAATATGAGGAACGTCCTTGGAGAACAACTTCCGGCACAACAAAGAGGAGGCAAGTTTGCTTTGGCACCAGCAGCGGCGGATCTGAGACCGGAACCGCTTACCGTTCCCGGGCTTCGTTTCACGGAGCTGTAGGGATCCCCTGGCCGCCAAGGGGAGGCACAGTCCCAAGCAAAAGCCTTTAAAGACAGCAGAGCGCCTGGGACAGCAGAACTTCGCGAGAATAGACTCGTAGGATCAACGGAAGAGGATGGCGGGGTAAGTAAAGGAGTGGCGTAGAAGAAAAAAGAAGCTTCGGAGAAGCTGTCTTCAGACCCATCATTCTTCGCTAAAGAGAACGCTCTGAAATCCCCTGTCGGCAGAGCGATGGAGGCCGAAACACAGGAAGACGACCATCGACGCCAATAGTTCGAGTTGTTTTTGTCTCTGCCTGAAACGCGTTTCTTTTTCTCCGCTGAGTAGGTTGTTATAAATACCCCAGGTATAACGGTTATCTGTCTACATTTCTCACTTACTCGTTGATGGGCTACTTTCCTCGCACTTCAAATTACGAAGCACCCTAATTTAGGCAACACCAATAGGCTATGTCCATAAGTGGTTAGCTAACCCAATCTGGCATTTAATTTTAGGCCACTATACAGTGGTGTCTGTCTGCGTCCACAAATAGCAAGATGCCATACTCCGCGAGAAACTATCTCCTCGCGTTGAAGCTAACGCAATATATCGATAATGCCCGCTGAACATCAAAAGTGCGCGAAAAATATCGCACAAGTCGGCGACAGGTACGAGGGAGCGCAGAATAAATAGCAACCAGTGTTCCATCACTTTTACGTAATCGATAGCTGGAAATAATTTCGCAACTAAAACATCGAACCAGAAAGTCCGGAACGGACTACAGCGACAAAAAGGAGCAAAAGTAACGAATGTCCAACTTGCAGCCCGGAATTAAATAATCTTGAACAGCCGGGCGCTGGCAAAAAATCATAAAGAACACGATTCGCACGCATGGATGGCGCCAATATATATTCCCTAGAAGTTGCAGCCTCCCGTACGACAAAAGGACAAAAACATGCATTTGTGCTACCGAGAAACTTGATAATCAGGGGCGGTATTCTCGTAACTTTCCCTTTTGAAAACGTCCCTTTTGCGTCCCTTTCATCGTGACGTACTTCCGGTTAAGCAGTGGGCATTGCCAGTAGGTTTGCCGCGCTTGCGTTACGTGACTTCCGGTTGTTTGCTTTTAGCCAATCAGGGCTTGCCAAAAGGAACACTTTTGAAAGGGACGTAAAAGGGACAAAACTCGAGAATACCGCCCCAGGTTTGCAAATTGGGTTCTAACATGTTCCGCCACTTAGCTGTTAATAGAAAAGTGAAGATACATCCGCAGGATGAATTGTGACTTCGTCGAGCATTCGTTTGTAGGTTTTGGTATGAGGTATGCGGAGCACCTAGTATACATAGCTTGCCCGTGACGTCACTACCTTGTGCACTGCTCGCAGCTCCCCTAGCGCTGCTCGAGATAAGAGCACCAGATAAGCTCACTGCTTTCGCCGTTCACGTGATTCACCAACATGGCAGTTAACGTGACGTAGTGCAAACTATGCAATACATAGCTTGCCTTGACGTCACGATAGCTTGCATTGACGTCACGATAGCTGCCGTGTTGGTGAACCGCGTGAACGGCGAAAGGCAGTGAAGTTATCTGGTGCTCTTATCCCGAACGGCGCTACGGCAGCTGCGAGCAGGGCACAAGAAAGGGCGGTAGGGGGGTCACGTGCAAGCTAGTGTATACTAGGTGCTCCCCATACATCTGTATCCAAAGATGTCATTAACTGAAAGCGGGCAGAAACAGAGACGGATACGATAAGTCACCTAACCTCCCTCACTCAGAAGAGGCAATTGTGTCGAACTGCTGTTTTAGATGCGACTGCATCTCATTCACTCGCCTTGTCCATGCAGCGTCGTCGGCGTTGTTGTCGTCCGCCCCTCCCCCATTCTCCTCGCCGCGCGAGCTGCGCTCTCCGCCGCTCACCCCCTCTCCTCTCCGATGCCCCTCTCTCGCGAGGGGAATTGGATTGGATTCAAATGGATTGTCTTGGATTGGCTTGGATTGGTTTATATTGAATTGGATTTGGATTAGATTTATTAAAGTGGATTGTGTTGGGTTGTGTTGCGTCATAGCCGCGGCAGACACACTGGCGCCGGTGCGTGTGCAGTACTCTCTCTTCCGCGGTTTCCTCTTCTTCGGGCGCGCTGCGCATATAACCAAACCTTCTCTAGGTGGCATATAACTGCCGTCCGGCGACCTTTCGGTCGACGGTTGCTCTCCGTTGCGCTTGAACCCCCCTCAGAGTCGCATGACACCAGGGTTCCCGCGAGCGTTACCTTGGGCACCTTATGTAATGGCTGCGCTGTAAAGAACACGTAACCACGCAACAGCTGTTGTAATATCCACCAAACCTGTGCGTATAGATCACAGGACGCAGAAAAAGTGCTGTATAATCCCAAAACGATCCCCGCAACTGCCAAATGTGGTGATAAGATTCGAACAAAACCTCGCGAGTTTTTATGATTACGCTTCTTCTGCATCATTTTTATAACGTCACAAATTTAATTAAAAGGACGGGAAAAAAAAAAGGACAACTGAAAAAATATACAAGGGGATTGGGAGGTCGCGGAATGTAAAACAAAATGAAAACAAGGGTCACAAAATAGTTTCACTCGCTACAAAGTTTCGCTAATTAAAAGCCTTAAGTAGGCTTCCGCAAAACAGGACTGAGGAGGGAGGCGCCGATAGTAAGATTCTTGATTGGATAGTGAGATAAGTTTTTTTTGTTCAGGTAATCGGCTTTTTACACCTAGAGATTTATTTGTCGTGTCCTCACGCTCTTTCTTACCTGGGTAAGAAATAGGAACTTACAATTTTTTAATTTTTACTATACTACAACAACCAACAAAGAAAAAACTTCGCTTTTACACTCATCCCCAAAACCCAGCGTAATTAAAAATGTGCATGATAGAGCGACGCCGGGAGATGCTTAATGATTACGCCGCCTAATTACCGCGTGTGTTTGCTCGTATGAACCGCTAGCGTGTTGAGTGTCGTCCCTCTGTAAATGCGACAAACCCGCCACAGTGGCTCAGTGGCTACGGCGTTGTGCTGATGAACCCAAGGTCGCGGGTTTGCTCCCGGCCGCGGCGGCCGTTTTTCCGATGGAGGCAGAAAGCGAAAACCCCTGTGTGTTAGAGATTTTGGCGCACGTTAAGGATCACCAAGTGGTCAAAATAATCCGGAGCGCTCCACAACGCCGCACCTCATCGTATGTTCAGCGTTGAACCGTGGAACCCGAAAGTCAGCAATCAGTAGAAGCGACTAACACATTAAAAGAGATTCGTCTGGTCATCGCTCAAAGAACAAGAAGCATAGAGTAACCAAGAGCGGAAAGACACCTGCTCCGCGGGGTCGTTTGTCTCGTCTCATAAAAGAAGTGTGCTTGATATGATTAGTGATGGTTTATTTTTATGAGCTTCAAGTTACGTAGACGTCAAAGAAGATGAGGTGACATGAAGTAGAGTAAAGCAGAACGGAGCAACGGCAGCAGCCGTACACCCTAATCACCGAGCGGTGAGACAAGGCCAATGGCAGAAGAGGCTTGGGGCGACAGTGCTAGCCGCCGTGCGTTTCTCTGTACCTTGTTTGTGCTATGCTTGGCTCATTTTAAGTGCAGAACACTTCAGTGGCTCGCCTTGTCATCGTAGTTCGCTCACTAGTACCTTGATGCACCCGCCGCTTTGCAGCGACGAGCTGTAATGCGGAGACCACCCGCGGTGAGAAAGAATCCGGCTCGAGGGGGACCCACGAGACCGGTCTGCCCAACCAGATGCCACGTACCGGTCATCTGGGATGAGTAAGGTGGGAGCACAAGACTCTCGGGAAAGAAGATATGCTCACCTGAATGGAAATGGGTGGAAACCTCACTGCCAACATTGTTAGCTGGTTGTTTGGGGTGCGGGGGTCAAAATCGTGGAGGTGGGGGCTGCCCGAAACGCCAGCACTGCCCACCGGAGTCCCACCTGCCGAATCGAAGGGACAGGGCGAACCCATCGTCTCCTACTCGGGACACGCAACATGGAACGCGCTCCCTGTACTGCTGCGCAAAGGGCGACTAGCAGTTGAGGACTAGCCTCCAGCAGAGTTCCCAGTGCGCACGCGGTAGTACCCAGACACCTGACGCGTCCACGCATGGTGCCTATTCATAAACCCGCGTAGTGTTCAGGGCCGAGTAAAACCACTCACGAACTCTGTCATATCAGACGAGAAACTGGTCTAGGGGGACATTCCCCCGAACGGAGACCTCTGGCCGATTGCTCACCGGGGTCCCGGATGGGGTAGATGTCAACCCTGACACAGTTTGTGCATGAGCCGCTAGGTGGGTAGGTAGAGTCCGTGGCCACCCCGGCTAGGCCGAAGTGGTAGTCAAGTCCGGGATTACGCGCACCCCGGGTGTGTGGTGGTTGGACGCCGGACTGAGTTGGCCCGGCGCTCCTGACACATTGAAACCCTTGTTTCCACCACACAGCCGCTTAGGTCGGTTGCCACGCGCCCCTTTAGCCGTCGGGCTCGTGAGCGCCGACGTTGCCTGTGGGACACCACATGGAGGCGGGTGCGGGCAGGGGGGAGTGTACGCCAACACCTACTACTCCCCCCGGAGCAGATGGTCAATGCTCCTGGCCACATGGCGTTCCGTCGTAGCGGCTGTCGTCGTGGAGTCCCACAGAGGCTTCGAAAGCCAAGCGCTTTATATAAGCACTCGAAACGCGTGAACCACAGGCGCTTGTGATGCATCTCCCGGTTGTATAGCGCAAAAAAAAAAAAAAATACTGCAGGTACATTTGACGCAAAATATACATAAGTAACCGCCATCGCCCGCGTTCGCTTAGTTAGGAACGCTCGTTGGCTTGGTTTTTACGATTGTAAGCGAAAAAAATTGCAGTGCAACGCCGGCTCGTGCTGCGGGAGGAAATGCAAGCACACAAAGAACAGGACTGCCGCTGGCGCGGTTTCCGGCAGTTGGTGCACGGGCACTGTGAAGGCGCGAAATCTGAAATGCGTAGGACAAACTCCGTTGAATTCATCAGGAGAGGAATTCTTTGCTTGTATGTACGGGCGAAGTCAATCAAAAGCCTCTATGGGGATTAAGTGTGTTAAGTGTCTTGTCTTTTGAAGTTTTCTAAAATTTCCATAGATTAAAGAAAAAAAAAAGGGTGGCGAAGAGCATGATGGGTGGTAAGAGTGAGCGGATAACGGCGCCACGGCACATTATGGCGGATCACTTCTCTGCACTTCCGACAGCTTTCAGATTGAATGGAGCTGCTTTATTTTTTTTTTTTTTTTGCGTCAGAAGGCCCTCTCACAAGTATTTTTATTTGAAGGAAGGCTGATAGTTCCGGCTACGTTAGTTGCGTTTTCGATCCGATAACTAAGGTGTCCTTCCGGCGGAAAAAAAGGGCGAACACGTATAAACAATACCACCAATTTTTGTGGTTTCGAAACGTCTTGCCCATATAAACTGTGTTTTCAAGAGCTCCTTCAACAGTTTTTGGCAGGGCGCCAAGCGGTGAAGTAGAGTGTCAGGCGGGCTGCCAGGCCGGCAGACGGAGGGACGGACGGACGGACGGACGTTTAACTAACACAAGGAAGACTATCGTCCTTAGAATGGGAATTGCCAGTAACAATGGGAACGAAAACTACTTTAAATTTTTGTTATGCCCGGAAAAAATGGCTGCGCCTTAGTTCAGCCATCCCGGAATACGCAAAGCGAAAGCTTGGTTTAGCCTGGCTAAATCTTTACTTCACGTTGTTAACGTTTCATTTAACTGTGATTATTATACCATTCGTCCAAAGCCCGCATTTGTCTACGGTTGTGGTTCTGCTTATGGCGTTTTCCGAGTCGAACGGCGCGCTCCCGCTCAGTATCCGACGCTACAAGCTTCGCGCGCTTGGCATTCCAGACCCTCTCCAGTGAAGCAGCTCGCCGGGCGGATATCCGCGGGGTGGTCAAACTCCTCATGCCGACGACGTCGTAAAACCTCCTGCTACCGCGCAACGCTCAGAGAAGACGGCCCAAGCTCGCTGCTATCCATGGCGAAGCTCGCATACACGCAGCGAGTCACGTGGTCAGACGGCAACCCAGCTGCGGAGAGTGCATGCACCAACCGGAAGCAGCGGCGGCGGAGGCGGCTAGCGAACGCTGTCGTCGTCGGTTATTGGCACGGCGGGTCACGTGATGTGTTCCCAATGGTACGGTGCAGATGCGGTCAAATGAAGTTCAAATTGTCCGCGACACGATACAGCTCCACGAGATCGCTAAAGCTTGGCTTCAAATCTATTGGTGCAGAACACTGCAGAGGCTACCTCGGGAATTGACGATTTGGTGGACGTGCCCGTTTGCAGCCGCAGACGTGGCTAGACGTAACAGAAGTCTCGCAAATTGCAAGTCATATCGCAGGGTAAGTCGGTGTGCGAAGCCATGACAAGTCGACGCATAGCGTGAGAGGAGATTGAAAGTGTCAGACGACGCCTTTACCCGTGTTACCCGGAAGGCAACACATAAAATATACGCCAAATATACAAGAATTCTTTAGGAATCCTTGCCTTTACCTGAGCACCCATTAACCATCCGGCAGCCACATTCCCTGTCCTGGCTCACTCCTGCCCTGTCTTCGCGCTTTCCTTTTTAGTATCACTGGTCTATGCCGACGAAATATAACGAGAGTGCAGCTTCGCTTCTAATTTTTAAGCAAACGTTGCCCAAGGTACAGTTAAAAAATGTAGACGTCATTTCAAGCGAAGGACACAACGGTAAAGAAAGAACTTTTATTTAGGGCGCACTTGTGCCCGAACAAGACGAGAGGAAACGAGCAAAGGTCCTTGCGTCTCGTTCGATCTCCGAGAACGACTGCCTGCGTTCGTGGCGTGATCTCTTGCGTGATCTCCCCCTCGCAGTGCACGTGCGCTCGCGCCTCCGTTGGCGAACACAGACAAGCTCGCGCTCCCGGTGCCGAGTTTGCGCTGCCGGTTGCAGCCGGTTCTTGCGCGTGCAACGCGGCCCACTTTGCGACATCTCCGAAAGCATGCGGCGGTCACGTACCACGAGACACAAGGGATGGACAGACCCATGACTTAAGGAGCTTCGCCCCTAAAAGGAAATGAAGAAATTTTATGTCCTTTGTGTAATATATGAACGCCCACTGCGCAAGAGCGTAGAGTAAATTATCAAACAACACATATGTCCCGAACTTACACAACGCCAGACAAGAGTTTTCAAACAAAAAGAAACACTAAACGAAAACAACAAATAAAACAGTGTTTCGTCCTTCTCACACGTCGGATGAACACGCGTAATTATCAAACTTACACACAACTTTTCTTGTTGGCTTGCCCTCTATACAAATTTTTTTTTGGTTTCTTTCTGGGTGTGGTTTGTTCCTTTTTCAAGGCTGCGGATGTCGTCACGGTTAACGGGACAAAAATAAATTGTGAAAATTGGGGCATACACTTTCTCCGCTGGTGCACTTTGTTAAGTCTCGCTCAGAAAAAAAAAGCAATGAAGCTACACAACCTAATGCAGTAGCCTCATCTACTGTCTTATTGATCGTTCTCAACCTTGCTGAATTAAAGAGTAAGTTTAGAGAAAGAAAGACAACTTTAAAGCCAAAAAAAACCAAAACAAAGTAAGCCAAAAGCAAAGGTGAAGGCAAAAGCAAAAGCAATCAACACCAATGCTTGTACGCCCCTCCGGCTCAGATTTCTTTTTTCTCCTCACTATACCCAGTCCAATTCTTCTGAGATGCTTGTTTTTATTCCCAGAAATATGCAAATTAGAGTGGCTCTTATCTTTCTGCTGCTGCTGGTACTTGTAATGCCTCCCTCGAGATCTTCTTCAGGCGGCTCGTGCTAAGCGTAATGAGCTTTTCTACTCTAATGCTTCCATTCAAACTCCCTCCTCCTGCTTTTGAGGTACCCGCTTTTGTTCCCAAGCCAATAATTTCTTCTATTTTAGTTTCTTGTTCTAAAAAAGATGGCACAAAATGTGACACAACACAGGAGCCAAGAAAAACGAATTTCGGGAGAAATTCAGACGACTAATAGGATGGAACTAAAATTGGAACTAAAATGCGTGCCACAGTAGCGGCTCGAAGAAGACGCAAGCAAAAAAGAAAGTGGGAAGGGGACTAGGCGACGGCGTCGAGATCACGGACGCGAAAACAAACTAAGGACCGCAGAACAACTCCTTGAGAAAAAAAAATTCCCGGATCATTTCCACTAACGTGAAACCTGGGAAGGGTTGATGCATGCAGTGTATAAGTGTTTTCTTGGCGCCTTGGCGTTTTCGCAAACGGAAATGAAACCGTTAGGGGGGTAGAGGTGTACAGCTTTGGTGTAAGTCTCGTGTCTTTGAAGCCCTCAGCGTTTTAGCGCGAGGTGCAAACGAGTGCCCTGGTGTTTTCATACCATGACGACATAAGACGATTACGATGACGACATTAGACGCCGACCGTCTAAGGGGCTTCGTCCCTAAAAAATATGTTTCAGGATAAATACCCAGGTGATAACAGCCGAGGAATTTACAAATGTATTACTGAAAGGAAAGAAGACGACAGCGTTGTAGGGGAAGAAATGAGACGATAGGCGACCCTCAACCGGAAAGAGGCCAGAAAGGCTGCTGTTTAGAAAAACTGAACTGAGCTTGAAAGGAAAGCGATAGCTAGGATCCAGGAGATGCCAGTGCCACGGTCCTCCAAGAGGTCGGTGCGGTCGCTGCAAGGATGCATAAGCGTCGGACTTACTGTTCATCACTGCGCGCTTCCTGCACTAGCAAGAACTGTTTCTCTGACTTACTGAGGGTTTCACAAAGCCATGTAAAGAAATACTGGAAGCGCCTGACGTCCACCTCAGCACCGTTTCTTCGGGCTGCTTGAAGGGTTACGGTTATGTTTTTGTTTTGGTACCATGTAAACTACGTGTTTAAGATTACGTGCAGTGGCGTCTCCTGCCTCGTCTTGCTGTTCGCGTCAGTGTAGAAACGCGAGACAGGTAGAAGGAAAGCCCTGCATGACAGTGGCATTTCTTAGGGCTCCTCAATGATGTGAAAATAAAACGGGCAATTCTTCTCCATCTCTGTCTTTCATTGGTCTTGGAATCTTCTCCGTAGTTTTGGAATAAGGAATCTCTGCCTCTTAAAAATCTATCACGAGAAACTGAAATCAAGATATCCTTGGTCTATGCATACACGGAACAGAGGCAGAAACAGTCTGCTTCTCTTTCTAAAGTATTGCCGCGACTAGCAAAGCCCTCCACCCATCTTCACGGAATACGCACACACGCACACAACGCACAAACACGCACACACACTCACTACATTTACACCACACGGCACTGCACTTACACACACATGCACATCACCACACACATGCACACTCACACGCACGCACACACACACTGAAATCACAGACACATGCACATACACACACACACACACGCCCACGCACAAACACACACACATACGCACAACGCACACACACGCACACGCACATACACCACACACGCACACACACACACACACACACACACACGCACACACACACACACACACACACACACGAACACACACACACACACACACACACACACACATCACACACACACACACGCACACACACACACACACACACACACGCACACACACACACACACACACACACACACGCATCACACACACACACACACACTTCACCCGCCCACACACACACACACGCACACACGCACACACGCACACACACACACACACACACACGCATACACACGCACACACACACACACACGACACACACACACACACACGCACACACGACACACACACACACACACATACACACACGCACACACACACACACACACACACACACACGCACACGCACACACAAACACACACACACGCACACGCACACACATACACATCACACACACACAACACACACACACACACACGACACACACACATGCACACACGACACACACACACGACACAAACACACACACACACACGCGCACACACGCACACACACGGGCATACACGCCCAAACACACACACACGCACGCACATACACACTCACACACACACGCACACACATGCACACACGCACGCACACACACACTCACACACACATGCACACACACGCACATACAGACAAAAACCCACACACAAACACACACACAAACACACACACGCACGCACACACATAAACGCACACGCACACGCATGCACACAGACGCACACACACGCACACACTCACGCACACACATACAAACAAACACGGACATGCAGACGATCACACGCACGCACACAACTATAGTTTATGCAGTCTAATGCAGGAACAGCGAGGTGTTTGTGCTTTAAGGCAAAAGCCTAAGATGTCTATGTTTCATGGAACGCGTGAAGTGCAAATAATCGCCGGGGAGCGTGCACTGGAAGTCATGCGCCAGAAAAGGTCTCAAGCCAGGGAGCGTGAGCCCGGGATCACGCGCTATGAAAGGGAAACAGTAAGGAGTGAGGGCAGCAGTAGGAGGGCTCTCGGAAAGCGTGACGCAGCGCGTACAGGGAAAGGGAAGCAGCGCTGCCGCATGTGCATTACGTGCCGCCTTGAGAAGCGAGGGTATACCGCCGGGGGCGAACAGGATTCTCTTGACCATGGCAAGCGAGTGGAACGAGCTTCGGAAAATGCTGCCCAGGGATCTGGCCACGTGGTGACGGGCGCGGCGGCAAACTTTAACAGAAAGTCCAGAACATACCACCAAAAGGCTGAACAGGGCTTTTGCCTTCACGTTCTTCGGAAGTTCTTAACACACCCACCGTAATTTTTAAGCAGTTCAGCTTTCTTTTTACACGTTTCCTCCGTCTCTTGACAGTACAGCAGTCGTACATACGTCGAGGTGCTACGCACGCACTTGATGAATGTGAATGCTAGAAATAGGTGTTTATTCGCCGCACCTCTCCATCTTCCATTGTACAAACTAGCTGCCACACCGCTTATGGCGTATGTACTTACACACAGAAAAATAAGTTTAGTCTTTGGAACCACGCCCACGAGGCATTGCGTGAGAAAATCACAACTAAGACAGGAAAATATGGAGTGTAGCGTAGCAAGTCGAGAGCCCAGATACGCCGCCCATGTCGGAAGCTACTGTGCCGCGAAGCCACTAAACGAGTGCTTGCTCCCCAGAGTACGTGCATAAGAGCTGCTAGGCGCCACCATATCCCGAATGCAAACAAAGGACCTCGGTCTACTCAGGCGCCTTGAACGCCAATCTCGGGAACAGGGTCAGGTTGTGAAGAGGAAGCTGCACCAGCTGTGCATTATGCCTGGGCTCGACCGGATCCAGGCGGTTGGATCCGGTTCTGCATTCCAGAGTTGGGTGCACCCCTCTGAACGGAAGGGAAGTCATAACAGAAGCGGTAAAAAAGAATAAAACGAACAGGACATTATCTTTTGACGATCACGTCGTCGGCCAGCCCCATATCCGAGAGCAGGTAGCCCCGTTTTCTGAGGCGGCCATGATCAAGACACTTAAGGCAATTATTTCAATATTCTGGGGAAAATTCTGCTTTTGGAAACAGTTAACTGGGCAGACGTACCGCAGTCTTAGCCCTTAAAATAAGCATGTAACGTGTACACCGTAGAGAAACGTTCGTTTAATAGAAATTATGTGTGATAGAGCGTCAGAATGTGATACAAACTACACAGGAAGCACTGCAATCACTCAATATAGCTGCTCTCGGTGTTTGCACCCTGCTGTATTTTTTTCGCCTTCATTCTATTTTTCCGATACAACTGCCGCAAGAGCGCCTTACACACGCGGTATATGCTATGTACGGTGGGAGTCCACCGACCTTGCCATCTTGCATGCGCAGTGCCCACTGAAGTTCCATCGGCTAAACAAACTTGTTTTGTAGCGTAAGCTACACTGGCCGAGGTTGAGCAGTTTCGAGTGTGCCGTGAAGGGCCGTTCTGCGCAAGCGCGAGGGACATTGGATTGGATTGTTTTGGCTTGGCTTGGATTTGGATTGGATTGGATTAAAGTGAATTGTGTTGGATTGTGTTGCGTCATAGCCGCGGCAGACGCACTGGCGCTGGCGCGTGCCCAGGTGTGCGCCTCAATTGCGCAGTAGCTAAGCCTGACGCTGCACCGGAGCCGCTTGATAGCCGTTTCGCGTGGCTCGTGAAGAGCCGTGCTGAGCATGCGCGAGGAGCAGTGACTGGACTAAACTGGACTGGATTAGACTGAATTGGACTGGACTGGACTGGACTGGACTGGACTGGACTGGATTGCTGAACCTTAGCTCACGGTACGTATATCCTGGCATAGCAGAGCTAAGCCACATCTTTTTTTTTTTTTGCCCGCCTGAACACGTCGTACTGTTTTCTTCTGTTCAAAGACGCTGGTGCTGGTTACGCATTCCCCCACCAGTACGAGGATCAAATCAGAAGTGGTCGAAGAAAGCCGATTACGCACCCTTTCACGGTTTCCTGGCCGCGCATTTACTCGCACTGATTTGCTCGCAAAACAACGACACAGACCATCCCGCACACACAGCTTAAAAAACTGCTGAAGTCGTACCTGCCCACGTTCTGGGCCACGAAGTCTCGGTACCCGGCGAACAGGCCAGAGGAGCTCGTATTGTAGTTTTTGAGCGTAAGCATATGTATGTGTCAGTGAAAAAATGACAGAGATGGAAAAAAAATTCCGGGCCATCTCCAGTACGTGAAACATGGAGAGGAGCGAACCATCCTTGGCGCTTTTGCCAAAGGAGAGGGACACGCTGGAAAGTAGAGGTATACACCTTTGCCGCAAAAATCTCGTGACTTTGAAGCACGAAGCATTCCAGCGCGAGGCAGTAAACGAACGTCCCGGTGTTTTAGTACCGTGACTTCAGGAGACCACGGTTACGACGACAGCATGAGACGCCGACATCCCGAGTCCCGAAGCGGCTTCGTCCCTAAGAGAGACACCACGAAAAGAAATGAAAGGTAAACACTTTTACTGTAAACATTCTTCAGATGCCTTCTTCTGCTTTATCTTTCTTTCATGCAGATTTGCATTCCCAAAAGGATGCATGGAGCTACCAAACAGAAACATGAAGCCAAAACCTGCTGTCACAAATATTTTAGGGGTAAACGTTTGGAAAGCTGAGCGGTGAAACCCCTACATGCGAAGAGATCGCGTATAACCTCGCCTTGTTACAAGATGCCTTATTACACCGCCGGCTTTGTGCATGCAGACTTTTTATGCACACTTTCTATACTTTGCGCATCAGTTTTTATAATGATTAGCATAAATGTTTTGCTATTCCTCATTTGTGATGTCTTTACTGTGCTGGACGTTGCGCCCAAGTCCCCTATGTGATATAAAAATTTATGAAATCTCTCCAAAAACAACTACTGCTTCAATAAGGAATCCAGAAAACGGAAACGCAAAAGAAAACATTGTTGCGGGAGACTGTCGGCGTAGTACACATTTGCAAGTAGTCTTTCCTATAAGAAGATTTGGGGAATGGTAAGAGGGGAATAGTCGATGAATACGGGAAATTCAACTTGGCTGCTATTTCAAGGACGGCACTGAAGCAAACTTGCCGAGGTCTTTCTTCCATCTCCATTGTGTAGTTCCATTCATGTAATCCTCCATTAAGCGATTTTGTGGCCGCCGAAAACTTCAGTGGATCTCTAAAGCTCGGAAAAAGAAAGAACGCCAACCGCCGTAAACGGCCATCTCGCGCAACTATCACAAGTTACGCCGCAACAACAACGCCCTTTTTGGTTTTGGTGCTGTAAACCTGTTTAAAGCAATTATGTCTAGCTCTACCAGCCAACGGTTCTTTCTTGGCTTGCGGGACAACAAACTCCCAACGCGGCGGAGGCGGCCCGGGGTAAGAGGGGGTAAGAGGGGGGGGGGGGGGGGGCGGAGGGTTTCACTCACGGAGCACACCAGAGATGGCGCGGCCTGCCCGCCGGCGGCTGCGTCGGTGGTACGGCTTTGTCGTCTGCTATAGCTACAGTTATTTTGGGCCTGTTTTGGTGCAGCTTCGAGCCCAGTGCGCGGTGCCTTCGCACGGCTTGATTAACTAGTTCGACAGCACCTCCATGGTGACCCGCACCCGACGGAATTAGGTGGTCGTACCACAAAATTACGTTAAAAATTGGTTCGCCGGGCGGGGAAACAAAATTGTAGAAACCACACACAGACATCTGGCCGCTAGAGAAACGCTACATTTTGCACACTGCTTGACGTAAATGGGGCTCCGTTTTCTAAATTTGTGAATACCAATTCGGTTGTGTTTTAAGAGGTGTTACAAAAGACGAAAGGAGCAACTGGTTCTGACACATAGCGATTACAAAAGTTCCCTCAGCTTTGTCGCAATTCTCAAAATTACTAAACTAACCAGTTTATATCGGTATAAGTGGGAATCACTAAGCTCGCATGCCGAATTGTATCGGTGTCCGCGCTTGTGTCGCGCGGTGGCGTAGCCCCAAGCTAGCACATCAGGATGGCTAGGTTCCGCTGTCTCACCCTTCGAAAGACGCTCCTCTCCGTTTTCTTTCTCCAGACTCACGGCCGGGCTAGAGCGGCGGTGTCCGCCGCTCTAGCCCGGCCGTGGTTAACGCTGCTGCCTGCATTCGGGACGCCGCCCCCGCGAATTCCAGGCAACGGCTTGCGGAATCTCTGGTTTCACTCTTTGTAGAGCCACGTGTGTAAATTCAAGTGACGTTGCATGGAAACTGTTGTGGGTGTCGTTTAAAGCTTTGCTTTCCAACCACATTCAGCGTGGATTGGAGCCAATTTTTTTTCTCAGTCCTGGGAGCAGCCATTTTATCCGTTGGTTGTGCTAATGGCACTATAAATGGAGCAGTCGACAGCAAGACTTAACTGCGCATGTGCTCCCTGGTTCGTAAGTTCTCCTGATCTTACCTGAGCTGAAGGATAAAAGGGTCTACAGAGCTTTTCCTTCAATAAACATTGGCGACATATTGGCATGTTATCGCTGTGCTGCGTATATTCTCCGATGATCCTATCGACTGCGCCAGTTATACAGCCGCTAGCACAGTCCAATGACAGAATGGCTGCTCCTAAAAAGTTAGAATAAATAAAATTTACGTATTTCGGGTGGCACTTTTTGCAAAAAAATATGTGTGTTGCTCCGAAACGATTTCTGTGACGCCAAAAAAAGAACAGTGAGAAATAACGATTAAAATACAGAAAGAATACCTTTAAGGTACTCAAAGAGCTTTGGGGGGATGTGGAGGAAAAAGTTGCGTAGTTGCTCTTGGCAAACACGGAGGCCCGGAACAATTAACGTGGTGCCGAAGTAGGACTGGCTTGCGAAGTCATTAAAGTCCCGGCGCATTTATAATTAGAAGCAGAGGATGAGGAGGAGTTAAGTGAGCTAACATAAACGTGGAAACGAGCCTGAAATAGAGAAGTTTGTATGAAGAACGCTGCTGCAGAAAATAGAGAATGTCCGGGCAAATTAAACCGCGCCCCGCGTTTCATTACTGTCCTGGGCCAAAAACTCTTAATTTTCGTCTCCTAATGGGCACAAGGATACTCGGCACGTGCCCTTCATCGTCGTTTCAGACAAGAACGCAATGTATTTTTTTTTTCTCTTCCGGCGAAGGAAGCGTATATATAAATTGGGTGGCCAAAGAGCAAATAGTAATTAACGTATTTTCGTAGCTTTGCTTTCGGTCCGTTAATTGTTCCAGGCGCGTGCTCGTGCAATTTATTACTTTCGTCTCGCTATACGTTGCTGGAATCGAACCCGTGCTCAGACTGCTTACTGGAGCCGTCATGGCCAATTACAATCTGGGGCTGCACCGCTCTTCTATTCGTGCGCAGCAGTGCGGCTGTCGAAAACGCTCGCAAGCCATACATCACCAGTGTACTATTGTCACTAGAGGCGTTCCATGTACCTACGATGAGGTGTCACTTCGTGTGAAATGACTGAAATGGCAAGGGATTATTTTTTATTTGTTAGAATAAACCAAAATGCATCCTCGGGTGGATCACGACAACGACTCCTTCCATGTCAAGAACTTAGCATCTCGTGCGTCGAATATGACATCTCTCAACATTACCGTCAGCTCAGGCTTTATTACCACGGTAATTTGTCATAAGAGATCAATGCGTGACGTTTGTTTTCCTTAAATTTATCATTTCCATAATTTTATCAATTGGTTTAGGGATTCACTTACTGTTAAATAATTCATAACAATCGCTAACGTATAATCCTACTTTAGGGTTATAGTTGATTGATTGGTAATGGATTGATCGACTGATTGCTTGATCGATTGTTCTACTGATTGATTGATTTATTGACAGAAGGTTGACCGCGACGGTCTTTCCGAAATGTAAGAGCGTTGTCAGGCAGTTAAGAAACCCTACGAGCGGAGAGCCGGCTGTGCGTTACAACGCTGTTTTTCTTTCTTCTCCGCTTACGGAACGTTACATTTTATTTAATTTTTATGGACTTCTATTCGCGTCGATATCACCAATATCCCCTTACTTTATAGCAAAAAGAAAAAGAAAGTGATAGAATGCCACAGTCAGCCAACCGTGCACTCACAGCGTGATCGTAACGATCAGGTGCCCCCGTACAACTTCTGCACCGTGCACCGATTGACGCAGATGGACACGCAGGACAAAACACGACGCTCGAGCGGATGCCGGTGAGAACAACAAACAACTGCGGAAAGTTTCCAGAGGCTGTTGCACGGGTTGCATGCACGTGGCTCGCGTCCGCAGGCACCCGTTATGACACTACACCAGTACACCTAATTATTTGTCAGCATGTTGGCAAAACTTCGGCGTCGCTCCGAAAACCCCCGCGGGGCAATGTCAGAGTACAGAAAAGAAATAACAGGTGGGAGAGAGCACGTGAAGGAAACCAATTTCCGACGGGCCGACGTTGCTGGGTGGCGTCCAGTCGAAGGGCGCCTTGAAATCGCCCAGCAAACCACGTTACGTCGTGCAGATATCCCGGAGACGTCAGCAATCGACATTGCAGATGTCCAGGAGACGTACCGTTGGGGTCGGAGTTACATATACTCAACGTTGCTACAACCGCAAAAAACCCATCCAAATAACGCGAAGGATAACGTCCAGTAGACGTCTCCTGGTACTTTTATACGCTGTTTACGGGATGTTACTTTAGTGGTACGTCTTATGGATGTTGTCGTGGTACGCATGCAAGACGTATATAGATGTCTGTTCTACATTGGTTTTCTGTCTTTGGCACAAGCATTAGTTTTTTATATTCATGACTTGTGTACGTTAGTATGATATTGTTGAGATGAACCTGTATGCCTGAAATTTACATTCTTTATACATTATTTCGAAGTTTGGCCAGCCCCCTTTCCAAGGTTGCCTGCGTGTTGTGGGCATTTATACCTCAAATACATGTCTTACTAGCTATTCAGCACTGTTTGCTGTTACTTGTCACCTGGTTTCTAGATTAATGTGTTTCCACTTTTGAAGTGCTGCATACTGCATGAAGTCTCATATGTGAAGTGCCAAGCTGACCACACACTCTCGCAGAAGCACACGAAGCACAGCTCTAAACAAGAAATGTCGCATCGAAAACAAGAGGCAGTAAGTAACAGCAAACCAGTCCTGATCAGCACAAGCGCCCTGGACACTAAGGCAACCACAGTGGCGTCATCGAATTGTACCATACAGCACGGCTGTACAGACCTTCTGCAAATAAACTATCACAGAAACAATTCAAAAATTAATCTAATTAAAATGACAGTCTCCCATCCTATCTGTAAGTACCTGCAGCTGGGTAGTAAGAACGCTTTCAAAGCACACATAAAACACAAAAGAGTTCGGGTAAAACAGTTTATATTGACTTCCAAATTATATAACATGCTTTCGCAACACAACCACTTTAATTTTCATTCCTATCTGCCCTGGACCACAGGGTACACATTGTACAATTACAAGAATAGAACAGATATTCATGACAATAAACAAGTCACACACAGAAAGGTTGACAAAAAATAGGGAAAAAAGCAAACATGTAAACCCAGGGTACAAGCACAAGATAGCTATCCAACTTGAAATATCGCACATTAAAATAATTGGGTGAAAAACAACGCAAGAAAAGTGTGAAAACAAAGAAATTATTGAATGGTGGTTATAAAAACACAGCAAATTTACGGAACTAAATAGTTCACATCTAGTGAAAAGTTTGTGGAACAATAAAACAAAAGCACCTAGGAAACACAGAAGTGGTGTTGTTGAGTGGTGGTTGTGAGTGCCATACAAATTTAAGCTACTTTAAACAAACCAACATCTAGGGAAATGGTTATGATCTATAGAAAAGGTGTGTATAAAGAAATGACTGTACGGCGGTTACAAGAGCAGTAGAAATTTACGTGATGAAATGATTCACACTTAGCGAAATGGCAGGACAACAATAAAACAACAAAAAACTTTAGAAACAACTTATTCAATTCTGGTTAGGAAAACAAAACGTTACACTATTTCAATATTTCACACAAAGTGATATGATTTGGGAACAAACGAAAAAACGGGGAACACGGAAATGATTGAATATTAGTTACAAGAAGCCAGATTTACTTGACTACGTGATTCACACCAAGTGATACGCTCAAAGAACAATCACACAAAATAAAAACGCACGGAAGCACGGAAATGATACAATAGTGGTTCAATGGTGCATGCCTCCATCATCAGTTATGGTAGGGAGTCTTGAACAGTTTGCGTTCTTCGTTGTGGTGCGCCAGAAACTGCCAAAATAGTTTCAGCAGACCGGATTGCTGGCAAAGTGAGTAAAAATTTCATGGTCCAAAGGCTGAAAGAAATTTAATACCGCTTCTAGCAATAAAAACTAAGAAGCCGCAGGTTGTCGACAAAGCTGATATTTGCGCAGGATGGACTGAAAATAAAAATCTGGGCCGTATACATTGTCTGGTGAAAGAATTTGATGTCTGTAACAACACGAAGATATCTAGTTACACACAATGCAGGATGCCACTCGCAGGTGGAAAAAAGCGTGTTCCCTGTTTTCCAAACCAGGAGAAGTCCTGCGCCAAGTTGACCGTCAACAGTAGCTTGAGCAGGCGCATTGTGCAGACAGTTGCAGTAGCACCTCCCTTGCAAGCCAGTTCATCAATCTAGGCATGGGTACAGGAAAATCTGTGTTGTAATACAGATTTTTAAGACTCGTATAATACGGAATGGCCGCTTACATTGTCCCTGAAAAAGAGAGTGCATGACAGCTGCATGCTACCGGTACTCGCCTACGGGGCAGAAACTTCCAGGCTAACTAAAAGGGTCTAACATAAATTAAGGACGACTTAGCAGGCAATAGAACGCTAGAGGATGGGTGTAACATTAAGGGACAGGAAGAGAGCGGAGTGGATATACTTTAATGCCAGCATTGGCACTACTAAGGCAACCTTAACACTATGACAGCTAATGTGAGGTACCACTAAATATAAGAACTACATTTCGTGAATGGGGATTTTGAGGACATTTTAGCCCAGCTACAGGTCCCATCTGAACTTGCAAAATATTTTTCTGTGTCTATCCAAACCGCTTGGTGGATTGAAGTGACAATATATACACGGATGAAGCCATGTCCACAAAATGTGGCAAAAGGAAACATGAACAAAACCGGACAACGTCACTGCCATGGACGTATACTTCGTGCAGCAGAATGGCGAGGTGGGCTAGTTGGTATATATGCATAACTAAACCTTCAAAAAGCACATCACTGAAACACTCGTCATGTTGTCCTGTTCGCCTGTCCTGCTAGGCGTACATTTTTAGTTGAAATACGTTGTACAGCGGGAAGCATCAAAGTAGTGCAAGAAATTTTTACAGCACAATCACATTCACACATAGTCTAAGTTGCACCAGACAGCAGCCTGCAACATCTAAGGTATTAGCAAACGACAGGCCAGACACCAGAATCATACTGTGCCTTAAACCTGCGAAATCTCAAATGCTGTGTTACTCTGATCACCAAGGTGTGTTACACACTAAATTCATTAAGCTGAAAATTCCATAAGTGACAGAAATTTAACAGCCATTTTTGAATATTTTTACTAGGTTCTGAAAGGTTAATTTACGTTTGCGATGCTGCAGTAAGAGTACGAAGCACAACCAGCGCTGCTCATACTACTGTACCAGTTACGACATGCGTGTAGTTCTGACGTTACAAATAGATTCGGGTTGCATACACGTTGTTCATTCCGACATTTCACGACCAAACTGAGCGTTCGAAAACATTGAACACTCAATGGAAACGCGAAAACAGCATCCAGATTGCATTTTAATCTAATGCTGTACTCTCGGAATTCCCTGGATTAATATTTTATTTTAATGCTACACGAACGGCAATCATTCAATGTATTGTGCACGTTTTTTAACCGAAAACTATTATGACGAAAAAAACGGCATCTGCAGAAACGAAACAAAAACCAACATCACGCTAAAAGTACACGATGTGCGTGTAACGCATTCGCACACGCACTTATATTCGCACTCTCCGGCTTCCCTTATTTCATTTCATATCAAAACATTCGCCTAGCAAAACAGGACAGAACACAAACACTTCACCAAACACAGGGCTAGAAACTGCGCGAGAACTGATTCTGTTTACAAACGCAGCAGCCAGGTACAAAGGTCTACCGACAAATCTCCGCAACGCACAAAGCGAGTCCCTCAAATCGTTAGGGCTAACCGCTTACGCGTACCGAAGTTCGAGAGCAACTCTGCTACGTTAAATACATATGACAAGAAAACAAGGTTCACTAGTACTCGCTTACCTCCACTACTTGGCAGTATTTCTTCGTCCGGTAGATAAATCCATGGTAGTCAAGTCACCGAAATAACGAAAGTTGAAGGCGTGCACGCCCGTGCCGTCACCGGCCTGTAGCACGCGTATCGATACGGAGTGCAGTTAATACACTGTCGGACGATCGGACTTTGCGCGCAGCGACTTCCTGTCTGTGTTCGTATGAGGGAAAAACTAGTTCCTGAAAGACACCCACCTTGATAAAAACGCGTTGCGAAATATATGGCCAAGTTATTGGTAAATAAAGATATTAGTTGCCATTTATGTACAAGAAAAGCTTGGGCGTGAGTATTTTTTAAAGAAAATAGTAATTGTACCTACAATCTAGATTACGGCATTTAAGGCAATTTCAGGGTATGCGGTGGAAATGCAGCTGCCGTGTGGTTGTGGGCGCCGTAATTTTACGGTTTGTTCTGAGGCTGCAACCACTTGCAGAGTATTTTCTGCGCTTTCGCGCGTCGACATCGCCCCGCGTTGACGGCGTCGGCAAAATGCACGGCGCCGTGAGCTGACGCGGGAGGAGGAGGAGGGGAAGAAAACTTTGAACGAACAGGTAGATCCAGCTTAGAAGTGGGCGGGGTCCTCAGTCCAGCACTCCGTTGGTGCGGCCTGCCGTCTTCGCCCTTTCAGCGAGTTAAAGCTGCTTACTTAGGTCCGAGCTGGCAAGTTCACTCTCCGACTGCTCCTATGTAGCTACGCCGATGTCTATGCTGCTCGCCAGATATCAGCGTCGACGCAGCGCCAGAAAGCATCCGAAAGCACGCGACATCGTCCGGATTCCATGTTCATCTCCTGGTTTGGGGTCATTACGTTCGCAGAAAACAATCATTTTTTTAACGTGCGGTAATTTGGTGCCTTCAGGCAAATTACAAGCTATTTCTGGTCGAAACTGCGCAATCCTCCGTGGCTAGCTTGGCTTTAATCGGGGAGATCGGGGGATTGAGACAGCTTTTTGCCAGTTAAATACGGGAGCTCTCGCTACATCGCTTGTAGTGTTAGCATGGAGGGCTTGTCTGCAAGATCGGTGCGTAACGAACAAAGTTTATCAACGCCAGAAATCTAGCGGTGCATTCAATTTCATTCGCGGCTACCGTAGCCTGCATAGGGGGAACGATGAAGCGCGATAGCTTTTCTTGGCTTAAATAAGGGAGCTTTGGTTACATCACTTGCAGTATTAGCATAATTGACCTCGCCTCCAAGATCGGTGCGGAAGAAACAAGCGTTAGCACTGCCGAAATTTGTCAAATACGACCAAAACGAATCACCCGACAATATTCGTTGGCAGCCTCTGTTAAGGTACCAAATTCTTGGGTACACGCATTGTTTCCTGGCGTGGTCGAGTGGATTGGAGCTTAGGTGCTTGTGTTGTTTTGAAAGTCTATGGTTCGAATCTTAGCGAAGTCTCACGGATTTTTTTAGTTTTTTTTTTTTGCAATGAGGGTGTCATCGACTTTTTTTTAAGGCAAAAAAAGGCAGAGTACCTTGCCGTTTAACCTACAAGTGACGTTTGACGGTAAGCTCAGTATCAAGGCAGCCCCGAAATCTGCTTTGCTCACACTTTGAATGCATGAAGCTGCAGTCGGTACGTAACATCAAGGTTAAATCAAGTAGCAAGTAAAGTTGTGCTAATTGAGTCTTCGTTCATCATCCTATCTTATTTTGTTCATATTTGACGGCAATGACCCCCGCCCCTCCTCCCCCCCCCCCTCCACCCATCGAAAAAAACCTTACAAGGCTCGTTGGCAACGTCGCTTCTAAACGAATTCTGCACTAAGTCCCTGCCTCTCTCCGTGAGGTTCGGTATTGGGCAAATGTTTTGAAGGTCAAAGGTTAAAAGCAATAGTGGTGGATTACAATACTTGCACAAAACCCCTCGGTACAAAACCCTTACAAAACACATTCAAAACCCCTCGGTAACTTCAGTACAGTACGGCTGCGGAAAGTTTGAAAATAAAGTGTAGCAGATGTAGCTAAAATAATTTAACTGCGATAGACATGTTCGAAGTAAAAAACGGACATACCAGAAACATCTGAACAACGTCAGCAAAATATGTCTAAATACCGTCCCCAAATGAAGCAGCAGCAACATCGAGAGTACGTCTTTAGCAAAGTTGAAAGAACGTCCGACATTAAGGTACCAGCAACGTTATGTCAACATCCAAAAATTTTCATTAAAATATTGCACGTTGTACGGATGTCTAATAGAGATACTGCTGGGACATAGACGTTCGGATCTTTTTGGGACGTCGCAGAGATGTTAGTGGTTTGCTGGGCGGTATGTGCGTAGGGCAGCGAGAAAGGAAGCTGGAGCGAGGCGTGGGGTCGAGCCTCAAGTTCACTAGGGAGAAGCACGAAATGCTCACGCATTCTTCCAGATGCACCAATTGATCTTCAGTTCCAGCTGTCCTTTTTCGCAGCATTTCCAGCAGATAAAAACACGAAACGCTCTGTATTAAACGAGTCTCATCCTAACCAATTGCGGTCAACCAACACATCCAGTACTCAGATTTGGGGGTCGCAAAGCCCCTCAGCCGAAAATTACTGCTCTATGATCATGAGATAACTTAGAAGCTTGCTCCAAAGATTTTTCTCGCTTCCCCGGTCCTGGCATTCTTCAACCGCTTAAATTACGTCATTACAGCGGCGTAATGCCTATTGGCCGGCTTTCCTTCAATTGCTGGAATAAACGCATTCTACTGGCCAAGGGCTTAACCTTAAAAAGAATGCCAAGGCAAGTAAAACAAAGCAGAAACGGAATGCGGATCTGCTGCGACGAGCAAATCACGCAGTGCCGCTCCATGTTGGCGATAACTATAGCTTTCGCAGTGCTTCCAGACGCGAAGGAAAGAGCGAAGGCGCTTATCGAAAGTGTTGAAGAGTCTGTTTAAACCTTAATAACATCTTCACATCTTCTGGTGTGTCTTCCGCACGCGCAGTTATATGACTCTGTTAGCTGTGCCCGCTGCAGAATCGATAGCCGTGCGTCGTTTGAATCATTGTTCATGCGACGCATGGCTATTCACTCATGCGTAATGCTGCTGCCGGAAGGTATTTCTAAGCGTTTAAGTGCCTTGTTTGTTTCAGTTGTTAGTGCGAGCTTGTCCAGTCTTTTACTTCGGCGCCATGTGTTAACCGCTGATTTTTAATCCACTTAAACATGCACCAACTAGCCCAGCCCAACGCCTTGGTGTGCCATTTAATCGGCGCTAGCATGGCCTAGTGATAAATTGCTTCTGGCCCAGTTCGAAGAAGCTTTACATATCACAGACCCTTCGTGTGTTTAAACCGATGAAAATTGCTTAAAAATCTGGAATGTTCCGCGCATGCGGCTGATGAAAATGGAACCGGCCGAGTGTCGCTGCTAAAATTTTTTATTGGCGTCTCACACAGCCTACGGGCTACTTCCTGGGCAATGAAGCTGGAAAAGTCTGTACAATATGTGGCCATCACGTAAGTATCCCCCAGATCCCTCCTCCATCAGGAATGCCAGCTTGAACGTATAATCGAGCAGGCACCATTGTTTGGAGTTTGGGCACGTGGTATTTCATGTCAGTACTCTTTAACCCCATGGTTCAAACTGCGCGTTTACTTGTTCCGAGAATTTAAGTGTGTGGGGTGATTTTTACTGCCCGGGGAAACAAAAGCAACAAAAATAATTTTTTTTACCAGCGAAGCTGTTTAGCAAATCGTAATTTTTTATGTCCGCAGTTAAAAACACCAACAAAATTGCGGAGCCCGCGCAATGGAAGCACCGCAGTTAACAAAACCAAGAAAATGCCTAGCGCTCGTGAGTGCGTGCCCCCGACGACGACCGCCCAGCGTCCCCAGCGCACGTTAGTCGAGACAAGCATGCCCACTTAGGGAGATTGGCCAAGTTGGCAAAATAACAAACAAAAAAAAAACCCTCCAGCGTTCGTCATAATCGCCATATAAGCGAAGTGAATCTCTAGTGAATCTGTAAAAATGCCAATCGCAGACATGGCTAGAGACTGTGCGCGGATTTACTTTTCTCATCATTGGTAATGGCAGTGGAGTAATTATAACAGAAAATGAAACGCATACAAGAGATAGAGATGTCTTAGCTGCCAAATGTCCACTGATTCGCTTTGCTAAAAAGAGAGCTACAGCCGTTTCCGCTGGAGCATTCGCGACAAAGTTGGCTTTCTCGCAAGCTCGTTTGCCGCTTTTGATTCAATGTAAGAAAACGGACGCCGATTAAGAATCCACGGTTGTGCGGGTCCTTATTCTGCGTACGTCCTTCTTACCGCGCTTTCTTTATAGGGTCACAAAACCACAGCAAACTTTTAACCGTTCTGCCCCCCCAATTTCCTAACGGATACGCCGAATCCACAGAACATCAGCTATATTAGCCTACAGTAATTCCGCACACCGAAAATTCGGACTTGCTGGATATTCCGGACTTTCTTCAGAAACCGCCAGTTGTCCCACAGAGGAATGTGTATGAACAACAGATATTTCTGACTAATAAAACGAAACGTTCAATATTCCGGTCAATGTTTTCTACGACACAGACACGATGCGACTCCACTACGACGTCATTTGAATCCTAAGCCACTTGGCTAGCATCGAATTGGATGACGATTAGCCTGACTCCCGCCGAGGTAACAAACTTTCATCTTAGAGACCATGTGGTCGTACCGACCATGATTTTTCATGTAATTTTGCAACCATCAACGGAGGACATGACCGACACATTGACTCAGTTGTCCAACTTTTCCGAAGAAAACTTCACTCTTCCAGAGATACAAATAGAGAAATCGAGCAAAAACCTTGCCCGACCTCTTCAGTTTTATTTAAAAGAAAGAAAGTTTGATCTTGCGGTACGCGGATTTTCAGACTGCTCTTTTATTCGGACAATTTTTCGTCCACTCCAGGTTCCGAAAGATCTGTCTGCTCCTGTATAAGCAACATCGCTGGAAACCTTTAGGCCAAGAGCCTGGGAGTCGATTATCAAGTACAGCCTCAAGCTCAATTTCTCTAACGGGGTGAGCGCAGACAAGGCCCACTGTAGACGACAACCAAAACGCATTACCTGAATATGCGATACCGACTCCGGCAAACAGTCAACCCGTCCGATGTTATTCCTAGCACGTATAGTCGAAACGCGGTCGTCCAATCGACGCTACTTGGCCATCCGTCGAACAACAGTGGTTTAGCAGAGAAATGACAGGGAGAGCGGCCTCAGCGCAGCCAAGTCAATATTTTCCCGGGAACCATGGCAATATTTCACCCCCCTATCTCCGCGTTCTCTGAAAACATTGCGCACATTGACTTTCTCCCATTCTCTTCTACCTTTCCCAGCCCCTCATAATCGACGCCGCTGGGAGCGACGCAGGTGATAAGAGCCAGGGAGTCGGAATGTCCATCATGCTTGATGCATATTCTCTTTATCGGAGTAATAAAGAGCAAGATATACTCCGCTAAATGTCTAAAAAAGCTATCTTCCTTAAGGGAGTTTAAAAGGTACTCCTTCTTGGGGGAGTACCTTTTACCCTATTCAGAGTACTTCCGTTTAGAGTATGCGGCTTCCTGGGAACGAGGGGACGATTTCGTCGCATCAATATTCCGGCTGTGCACCGGACTGGTTCCGTCTCCACTCACCTGCCTTCCTCCATCTCATTTCTCTCTCATGAGCACGCACATGCACACACGCACTCACACCAAACAGCGACTTTGAAACACTTCAAAGCTCCCCACCTACGCTATGAAGCGCTCGGCTGCAGCAAGGCATTCAGGCAGTGTCGCCCACAGAAGAAGAAGTGACAACTGGGCTAGTTGGTAATGCATATGGGACATCTTGAAGGTAGCGCACTTTAACACGGACACAAGGGAAGCGCTGTGGTTTGTCGTTTCTTCCCTTGTATCCGTGTTAAAGTGCGCTACCTTCAAGATCGCCCACAGAAACCTCTTTAGCTGAGATAAATTTCGATTAGAATTTGTGTTTTCTTACGCTTTTTGCGGCTCTCCGACGCAGCAAGAATATTTTTTTGTTGTCCCAAACCTCAACTCATTGTTGTGAAAGCGTAGGCAAGTGCGCAGGACGAAATGGGTGCATACTGGGAGAAAGTTTGTTGTCGAACGCATGACCTGTGGCCCCATCGCTTTCAGCCAGCCCGGACCCCAGCCAACGCCACTTACCGCTACCCCTCTTTACTGCCGCCTCTCCTGTTTACACAGAGCCCGTCAATGACGTCTACTCGGCATTAAAGCTGGCTCTCGGCGCTTAACGCGCAAGCAATGATTTCGTGACAGGCTGTCAGTAGCCTACGCCTGCTTCTACAAACGTTTTGTTTATTCTGTTCATGACGCACCCGCTTAATCATCCTGGTGACGTCGCTGGCAACTCGACACAAACAGATCGAGCCGCAAAAGTGCAACGAAGTGCAAAACTCCACTCAGTCGCCTCGATATGAATAAACACGCTTTCATATTCTTAGGATCATCTGTACCCTTTTGTAAACAATCTGAGAAAAGGAGGAGGGAGAGTTTATAGAGAATAGAGAAAAAAACTGAAACCTTTGTTTAATCAAAACTGAACTGAAAACAATTATGTAGCAATTACCCACTCAGACGACTCTAACAGTCCTCCGAGTTTCATATAAGTTTTTATGATTACGTCTTTCCAAGGGAAGTTGCAAATATCTGGAAATTACCGTCTGCTGTCAATATGCATGATCATCTACAAGTGAGGTACCCGGGTTTGTCTGCCAGAATAAAATACAGTCCTTCCAAGTTTCATTTAGCTAATTAACTAAGAAGTACGCGCAACCGCAAATTATAACTATACGTGCCTGTGTTTCGTTGTTTGTTTCGCAGGATGACCCTCCCTCACAGACCGCACCATCTGCTTCAAGATTAATATCTCTATTCCATGTTAACGAGGGAAAGTTACTAATTGTCTCACGCCAACGGAATCTCCATACAACTCTGCCAGCTATACATTTTAATATTAGAACAGTCGAACCTCATTATAACAAAGTAGTAGCGGGACAACAAATTATTTCGTTATACCAGACATTCGTTGTAAAAACTGAGATAAATATCCGCTCTGACAAATAAAAAATCTGGCTCGCGGAAAAATACTTCATACAAAAATGTTTTTTTTGAGGCTTCGAGTCCACTATAAACAAGGTAACCCGAACCTTGCTCCTTGTTATTTTTAAACCTGAATGAACCGAAACATGAGTACCTGAAATTAAAGCAGAACAATGCTCAGTTGACAATATAGGCATGAGTCCTTGTTTATTAACGCGCTAGCGTTATTAGGCTCATTTTTTTATTTTGCCGTGACTCCTAGCCGTCCGCTATCAGCCGTGCTCATCAAGCGTCCACGGAGGTACGTCATCTGTGCTAAAAACTGAGGCTTCCAGATACTGCGATGGGATACCAGATATCGCGAATACCAGATACCAGCCAGATACCAGATACCGCGATCCTATAAAATGTAGTCACACCTCCAGGAAAAAGGCTGGACGCCATGATGAATAAGTCACCGATCCAGCGAATTTCCATAACAGCCCTCCCCTACAGAAAAACCGATCCAAACATACGCGAGAACAGGCGACATGCAAGGATTAAATTCCTTTGATGAGGCTCCAAAACCATGAGAAAACAGTATACGCCGACGCCGGGACATTCGAAAGTACGAAGGCACAATTTGTCGTAAAGAAGCACCGTAGTGATTGCTGTAACTCCATTACGTTCAATGCAGACCAGAATTGAATCCGCTTTTCAGTCCCCCCCCCCCCTCCCCCGCCCTCCCCCCTTTCCAGATAGCGCAACTATCAAATAGATGCATAAACATCAATTCAGACGCTAAATCGGCCTATAGTGCCTTGGCTATAGGCAGAGCAGCTAACCGCTTGAACGCTTGATAAAGATTCCAACATCTAAAACTATAAGAGTTCACATCACATTAACACACGGACACGGGTCTAAAAGAGAGCGATGCAGACGATCAAGGTCCACTCCAACTCGCATATATCGTGCTCCCTGTCGAACACAACTACTGCACTTTTGTCGCCGAATAATATGGAAAACGTCTCCCCATCCTACGTCTAAGAACGCCATCCTTCCCCGTGCCACACGGAGATCTCATTGCTTAGAGATCGCACAATTTGCTCAGGATGCAAGCCATTACATATATCCATAAATAAATATTGACGAAGATGCTTGGTAGGAAATGTTCGACATTATCCTAAAGATGGCGAAACACAAACTCTTTTCAGTGGAAGCTGCTCATATCCAAGAATGTGTTCAGGGGTGAGCAACTCAAACACCACATATCCAACCTATTTCAATGCATGACAGGCTTCTCTCATCAGCTTGTCACCTGAAAATCAGCGTGAGCTGATTCAAGGGCCCTATAATTATGCTTTACTTTATAGGTCTGGCATCTCTTCGTCAAGTTTTCTTCAACTTTCAATAAATCTTACTCAGGAAATATGTTTCACTGTCTCCCTCTCTCCCTCCCACCCACCTTCCTCCCCTCCCTCCTTCTGTCTGTCTTATAAAAACCCAAAACATTTTGTGAGGCCACACGATAAACGCTTTTAAACTTTGACGCTGTATTTCTCTCTCGAACTGACCAAAACCCCGCAGCTGCAACTATTCACTCCCATATCTTTAGCGAAGCATGCGTAGATGTTTTCCGAGTTTCCTGTGCCGCGGTGATTAAAGCCGTTGAGGCTAGCCTAGGACTCATCCCTGAACTTCAGTACTTGGAAAGCTTAAATGATAAATGCAGTAACTGCCCTCCAAAATGATCCCTCGATACCGAAGTGACGCTAGCGCGTCATACATCTTAAGGCCGAAACGTAGATGTCATCTGCGACTTTTCCGATGAAGAATGTGATCGACTGGTGGCTACTCACAGCACTGAGCAGGAGGAAGTTTTCCACAGTCGCACGAACAAAAGGGCCTTGATACTTCCGCAGTTACGGCCGACGATTTTTTTTTTTTTCGAGTGGCTTCTCAGGCTCCTGCTCAAATATTGTTCTTCGTTATATCCGCTATCGCGCGCAGCTCTCACGGTTTCAGTTTAGTTATAAAAGGGTGTCATTGAAAGACAGCGTGGCCAACCAAAGTTTGTATTTAGTTCGCTATAGCCGATAATTTGCTATATCAGTGTTCGTTATAACGATGTTCAAGTCCAGACATCGTATATCAGTATAGAACTCCACGCCGGTAGTCAGTATTTCCCTTTCTTTTCTCCGTGCTGATCATTGGAGGAGCTAGTTTCATATAATGGAGGAAAGATTTCCCTGCCTAGATAGCGAACGCTTCATTCTTAATTATGGACGTCTTCCCTATCTGCCTGCACGCCGCTCATGCTCTGTCATCCTCTGATAGTCTCATTTTCCACCGCCTCTCCGACTGCAGATAGAGCTGCATAAAGTGCAATACAGCAGCCAATGGTGGCATTACTACCCGTTAGATGACGGAGCAATTTTTTATAGTTCAGTGGCTTCCATTGGGCTGAAAATGTCAAGTGCAACAAGAAAGTTCGAATCGCCTAACGTTTGGCGGAAAAAGGGCTGAATGGACCTGACAGGAAGATTGCGAAAACGTCCACAAAAACGCAACAGTCAGAATAACACTAGACTTAGCCTCGAAGCATAGCTTGCCCGATTACGGCAAGCATGTATTTTCGTCTTGAAAACAGGCGCGGAAAAGACGTTGACCAAGCAAATAAAATACACAGGATGTCGCGCTACCCAGCCACTGGCAACATTTATTAAGAAAACAGAGATATATAGTGCAACCGCTGAACCCCATAAACCCAACTGAATAACACTCATACAGAGATTATCAATAAGAAATAACACTAGACAGAAAAAAAACAAGACCTATCAGGTATAGTGTGCTATCACCGCACGTGGTCGTCCCAGAAACGCCAACTCAGGCGTCAACGCCAACTGACCGAAGATGACTGGCATCCTTCTGTCAGTTTTTCAAAACGAATCCGTCGAGATTATCACGAATGAATTTTCAAGACGAAATCTTTTTCAAGATGAATGCATCTTTCGGCCTGTTTTAAAAGACGAATGAAGCACCAACTCGCCCAACTTTCTATCCTGTTAAGCATGTTTTTGCATGCCGCTTGGTCTTCTCAGCACGTTCAGTCATTGGTGATTTTACACCGTAAGGCTACATTAGAGCGGGGCCGTAATCTGGCTCCCGCCCTTTACGTTATGCGTGACTATAAGATACCTACTTCCCAATTGTATCCTACCCCCACTGTCCCAAATCCTGCTACTCCTTAGCCCAGTCTCAAATAAATGAACGTATTCATTGTCTATTGAACGTTTTCTTCCGGTTCGATTCCTTTATCGGAGAATGCAACGGGACATTATCAGCGCCGGCGGTGAACCTGTGTCCTGAACGTGCGTGTGCTTGCATCGGATCCGCGAGCGAGATTGAGCCGGCAGAGGAGGCGGATGAGGACGGAGAAGGGAGGAGGAAATTTCACGGCTGTCCGAGCCGCGTAACGCCGCCGCGCCGGGGCTCTGATCTAGGCCTCGCGTGGTCGAGCAAGCAAGCCGCTGCTCCAAGAGTCCGAGGGCAGCCGGCACTTCACAGCTCGGACCGAAGGCCAAACTCGGTTTCCCTGCTGAGCACGCAGTTTGGTGCAGCGTGGACTGAAGAAGCGGACGGATAGTAACCGCACCCCGGAGGACACTTGAAGCGCTTGTGACGTGCTCGGAGGTTCGTTATAATACAAAGAACAGAGAAAAAATAAATCCCGTCAGGGAAGTAATAATTAGGCGTTATACATGTCTGCGAACAAAAGGTCGCTTTGGCGTAACGCGTCGACAGGATTTGAAGAAACCGTTTCACGAATATTGGGTTTGCTTTGCACACCCATTTTTTTCTCATTACGATGTATATAGGCACTAATGCTTTTTACTTTTCTACGCAATGCAACCTGCGTTTGGAACTCATTTCACGTTTCCTGCGACGGAATGAATTGTCTAACTCATTGCACATAAGGCAATTAATTTACGCGCTTTTGTCGGACGGCTGCGCATATGAGAAGGCTTCGATTATAAGACCCTAGTCTCGTGAAATATCTCGGGCCAAGGATTCAACAGGGCGTCCACAAAAAATACGCAAAAAATCTCCCTGCGAACAAGCATCTCCTTTCTCCGCAAGAGTAATATTTTATGTGCCGCAAGTGCTAGCATCCCAAATAAAATTACAGAGTTAATTTTTCTTGATCAAATTCCCCAACTATGGAAAGCCGACTGCTGGACGACCAGCATTTGCTACGGCGATCCTGAATCTGCACCTGCAGCAAACCCACGAAGAGACTTCCTTCATGCTGCGTTAATGCAGTCCGTATTTTCACAGGCAAAGGCGTTGTTTTAGAAGAGAGCTTGCTGGCTATCGGCATATATCATCAGCAGTAGCGTACTGCCATCACGCCGCAGCATTCCGCTGTGTCGTTGCGTCGTCAGTCAAGAAGGCGGTATGCATGGACACTACTGCAGACATATCTGCAAATGGGCCAAGTAGAAAAATCTTACATTCATTCCTTTGTTTGTTTTTTTCCTTCTTTTTTTCTCTCTGTTTCTTTCTGTTTCCCTGCTTCTTTCTTTCCTTCTTTCCTCCTTCATTACGTTTTTTTTTGCTCCTTCTTCTTTCCCTCCTTCCCTTCCTTTCCTTTCTTGTTAATTCCTACTTTCATTCTTGCATTCTTCTCTCATTTTTTTTTCTTTTCTTTCACTCTTATTGTTTGTTCTTTTTTCTCTTTCGTTCACACATTGTTTTTTTTTCCTCTCCCTTCCATTATTCCTCCCTCGCCTTCCTTCATTCACTTTCTTTCTTTCTTTTTTCCTTTCTTTCTTTCTTTCTTTCTTTCCTTTTTCCTTTCTTTTTTTTTTGTTTCTTCCTTCGTTTCTTTGTTTCCGTCTTTCTTTTGTTTCATTCACATTACGCTCCCATTCGAAACATGCGCCTCCGTAGCGATGGCGGCCATCCTCTGGCTACCGCTTCGCAGTTCCTCGTCTACACGAAGTGCTCCGTAGCACTGTTCACGGCTCCTTTCAGGGCCAAGGCTGCACACAACTTCCGGGGTCGCGAAGTACGCGAAGTTCGCGCCGGGCCGCCCTCTCGTGGCTGCTGTTTTATCCCCACTTTGTTCGCGTGCTCGTCTGTTAGACCTTTTCGTTGTCTGCCTTCCGCGTAGCCCTCGAGCCATGGCGAGCGGCTCCGGTGTCGTTGTTACGCTGGAGCACGCATCGAGCGCGGCGCCCCTGTTGGTCAACATTGCAGCGTGCGTGCGCGTTGAGGCGTCGCCACTGACGGCGTCGGCCGTTGAGTACGGCGAGCAGGAACGCTAAAGGGCCTCGCGGCCGGCGGTCAGCAGAGCGAGGGAAACAAAAAAGGGGGGCTGTGGAGAATGCTGTATACTGGACAAGGCGCTGAGTTCACGAAGACGCATGCATGCAGATGCCCTTTTTTCGGTAATATATGTACAGGGGGATTAAAAGAAATACGAACAACGGAGCACACAGCCTCCGACGCACGCCGCACCCTCTAGCTGCACTGTCCGTAAACTGCGCGCATGCGTAGCTCTTTCAGAGCGCTTGAGAGTGTGGCCTACTTTTACGGGAAATGCTTGATAAAGATGCGACGCCGGTCATTTATTTTATAGGCGTCTTTTGATGCTCTGTGGCCACTGAGCGTTATGTTATCTAGTACAGTGGGGGGCCAAGCGCGCAGAACGCTGATTGCAGCTAGCATGCCCTTCAACGATCAACCTGCTCAGTGGCGACGCAGCGTAAAAAGGCGCCTCAAAATAAACAACTGGCGTCGCTTCTTGATCAAGCATTTCCCACAAATGTAGGCCACACTCTCAAACGCTCTCAAAGAAGTGCGCATGCGCGTAGTTTACGGACTTTGCAGCCAGACGGTGTGGCATGCGTCGGAGGCTGTGTGCTCCGTTCGCATTTCTTTAAATCCCCCCTGTAGATATTCGGAAGGAGATTCATTTAGTTGTTACCGTAAATTCAGCCAGAAGCTACTCCTTTCGTTCCCATTTGTTTTTTGGTGGCATTTTCGAAGGGACTGTATGGGCGTGGTTAGGAGTTCTGTAATTTGAATACACCGACTACCGTGGTTAGCAGGTGAGAACACTTGCCGCCCTTCAAGTTCACCGTCGCTACTCACCTGCTGTACACAGGCCGTGAAAACACTATTCAACCCTATTTTATTAGAACGAAATAGCCTTCCGTAGCGTACTCAACCCAACTCGGGCCACCAATGGTTTTCTTTAAAAAAAGGCAGGAAATAAATATTGAGCAACGTGCAAATTGTAGGCTACAGGATGTCAGCAGATAGAAATATACTATAAGACAGTTGCCAGTGGGCTAACTGAGCGAACCGAACTGGTACTTCGTTTTCGTGGTACCTTTGAAAAGCTCGAACTAGGAGTGAAATGGATTACCTTTATTTAGAATATCGCAAATTAACGCATCAGTCACTATTACGCCTGCAAGAGACGCTTTCAAATACGGGTTGACGGGATCGGGGCTTCTGGTGTAGGAATTTATTTACTACCTCATCATAACTCTTTTTTTTACTTTTTGCATAGATAAAAAGGAAGGGAAGAGAGGAAGATAGAAGTTTTCACATCTAATATATTTTCACATTATACTTGTAGCCAAAGTAAGCGGTGACAGTTGATGCGTAATGCTGAATTAACCAAAGAGAACTTAGAAATACGGCGGAGGGAAATACTTGCAAGTATGATACTGAACCGGAGATTAAATAAAACGCTGCGACGTGCTTGCAAAAAGCTCTCCTTGTTAGTCCGCTGTTATTTTTACAGCAGAGCCTGTTTAGGCCGACACAAATCCGTCTGGCGCATTAAAAACCCTCGAAGCCTCAAGAAGAAAATGTGGGTAACGAGGTCCCGGGAATCGAACCCGGGACCGTTACGCCTTGAAACCTGCAACCTAAGCACTGGGCAACCCCGAAGGCCCGAGGGGTACGGGGTTCACAGCGGTGTGGAACAATAACATATGCAGCCAATTGGAAAGTAAGAAAGAAGACGTTTCCTATGGTCGGAATCAAGCATCGATACCTCGCGTTACGAAACCGGCGTGAGCTATCATCATTTTCCGGGCACGCAGCATTTCCACTAGGTTCACAGCGTGGGCGTTGGCTTTGGGCTGGCCGTCGGGTTCCAGAGCGTGCTACCGCGGTCCTTTTGGGAGAAATATGACAGCCTGACGACGAAACGATCCACCCCTGCCAGTCATGGAGAAATTTCCCCGGCAAGTTCGGAAATAAATGTGAGGTGATGACGTATGGAACGGAAACTTGGTGCCCTACTAAACAACTTGAAAGCAAACTTAGACCAGCTAAACGGGCCATGCAACCAAGAATGATCGGAGTAGCGCTTAAGGATAGGAAACGAGCTTCCTGGATAAGACAACAAACTAGAGTAGACGGTATCGTAGTTCAAATAAAGAAAAAAAAAAAGACTTGCGCTGGCCGCGTTAATAGGCGAAATGAAAATCGGTGTACTGCCATCGGTGACAGAGTGGACACCGAGGGACGGCTCTAGAAAAAGAGGGAGAGCAATTAGTCGATGGAGGGACGAAATTAAAAAATCGGAGGCAACGAACGAACTCGAACGTTGCGGCACAAGAGCGCATGGAGGTCGGTGGGAGTGGCATTCGTCTTGCAGTGGACCCATGGAGGAAAGAATACTCAGGAGAGGCCCCTAGCATCCCAATGCATTGCGAAAAGTGTGGAGGAAGTGACGTCATTTTTCTCGAGCCCATAGACAATGTTGCTTACTTGTTTACAACTGCGGTGGCCAAATCTGGGCGAATAGAACTGACAAATTTTTAGGGCGCTTGGTATGTGGCTACCTCGCTACGCTTGCAAACCAGCGCAGTCGCTACGAAAAACGTTTTTAAATTAGGCCAGTTTGAAAACTCCGCCGTCGGAGGCGGCCTTAACTCGTACCCCGCCTCAGCGGCGCTTACGTCGCGTCGAGATTGGCGGAGCGAGCCGCTGCCGTCGCCGGCGACCTGCCGGGAAAATCCCCTTCGCTCAGCGTTGGTGAAATCCACAGTTCGTTCTTTGCTCACTTTGTGTTTCTTCGTTGTGAAGTGAAGTGAAATTTATTGCTGCTGGGACGTAGCGCGCAAAGACCGCAGTGCTGTACGACCCCAAACAATGCTCCCGTCGTCTGCGTTCGCCATCCCGCGAGCCTGTTGCTATGACGACGACACACGCTACTTTGCCAGGCTTAAGAGCGGAAAAATCGTCCTTCTATCTCAAAAACGAAGGCCGTTTTTCGATTGAAACTTTGGGTGAGGGTTAGAATGGGCAAATTGAAGGCGAAATCAACAGCTTAGAACATGACATCTCACCGAGGAATTAGCGACGAAACTGTTTTCGCTTCGAAGCGGGAGGTCTGGGCGACGCCATGTTAGTCAAATCAAACCGGAGACAGCAACAGATGATGAGATAGAGTGCTGGGCTCCGTGGGCTCAAGTCATGGCGGGACTCGGCTTCACAAATATGACGTCAGGGCCTCTCCAAACCTTTTCTTTCCTCCATGAGTGGACCTAACGGGCTGTTGATGATGATGACGATGCAACAGCCTGGTCTCCGACGAAGGGAGAGGGGCCGCCAGATCTGCCGTTTCTCCAGCCTCGCATCACAAGTGCAAGCTGCGCCATTTTTATTATAACTACAACCTTATGGCTGATTCTGTCTTTTGACCTGAAAAGAAGGCGGCTGAATGCGCCAGGGGCCCATAAAAACCAGTCCAGCGCCGCGACATTTGGTGAATTGGAGAATCACACTGTGATGCGCTAACCTCGGTACCGGTCATTCTTTTCGTGACACTACAACATTACTGTAACAAAATAAAATGCTCTGTGTACGTAAAAACACCAAAAAGCAGCGACGAGCTTTGTTTAATACAAAAGCACTGAATGCACCAGCTCTTAACTGACGTCTTTTTTTTTAAATGCACCTGATCAGGGTCACACTTGTTCACCAGCTTGTAGACAAAAAAAGTTGGGCCGATTTATCAGTTTCCCGGCGGAATATATCACAAACTGAGCGCCTCTCACTAAATTGCTTTTCCTGTTGACTGGCCCTTCAGAGCGGGGTGACCATATCCACTCACACAAAAAATAACCACAAGGCTTCGCACTCACTCAGACAGGTGCAAGAACTCAATCATGCCGCAATGCGCTCAGAAATAGTCGATGTGTCTTTGTATAAGCAAGTTCTCTGGAATCAGCGAACTTATTTCCCGGCAGAGCAGAGATGAACTAATGGCAGATTTTAGCTTTTAGCCATCCAAGCATAAAAACTTAGAAGTGGAACTAGAGTCCTTACGCAAATATCGCACGGGAAAGCGACGGCAAACGGCGCATGAAAAGCCGCCAGAAAAGGCTGACGCAAGCACAGGCTGTCAATACACGCAGGCAATATTTGCCAAGGGGCCGAACAATACAGACGGGGGAAGAAAGGAACGGGAAGGAGGATAGGGTAGGGACCATACGGAGTAAGAGGGAAGGCGATACAGAAAGAAACGCCAGAAGCAGAGTAAAGAAAGCGGAATCGAAAGCCAGGTATGCACAACGCGAAGATGCACGCCTGCCGTCGATACGGGTCAATATAGCGCGTCGTTCGCTCGCTCTCTCCGCGTGAGATCATGGCGCAGGCGTTAATGAAACAATATCTTCGCTTGCATTGGCGTACATAAATGGAAGGCACGCTCGCCACATACGGCTGCGAGAAGAGCAGGCTGACGAAGCACCCCGTGCGCGCTTACAACTTAAAAATGGAGGATCGAGTAACCATGTCTCCTATGTTATCCGGTCCGTGTTGTACATCCGGTCATAACAAACGCCCGAAATGGCACACACAAAGCCCTAAAGGAAGGAGACCAGCCACCTAAGCGAGTGCGTGCTTACGCTAGCCCTCACACGGAGCAGTTATTAGTCGACTCAAATGTTTTTAACCAGGTGTTCAGCCATCCGTAGTCCTTCGTTCAGCGAAGTAATTCATCTTTATACGCATAATTAAATGCATCAAAAACCGCTTAAGCAAATTTTGCACAATGCACGCACCTGGCTTTACGCGACAAATTTGAGAGAAGTCGATGTCTTTACTTCTCCGACCTGTGCCCTCTGCCGAGCAGATGCCAAGCATTATGTTTCGGGAGCTCCGGGATAGTCCCCGTGATTGAAATCTCGCGTGGTTTTAAAGCAAAGCTTTACTAATTTTGTCGAGCCGTTTCTCCGTCGCAAGGAATTTGACCTTCATTTGACAGCACCTGCGCCGTATTCTTTGCAACGCATCACATGAGTCGGCGGAGACGGCCGCGTTCTCTAGACGCCGCCGCTGTCGGCAAGGCGCATGCGCTCTCCGCAACTGAATCGCCGCGTGACCAAGTGACTCGCCGCGCGCACGGCAAAGTGCAACGCCGCATTCGCCGTGGATAAAAGCGAGGGCGGGCCGTCTTCTGTGAGCGTTGCGCAGAAGAGGGAGGCTTGAGCCATCTTGGGCAAGCGGCGTCTGGCCAACCAACGCATATCGCCCGGCGAGCTGCTTTACTGGAGAGGGCCGAAATGCCAGCGCGCGAAGTTAGTGTCAGGAGACTGAGGAAAGTGAGCCAGTCGGCTCGCAAAACGTCGGAAGGGGACTGCAGCCGTAGACAAAGGCAGGCTTTGGATGAATAGTATAACTACAGCTACATCAAAGGTTAGCCAAGTAAGACCAAAACTTAAACAGGATAAGCCAAGTTTTCGCTTGCCATATCCGGGCTTAGCTGAGCTTGGCCTCAGCCATTTTGATTGATTGATTGATTGTAGGGTTTAACGAGCCGACGCAACGCAGGCGATGAGGCGCGCCGTAGTGGAGGGCTCCGGATTAATTTTGACCACCTGGGGATCTTAAACGTGCGCCGAAATCTCGTACACACGGGAGTTTTTGCTTTTCGCATCCATCAGAAAAGCGGCCGCCGTGGCCGGGAATGGAACTCGCGTCCTCGTGCTCAGTAGCACAACGTCTTAGCCACTGAGCCATCGCAGCGGGTTTCAGCCATTTTTTAAATTGGGGCTTAGTGTCGATGCTGAAGGTACACATCGGCTAACTCGCAAGCTCCAACGTCGTCCCCGAGGTAGATATCCCGCATAATTTTAATTAGGGCTTGGGGCGCTGAAGTCATGCCTCGACTATGAGGTCCAGAGTTCGGTACGTACGGATTATGTATACCACGTGGGTATATTTAACACACGGCGGAGTACCGAAACGCGGGAGGTCTTCTTTATCGCACTGGCGAGATAAACTTCTGCCCGAGGCTGGGTGTAGAAACCATGAACACGCACTCAGTTGCGATACACGATAGACACTGTGCCATTTCGGCGGGTTCGTGAACGTCGCATCTCCGCAAAGAAATTGAAGGACCATGAAGGCACAATAAAACCTGGTTCATTTTGAAAGAACTAGCCTTTCGTAACTTTCGGTGCTTCCAATTTAACCCGCAGACGGCTTCGTTGCCGTCTTCGCGGACCGTCCGCAATGTTAAGCTCCGTTCCAAATCGAACGAGACAGTCAACGAAGACAGCTTGGAGGAGACAAAATCGAAGTCAGCAACGACCAAGGCTACCATCAAGTCCTAACTATCAAGTAAGGCCAGCACCACCTTTTTGCGTGTTAATGTTGTGACAAACTAACTTGCTTTTTTTGAGAATTTAGCATAATTTACTAGTGTTAGAGAGGATTTTTATTTAATTTTTAAATCCCGTAATATTTGTAATAATAACGGTAACATTATTTACAAAACCTGCGGCTTGTGTTTCTCAACACGTCTGCTACGAAGTTGTCGTCTGCGTCGGTGTTGCGTTCGTGACCGCTGTGGAGTTGCAATTGTTATTCCTTCAGACGTCTTATTAGGCTGCTTCGTAAGCTGTCTACCAAGCTGTCCGCGAATGGGATTGTTGCCTTGGTCAGCTCTAATCCAGCGGCGAAAGGCGGTTTTTTACCGGAAACGGAAGAAATATTTTTAAAAACTTCCAAATTTGGCAAATAGTGAAGCAGTATTGGGAAGAGTGCCGCAGTAGAGGTCATTGTGAGTGTGTACCTGTGCGTCAGTATTCAAGTGATCCGATAATTGATACTTAAGGTTAAACTGCAATCGCCACGTGATGTTTCTCGGCGGTGCCTTTGGCTGGCACCTGCAAATCGCACGAAAAATATCCTGTGACGTCATCGTGACTTCACCAAAAAGTGGCCGGGGAATCGTCATTGCTTGATGTGTTTTGTCCAATATAAGGAATATTCTCTCCAAGTTTGCAAAAAAAATTAGTATTATTGTCATTGGGTAAAAACGCGGTATTTTTAATGAGCAAAATTGTATTTTGCCTTCTTGCTTCCTTTATATGATGATGATGTGTGCAGTTTAATGGCGCGAGGCCGACTAAGGGCAAAGAGCGCCAAAAGGAATTCATTTCATGATAGTGAAATTACAAGAAAAGCATTTCAGTAAAAACTAACTTGAAGTAAAACACAAGGCAATGAACATGACTGGTGTAAAGGGCCAGGTTTTGATGTCGAAATTTGATGTCGGAAAGGAACTCAAAAACACGTTTAACAGAAAACATTTGCTCGTCCCCTAAAAAGTACGACGGCTGTTGCGGCATATGTCGTGTGTATAATTCTGGTAAGTGTTTGCGTCGTGTTGTGTCAAGTGCCTTGCATTGAATGAGTAGGTGGATTACGGATACGCCCTCTCCACAACCGCTGCACATGGGTCTTGGTGATCCAGTGAGGAGGTGGGAGGGTTTTCCATGTGTGCGGCCTATCCATAACCTTGCTAAGGTCACTTCTATGTGTTTTTGTGTGAATCAGTTTTGTATCGTCCCAAGTATACTTTATTACATGTATTTTGTTGCCTGTCTGTTCACTCCAGTGTGTTTGCCATGTTTTACGCGAGTGCTGTTTTATGTGGGGCTTGAGGTCTGTACAGGGCATCGTTGTTATGTCTACAATGTTTCTCAACGCAGCAGCTGCGGCCCTCTCGTCTGCTAACTCGTTGCCAATGATGCCAGCATGTCCTTGTCCCTTCATAATGCTGCCTTTATATGCAGGAGTGATAAAACAGATGTGGGAAGATATTTGTGCGCTGCAGACATGAGGGCAGGCGGAAAGAAAGGGGCGTGTCCGTCTATAATCCTCCAAGGGTGGTTCGGGTGGTCGCCGCAAGAGGGCTATGCTACTGAACAAAGTCATTGCTGAGGCAACCGAGATCGGAGATTTACTGCATCTTTCGTGCGCACTGTAGACGCACGTAGCTATTAGCTAAGGTAAAAAATAAAACAGAAACGACTGGCAATAACAACCTCTCTCTATCACTAAGACGAAAAAAAGAAAAAAAAAGGGCAGAAGAAAACATAAAATAACTACCCTTGAGTATTAAATGTCAAGTCACTTCTTCGACAAGCATTCCTTAGTAAGTACCGCGTTTGAATCATCTGTGAGACGAGCAGGAGGTGAATATGGGGAGAGGTGCATGGTGACGAAGCGCGAGTGGTATAGCAGAAGAAGAAAGGCGATCAATCCACAGCAGGTGTTTGTAACGTTTCGAAACCGGTTGCAGCGCGCCACGCCCGCCGCCACCATAGGCCGACGACGATGACGAGGGACGACGACGACGGGCTGACATGCTCAGTCCACCTCACTGAGTTCCGGGCCTGGAATCCAAACCCAAATCCAATTCAACCAATCCAATCCAATGCTCCTCGCGCATGCGCAGCGCGTCTCTCTCTCTCTCTCTCTCTCTCTCTCTCTCTCTCTCTCTCTCTCTCTCTCTCTCTCTCTCTCTCTCTCTCTCTCTCTCTCTCTCTCTCTCTCTCTCTTCCCTTTTGTGAACCTTTTATTTTGTTCTTGTTAACCTTTTGTGGACCTTTTGTTCACAGATGTTTCGATTTACACGGTGCTGTGCCGTAAGCACGGACGCCGGATTCCGGACAAGCCTCAGCCTCAAGGTGCTTCGCCCTTAACAGTCTTATCTTTTACTGCATTCTCTGCGGTGCAGAAGTGAACTTCGGCACGGACTCACTCACACCGTCCACGCGGGCGTGTCAAAACAAACCACGTGTCGTGACCGTCTGACTGCCGCCCAACCGAGTAACGTCACGCACGAAATACGGAATCTGCACGGCTTGTTCAAGCGCGTGACCGAAGAAACGAGCATCAAAATAAAAGAATTAGCGAAAAGTGGACGAAGCAATGAAAAATGAAGACGATAGGAGAGGGAACCTACAGCTGAATGTACACTCCTGCCTGGTGGACTGGCGCGTCACGGGCTTAGTAAAAAAAAAAAAAAAAAAGATCCCACGAAGTTAAGCGTATTGACAGCACCTGCGACAGCCGGTAGCCGTGCTTCAAAAATATCCCTGTAACTGACTCTGGCCTTCCATTAAGCGAAATTTGAAAGGGGGAGATATCTACGCAGTTTCAATGCCATTCTCCAAACATCATTTTCCGGATCGAGAAGGCACTTAATGTAATCTTGCGATATACCGCCTGTCACCGCTTGACTGCCAGCCACAGCGGCCGTCATGCGATGGCCGCCTTGATGGCGTGTCAACCTCATGCCGTTACTGGAAGAGGAGGTACAATGTGCGCTTCGCGATCGCCATGTTTTCTCCCATGCACAGCAGTATCCCTCGGAAACTTTCTGCTTTCGAGTAACGGCGCTTTTAACTGTTCCTTTCAAGTCGCCGTGTTAGCCTGAGAAAATCAAGGATAGTGTTCTTTTTTATTATTCGCAATACCTATTGGTTTTGAAGAACTCATAGGATTAGGTTGGTTGGCACGTGCGGTTGTTCGCCTGTGGCTTGCGTCGTTGTTTGTTTTGTGCAGTGCGACAAGTAACGCAGCTCGATCATGGTCCGACTGCGAAATCCGACGTTCGAGCTGCAGGAGCACTTCACAGTTCTGCTACTTAACGCCTGAGCTTCAATCGCTCCAGTCAGACCTGTGCCTTGGACCTCATGAACAGCTGCTGTCCGACCATGCTGCATAAACTAGTCATGACAATGCATTCCAGTGGCTTCCCAGACACTGCGGCATTGCCGGCAATGAAAGTGAGGACTTCAAGAGAACGTGTTGCTGGGCATGTTCTAGCGCCTGTCCGTGTCTTCTTTCTTGTGTGTTGTGTATTTGCGCCACTCAGTATGTTTGTAGAAAGTGAAGACGCTGCCCCCCGTCTGTCCCAGCAAAAAACGCAGACCATATCCATTCCGTTATCCAGGATCGACGCCGCTTGTACTCTCCGCAAACTTGCCCCGGAGACCACGCTATACAAATGGACTACCCAAGAGTTCACGAGCTCTCGTATTAATGTCGTGGACCCGCATCCTCAGCGTCTTCTTCCATTACGCCTCCCGCGGTCATATGCGACCATTCTTTGTCGACTCTGGGTTGGAGTCGTATTCACAAATGCTTACTCCCATTTGATCCGAATGACAGCAAGTGAGGCGTGTGAAGTCTGCGACGCACCAAAGTCCATGTTCTATGCGAGTGTCACCGTTTTTCATCGGAAAGAAGTCAGCTCTCTTCAGCTATACGGAAGCTAGACACTCGGCGGGCGTTTTTAAGAAGAAAGGCCTGGGCCCTGGCCGTCTCCGTCAATTCCATGAAACAAGGCGACGAAAGCGCTCCTCTGCTTTTTAAAAACGACGGACTTCTGCAGAAGACTCTACCACGAAAGACTACCCTCTACCAACTAACTGAACTCTTTTGCTTATAGTGTCCGAACACTGGCGCATCTCTTTACGCTCTATCCTCACATTTCCACTTTTTTGTTTGTTTTCTTGTTAACACGAAAGTGCTTTATTCCGGAATACACAGATTTCACTGACGTCATATCCGTCACGTAAATGACGCCAGTACAACGAAAGAAGCAGCCGGTAAAGGGTGCACTCCTGCACACAGGGTCTTCTTGCAGGGAAGCAACCTTTCGTACTAAAAAGTACGTTATACTTAGGTTTGTTCGTTTTCGGGTTTTATATTTTGACATAAAAGTGTTTTATGCTGAGATACACCCGGATTTCACTGATGTCATATCGGTCACGAAAATGACGCCAGTACACCATTGCCGAAGCGACCCGCCAGCCCGACGTCGCTCGCAAAGCGCAGCCACAAGCAGGCGCGGACCTCCAAATCATGCTCAGCTGCAGATTTAACTGCGAATTTCACTTTCGTGTTTCACCGATTCCTATGACACAGGAATCAACCTAATATTTCCCCATTGTTCCCCTTTCCCACGTGTAGGATGGCATACTGGGCTATAGCCTGATTAACATTCCTGCCTTTCCTTTAGCACTTTTGACTTCCTTCCTTGCAGCAGTAACTTCAGTCAGATGTGAGCCCCCATATGTCTTTGCCACGCGGCCACATCTGCGCCTAGACTACCATCGAGCACCTCCACTCACCGTAAGACGTTGGCCAGGGTGTGGCGGCGCCCCTTGAGAGGCAGCCTCGTCGGCACTGGCCTTGGTCGCGGCGCCCTATGCATCTTTGGCGAACTGGTTGACATCGCATCCAGCACTTGATCCTCGAAGATCAACACGCGGTAGCACGTATTCCAACAACGTATTCCACACAGCGAGCACAGGAAGGATGACCCGTACTCAAACACACACTAAACTAATCACCGAACAAAACACCACTGGCCCCGCAGGAAACCGCACTCCAGGCACCACACCAGAGCCCGAACCCGCATCGGAGTCAAACTAGCCGGCCGTACTCGGAGAAACCCGCACCGCACCGAACGCAGACCGTAATCCACGAGACAGCAAGCGCTTCGGCGTTGCGTAGCAGCCGCGTCGACTCTGTTATCCTCCCGAGACCGGGCGCTGAGCTTCGCTGTGGCCGTCAACCAGCGAGCAAATTTCCCGCACTCCGCTGTGGGAAAGCGGAATCATGTGTATTTCGTCGCGAGAGGCGCCCGAACGCCGCACGATGCGAAGCGGAGCAAGCGTGCGTAGATGGGATGCGAAACAATACGGTGGGGACGACGGGAGCAAAATGCGGGAAGGAGTGGAGTTGAGTATCGACTCAAGGGGCGCTGGTGTCGCAAGCGACTCACGGTTCGACGCCGGCCGGACTCCCGTTGACAATGGACCCTGCGGAGTCGGCTGGAGTAACAAATTCACGAATGTTGATTTTCTCACCACCTAGAAAGTAGGCAACGTGCCGGAAATTCTGCGTGAAATAGGTCTAAAATATCTTCAAACTTAGGCGTCCACAGCCACCACCTTCCGGAGCAGCTGTACTCCACCCGGTGCGGTTTCATAATCCTCAGTGTTTCTGGAGGAGGGAAGTGGAGAGCATGCGGTAGTGGCAGTGAGCGCGTATTTAGAAATGGAGGTCAAATCATCGGATATTAAGGCGCTAATTATTGAAACCACCCCATCGAACGTCAGCGGGCTTAAATCACAACTACCGAATTGCACAGAAAGCCGGTGAAACATCGGTATTTTCGAGTTCATTTATCCCCGGCGCGATAACCCTTTGGAATTCGCTACCCAACAATTTAGCATTATGGGAAAATTTAGCATTATGCAGTCTGTGCAGACCGAACATCCTTGCGAAAAAAACTGCAGTATCATTTTCCCAACTACTGACATCAACCCTGATTCACGCGCTTTATGTGCCAGTTTGAGCCTTTGTATTCGGTCTTGCTTACCCTTAGTATTTGTTTTTTCTTTATGCTTGTTCTTAGTACGTCTATAATCGCTATTACGTTTTGTTTTATTTGCTTTATTTGTTAGTTTTGTTGATCGATGCATGTTAGCCTCATTCTACAGTTTTACTTCTCTTGTACTCATTCACGTACTGAACATTGTCTCCCCCACATGTATTTACCCTCCCCTCCTCTTATGTAATGCCTTCGGGCCCTTAAGAAACAAATAAATGGAATTAAGTGACAAGAAATGATCCAAAAAAAGCAAAGGGTTACTGGGAAGCGAATGAAGAGCAGCACTGTGAGTTAATTGAAGGAACAGTCAATAGGTGGTGAAGTCTATGTTTGGTAAACTTTGGAGGCCATTTCAAGCGAAGGGGTGCACACTGGGAAGGAACTTGTAGGAGGGCGACTAATATACACGGTTCTCGCAAGACTGCTATTGAGGGGGGAAAAGTGGTGATCAGTAGGAGTGTCCACAGTAGAGTGGCAGTGCACCTATAAGCATCATAGGAGATGTGTGAAACGGAAGGGTGACGTCTGAGTGATTGGTGAATTTAGTGCAGATCTACCCTAAATCCACCAATTCACCAATCTGCTATAAATTCACTGCTGTCTGTGTTGTAGTCTGGGTAGAGCCAGGGAGCAGTAATGAATTTGGGAGCCCCCGACAAAGGGTGCAGTGGTCTCGCCGCCGGTGGGCTCGCAGAAACCGGTTACCAGAGCCACCAATAGAAGGCCCAGTGGTCTTGCAAGGACAAGTTCGTCTCCCTCCAGCCAAGGAAGGGAGAGGGCAGGTAGCTTCCCCCCACTGACGTCTAGCTGCCGATTCATCTGCACGGACCGTAGAATTGGCGCGACCATGGTGCTGCCTTTCTCGGGCGAGCGACCGTTGACGTTCGAACCGACATAAAAGAACCGCAACTTCCGCTGTATCAGAAGATTTAACACTGATTAGAGCTGGGTTTAGTTTTTTATTCCGAAAGAACGCAGTTCGAAGACGTTTGTGAACTTTTCGCAGAGTGTGGTTCATGAAGAAAGGGAATGAATGCGAGCAGCAATGTATTCCTTTCTTTAAAGCGTTGCTGCTTTTCAATCGCTTGAGCATGTCGCGGAATGTTAAAACATTCCCGCCCCTAAATGCTTGAAGCACGCCTACGGGCTGTGGTGTTGTAGGTCGTGGCAGAGGAAAGGAGGGGTAGGGTTAAATGGGGAGGCGAGCACAAACTTCGCTCTCTACCCGCTTATGATGACGACGTGTTTATGCTGATTCATGTTGATAATGGTATTGAGTATTCCGATGATAATGATTATTACGACGACGACGACGATGATGATGACTGAAAGTTGTTGTCGTTGTTGATAAACTTTATTGACACACACACAAAAAAAGACCCCCAAAGTCCGGGGTTGTGAAAGGAAAAAGAAATTATCTATAGAGACGGGAGGACCTGACGAACGTGAGGCACCAGAGCTCGGCAGCAGACCACTCGGTCCGGTCCCTTCGGCGGCGCGAGCCAGTCTTGGAGAGAAGAGGGAGGAGGTGAAAGGGATTTTAAGATGAGTTGAGAGCGATGGTTGCGAAGCGGAACAGCCCCAAAGAACATGCGGCGTATTGGGAAAGCCAGAACACTTAGAGCACCGTGCGGGCTGCGATGGCCTTCTAAGCGATGTAGTATGTGTGGGGTTGGAAGGCTGTCCGTTTGCGCTTGCCGGATAAGACAAGCATCTGCCCGGGGTAACACGTGAGAGGGAGACGGTAGAGTCTGCCTATTGCTGACTAACTCGTGCACAGTCTGGCGTCGATGTATACGGGCTTGCCGCGCCTGCGTGGGTGGGTGGAAAGTGGTTGGCCAGGGCGTCTCCGACTGTCCCGGTTGGGACGGAGCACGGGAGAGCTGATGCGCCAGCTCGTTGCCCGGGGTGCCTGCGTGACCAGGAACCCAGTCCAGCACGTAACTAGAACCAGTGTGTTTGGCCAGATGAGTGTGGAGTGTACGCATCATATTGATGGGAAGCAACTGCTCCTGGAACAAGTGGAGAGCATCCTGACTCTCGCTGAGAATCACGTGGTTACCGGGAGTGTCTAAGGATAGGATGGCGTCAGTGATCGCTTGAGCCTCGAGAGACAGGACGGAAGGAACGCCCGACTATCTTTTCTGCAAGGGCGGGTGGGTAGGACGAACCACTACTGTGACCCCGCGTGCGTCTTCGGTGGAGAAGGAGCTATTTGTGTACGTAACTGTTGCTAGATCACAGTAGCGGTAGCGAAGAGTGCATATTCGAGCTCGACGACGTCCAGGATGTGAGGTTGCGTATAAGTTGATTGGAATGGTAGGAACTGGTACGCGAGAGAGGGGATACCAAGGGGGGTATGATGTCGGTGTAATGTCGGGTAATGACGATGCCTCGTAATGAAGTGAGGATAGAAGAAGACGACCACGCCAAGTAAGCTGGAGACGAGTGTGTTGGCCCGCCAAATAAAGATCAACCTGATCTGGCAGTGACGCGAACGCCTGAGCATCCTCCAATTTAGCGAGGGGGGTATCTAGGTACCCCTAGAGCCAGATGGGTGGCAGTCCTGAGGAGCCGATCAAGCTGGGATCGCTGCGATGACATTATTTGATGTATGGCAAGGCGTAAAGAATGCGAGTATATACTAGAGAGTTCACAAGTCGCGTAATATCGTGTTCTCGTAGGCCTTGGCGACGTCGGGTCAGCCAGCCGATTATGTGAGTGAGTTGGGTAATTTGAACTTAGATCGACTGAGCCACTGTAAGGCCTTCCCATCATCCTGCAGGTCAAAGCAGAGAACGTGCAGCCAGGCCTTACGTGGAAGAGGGGTGGCATCAATCGTGAGTTCTATATGAGAAAGCTGGTCGCTAGCTTTAGCCCGGAAACGCTCGTCAGTGACCAGGAGGTACTCAGATTTCTGCGGAGATAGTGTGAGACCTACGCTTGACCCGAAAGAGTGGACAGCATCAATGCCAGCCTGAAGTGTGTCGGCCAGTTCAGCTGAGCTGCCTCTTGAACACAATAGGGTTATATAGTCAGCGTACAGTCCAAAGGAGAGATTAGGAATGGCATGAAGCAGGCGAGGCAGGGGGCGGGGTGCTAATTGAAAAGAGTAGGGGAAAGGATAGATCCCTGAGAAACGCCCCTGGTAGGCGTCCGGGGGGTTTGGCGGTAGTCCTCCAATACCAGAGAGTAAAGCCGTGTGGTCAGAAAAATTGTGAATGTAGTTGTACAGTCGGGAGCTAGGCGTAAGTATCCGGATTGGCTCAAGAATGACACAGTGAGGAACTGCATCAAACGTCTTTGGACGTCTATTCTCACGATTGCTCTAAGTTGGGCTGCACTCGGATATGCGTACACCTCTTGTTGGATTCGCAGCATTGTATCCTGTGTTGACCTGTGAGCGCGGAACCCAGTCATAGTCCAGTCAAAGAATTGGCTATGTTCGATAAGCCAAGCGAGGCGATGCAGGACCATACGTTACATCAGTTTTCCAACACAGGACTTAAGTGAAATTGGACGTAGACTGTTCAAAGCAAGTGATTTTCCTGGCGGGGTTTTGTGTGATGCTCAGAAAAAGTCTTGTGCACGGTAAAATTTTGTTTGTGGCGACCCCATGGTACACGAGCTTCCATTCGGTTAGGTGTCGGGGTAGGCACAGCGCTGAGGTGAAATATGGAAACAGCGGCGCACCGAATTCCGGGGAACAACCAACACAGGCAGTCAACATGCGTTCGCCTAGAGAGACAGCGCCCTGAGACCCTTATATCATGCAAATGGATTTCTCCACCGGCATACGCGACCGGAAAAAGAACGCAATTTCTGTGCCAAGCCGCTGGACCAGTGCACTGGCGTATTTTGTCTATATTTCGATCAGAGCCCGCGCTTCTGTACATACGCGGGTGGCGGCAAGAGGCACAAGGTCGCCTTGTTCGCTTCCTTCTCCAGGAAGAAACATCTCTCTAGAAACAGCTTCATCGCGCCAGCTGTTTTCCAAGCCAACCTTTTGCGATTTCTGCGTTGCAGCAGCCCCGCCTACGCACCGCAGAATTTCATGCAGGAAACTGCAGCCAATGTGTCATGGTGACATTCTTAACCTGATCGCACTGCAAAGCCGTTATCTCAACTGGCAGAACCCTCAACTTAGTCACAACGTGAAATTCACTCCTCGTAAACTTTTTGTGGGGGTTTATGTAGCACATATTTTTGGGTTAAGATAACGTGGGTCAGCATTTTGGGTGGCATTCAGTAGTCCTGAAGTCGACTTCCGAACTGAAAAAAAATAATGAGCAAGAGAATATTGTCACGTAGCCAAAGACGACGGCGCTGTCTTGAAGGAAAAGCGAGGTTTATTGGAGCGAACTTATGCTCCCCTAACAACTCAAAGAATACACAGTCGGCTAAGCAGCAGTCAACAAAATGACGTACGCAGGCGAGTTTCGGCGAATCGAATGCCGCAGCGTCTGCTCGGCGGGCATTTATCTTTTGGCGTGATCGCTTCTGGAACCATCGAATTACATCGAGAAACACCCTAGATCAAGAAGACTAGGCTACTGACGAAACATTCTCGCAATCAAATGAGATAACGCGTGCGGCAAAAGAAATAAAGAACAACACCCGATCCTCACTTGGGGTACAGATAACACGACCTGGCGCAGCTCGGCGGTAAAAAGAGAACATCAAGAAACCTAATGCATGTTTTGCGGCAATATTCAATTGGTCCGTGAAGGACACTAATACTCCCACACAGCTAGGTTGGCTCATTGAGAGCCCATATTTCTGACGCCCCAAATCCGTGCATCCCACCGTGCGGTATGTATATGGCGTGGCGGGTACAAGGTCGAGATCGCTGTCCTGTCTGCTGAAGTTTACGTTCACACAGCCCGCGTTTCAAAATTGAGTCAGCTCAATCTATAAACGCTCAACGTTTCTTCCTTTTCTTTCCCACCATGCGTTCCTGCATAAATAACAACCGGTGAAAAAAGCTGCCATCCCTGTCCCTTCTGTCCACATCGAGAATAGTTAAGCGAAGCTTGTATTGACATACTTGCGCCGTCGGTGTCGTCCGCCTAAAACCCGCGCGGGGATACCCCCATCTCCCTTCCTCCGCAGCCGCAGATGGCGCGCCAGACCACGCCACAATGGCTTGCGCCGTAGCTGTCGTCGCGCAAAGCCCTTCTCCTTGGGACCCCCTAGTGCGAGACACATGGACGACTGGTGCATGTGATTCGCACGCGTCTGATCATTAGGACCGGTTTTGGCGTCGATCTCTGGTCGGAGGAGGCCAACGACGTGCGACTGGCAAGCCAGATGCAGTCGTGCCATCGTTTCGGTCGTTGTGTGGCCACAGCCAATGAGAGCCCGAAGGTGTCATCGCTGAGAAAGTTTCTTTCAAAGCCCCGACGTGGCGCCAGTGGCAATTCCTAGTATTTTGTGGGTACCAGCTCTCCGCCTCAGCCGCCGCCGCGGCCCGCGCGCCATAGTGCCTAGAATATATTCTAGAATATAATGCCTAGAGTATATTCTAGGCACTATACGTGCGCTCTCCGCCTGGTAGACACATGTTGCCAGCGGTACCTACAGCCTGGACGAGCGGAATGGGTGCTAAATGTTCACACACCACTGTACTTAACATATAAAAATGTAATGTATAACGTAATAGCACTAGTCATTTTCACTTCAAGTTGATAAATGTTTTCTTTCCCTGCTAAGATTTCTATTGCTCATATCTAAATCGGTTGTGAGTGCGCCTAAACAGGGAGGCAACCATGGCGCAAAAACAGTGGGCGGAGCGGCGCCAACGACGCATCGCACGCGCGCATCAGACCATGTGTCCCAAATTCATGAGTATGACTTGTGGCGGCCGTGATAACGATCAGTCGCATGCGAATCGCATGCACCAGTCGTCCATGTGTCTCGCGCTTCTCTCTCTCCCACCTCTACCGTAACGGTCTCTCCTCGGCGCAGCTCGCGCTTCCGCTCCATGCGCGGCGCATCACGCCACACCACAGGTAGGCTAACGAGAAGGCGCGTCAGCCAGTTCGGCGTCATTTGCGGTATGGGTAGGCCGCGCTCGGTTCGCTCTACCATGCGATCGGGTGAGGTTCACAAAATGGTTGTGGTCGGTCACTGGTTTTGCGTTTTGATTTTCGCAGAACAGATTCGTTTTCGTTTTCACTGAGGTCCAGCTTCGCGTGCACCTCTGTTTCCGGAAGGGACGGGTTCGTCAATTTTTTGTTATCTAGTACATCGCATCCAACGCCCGAAAAAATGGAAACGCGATACAGATCTCTGATGCATTACGCCCTCCCACGTCAGCTTCAGCCGTAGCCCCGGTGACCCCGGTCCTAATCCTTGAGGCTGGATAGATGACGACAGCGAAGCAAAGAAATGGAGGGTCAGTGCAGCGAAGAACGGTGACAAGCTAGAAGTATAGAAACGGATAGCGACACCCGTGGGCGGCTGCACCGGGCGTTTCCGCATCGAAGAGGGCTTACCGGAGCCAGCGCTCCTTGTTGCCGCCTATGGGCCATCCGGGCTTTCGACCGGTCACTCAAGGTCGGACACATGACGGATGGCGATCATCGGGAAGTGGGCCGAAGCGCGAGTTGCAGACGGATTAGGCTCTCGCTGGCCTGTAGACCACGCAACGTGAGGCACTGGAGGCTTCATGCCAGGATTTTCTTGACTTTAGCAACCGAACAATCTTTAAACGCAATAGAGTTCATATAACTGCATGAATTTTATGACGATTTGTGACTTTCGTTTATACGCTCATAAATTGTCAACAGTCTCTCCTCATTAGTTTGGTACCTTGAATCTGCACTATACTTGGACTAGCTTTAAACTGTCTCTGCTGTGGAGGGCAGAAAATGAAGATACGGAGTGCTCTTATCGCATCAGTGCGAGTTTTGTAAACGGGAAAAAAAAACTTTCTGGTAGCCGCTTCCATCGACGAAACTATGCAACCCCAATAGGAGAACGAAGAAAGGGTTTGTCCTTTGAACATTCATGTTTACGCCAATATCCCCTTACACGCACACATCCCCGCACCCACGCGCACGCGCATGTGCGTGTGCTTGTCCTGAGTTGTCTTGTGTTCTGACTTCTCTGCAAGCCAGAAAATTTTGTCGTGGCTATAAAAATTTCAACAATGACTGCGTGGAGAATGAATTTCCCGTGGACGCGGTGAATTTTAATTTTCTCAGCGACATTTATAAATGGTGGGAACAATTTCGCACCTCGCGTCCACATCCCACCTATACAAACTACCTAATAGAGCCTGGGCACATAAAGTGTGCGCTTGTCCGCTGAACGTGCACGTAGCTACGGAACCTTTGTATATTGGCTGCATACTAGAGAGGCATAAACTGTATACCTGTCTTCATTCGCATAAACCCTTTTTTCCATCACGGCTAAAGAAGGCTGCTCAGAGCAACCTAAAAATTAAAACGCGCGCCACAAACACCAGGACGTAGGGTGGTTTTTTTGTAGCTGTCACGACAGCCGGAGAGTACGGCAGGGAAGAGTGGGAGCCAAGTGCCGACGTCGGCGATGTGCATCCGAAATCGCTCTTGCCGCTCTTTTCTTCCGAAACCCCTTCACCACCACTCCCTTGATGCAATAGCTGGAAGAAAATCGATGCGCTCCGCAGTTTAAACCGTGGCCCGGAGAAAACCTCGTGAAGCGAGGGCAAAGCCGGTGTCGACACGGCGTAGCAAACAGTGATTGGCTGTTCGAAACGTTTTACACGAAAAGTGCAATTTGTCGAATCCTCGCAATTGAGGCAGCACCGCAACGGAAAGCGCATCCAACCGAGAGATAACCGCTGAGCGCGCAGCAATGGCTTAGTGAGTAATCTAGGGGCACAGAGAAATCTATCAGGTCTCGATGTGGCAGGAGCAGTTGCCGTGTCTGGCGAGGCTTAAGGCGCCTTGAAGTTCTGATCCGTCGCGCCCCTTCCCTCGGTCATCCGCTTATCGCCGCTGGGCCTTCGATTTTTCTTCGATGTTTGTTTTGTTTATTTCTTCCTTCTGGCTTCAGTATGGCCATACCACAAGCTTTCGAAGAACAAAACAGTGTTAAACGTGTGTTTGCGGTGTGGGTGAGAGAAAGAGATCAGCAAGATTGGTTCCCATTCAACCGTAATAACACTTTTTTTTTTGCTTCCAGCAACATTGGGTGCGTGTGCTGAACACGGCTTTTTCTTCGACTAGGCTTGTAACGGACGAAGCGAGGGCTCAAGTCATTCAGGTACGAAGCTATGAAGACACGAAGCTTTGCGCGCTAACAGGTTTTCTTTTGGCTTCACAAGGACTCAATCTAACGCCACAGAGCGAGCAAAGCGCTGCTCCACAGCACAGAAACTCGTCAATAATACATCGCTCTATGTGACGGCAATTTCAGAACCACGTATTATTTCTCTTCTTTCCGAGCTTTATCTGCGTCTTTGTGAGAAGGCGATTCAAAAGAGATTCGAGCATCGCGCTACCGGCGTATTTCCAAATGCTTTGCTGCACGGAGCACCACGTGGCATGTCTGTTCGCGCTATGCAGAACGTTGATTTAAACGTGGTCATTGGCTGCACCCCAAACCTAAAGTGACCTAGACATACAAAATCACCATTATTAAAAAAAACGCGTCGATTTTAGTTTAAAAATTAAGTTTAGAAAAAAAACTTCCACAATGAAAAGAAAAACTCAGAGATAGATCTGCTTGGGCTCGAACCCAAGCCGTCCGCTCTACTACTCACTACGCTAAATCGAGAACACAGAGCCCAAACGGTGAGCTCGTTATAGCAGGCGGCCAAAAGAAAAGCCCGCGCAGTGACATCAAATATGTCACGTGGGTGCTCCATGAAGCGAACCGTTTGGGAAGGCGCAACCGGGCAGCCCTTTCGGGGCCTGCTTTCGAAATAATTTTAAATAGGTGAGAGCGCTCCGCAATTATCCATCAAATAGATATTTGGGCAAATGTTACGCCCCACTTTGCTGCACAGAAGCCGTTTGCATAGTTTAACAGCTTCGCACAAATCCTTGTTCATAGCCGCGGTGCGCATCCTATACTGATACGCACAATATTCCCAAGAAATACGACACAATGAGCGCTGCGCCCACACGCTCACCCGCACCAGGGAATTGATACCAGCATTAAACCACTCTCATGGCCATATCGTGAGTGGACTTCAATGCCGCTCTGCCTACCCCTGCCTACCACCATGGAAAACTACGCAAGACAATCACAATGAAAGGCACCTTTCAGTCAACACTATCATCTTGGAACCTCAACCAGCGCATGTCTTCTTCGCGCATTGCTTCGGGACGCCACCGGTACCAAGCCTCATAAATCCCGCCCAGCGTCCTGTCACCTTGAGTGGGTGCGGCGAAAGCGCTGTTAGCAGATCGGTCACAATTCTCCGTCTTTTTGTCCTACAGGTCAGTCGCAACTGTACAGTATGTAGTGGTGATAGATTTCTAGTGTTGGAAGCAGACGTGGAGTGGATGCGGTTTCCCACATTTATTTAAGCGTCGGCCCGCTTTGCACTTCGAGGGTCGGCGGACACACGCGACCGCCCAGCTCTTCATTCGCGTTCCATCTCTGTGGAGCGCGTGGTACAGCTCACGCGCCCCTCTTGGCACCTATGATGATGATGATGATGATGGTGGTGGTGGTGGTGGTGATTATGATGATGACGGCAAATATTAATACGATGATGATGAATTCGTCCAGTTCTTGATTATGCCTCTATCGTTTGGTGCCCGTATAAAAAGGAGAAATAAAACAAATTGAATCTGTGCAAAAAAAAAAGCAATCCGTTTCATTTGTTGCCGCTATGACCGTAATTTTTCGCCTACATCCGCCCTTACAACTTTAAACTTTGCCTCACTCTCTACGCGACGCGATATCGATTCGCTCGAATTCTTGCATGTATCGTTTACTCAGTTACCCGCCTTTCCGATAACAGCTATCTTAAGTATGCCATGCCAACCAAAACTCGAAATATTCATGTCCTAAACCTCGCCCCATTTCATGCACACACCAATGTATTCAAATTTAGTTTTTTTTCCAAGAACGACAGAACAGTGGAATTTACTGCCGGGTGAGATTAGGAACGCATCAATAAATTAATTTCTGCCTTTTCTTGGAAGTCATGTCTAATCCATAGTTCCTTCCTTTGTTGTGTTGGTATGTGCGCCCCGTTCTGCAGTGCCCAGTCATTGGATGTATAACAATTTTTCTGTGTACATTGACATCTACAGGATCGGGTTTTTGTTCGGAATGGAATTGCCATGTGTGTAGGTGTGTATACTGTATTTTCTCGTTCCCTGAAGTGATGCATTTGTAATCACTGCTCTGTATTTCAACCACTCCTGCTATAGCCCTTAAAGGGCTGCAGTATGTGAAAATAAAAATAATAATAATTCCCTACACTAGTAATTGTGCCGTACCCACAGGCTTGCCTGACATGTCTTTATGATTGTTTTTGTTCGTGTAAAGTTTACCTTTGTGGTGGCATTGAACTCGACACCGGCCTTCACCGAATGAAATGTTTCAATCTATTTTGAATGTTAATGAATAAATTAAACTGGATATTGCACACATTAGGACCCATCTTGAGCGGACGGAAAGCGAGATACTCCGCGAATTTCTCTTTCACCTGATTCATCGTGTGAATATATTGGCACCACTGAGGACATCAGTGCGGACAACGGCATCAGTGAGGGAACTAAAGCTTCGCGTTAAGATGAACCTCCGCGGCCTAAAATCCAACCCGTGGCTTCGTGTTCAGCAGTGCAGCGCCATAGCTACCGAGAAGACTCAGTCGGTAACGGCAAGCGATTGGCGATCATGTTAAATGAAACCAAAACCTTCCCGACACAGAATCGAATATTGGGCCCATCTCCCCGCGAGGGGGACTCGAGTAAATGCGTCGCATAGGGGGTGGGTGTATTGCGTTAAGGTTTAGTGTTTGGGGAGTTGGTGGTAGTGAATGCGTTGTATCAGCAGCTTCTTGACGTAGTTTGAATGAGTCAAGGATATAAGGCGCGTTCGTAGCCTCCCATTCTGTGTCGGCTTTGTGGCGCAGTGGGCAGAGCACCATGTACATTGTGTTCCGCCCGCAGGGTCGAGGGATCGAAACCAGGCGCCGGATAGTATTTTTTTTATATAGTGTAGGGGGAGGGGTGCGGACTACGACTACGGACGTCAACGCGGGTGACATCGTGAGTTACTGAAATGCTCTGCATTTAAAAAAACACACCAGACAAACCGAGCAACAGAGCGTTGGCCCTCCTTGCCCTCGTTGGCCTTGCGCCATAAACCTCCATAATCATCAACATCATTAAGCAACAAGGCATAGAAGTGGAGCAAAACGATTCCCCACGAACTAAACAAAGGCAAAAAAAGAAAGAGCCTTAGGACTCCGCATTCAACACAGCTTTCCACGAATACTTTCGTATATAGCCCATCGGCCAAGCTATAGGGCTCGCGTACAAGCTCAACGCCCAACTACATATTTCATCCATTATCTCAAACACGTGCGCATAGCGCCAAATTCTCGGGCCATCTCACCCTATTTGTAGCAGGGGTGTTTATGGTGCAGCCCCGTGCGAAAGACCGCAGCCTCCTACGGATGGAGTTTGTAAAAATGGAGTATTAGATTAGAGGAGACGCCGTAAATGTGCAACGTTCCTCGCAACCGGTGCTCGTATCGCGCGCGCTGGCAGCAACATGGCGCATTAATGAGGTGTGCGCCATCTGGGGAGCACGTTCAGCCCATTATTTTCCACGCAACAAATTGGCCCTATTTCCAACAGCGAGGTTTTCTGGCTAAAGAATGAGCAGTCGTTAAGCGCTGAAGCCGAGGTTTGTCAGGGGCCTTAACTGGCATAGGTTTTTTTTATTTCATTCAATGATCACTCTATCTAGAGTGGCACAAAGAAAGTACTACAAGAATAAGGCACGAAAATTATCTCTAGCCTCATTTATAAAAAAAACGTGAAATTAAAAAAAACATTTAAAATAAAAGCGGGGGAAGTACAGCTCCCGAGAACGGGAAAATCATCCTGCATCAATAAAAAGGAAACTAGCCTAACAGCAAATACAACTTCATTCTGCGATAATGGGAGCAAACATGTTTACTAACGATAAAGCGCTTACAAAATGGTTCTTCTTTGCTAACCTAGACCGAAAATCGAGCGACATGACAGGACAGGAAATTCTACCACTGTTGGGGTAGACAGCACATATTTCTACATTGAGTGTGCAGGCACTTCAATAAGCAAGCAGTAAAGCAAACATTTGAGAGCAGGCCCTCAGGCGATATTGCTGATAAACAACGTTGTAGACCCAGGCAGAGAAAAAAAATTACACCATCTTCCCACGTGGTAACCCTGAGAGGATGCAAAGCTGTGGAGTAGTAGCGTGTTAATTGGTTGTTAGAGTAAAGACACGTGTAGTAGCGTATTAAATGTCTTCTTTATTTATCGAGTAGTGGGAAACGTTTTGCGGCTTCTCGTTCTCGAAGCGAGGAATCCGCTGTTCGACGCTGGCGTTTCGAAGCGTTGTCACGTTGCCGAACGCCATCTGGATCAGCTACTCGCCGCTGGCGTTTCAAAGCGGCTTCTCGTTCTCGAAGCGAGGAATGCGCTGCTCGACGCTGCCGTTTACGTTCGGCGTCGCGAGCTCTCCTCTGTGCAGCCTTGTCTTCGGAGGTGCTCGCGGTTCTGACAGTGTGCTGGCTGGCGCTAGTTGAAGGTGTGCCAGCCAGTTCGCTGACGGAATCGTTGGCGTCCATTTGCAATTATCGGGTGGCGCAGTACCGAAGAAGCAACTGAGCGGAGCGCGGTCGGGTTTATTTGCAGAGCAGAGGGAGGGGAGAGGAGGAGCAGCGTGTGCTAGCGCACAGGTGGCGTGGAGAGGAGGAGGGGAGAGAGAGCGGCGTTATCACAGCTGTTGTGGAGAGGAGGAGAGGTGCGGACGCCGGACGACGGAGGGTCGACTAAGAGATGCTTTGCATCTAAAAAGAAAATGAAGGAAGCTCGCACTAACGCATAAGACTTGAAGGTAGGGAAGCTGTACGCAACCTTCACTACCGTCACGAAGGTTTAAGTCGACGATTGCAGCCGATTTGCTTCTTCTTCGCGGCCGCAACGACCTTTACTTCATCATTGGTGCTATAAGTGTGAGCTTCCTTCATTTTTTAGATGCGAAGCATCTCATGCTCAGGGCTGTGTCCCTCCTTCCCTTGTTGTTGTCCGCCATCCACACTCTACTGCACATGCGCGTCTCTTCAGCCCCGTCAGCCTTTGGCCCGACGTCAGCGCAGTCCAATATAAATAAAAGAAATAGTTAGGCGGCGCCCGGTTTCGAACTCACGACTCTCTGGCCGCAACGGGAGGTACGTGGCGTTCTTCCCTCTGCGCTACAAATTTTTTTTTCTTTAATGCATGAAAATTTTAGAAAACTTCAAAAGACAAGACACTTAACCCACAATGTAAACACTAACAGACAGTAAAGGGCAAGGACATCAGTCTAACAAAAATCAAAACTCAGGCAAGCAAACGCACGCATCCAAAAGAGTCAGCCACTCTGGTGGATCACTCTGCGGAGCATAAACGCTCCGCACCAACGCCGCCTGTTTCCGAAAGATGCACTTGGTCGGCCTAGGGGGTTCCGCATGCCGATCAGTCATGCGGCACTTCGGTGTGGACGCCACCAGGTGGCCGAGTCGTGTTGACATGCGGTGCGTGGGCTCCCGTTAAATTTCGCCCAATCTTCAGCCAAATCTGCCATCCAGTGGATTACTGGGCCCCTCCCGATTCCTCGCTGCGAGCGGCGTCGAACAAACCTATTCTCAAGTCGGTGAGTGGACTGCAAGAATATTTACGACGATTTGAATTTCTGAAGCGACGCCTGCCATGAACATATAGAACTGACAATAGAACTCACGAGCAAGCATAGCAGCCACTTGCGCGTGCACCGGAGCGCGCCGTGGCCGAACGCCACGTGCACGTGCTGGCTCCCCAGCGTCCAACTGCCACCGAGGAACGCAAGCATGGTTGATGCGATGGAAACGGCCTCGTCGCCCGAGGAGTCATCGATCCCGATCGTAGACGAATCGGGCCGGATGTGCATTGAGGTTACCGGAGAGGAAGTGACGACAGAGGATTACGTGGAAAAGGTGGGCTGGAAGGTAGTCACCCGCAATAAAAAGCCCAAGGAGGAACGAGCGCAGGGAACCTCGCCCCAGACGCGGTCGGACACGAAGACATTCGCAAGGAAAGCAGCAGCAGCGGCAACGATGGCAGCAAGGATGCCCAACGTGTTGCCGAAGGAGGACAACAAAGTGGTCGTGCGCCCGCGAGGCGGACTGTGCATTGCGAAGACGCCCATCGCGATCATCGAAGAGGCGATCGCAGCAGCGGCCGGCATCACCAAAGCAGAACTGGCGAAAGACACCTTTCTACCCAACAACGAGCAAAACATCGTAATTGTGAGTACCCCGGACTCCTCTAGAGAATGCAAGTACTCTACAATTAAAGAGATCATGATCGGAGGACAGAAACACGAGGTAGGGGCATACGCAACGGCCCCCGATAGCATGACGAAAGGAGTAATCCGAGGAGTACCAATACAGCACACGCAAGAAGACATAATAGAAAGGATCATAGCGGAAAAGAATCCAACAGTAACGGGCGCTAGACGAATTGGAACTACAACCACGGTCATCGTCACCTTCGAAGGCGACAAGGTACTGAACGTGGTGTTCTACGGATCGGGTGTAATGAAATGCAGTCTGTATCGCAAACACTTTGATTTCTGCACAATCTGTGGAGAAGTAGGCCATAGAAGAGACGTATGCCCAACTCCAAATGTACGAGTGTGTTTCGACTGCGGAATGAAGAATCCGAAAGAAGGACACGCGGAGGTTTGCAAACCGAGGTGTAAGCTATGCAACGGCATGCACGCGACCGGAAGCAAGCCATGCAAGAACAAGTACAAGACGCCGTACGTGGTCACCAAAAGGAGATGGGCAAGAAAGGAGGCTGAGGAGGAAAGACGTAGGCAAGAACAGGAAAATCTCGCGCCAAGTAGCTTCCCAGCACTGGGGAACAACGGAAGAGCTAAAAGCCAGGAACGAGCGCCCCGCTCGCTAAGCCGTAAATCGGAAAGGTTAGCAAGCGGCAGCATTAGCCGGGACGTGAGCAGTGGACGATCCAAGTCGAAAGACAGAGTCAGCTGGAGCCAAATAGCCCAAGACAACGGGAAGAGGAAAGCAGAGCCACAGCCAAGCACGTCGAGAGGACCGAACACCCCGGCCAGCGGGAAGATCGGACAAGGTGTGGAAATCGGAGCATACAGGGCATTACAGGAAACAAAAGCAAGTGCCACAGATACTGCAAGCGGCTCCAGCGACCGCAGACAACAGCGAGGCAGCGGGGAAACCATCACCAACCTCAGAGCCGGCGCCAAAGAGGAGAGCTCTCGAGCTCCTCAAAGAACGCAAGCTCGCCGAGAGAATGGACAGAACGGAAGACAGTATAGAGAAGATAACAACACGCATGACACAGAACGAGGCTCAACAAGCAGCATGGTTCGCAAGACTGGAACAACCGCTTCAAAGCCAAACGGAATCGATGCAAGAGAACATCGCAGCAGCTGTACAGCAGAGCGTGGCGGCAGCAGTGCAGCAGAGCGTGGCGGCAGCAGTACAACAGTGTGTAGCAGCGGCCGTGCAACAGAGCATGGCGGCAGCATTACAACAACTCAGAGAAGAGTTAAACATGAGCAACCCAACATGGACCGCAGCACAACCAGCACAGTAAACGCTAACAGTCTCGTGGTCTGGCAATGGAACTGCCACGGTTTCGCAAGTAAGAAGGCAGTCCTACAACAGCACATTCGACACTCAACCAGGAAGCCCGACATCATTCTGATTCAGGAGACCCTCGTAGAGGAGACCACCTCCCAGGGTACAAGACCTACGCCAGCCCGCCCAGCCGAGTTGCCAACGGCAAGGGACGCGGCGTGTGCACCCTGGTGAGGAAGGGACTGAAGTACGAGGAAAGGGAAGGACTAAAGAAATCACTGATTGAACACACGATGATAGAAGTTATCACCGTACAGAAGCGGAAACAGAGCACCTTCATCATGAACATCTACAGCAGCCCGAGCCACCACAGGCAGAAATTCAAGGCCCTCCTCCATAAGGCTTGCAATACTGCCGGCAGGGACGACAATCTCATCATATGCGGGGACTTCAACGCACACAACCAAGCATGGGGCTACATCACAAACAACGCCAAGGGAAACAGTCTTCTAACCGATGCTACGGAAGAGGGACTTACACTCATAACAGACCCAACGTACCCGACGCGGATCGGCAATTCAACGTGCCGAGACACCACGCCAGACCTTACCTTCGTTAGAATATCACAAGGTGGTCGAACCCCATCTTGGATTAACACCGGTCACAACCTAGGCAGCGACCACTTAATAATCGAGGTGACGATACCGCTTAAAGGAAAATCGGACGAGAAGCGCATCCACAAGCTCACAGACTGGGACCTCTACAGAACCCTATTACCGAGCGAAGAGGAAGAGATACAGGACGTGAACGAGTGGTCGAACAAGATCATGGAAAACGTCACAGCAGCAACCAAGGAAATTGAAACGGATGTGGAAATCGTAAAGATGGACAGCCACCTAGCGCACATGCTGGAGGCAAAGACCTCCATCCACAAGAGATGGCAGAAACAACGCACCAACCGGAGACTACGAAAAAAGGTGGCCGATCTAAATCACGCCATCGAGAAACACTGCCGATCGCTCTGCCGACAGCAGTGGAACGAGATGTGCAGCGCAGCTGACGGCCAATTACACGTAGGAAAGACGTGGGCCATGCTCCGTCACCTACTGGACGAAACAAAAACGAAGTCTTACCAGAGAGACAGTCTGAACAAGACCCTAAACAAGGCGTTACGGGAACTGGGAAAGGAGGAGATGCACAAACGAATCAACGACAAGTATCTACCGGAACACCCAGAGGAAACGCATCCAGACTACTGGGGCATGGTGAACGAGAACCTGGACAGAGACATCGAGATATGGGAGGTACGGACGGCGGTACACGAGCTGAACTGCCGATCCGCAGCCGGTCCAGACAATGTTACGAACAAGGCACTCAAGCATCTCAACGAGGCTGCGATCGCAAGCTTGACGGCTCTCTTCAACAAGTGTTGGAGGGAGGGCAAGCTACCCCAGACCTGGAAGACAGCCAAGACTATCCTAATACCAAAGCCAGGAAAGCCGCCGGGTATCGAGAACCTCCGTCCCATATCTCTGACTTCGTGCGTCGGCAAAGTGCTGGAGCATTATCTGATGAACAGATGGCAGGGATACCTCGAGGACAATGACCTGTATCCCGACTCCATTATCGGATTCAGGAACAAGCTGAGCACGCAGGACGCGATGCTCCAACTAAAGGCGGAGATCCTGGACGACAGGACCAGGACCAAGGACAACAAGGCAATACTGGGGCTGGACTTGCAAAGTGCCTTCGATAAATTGAAGCACTCGGCAATTCTAGCACAAGTCTGCGCCCTGAACATGGGAGCCCGGACGTACGACTACGTTAGGGACTTCCTAACGGGGCGCACGACAAAGATCCAAGCAGGTGACGGAACCCTCGAGGAGAAGAAGCTCGGCAGCGTCGGGCCCCCAGAGGGCTCGGTTATCTCGCCGTTGCTCTTCAACCTCGTCATAATTGGGGTTGCTCGCCGCCTTGAGTCGCTAGCGGGCGTACGGCACACCATATACGCCGATGATATAACGCTGTGGGTTCCAGGCGGCAGCGACGGACATATCGAGTCAACACTACAGCAAGCAGTCGATACCATCGAAGACCAGCTGAAAGGAACGGGACTTATCTGCTCGCCAAGCAAATCGGAGCTCCTGGTGGTTCCACCGAGATGGAAATTAAAGACGAGCGAGGACAACACGGTCAACAACCGAATCGTGGTACGGACCGGCAACGGACAAGATATTCCTGAGGTCAGGAAGATCCGAGTGCTGGGCTTTCAAATCGAAAAGAATCGCACCAACGGGGAGACGGTCCACCGACTCCTAACTAAAGTCACAGCGGCCACTCGCCTCATAAAGCGGGTGGCCAACAAGAAAGCCGGCATGCGGGAGGACAGTCTGATACGGCTGATCCAATCGTTTTCCGTTAGCCATATAACGTATGTCGCTTCCTACCACAACTGGAAAGCGGCGGAAAGCAATCGTTTAAATGCAGCTATACGCAAAGCATACAGAGCAGCACTCGGTCTTCCCGACAGCGCGAGCACCGAGAAGCTCATGGACCTCGGCGTGCACAACACGCTCGAGGAAATCAGCGAAGCCCAGCGAGCCGCCCAGATGGAGAGGCTCAAGGGATCGAAGACTGGTCGAGCCATCTTAGCCAAGCTAGGACTCGAGCCCGGAACGAGCGGTAGACCACTCAACAGACAAGAGGACATACCGGCTAACATCCGGAGCGGGACGCGGGTACAACCCATCCCCAGGAACATGGACCCTATCCACAACGGGGAGAGGAGAAAGGCGAGAGCCAAAGCCATGATCGAGCAACACGCCAACGCACCTGGCACCCGATACGTCGACGCAGCGGAGTACGTAACCGGGAAGCCTTCACTGCAGTGGTGATCGACGCCGTAACCGGAGAGACAGTCTCTGCAACGAGCGTTAAAACATGTGAGGCGCAGAGCGCCGAAGAGGTGGCCATAGCCTTGGCCATCGCGGACCCAAACACCAAGACAGTCCTCTGTGATTCAAAAGGAGCCGTGAGGAACTTTGCCAAGGGCAGGCTGTGTCGTGGAGCAGTGCGGGTGCTCACCGCGTTGGATTTTACGGACAGAAAAGTAACAGTGAAGTGGTTCCCCGCCCACGTGGGGACAAGATGTGTCTAAACTTGCGGACAACCACAACGAGACGGCGAACTCTGTTGCGCGAGAATTATCTGGCCGCGCAGCAGAAACGAGCCTGTCTGCAGAGCTGTGGGCGGAAACTAAAGATACGATGGGCACGTTCCACGAAATTACAAAGTATTATCGCATGAACAGACGAGTAATGGCACCGCCGCACCCTGATCTTACCAGGGAGCAGGCGGCGCTAGTTAGGCAGCTGCAAACGGGCTCGTTACTGACTCCGGTCATAATGAAGCACATATGCCCAGAACAGTATCCGGACGACACGTGTAAGGTGTGCCGCAGGGCTCGGGCCACTATGATCCACATCCTGTGGGATTGTGCAGCAAGACCAGCAGAAGCGGAAACAGAGACTGTGATCCCGCCGTGGCTTCAAGACGCGGCGCGGAGCTATAACAAGGAAGACCAACTCCTGGCCGTCCAGCAGATCCTGGAGGCCCTCCAAAAACAGCGACCGAGTGAAAGCTGCGAGGCGTCAGCCACCCCTCGGGGTAACGGCGACTAGCCTGGGGGCGAGTAGCGAGGACGCTGACGAGTAGAGGGTCCAGACAGGACCGACGTTAGGCCGCGTCTAGGTATCCCGGTAACGGGGTGCCTACTGCAGGCGATTTAATAAAGTCTTTGTCATGTCATGTCATGCGGCACTTCCACAAGCAATCTGCGCTACAAATCGAGACGTGAGCATGTGCTACGAACGCGCCTTATGCCCTTCACTCATTCAAACTACGTCAAGAACCTACTGATACAACGAAGGCACGCGAAGCTGAACGTCAACGGAAACGACGAACTGGAAACTTTAGAGGAGGATGTTGAATTTCCCGTGGAAAGCTGTGGCGGGAAGCGCCAAGCGCTTGCAGCTTAACCAGAGAAGAGGACGAAGGGGGCGGGCAGCGGGATAGGAGCGTGAGTACGCAATAAAGAAAGACGAGAACCAGGAGGTGTTCGATCGGGTAACACGGGTGTCGGTCTCTTCGCTGTCTCTACATTTCTATACATTTCTCTGTCTCTAGATGGGGGTTCACACTACGTTCCCATTCGTGCTCCGATAAATGAAACAACATAACGGCAACACAATGGAACCTACACGAACCCCCATGATGCTTCGCATCCTCCTCATGGTTCCCCTCGGGAAGATGATGTAATTTTTTGGAAGTGAAAATCATAGGACATCATCTTGGAAGGGCGTACTCTATCACACGTCTTTCTCGTTGTGAGCAAGTGTTGCCGCAATTACGGCGAACGGTGGAGCCTTTCGAATCCTTCCGAACAAATGTTGCCCCGATTACGGTGAACGCTGGAGTTTCTTTTTTGACCAACATTGGCCAATCTCCGTAAGTGCGTATGCTTGGCTTGCAAACGTGCGCCGGGGACGCTTAGCGGTCGCCGCGAGGCACGCACGCCCGCACGAGCGCTCGGGCATTTTCTTGGTAATATTTAACTGCCGGTCGATCACCACAGTCTGCCAATCTCCCAAATTGGGTTGGCTGAACAAACATGTTTGGCTTGAAAAGCATTCCCCAGGTACGCTGGGCGGTCACCGCGAGGCACGCGGCGCACGAGCGCTGGGTATTGTCTTGGTTTTGTTAACTGCCGGGCGGTCACCGCAATATTGGCCAGTACCCCTAAGTAGGTCTGCTTGGCTTGACAATATGCGCCGGGGACGCTAAACGGTCGCCGAGAGGCACGCACGCACGAGCCCTGGGAATTTTCTTATTTTTTTAAACTGCAGGGCGGTCGCCGCGAGGCCCACGCTCACGTGCATGCGCTCATATGTGCGCGCTCGGCAATTTCTCGGTATTTTAAACTGCGGACACAGAAAATTACTATTTGTTGAACAGCTTTGCTTTTAAAAATAAGCACGGACAGCCATTAAAGAGAACGGAGCAATGATGCACGCACGAACAAAAGTCACCTAATGACACTAATACAAACCATTAACAAGCAGCACGACGTGGGCTTCTCCAAACAACTTTGTTCTAAAAGGCAGAGCACGCTTTACAGGACGCACAACGCGGAGCAAAAGTGTGTGACGGCCGCTTGCAGGAAACCCTTGGCAGCGATTTTAACAACGATAGTGTTTCTTGGGCTACTTAAACGCAGAAATTTTGGCCTGTATGTCTGTCTGTATGTCTGTCTGTGACTCGATTCAGCCAGCCGACCAAAGTAAAACTGAAGTTGCGCAGTAGTCCCATACACCCATAGCCAAATCAACAACATCTAAATCCGGTGTCAATGTTCATACTTGTCAACATTGTTGAACAAGAACAGTACATTACGCAAATATTAGGCTGTAAATCAATGCATGAGTGGGATTTGCAATGTTCCTTTATAAAAAAATTCACGGATGCTTGGTTTTTGCGATAGCAAATGAAATACTACATCAACCGTAGAAAACCGTCGCCTGCTGTTGCCCGCGCTACCTGCCGGCATTAAAAAAACATCAAGCGGCAACAGCAACAAAAAGTTCCCCTAGATAGGTTCCACATTTCGCTTGGAGCGCTCATGCTGTAGGGCGCTCCAAACCACAGCGTCGCCTGATGGTGTTGGCCCATTCATCCATGTCGCCTGAATGAGAACGCCATCAGGCGAACAAGGATTCTCCAAGCTCTCGATCAGGTTCCGTGACTGAGGTGCAGCCTGGCTTTGACTACGTCCTCCCACTCCTTTCGTATCAACGCTAGCATGGCTGGGTTCTGATGCAGCTGAACTGTAAGGAAAAGGAGCTTTATTCTTTCGCTTCATGTACCAGCTTCGGCCGCTCGAAGAATGGACAAGTAGAAAAGTCCATGAATGCTTATGAGGTATCGTATCGTTGCACCGCTACATCGTTATAAGTTACATCGGTGCCTAAAAAATTGCAATTCAAGTATTTGAAGACCATCTTCCTTCCACATCCGGCTCCAAAATCGGAGCGCATTGTGCGCTGACAATGCGAGCGTTGCAACCTAAAACACGCATCTATCCGAAGCAGTTTAAACGTTGAGCACCATCATCCGATAAACGCATCAAGGAGCCGATGAGGATATTCTACAGATAACCTTATTTCTATTTCGCTGGGAGCACGCGTCCAGCCCCATCAGTCAAGTAACTCATACGCCACCTACTTACGTCTTGCCCTTGCTTCCCGCCTGCAAGGTGTAAACACCTATAAAGTTATAGAACTGCTCCTATATTCATACCTATATCTATACCTGTAAGTATACCTACAAAGTGTTATACTGATAGAGGTACAGACCTATACATGTATAGGCTTGAAGTGCAGACTTATAGGGATGAAGAACCTTCTGCCCAACCTGAACCTTCCTTTTTGCTAGTACAGCAGGACAACTTCGGTTACATACAAAAGACGTCTTCCTTTGGGTTCACCGTATCGTAAGACATGAATAGTAACTCGGAACGTCACAGAAACGTAGACAAACAACGGGGGATTGCATGCTCGGCGGAGCAGCCGGCGCAAGCAACAGTGTCTCTGTTGACCGAGGCTTGGCACCACCGCCCGTGCCTTCTCGGAGAACTGACGCTGCACAGCCGCTAAAACGCTGAAACAAGCGTGCACTCAGCGCGAAATTCCGCAGTTCGCGCTTTCCTGGAAGCCATTCTGTTTCGCCACAACGCACATTTATTACGCGCATGCAAGTCGCGTCGTTTGGCGAGTGCAGGAAAAGCTAAAGCTGTAGAATAAAAGTTGGCCGCATATTTGCATTCTTCACTACAAATGCCATCTCCTGCCACCCCTCTTGCGTAAATATGTCTCCTCGTCCTCCCCTCTCTTCCCCTCACGCCACTCACGAGATGACTGGAATGGAGCCTGGGTCAATTTAGTTCAATTTCCTCCCACTGGCGCTAGTGGCGCGCTATCTGTTGGAACCTGTTGTTTGTGTTGTGTTCTGGGCAGCTCTTCCTATCCTGGTTTAGGGATTTTATAAGGGGCGAAGCAGCTTAACGCCGAGGCTTGTCCGGCGTCCGCGGTCCGTGCTCACGGCACAGCACCGCGTAAATCGAAACATCTGTGAACAAAAAATTACAAAAGGTTAACAGTATCAAAAATAAAAGGTTCACAAAAGGTTAGACATAATATAGATTTACAAAAGCTTAGAGAGAGAGAGAGAGGGAGAGAGAGGGAGAGAGAGAGAGGTTGTGCAGTTTTGCGTGGCTCCTGGAGAGACGTGCTGCTCATGCGCGAGGAGCATTGGATTGGATTAGATTGAACTGAATTGGATTGAATTGGACTGAAATGAATTGGATTGAATAGTATTGTATTGTATTGTATGGTATTGTATTGTATTGTATTGTATTGTATTGTATTGTATTGTATTGTATTATTCTCGCCTTCCTTGAACACCGTTTTTCACACATTCTTCTTCTACTTCCTACCGCAGCACACAATTCAGGGTGTATTGTTAATTAGAAGAAAGCTTGTACTCTCGGCTATGTACTTACTTTTGTCACCTGAAAAATGTCGACCTGTATGACACATACCAGCAGTTTCAGTTTTTTAAATTGCCTTGCCTGCATATACTTCTTGTTCAAGAATTTTTTCATATCTTTTGTGGGCGGGCGGTTGACTTCGGTGACAGACAGACGGAGGGACGCACAGAAGAAACTTTTTGCGTCTATGTAGCCTCCCAAAAATACTTCTTCGTTATAAAAACTATATCATTTCTTCATCCGCTGCTGTATAGACGCGAAACGTATACTTATTTATTGGGTCTCGCAAAGGTTCCCGCCTCCGGTGGCCATCTCCCTAACTGTATCGTTTGATAAAATGAACCAGAATTGTATGAACAATAGAAAGTCTTGTAACTCCGCGACGTTCGCGTGAATGCGAGCCGTGCGAGGAGAAAGAGAATGAGAGCGCACGAGAAAGTAGAAAACAACCACAGGGACGAAGGTATACAGTTACAAAAACCGGCGAACGGTGTGATTGATTCATTATGCGGTTTAACGCTCTGACGCTACACAGGCGATGAGGCGTGCCGTAGTGGAGGGCTCCGGATTAATTTCGACCACCTGGGAATCTCTTACGTGCTGCTAAATCTAGAACACACGGGCGCCTTCGCTTTTCGCTTCCACCAGAAAGCGGTCGCCGCGGCCGGGAATCGAACCCGCGTCTCAGGGCTCAGCAGCACAGCGCCTTCGGCGAACGGTGTGTCACCGATGAAAGACATCAGTAGTTCATATGTGACGAACCTATTTTTATTTACCGGTGCAGCGCCGCAACGTTGATTTTTAACCCTCCAGCTATACACTCTAAGGCAATCCTGTGGTTCAGCTTCACCGCAACGCACTCTATTGAGCAATCCATGCAGCCAACAATAAAATTTCGGCGAACGATAATGCCGATGTTACGACTGACTAGAATGTTGGTTCTGCGGTGTGGCTTCACGCATTGCAAGCATGACGACATTCTGCATTGCGCAATGCTACACCGTAGATCACATTTGTCGGTGAAATGTATCTACTTTGCCGCAGTGCGGTCACTTCTCTTTGTTCGCAGCATAAATTGGTCGCCCGAGTGTGCTATGGCGTTGATAAATGACGTGATTGCTTTTGAGGGTATTTTAGGCGAGTTGTGCACGGGAATAAGGTTAACGGATGCGAAAAGGAAAAAAAATGCGCGCCAATCAACCCTGTGAAGCTGGTTGAAAAGCGAAGCAGTAAACGACACGCACAACGATTACCCATGCGACGTCACTTGAATTCACACACGTGGCTCTACAAAGAGTGAAACCAAAGAAAGGTGAAATGCACTTAACCACACCCTTTAATTCTTCAAAGAGATATTCTTTGTTAAAGGTAAATCAATGCATTACTCATAAACGGTGCTTGGTTGAGTTGTATTGGTGACGCATATGAGTAGGAACTCTTTTTTATATTTAAAATTAAAGGAACGTCAAACCCGGTGTTAGACGATCTCACTTCTCCTCCGTCTCTGCCGCCGCCGATGGAGGCGTCGAGATCGGCAGCAGAGACGGAGAAGTGAGATGCCATGCGTTGACGTGATCTTTCTTTAATTTTTACAACTCAGCGCATGCGCAAGGCGCGCACACGGCCGCTACACGTGCCGTGGGTGGAGGCCACAGCGGCGCGAGTGGTCGCGTGACGCCATCAAGTGAAATCAAATCAAGGTTTATTTTTCAACATTGGTAAAGCGCCGACAATGTTGATGGTCACTCTGGCAAAAAGCTGTAGAGACAGCTTGGCGAGGCCAGAGCGCCGGTGAAGCTGCGACAACTTTGGTCATATACAATACATTGCACAGCTTAGTTTAAAACAAAAATTATACAGAGGCAATGTTACAAAACACTGAACAATATATCACTGTTATTAATCAATCACGTTGGAATCCAACTTCACAAAGTTTCAAACACATACCACACAAAATGCAATTCCTTATAACAACATGAAAAAACATTGTTGATACAAACGTCACTATAATTTGTAGTTGAAAATTATACAATGTAATTCTGTGCAACTGATACGGGCAGATTCAGCAATATGTGGACGTAATCGGTTAAGAATAACCGGTATGTTGTGACTAAGCGATTGTAAAAAGTAGCCAGTGCGACGCCGAGGAACAATATTGTTACGTGACAGTGAAATCCTCGCGCCGCCATGGTCTACCACGAAATGACGACAAGGAATAATCTCGGTGCGGGCACAGCCATCCTAGGCTCAGTTATGGCTGCATGTAAATAGTTCTTCGCTTCTTTAAATATATCGCTTCATCACCGCATGGTTCGTATCATCTGCGGCCACGTTACATTTGGTGGAGAGTGCGGGTTCATCATCCGCATCCTGGCCCCAGCATCGCATCGCATCCGCGTGGACGCAGCCGCCAAGGATACCGAAGCCGCGCCGGAAAGCCCCAGCCCTTTCCGACGCGGCTGCATTATCCTTATCTCGTATATTTGTCTCGTTGACGAGTTCGAGCTGTTTCGGTTCGCAATGACAGACCAGACAATTCCACTAAAAAAGTATGGTGCTCAGTGCTCGAAAAGTAAAGCTGACGCAAGAGATGGTACTTATAAAAATTCCAAATGTTGATTATGTTGTGATGCTGAAACAACTCCTTGGTGGGATGACGATATGGAACACCACTAATGCATCGTATGGCTTTTTTTGCATGGAGAAGGAGTGCATTAATGTTTTTTTAGTAGTCGTGCCCCAAAACAAAGTGCAATAATTCAAATGAGATCTGGAAAGGGCGTTAAAAATTTGGAGTTTAGCACTCATTGAAGAAATGTCACGACCCACCCCGATCTTGCGCACCCACAGAAGAGGATAACTTTTTGGCCAACAATTCAATGTGGGAGTCACATGTCATGCGCTGAGAGAATAACCCTCCCCCCCCCCCCCCCCCCCCCCCCCCCAAGATTTTGTGCTCTTTTACAATTTCTATGCGTGATGAACCCAGGTATAAGTCATTACTAATATGCATGCGTTTGTTCGTTGGTGCGAATATCATACTCCTCGATTTCATAACGTGGCATTCAGCGAGAAGGCAGAGGTAATCCTGGAGATGTGCTGAATGAGTGCACCGTCTGTCTCCCCCGTCCCCGCGTGGGCTCGTAGCTCAATCAGAAAGGTAAGGGGCGCTGGCTCCGATTCTCTATTCATTCCAGGTTCGATTACTGGCGGTGCCAGCAACTTCTTTTATTTGTTCGCGGGAGTTTTCTGTTGACACCAACGGTCGCGACAGAATGCTTGGGGTGAAGAGGTAAAAAGCTTCGATTAGAAAATCAACCTTGTATCTGCTCTCTTCGCTGAAAACGCTGTCGAAAGACGATAGTCTTCTGCCTACCCTGCCACGTAAATGTCTCTCTTATCTTTCCCGCCCACCACCACACGCTCTTCCCCTCCTGTCTTGATTCTCCCACAGTAATTACAGTGGAAGTTTGTGCAAGTCAGTTCCAGTGCTCGCGTGCCATACAATTAAACTTTTTTTCACTGTTTGACTTTTTGGCATACCACCCCGTGTTGGCGCGGAGAGCGTTTTTTTTTTTGTATTTCCGGGTCAGAACATTCCTTTAAAATCTTATTTTGGTATTTGCTATCGCAAAAATCACGCCGTCCTGTATTTTTTACTAAAAGAACACCGGAGCACTTATGTATTTATGTTCGACGTCAAATATGTGTTACGCTTTCTTTTTGCTCCACAATATTGACAAGTATGTACACTGACACCAGATATAGTGGGTTGGAAACGTTTTGCCGGTATAAATGTCTTGTTCAAGAATTTATTAATCTTTTTCGGGAGGCTGAATCGAACGACAGACAGGCAGGCAGAAATAGACCAAAATTTTCGGTTCGGCTATCGTCTTTAAAAAAATTCCGTAATTTTAATTTGACTTCGCAATGACTTTCACACAAGGATACGCAAATATATCGACACAAAATGCGTCTTGGTTTTCCGTACAGCATGCCTCCTCGTTGTCATTGTCAATGAAACTGGGTGCCGCAGTCGTTGCCCGCATGCGCGCAATTTTCTGTCTTGGTGAACGCTCCGATTTCCTATAAACAAGCATGCTGAACCATGCTGAAGTGGTCTCATTTATTCTTCGTTCACGTACATTTTGTACGTTGAAGCTTTAAATAGGGATTAACTGGATAAATTGTGTAGTTCGAGAGAGCCAAAAAAGATTCAAAATTTCAGATAGTGCAAGCTAAAATAGGTCGACTTGCGTTTAAGTTTATCGCCCATTTTTGAACGCTTGATTATAGAAAATGTGTTCGGCGTATATAGTAGGGCCAATACGTACCTACACATTTTTACCCGCGGTGGATAACCACACAGCCCCCAAAGCAGGGGCAAGGAATCGGATTGGAACAATCGCAAAGTGCCTAGAAAACTTTGGCGTACGCCTTCGTTTTGCAGTGGACACACACGTTTGATGTTCTTGATTTTGTTGTTGAAGAGGACAGCGATGATGATGACGATGAATACGTGGACGACAACAATGATAATGACGATGACAACGACGCATTGCAGTTTCATAAGCAAGGCCGGCATTGCAGGGCACTATGCTCCTCCTCAGATGAAAACGCGAATTAGAACAATGTCTCCATCCTGTCCTGTCCATCGAGCTTCTATGTAGCTGAATATACTATATCCCAAAGTTACTCTTATTTTCCGTCCAGGAGCAGCTATATACGGGAACACAAGAGAGCAGAGCACGACCTTGTAGTCGACTCTCCCACGCTGGACGAGCGTAGGAGGGGAAACTAGAGGAGAACTTAGGCGTGCTGGTACGTGCCTAATTCACTCCGGCGTGACCACGCATTCAACGACACCTGATTTACTTAGGGAACCACGATGCACACAGCTGCTCTCGGCGTGCTTTTGCGCACAACCATAAAACAGACAGGCCGAGAAAAAACCATCCGCTACGCCGGGACCGCATTAGGGCTCTGCCGCGACATCTTCACCACCCGGCCTCTACATCGACCGGCCGGAGAACGGGCTACGGGAGTAATTTGATAAAGCGCCAGCCGAGAACAGACGCTGGAACTCTCGTTGCCTTTCTACGCCTTCCGTTTGGGTTTACATTGCTTCTCCTCCGTATTTCGGGGCGAAGGCCTCCCCTCGGACCCTTTTCAGATATTTCAATTGCATGTTCCTCGTGCTTGCTTTGCTGCTTGGTTACGATGTGAAGGGTTTGCATTCTGGACGAAATGTCACCTTTACTATATAAGGTACGCTTAAAAGTAACGACACTGACACACGGCAGCAGCCATTTTGGTGCCTTTCATCAGGGGGGCCAGCTTTATGCGCCCTAGTGCGGCCGACATTGACGGGTGGAAATGGTCCGGGCACCGCTTGGGAACGATGTCATCTGCGTTTACTTTTCGAGGATTTCGAGACAGCGCGCCGGTTCGACAGGGTCACGCTCGGTTACACTAGCGTCGCTTACTTTGTGGATCTAGGATACGCTAGACCTACTAAATAAGCTACGCGTTTCTAGTGGCTGTAGGTTACGCTTGGCCACTATCGTTCTTTCCCAGCGGGAAGCGAAGCATTCTTGTAGAAGCGCTAAAATTACGGGACGAAGAAAAAGAGACAAACACAGGCAATCCACCTTCACGGTGTGGATTCGAGCCAAGTTTTAGATGCGACGCATCTCAATCACTCGCCTTGTCCCTGCATCCATCCGGCGTTGTTGTCGGCGTTGTCGGCGTCCACCCCTCCCCCATTCTCCTCGCCGCGTCAGCTGCGCTCTCCGCCGCTCACCCCCTCTCCTCTCCGACAGCGAACACTCTCTCGCAAAGGGCATTGGATTGGATTCGATTGGCTTGGCTTGGCTTGGCTTGGCTTGGATTGAATTTGGATTTGGATTGGATTGGATTAAAGTGGATTGTGTTTGATTGTGTTGCGTCATAACCGCGGCAGACGCACTGGCGCCGGCGCATGTGCAGTACTCTCTCTTCCGCGGTCTCCTGTCCGGGCGCGCTGCGCATATAACCGGTGTGCCGCTCTCCGGCGGCCTTTCGGTCTACGGTTGCTCTCCGCTTGCGATTGAACCCCCCTCAGCGTCGCATCACACCAGGGTTCCCGCGAGGAGAGGTGGGCGTAATTTTTTTAACAAATCGGCTTTTGAGATCTGTACATGGGGTCATGAGCACAAACTGCCGCCGACGCGGAATCGACAGTGCTATGGCAGCTCTGCTCTGTGATATCCATCCGACAATCACGTGGACAGCTTTGTATATACAAAATCCAACCTTCCGTGGCACCTGGTGACACAGATACTGTGACTGGCTGCATTTAAAACGTCCCTAATTGAACAACCGTCGCGTTCAAAAAGCAAATCATACCCAGCTTTCTCGCTCGGAATTCCGACCTCTCAGGAACCTAGCAAAACCACTTCAGGAAAGTGATATTTGGCATGAAGCAAAACGTCAACGTGAAGATGAAAACACTAAAATCACTTTCCAGGATTCTGAATTTTTTGTGTGTAATTCGCTGTCAAATCTTTCGTCCCATGCGTTTCTGGGGGATAATTTCCATGGCTCAGGAACCTAGTTGCGCAATGTGCGAGACTTGAAACTGTGCACAAAGCAAGTTTTCACCCCCAATATTAGCTGCGCAAAAAATGTTTGCATTTCACAAATAACTACAGAGTAATCACTGTTGAAAGGACTGCCATTAGCGGGAAAGCTGCACATGTAATGTTTCCACACGTGATAAATAGGTCATTAGCTACTTACTGCAAAAAAAAAGCAAAATTTTAGTGTGAGTGCCCTTTTAACAACTTCCTTCCTCTGGGATTAGTATCTGTATTGGTTGCAAGGATGTACCGCGAGTGCCACATCGTTCTAATTTTTGTAACAAGATACCGTAATCCACCAAGCCCAAAACGTTTGAGACATCGGCAAATACACCAACCGTTAGTCTTTTCAAATTGTTCAAGAATAAACTCGTTCTGCGCACGAAGGGCCAGTTCAATTTATTTGTTTTTACTGAAGTCAACTTGATGTGACTTAAGCAATTCGTCATACTTTTCAATGAATTAGGCGAAGCGCATGCGCAAGAGCTGTTCGAAGACTTTCGAGAACACTGGTAATATAGACACCGGCCTACAGTTTCCCAAATCATTTCGGTCACCTTTTTTTACATACAACAATTACCTTTCGTACCTGCAGTCTTTGCAGAAAGACTGTTGTTGTTATGCACGCATTTAATATGTGGACAAGAGCTGGCACTATATTATCAGCGACGTATTTCAAAGGCCGCAGCTGGAGGTCTTCAATATCATGGCATGTACGGTTCTTCAAGTTCTGGTTTACATACATTATTTCGGGAGCTATGGTAGTTTGCAAAAATATAGAATCACTTTTGTGAGTATTAGTGTATTTTAAGGCGTCTTGGAAAGCCACTTCTCGTGGTCGTTTCACAAAAAAAAAGAGTTAAATGCATCAGCTAAATCTTTGCCGTATAATTCTTGGCCATTAACTTGTAACTTCAAAGGTGCGATGTTGTACTCTGCTACTCCGTTGTGCAGGACTGTGTTCAGTAGAGACCATAGTAAATCATGTATACCATGCTCAACGTTTAGAAAAGAAAGGTGACCCTCTCTGCGCGAGCATCTCAGTTTTTGGTCAACTTTTTTCAGTGCTGTTTATGAATTACTTTCATCAAGTGCTCGTGCACTAAGAAACCGTTAATAAAGACGGTCAGTGATTTTCAATTCGTGCCCTAATTCTGTTGTTACTCATAACCTACGTATTTTGCTTCTTCTTCGGCGAGACGTCGAAGAAAAAATAGCGAAAAAGAACTTCTTAAACTGGCCGATAAACATACTATACCCTACATTCGCATCATTTAACTGGCTTTTATTTGTCTAGTCAATCTTTAGGGCGAAATCGCAAAACTTTTATCTCAAAAAGAAGGCTTCTTGAAAGCTAGCTTTAGCGCCAAATTCTGCCGAAATCATTGGCACTGCGACTACGATATGGTGCAGCACGTTAAAGATCCCCAGGTGGTGAAAATTAATCCAGAGCCCTCCACTACGGCGCGCCTCATCGCCTGCTTTGCGTCGGCGCGTTAAACCCTACAATCAATCAATCAACGATACGGTGCAGAAAACGACCGTAACGCAAGTACGCAACTGCCTGCAACAGGAGGTATGTGCCAGCCTGACGTCGTCATTGGTGTGCGACTGCCGGACGTTACGCCTAACGTCACGCTTTGCTGACTAACGCTATCAACCAGTACACATACCTAGCGATACCCACTCAAGGAATCGGCCAATGAGTACTACAAATGCCGTTTGAAGCTCACGCACATTCACTTGTTCCGATTGGTGGCAACGTCAAGGCCCACAGCAACACACACATTTTTTTTCATTGGTGCAGAATGAACGCAAGCAGTTTTAAGCGTCCTTTTCTTCTTTTTTCAGTATTTTGACTACCGGTCTTTACAAACGGTTTACGAAGGATTTATTGACGCTATCGCGGCTGGAGTGCTCCACTCTTAATGCTGTTTTGAGCGACTGCTTCCTAGCATTTGTGCGAGGGTGAAGCATTGGCTACTGCCGCTCCGTGAACGTGCGGAGCGGCTTTAGCTTCTTCTTCTCTTGCAAAGTCACAACAGCCAAAAAAGCCTGTCATGATGTAGGTAGCTACATAACGATCCGCATAAAAAATAATGATCCACTCAACTCTAGGTAGGTGGGAAACGAGGGAAGCTGTTTAGCACATGCCCCACAGAGCTAGGTGACGCGGAATTGTGAAGGCAGGGACGACCTCATATACAGCAAGTGAATACAAGGCGTAATGATGGAGTCGTCTTAGTGGGCAATTGCAATGTAATTTTCAGGGGAAATTTTCGAATACACGAGAGTTAAAGTCCTTTTCTCAAACCATACTCCTCCAATATAGATTCTCTTGTATGGACAGCAGGCGGATATTCTGTAACGTTTACCACTTCCCTCTGAAATAATAGTAATAAGCAGATGGGTCTTGCAGTAATGATACAGTATTCTTAGTGCGCAATTGTCATATTATTGTTTTTGGGAAAGCTTTGGTAATGCGAGGGTTCCAACTATTTGCAGCAGAACTTTCCCGATAAAGTTTGCTGCAATGTTGCTCGTGAACATTAAAAATCCAACAAACCCCTAGCCGTAAACAGCTTCACTGTAAAAAGAGGAACGATGTTAAGAAATCTAAACACCTAAAGTGAACAGAAGAGGCAGGAAAGGATAAAGAAGCGCGTATGCTATACCGTGCGGGGCTCACTTCCTACATGCGAGCAACGTGCTCCGCTTTAACAACGCCTTGAAAAAGACGGAGTCCGCGGGGAGCAATGTTACACGACTCGGATCCTTTTGCTGTCGCCCCTGTCGGTTCCGCCTATTTCGGTCCGCCGCCCGTCGCGTTCAACGCAGACCACTGCCGCATATGCACTTATTCCACACTCCTACTGGATGGACCGACTTTATACCCCCGGGACTAGCAGCAAGGAAGAAGGCGTGATCAGCATCTTCCTTTCGTCTACGCCGATGTTCGATTCGAGCCACGTCTGGACTGTTCGCGGGCTTGAGACGAGATCCCCATGCACCGCTAGAGTTGTGCGTGTGTGTTTTGTTTGTTTAAAGCAGTATCATAATTTATAAGGCCCGCCTTGTAAGGTCTGCGCAAGAGGAAAGCGCCTTCTGGGATCATAGCAAAAGCACATACATATTAAAATGATTCGGCGAGCGGGAGTACGGGTACAAAGGACGTAAGGTGAACGACGTAAAAATATTTTCTCAAAGGCAGCCACAACCGATACACACTGACGTTACGGCCCTCGTTTCCAGACAATGAGGCAAGAGCCAAGGACCTCATTATATACCCCTGCCTTGTGCTGCCCGATGCCTTTTTGATTAAACATGTTATGGAGCAAAATTCCTTTTCCGTTTATCGAGTAATTTCGGCTTTACCGAATAACACAGAACAACGCTCGGGACCTTACCGCGCAAACAGCGTGCAGGCGTTTCTGGTGCTTGTAAGGCAATTGTCATTCTCCTTTCTGGCAGTGCAGGCAGCAAACTCCAAAAACAAAAGCCAGTTTTACCTGACCGTTTTTCACGATCCCCTCCGCTCCGCTAGCAAGCCGGAGCCCCATTGCGCATGCGTGGCGCGCTTGGCCGCGAATGGCATTGCCTCCGGTTGCGCTGAGCCTGCCGCCGATGCCGCAGCGGACCGTCGAAAACTGTTATCTAAAACTCTCTAATGTCACCGCAAGGGATGATGTCGTCAACATTTTCCAACGGGCTCCAGTACGTTGCTGCTGGAAGATCGTCGTGTTGCTCGAGATGTCTAAGCAGGCCTTCTTTTCTTATCATCGCACTCCCTAATAATCTACCTCCGGAAATCGACGCGGCTTAAAAGACGGAGAAGATACGAGCAGGAAATTGCGGAGGAGATAATTCGATACTCATTATTCAACATATACTCCGGATAACCTCTGCAGCCATCAGCCCACCGTCAACAACGCCGCTCATTTTGTTAGCGGCCTGCTATTACTATTCGTAGACCCATTTCATTATCAGGCACCATGTAGACGTTACCCCCCTCCCAATATATCGTTTTTTTTTGTTCTAGTCTAGCGACAATTAGGGTGCTAAACCCTGATAGATTGATTGACCACAGCGCGAGGACAGCGAGATGCGATTGAAATAACGACGCTAATTAGAAACGAGCTTAGCCCATGCCTCCGAGTTTCCGAAATACGTGCAAGGAAGCAACTTGAGCGGAGGAAGTATTTGAACCGGTGGTATAATTTTTGGGAGCCATATGCCCGCCTTGAGAGCGGGATGCCCGCCTTACTGGAAACTCATAACACATGTCTGTAAGGCAGTCAACGTAACAAGAATGATAGTATCAATCTCAGAGAAAAAAATGTGTTTGCTCCATGACACTATCGAGAAAACCATACGGTTGAACTCCGGAGTCAGACAACGTTCGACAAAGTTGCTCGTCTTTATTGGAATGCATAGCTCAAGAGTGAAATGGGGGGACCCTTTCTGAATTGAAAGCACGCCTTGAGGGCCAGTCCGGTCGATAAGAAGGCGGCTTTTTTTAGCTAAAGACTATGCTGCATTCTCATCAAATATACACAGTACGGCGATGAAGAGCCTCTGTGTATAGCAAGTAAGGACTCTAGAAATTCTAAGACAGCAGCAGCTCTTGGATTTAGGAAGCGGGTTCACGTCGTGGCCTGAGTGAGAAAAGGAGAAAAACGCAAGAAGAGTTAAGAACTCGTTCACGTCCCGCTTACACTGATAATAAGACCTTCGTAAGTGGCCTCTCGTTCTACGATCTTGGCGGCGTCGTCGCGCAGCCAGACGACGCTTCGGCCTCCCGCTCTCGTAGGAATCTTGGCGGCGGCGTCGCGATGACGCTTCTGCCTCGCGGGCTCGAAAAGTCCGAGCGCGCGCCAAAGCGAGATTTTATTAACGCTCCCCGCCATGACGCTAAAATATTGCATTTTTCATCAATACAAGTTATGCTAGTTAAACTCCTGCACAGAAAGTTCGCCCCTAAAATGACCGTTAAGTATTCGCAGAGCAAAACTTCCTGTAACGTAGTCTCGAGATATATGTGCACGAAGATATAGAGACACATACGATCTTCACTAGCCCTAAATGCACTGACTGGAACCAAGTCTCTGACGACTCAGGAAGCTGTAAACGTTTCACGTATTAAAATGTGGTGGCAACACTGTTCAAACATTGTCATACCGGACATATACTCTAATGTTAAATAAGCGACCGCTATCCCAAACTATATAGTTTGGATCTAAAGAAGAGAAAAACAATGTACATATTGCTTGGCTGTTGCACTTGCTTTGTTGGCAATATATGAACATGCCCTCCTGTTAATCTCCACTGTGTGCCATGTAGGGGGCCCGGACCTTGTCAAGCCTTTGTATGGCTTTTCGTCCGTGCCTCCAAACATCCTTAATGTTGAAATAAATTGAATTGAATTGAATTGAAAGAGATAAACTGGTAGCCGGACAGTTCAAAGCAAGGGAACACAAAAACCCGCGGTTGTGTGTCGTAAACCTCACTCCGAAGAAACCAGGGGATTGGCCGTGTACCTGTAAGTATAAACGGAAGGCAAGGGTTAAAAAAAATTGGCACGAATGACCTAAACATTTACCTATTATCGGACGCCGCTCATGCAAGGGATTTGCAGAGTCTCCTTTCCTCGTATGCATGTATTAATTATATCACTTTACCGACTAGAATAACTTGCAACACGGCCACATTATTAAACGTTTATATCTCCAATGTACAGCTTCCGCACACTGAGTCTGGCGTAATATCTTCCGATATTAGTGACCCTCTGCCGATATTTTGCTTCATACCTCTCAAAATAAATGCCATAACAAACACTGTTACCCACATGATCAGAGATTTCAATGATCTTGCGCTCAACGACTTTCACAAACGAATCGAAGATACTAATTGGGAGCCCATATACAAGATCACGGAAGTCAATGCAGCATATTGTGCTTTTCATAGATATGTTCATACCCCATATAACACTGCCTTCCCACAAATAGAAAGAAAATTATCCTAAGAAGTTTAAGAAGCCTTGGATGAACCAATCACTTTACTCAAGGATCAGGAAGAAAAATAGCATGTATCACAATTTCTCATCAGCAGAAATCTCACTCTACTTGCTGAGTATAAAAAATATCGAAATAAACTCAAACAAAGATCTAAAAAACGCGAAATCGGACTACTATGTAAGAAATTTCTCCCGCATTCAAAATGAATAGTCGTAAGTTTGGCGAAGAGGTCAAAAACTTGACCAATAAACCAAATCTATGCAACTTGATGAAATAATCACAGAAAATGGTAAATTAACTGGTCACGAGCTATCAAAGCCCTGAAGTGACTACTTTATTAATGTCGCTTCTCCAAATTCTTGTCACGCAAACTCCTGTAAATACCTCACTGAGCCTAACCACTCCCTTACTCAATTCTATAGTACTCGCGCCCACAACTCCTCAAGAAGTAGCTACATGATCCTTTCTTTAAAAAAGACGTATCTGCAGGGTACGATGAGATAAACGTGATCCCGTTGAAAGCACGTTTGCGCCGTATATGCGATGGTCTTGTCACACATTGCAAATCTAATGCTGTCAACTGGTTTGTGTTTTCCTGAAAATCTCAAATTGGCCCGAGTCGTTCCCAGTACATAAAGGAGGCAATATAAATGAACTGTCGAATATACCGACCAATTTCTGTTCTGCCTGTGTTGTTCAAATTTTTTGAAGGTATTATCACTTCTAGGATAGCCGATTTCTGCACAATATAATGTGATTGTTGAGTCACAATATGGGTTCACGAAAAAATAAGACCACAGAGCAAGCACTGTTAGTGGTTAAAGACAAAATAATAGATAATATTGAAAACAAAAAATGTACCCTTGGCCTATTTTTAGATTTTCTCAAGATATTTGATTGCGTACACCATGAGACCCTTCTTAAGAAACTTTGTAACTATGGGGTTAGATGTATTGCGTTGAACCTATTGCGGAGTTATCTGAGCAATAGGTCCCAATATGTTCGAACAAATAACATATCCTCTGATATATAGGTGGTTTAAGCATGGTGTCCCACAGGGATCAGTACTAGGGCCGTTATTATTCATTACATATATCAATGACCTAGACGGCCTACATAACTCTCCCGATCTGGTGATGTACGCTGATGACACTAATCTTTTCTTTTCTTCCTGTTCATTACCGGCGCTTCAAAATATGGTCAATGCTTATTTAATCAACCTTCGTGATTGGTTACACAAGAATAAGCTTAGTTTAAATATAAGCAAAACGAAATATATTATTTTCAAGCCCATCAACACCGTGGAAACTAATTGTATACATAGTCATTATGACAGTATAACAATCAATCAAGTTTCTCCCAAAAATTTCTTGGTGTGTGGTTTTAATAAAAATCTTTCGTGGTCTGTTCATATTTCCAAACTTACTTCTGAACTAAGTAAAATTGTTGGCCTATTTTATAGGATTTCTAATCTAATGCCTCTTTGGTTAAAAGTGTCTATGTATAATGCCCTGTTTTTTTTCAAGACTTTCCTATTGTAATCTTGTTTGGGGTACGACCCACGTCTTATAATTACCAAAATACTTGTCCTGCAAAAAGAGCCTTGCGGGCTATTGAGGGATATTATGGTGCACCACGAAACTTACGCACGCAACCATTGTTTGCTAAACACTCCATATTAAAAGCCGACCAAAGTGCATTATCTGCGGCTTCTTCGATTACATTCACCAGAATCGCTTGTACTCTGTTCCTGATAGCAACATAGGTTACAATCTTCGCGTAGTAAAAACTAAGAGTTCCGCGAAACGCGAACAAATTACGGGTAACCAAAAACTGAGTTGTCAAGTACCCAATGCGCTAAACAAATTCCACTTTCCCGGTGAGTTTTTCTATCTGGAAACATGTTAAAAAAAAAAGACCAAACAGCTTCTGATTGAAGGTGAAATTCTAATGTAAAAAATGCAGCTTACCGTCTTTGATATATATGCGTATGTGTATGTATGTGTGTACATGGATGTAAGTGTATATATCTATTGTTCTATCTTTTTCACACAAGTACTTAAGTCGAATGATTTACTTTATTTCATCCGTATGTACGAAATTGAACTTGTACAAGTATCAATTTGTATTTGCCCATGATTGTGCGCATGTTTTGTATTCTAGTAAGTGTTACTGCTTATATTACTTTTGTATTTTGATTGCTGCCCATTCTATGTATTAAGTGTTTTTTGCGTTTGCATCTGTACTACTTACAGGCTTAGGGTACCGAGGCCTCGTCAGGCTTAACCGCCTTTTACCTCAGTCCCCTCTTTTCTATGAAAAGGAAATAAACTTCACTTCACTTCACTTCACTTCACTTCACTTCACTTCACTCTCACTGTAAAAAATGGATAGTTGTTCCATGGCTGCGTGAGGCGACATCTTGCGCAAGATCCGAACGCAGATGTGCCTCGGATTCATACCGCCAGTTCAGTAGCAATTGACTAGCCTTTTTAACAAGGAACATAATCAGTTTACTTCAGTCGTCACTTCGCACATTTTATTGGTACAACCTGGCCCAAATAATCGAATTCAGGCCTTATCTTGCTACTGAGGATGGATTGGAATAGCCGTCTTTGACGGCCGGTCCGGCCATGTAAGATCCGTGCTCCCCTATGGACATATGCAAAACGTATGACAACGTTAGCCATGTTGTCATCTTACAGGTCCTAAGTTGTCTTCGCCTCCCAGACAAAGCCTGCAATTTTGTCCGGTACTTCCTTCAACACCGCTATTTTGTCATACGCATCAACGATGGGTAGTTTCGGCTCATTTACGCAAGTACGCGGTGTACCACAAGGCCCTGTTCTTTCTCCGCTACTTTTTTTACATTTTCTTGTTGCCGCTAGTCTGGCACCTTGCAACAATATCTAATAGCTGTACTTCATCGTGTACCTAGATGACATTACTGTATGTACAGTCCATCGAAACCTGCCAAGCCAAGCCGAGTGCCTCCACCAAGAGTTAACTTAATGGCACAAACAGTGTGAGTATCTCGCCCTCACCCTTTCTCAAGAGAAGACTGCTGCACTTCCAGTCGTTAACGCTTCGGGCCGTCGCTCCCTTGCAGTATTTCCGATCGTCCTGCAGCTGAATGGGTCCGCCATTCACATTGTCGGACACCTTCGGGTTCTGGTTCTGGGCTTTGAGATATCCGCCTCAGAGGCGGTAGCTCAGGGGCTACGATCTGGTCCACAGAAAGTCGGACAAATAGTACATCTTGTTTGCCGCATCTCTCAGAAGTCTGGCGGGGCCTGCTGGACGATTGCCCGTCTCCTATAGTGCGTTCCGTACTACAGCCAAGACTCCAGTACCAGGCGTAGTTCCAGCACAGGACTCAAGTGGTGTGAGATCGGCTTGAGAGGAATAACAGGGCCGCCATTCGCACCATTACTGGCCTCGCCCACTTAATGCCAATTCGACAGCTGTGTCTGGCAGATAAAGACAGTCAAAGTGGTGCCATGAACATTTTTTTGTTTGAGATGTAACTTCAAAATTGTGTAGAAAACTGTATCCTCACCATAGAACTGGCGTTATTTTAGTGGGAAACAACATAGTTTGTTTATTAAAAAATGTTTAGAACGCGATCGGGCAGGGTTACTTTCCACATTGCGGCGTGTGGCAACTTTGGGGAAGTGCAAAACGAAGCGAATATTTTTCCAAACATTCCGAAATATTTGACAAAATATTTGCAAGCTTTTCTGCTGGATTCCGAAAAACTAAATATGTCCTAAATATATATATTTTTTGAAAACCTGTTTCTCAAGATTAAAAGTGGGGGAAATGTCGTTTAAAAAAATGCCCATCTAAAACATTTTTCTCAGACAACGGCCTTAGCGCTACGCAGTCTAGTTTTTTAGATTTCTTTAGCCAGGACCTGCTGAGCCCTCCACATCACGCTCATTGCTCTAGAAAGGAAAATTTTTGAAATACTGCTTCATAACATGCGATAAAAATAAAAATGTGGAAAAAAGGGCCCCTTCGACGTCATTTAAAAAACGATATCTATCAATTTTCCTGATATTTACACAAAATGGCGCTCAATTACTGAGTATGCTAGAAAGAGAGAAATATATTTGCATTATTTTTATTTTAACTTGGAAAAATGATGTCGCATTCAAGATATTTTTACTGTCCGGTCAATAGTTGAGTAGCACTTTGCAGTAAAAAAAAACAAAAACAATTTTGCCTGTTATTACAGATTTTAGAAACATTTAGCGACTGATATAAAGAAAACTGATAAACTGCTATTAGATGAGGCTGTGCGGCGTTGCTGAGTTCCAGTGAGCGTGCGACAGAAGTTAGTATTCGGAATTCCTCATCTGCAGTTAATTCCATGTCCCCCGACTGGCTGCGCACGTGTCCGCGGCACGGCCTTTTTCCATATGTTCCCGTCTCCAGTTGCTTTCAGGACTAGGAAAGCCCCCTGAAGGGCGAAACGAGCGGATACAAATTTTTTTCTAAGCCCTCCGAAACCCCAAGCTGCCAGCCAGAGAATTCTGTAAAATAACAGCCCGCTGTTTTTATGTGGTTTGTGGGCTGCTGCCTGATGCAGCTGATGCTAATTAGCATCGAGCGCAAAATCGCAAGTCAGCGTTAATGCTGTCATCATCTCTTTGCATTCTTACGAGTTCCTTGTCAGTGTCTGCGTTGTTATTAAAGAGGATAATGATAATGATTATGCCTACTACAGTCATAGTGTTATTAACAGTAATAAACGGTAAAGTCATAGGGCAATAATGACGTTAGAGAAGCAGCATTGCAACTTGGCGATTATTTAGTAAATTCGTACGAATCATTGTTGAAGTGTATAGAATATTCACACATACCAGAACCTGTGTAAATAAATCACATTTTCCAAAGAATATCGAATAATGAATGTGGCGTAACCAAAAACATCCTTTTTTGGTATTCAAAATCTTGTGACGCTACGAATGACGGAACTGTATCTAATTTCGGTGTATATGATGTCCATCATTAGTGCAGACAGCCTTTCAGCTCCAAATTATTCGCATTTGCATTTCAGCTCCAATTCATTCGCAGAGTTTAAATTCGTTTTAAAAGAACCCATCATTGAAATCTGCATGCGAGAAGTTAAGCGCTAATGAACATTTCAAAACCGTTCCTTAACGTGTGACGAAGTCTCGCACACACAGCCGTTATTCATTTCTCTGCTTTCGCCTCCTTTCCTGTGCAAAAGCAGGCGGTCCAGCCTACGATAGCGCTCACGGTAGTAAGAAATCTCGCCCACTACTCAGCCGTACCGGGTGCTTCGCGAATGAACAAGATAGAACGCAACAGAACAAGCGACTACGGCGCAATCGAGCAAGCTACGCCGGAGTCAATCAATCACACACGACCGCCATGAAACAGGGGGAAGATAGCTACTCGAGTGGACACGCACTTCGACAGAAGGGACCCACGTCCCATCCCAATTTCTCAAACCAATGGACATGCGAGCAAGCTCAATGAAGAGCGTGTGCCTACTACTCTTACCAAATAGGAAACACGAAACAAATAAATGTCGCTAGGACTCCCCAGGAAGCACATTCTAGTTAGGGAAATATCCGCACTATGCTACTAGAGTCGAATTAAGGGTGACTTTGTAGCTCATATTGGCCGATGATGTCGAATATCATCACTACAAAGAAAGGTGACAGCCTGCGACTTATTTTACGAACGAACAGGAGTCAAAAAGGTTTACGTATCATAAAGGTGGTGCCAAGGCTCAGAGAAATAATGAGGGTATGCATCCAGAGAGAAAGTAGGCAGTATTAGCATATCGTTACCGTGTTTGCGTTACCGTTTACCGTGTTGCCGGAAGCCGCTGGCGACGGTTAAGCCTGTGCCGGTAAGTTACCGTTCGCGGTAACTCTCGCACTGCGCAGTCGACTCACACGGTAAACGGTAACGTAAACACGGTAACGATATGCCAAAACTCTCTAGTGTTCACTAAGGGGCATAGCGAAGTATTAATCTCGGCAGAAGGCACAATCAGCGCACAGACGGAAGACAGACGACACGGGTCGGGGTGAGAAGGGACAAGGAGGAAAAAAACGTCAGATGGGCGAACAGAAGTGTCTTCCTTAGTTAACTGCTCTCTTGCGATAACACGACGACCAAGTAGCGCCCTGGACCCATTCTTGCGCCTCGGGGAGAAGCCATAACAGAATTGCACTTCATCGTGCCGGCAAGGTATAAGGCCCCCCGCTTATAAAGGCGTCTGGCGGCGAAATTTGAAGGTGAGATAAAGACGGCGTGCGCCGACGCGTGACAAAATGCCGCTACGCGTCAGGGCAGTCTGGCAGCGTTATCCCAGCCTCATCATCAGGCATTGACGAGTTACCTCTGAAGCGTGCTACGCCGCTAAGCATTTCTCGCGTGTTCTAAACAGCAGGAACATGAGCTCCGTTGTATAAGTCAGGCTCGTTATTGAATTCGAAAACTTCAAGATTGCGCTGCATGGGCGAGAATTCAGAGCGATTTTTCGCGACCAGTTTGCCACGAGAAGGTCGAACTACGCCTTTACGTAAACTGTAGGAACAAAATGAGTAGTGCGCGGAGGTATCAAGATTCGAAGCACAATGCTCCGACTTCCAACCAACGGCATTTTCCACCTTTCCTATGTGATAACAAAAATATATTAGAATATACCGTGCCAGTAATATGCAGCGTAACAAAATAACTATAATACCTGAACTCTTCAGCTTCGCTGGGCATTCGTGTTTTTATTGAATAAGCGTGCTCCAATTATTTTCACGAGATTTTGTTTCAAGGAGGGTTGCGTAGTTACGTCATTTTTCTTGTAGAACGCTTGCAGTTACGGTCTACCGAATTATTTCACGGTGCAGTTCTTTTGTTCGGAGGCTGGAATCTAATGCCGTAAGTACAACACGCCACACTCGGCACCCGTCAGACATGTTTTCACTAATAAGCGTCCTAATTGTGCCAGAAAAGCGCCGCAGTCTTGGCGGCCGTTTTGTACATAGGAGGGTTTTTTCTTTAATTTGGAGATTTAACCCGAGGAAGCTACACCTTGGTTATGACATGCGCCGGACTGGAGCGCTCCAGATTAAGTTTGGCCAACTGGGGCCGAAATTTCGGCGTACTTTCGCCCTTTCGAAATTTGCACTTTCGAAATTTCGGCGAAAGTTCGTCGCACGTTTCGGACACCTGGGGCAGAAACGTGTGCCGAAATTTCGACACACGGGCGTTTCAGTTTATCGCCTAAATCTGAAAAGCGGCCACCGCGGCCGGGATAGAACCGTCGTTTTGTGGTCCAGCAGCACAAAGCCTTACCCACTAATCCACCACGGCGAATTGAAGCTTGTGTCTTCTCGCTTCGTTTGTGTTCGACAGTGCGCACCTCCCCCTTCTTTCTCCGACACTCGGGTTCTACAACCACTCCTTTCAGTTATGAGAGGATCAGTGGAAGAGGGTCTATGATTCAGAACCCATTCAGACTGAAAATAACACAAACACTTGCGCTGCATTCAGCGGGATGCAGTCAACTAAGGAAACAGATCTGAAAAACAAAAAAAGAAATTGCAAATGAGGACATGCAGATTTCAGAAAAACCTTAAATAATGTGCGGAGCTTATGACGGAGCCAAAACTCTGGCCTCACCTGGCGCAAATACGCGAAACGCTGGCTTTTGCAGTTGCATAACAAAAACATACATGTATATAAACCTGCGTGTTTCGGCAGTAGAAGAACTTTATCCTTTCCAAGATTCAAAAAACGTTCCACGGGTTCTTGGACGTGCGGTGAAGCTCGTGAAGCTCTGGTCACAACATGCGGGCTCATGGTTTCAGACAGGACCAAGGGTTCTTCAAGGTAAGTGCCTTTACGCGATTGATTAATTACATGCCTCGCTTCTCCTGCGCCGCCTCCTTCGGCATCTTCTCCAAATTTTAACCATGACCGAAAGTAAAGATAAGTGCAAAGTACGTTTCATGTTTTACAACGCCAAATGTACACAACTCTGCCGGGCCATTAGGAAAGTGGCAATCTTCGTAAACGGATACTGGAAAATAAAGCAAACCCTTCGACAAAATATAAGCTCACCTGGTTGTCTATTTTAGTTCCTACCGTAATCTTCTTTCATCGCTACAGCAAAAAGACCCCGCCCGATTTCTTAATTCGCCTAATTGCCGACGTGCACACTCCATATAATTAGCTCAGCGCTACTAAGCTCTCCCCTAAGCCTGAGGTCTATGTTCATGGTGGCCCTCGTTTGACTCTGCTGCGGGCAGCCTAAAATAAATAGCAGCAGTAGTGCAAACATTGCCGGGCCGGCGTTGGCAGAACTGTGTGCTAACGCTGTTCCTATTACGCATACAAGATAGTTCATTAAGGTTCGTGGCAGGCATATTCTTAAGCCAGACTACATTACCCGTGATTTTCTTGTTTAACCTAGGTTCAACATGAGGTTCTTCCTTTTTCGCTAACTTCCAGGGAACAGAACGCATTAGCAATGATGGTGGTCTCCCGAGGAACAAGCTCCATAAGGTAGCCTCCGACAAAACGGGATGCTTCCGGGCGTGGTTATGTTTGAAACTCTTTGAGGAACTAGAATTGAAGTTGCACGCACAAATCGAAGTCCTGTCCTTTTCCTACATCGGCCTTTCCTTCCCCTTTAACGTCGTAATTCTGAAAAGTCCCATTTTAACTTTAAAAATGAAGATACCTTCATTAAATCCTAAAAGGGTGCACATAAATAAAAAAAAGAAAATGTATTCGAAGGAAAAGAAAACAAGCACCTTTCAATTCATACAATCATTGCTTTGGCAACGTCGTGATATTTCCGGACCAATATTCTGAGTAACGCTTAAAGATTGACATTAATTTCTACGTTCTGAGTACCCTTCTATCAACGCCTTTAAAGCTCTGGACGCGTGACCTGCCCCTTGCTCCACATGATGCTTGCTCATAATAATCATAATATCCAACATTTTCTTCATGCCAGCACGGGCTTCACTAATCATCACAGATTTAGCCGAGTTCAAACACATTTATTCGGTAAAAAACGTAAATATGCAGTGATGAAGTTGACTAAAATGACGGTTGAATGTCGGCGAAAAAGGATGCTCCTGGGCCTCCGCTAACACTACTTCTTGTTCTTTTCTTTTCTTCTTTTTTTTTATCATTTTCTTCTCAATCTAGTCCTCCATTGTTTTCTGTGCTGTTCTTATACTTCCACCCAAACTTCAGGACTATCGTGATGAACATCATCACCATAATAGGTATAATCGTCACACCACTATAAGCTTAATCATCATCATCGTCATCACAATATCGTCGTGTCACCGCTTTAATCTACGCCAAAAGGGCATCGTGCAATGCCTCTGCGGTCGCAGTTACCAAAGCTACGCGTGTGCCACTGAAATATATGGAGTGGGAAGCGTCTCTGATCGCAGTTTACGATCACACATCGGTCAGATCGTAGCTCCTAATTGCCGGGGGAGACGTGACGTTGGCGTGCCCCAATTAGATCCCCATCCCGCCACACACAGCCGCCACAAACACACACTATCTCGCTATACACGTATACGAACAGGTGTAAACACATTGCTCCGCTAAATACGGGCCTATAATCTCGTAAACGCGCCCTGGACAGTACAGGCCCGTCGGCTACAGTGGTTTAGTTCCAAAATTGCCAATACAGGCCACGACTGTCGGCGAAAATGAAATGGGCAAGCGATGCCCGAAGGCCTTGTTGCGGATAGAGACGCAAGAAGGGAGCTTCACAGCCGGGCGCTCGTTCCCTGCGCTGATCAGGACCGAACTGCCTCGAGCGTGAGGCGCGAACTAGGTCCGTGTGCCCGTGCGCGTGCGAGCCGCTTCTTTATTATAGTCATCAACACACACACGCCTTGCCGCAAAGGTGCGCAGAAACCACGGAGAAACACAAACGCACCTCAAGTGCGCTGATTGAATAGAGGTGGTCAGAGGCGGCACTACGTATACATAGTTCGGGTGGAGCACGTCCACAGAAGTGTAGCAGCCAAATCAAGAAGTATGCGTGTAGCTTGAACCAGCGTGGGTACATTGTAGTACACCCTTATTCCACTAACGAATTGACGATCCTATAGGTGAAGGAACAGGGTATAATGGTCTTAACTTCATAAAAAAGTTCCACTGAGACCATTTATCAAGACCATTGCTTCGGCATGTTCATCAAAGCTTCACGCACCCTGTTTCCAGGGTGCGTATGAAATGCTTTGATCCCATACTTCCCGGGCGCGTGTAGCAGACTTCGTTCACTTGGAGTATCCGGTTATTTGCCTCGAAGATTAGGACCATGGGATTACATCACTGACACACCGAGGTAGACCCGCCAGCGTAATCTCGCACGCTTGGTCTAGCTTGCTCCTGCAAGTTTCTTTTACGGTTCCTCGCTCTTCTTCGCCAAACTCATTGAACATCTTGGCGTGGCTGATGGCGAGGCTAGGCTGGGGAGCAAGAAGGTACTCCTGGTGATTGCTGGCATTAGGCTGATAGCCGGTGCCCCCGTCGCCGTCCTGGTCACCTCCAGGTTCGCCGTAACCGCCAGGATCGTTTGGGAACTTGCCTTTCTCTGGCTGTCGCCTAAGATTGGCACGCTTAGTCTTCTCCACATGGCAGGCACGCGCGTAGCCAGTGCAGGGCGGCCTGGCTGGTAGCTGTTCGCAGGTGAACACTCATCGTATGCACGCATCCTGATCGCGAGCTGCGCCCCCATGCCTCAGGAACAGTAATCGTGATGGTATAGCTTCCAGGAGCTTCCCAGGGGCGGCCACGCGCGGCAGTTGACGCTGCCCGTTTGCCAATCCAGAGGTCACCGCGACCATGTTCACTTGACAGCTCGTGTGATCCAAATCGGAGCGCCGGGGCGTCGATTAGAGCTTCGAATCCCAGGAAGCGCTGACGCGAGGGGAGATGCCAACGGAGAAGCCGGTGCCGAGAGCAACACGGCCACCGTCGTGCAAGCGGGAACGGCACCCGCTCTCGACGCCCAACAACCACGTGCTTCCGCAGCGAAGAACCTCCCCGAGTGGCAGCGACGCCCGAACCGCGGAGAACATCAGGCTGGACGGGACCAGTTCGGCCGCGTCATTGTGCACAGAGTCCTTGGAGGAGCCACTCCCGTGGCCACCCGCGGGGACGTCCCAGTCATCGCTAGGCAGGTTGCTGGGTGCATTCAGTCGTCCTTGGAGGGAATCAGTCACCTTTAGTGCTGGTTGTTCTGGACGATCAGGCTCATCGGCCGCTGTGAGGTTGTGTAGGTCTGAAACGCACGGCTCACACGCAGAGGGAACTTTTGCCACCTTGTCAGCCTCCGCGGTTATCCTGCTATCACCGGAGGGCACTGCGGTCTTGCCGTGCCGGATGACGGCGGAGTAATGGCTTGGCGCTCCGGTACTTCGAGCAGGAACTACCGAAGGAACCGCTGCGGGTCTGGTGAAGTACACCTTCGTGCGGATCTCGACGACCTTTTCGTCGTACTCATAGCTCTCGAACAAATCGGCTTCCAGCTCGTCCACATCGATTATCTCATGAATGCACGTATAGAGGGACTTCAATTCCTCGTACCTGCTGTTTACGGCGCGCAGGTGCGATCGGATCTGGCCGGTCGACGTGAGCGGATCCTGCAGCAGAAATTGAATGGCGGTTACGCCACTTGGGACGCCTTTCCTCACAATGTCACAGTGGCGGCGTAGCTCCTCCATGGCGGACGTCGCGGAGGCAGGCGACCGGGTGATCTCGGCACGAACACAAGAGGCGGACAGCCTTCGGTGACGAGGCTCGCCGAATTTAGTAGCTTCTAGTGGACCCCAGGCGTACTACGGTGGCGCCCTCGACGGTGGCGCCGCATAGCGAGGCAAGAAGGGAGCCAGACCGCCAGTCGCCCGTTCTGGGTCAGGAACAACCACCACGAGCCCAATTCTCCTCGTGGCCTCAGACACCTCTTCACTTTCTCCCGGGCACATAACCGCAATTCGGCACTAAAGGGAAAAGCAGACCCTTCAAAAAACAAAACAATCTCTCGTTGTTTTGTTGTCGTTATCCAAGGAGACGTTGCCTTTCCCAAAGACCAAGATCATATACGAGACAAAAATTTAGCAGGGATATTTAAGATATTAAAAAATTCCAAGGGAGTACATCAATCTACATCTACCATCGCCGCCTCCTGGCGGCACATAAAAATCACCGCCAGTCGCCCGTTCGCTGCGCTGATCAGGACCCAACGCGCGTCTCCACCACGAGCCCGAGGCGCGAGCTTAAATTTCTAGGTGCCGGCAACCCGTGCCCCCGTGCGCTGTTAATATAGTGTAGCGGAAAAAAGAGCCGCATCTTTATTATGCAACGAAGGAGCAATCAATTTTATTTTTTTTTTTTTTTTGGAGGTAGAATTAACACACCTCTTACGACTTTACGAAAAAAACCAAACGGAAAATGGTAAAGAGGGACCTTCAAAAAATTGCGCCCCCAATCTCCCCGCCGAGGGGGTACCCGTTAGAGCGACGCAAGGGGGTTCCACTGGGTTCCTGGCAGCCCTAACGTATGATTATATGTTTTATGAATAATATTAGGGTTTTTTTGGCCAATCTTGGTCAATCTCTACAAGTTAAGTGGTTATTGCTGGGGGCTCCGTGTAGTGTAAACTTAGTGGCGCTTCTTCAGTGTGGTTGTATGGAGGGTGGTGTTTGCGTATGTTTTGCTCCCATCATGGTTTCTGTAGAAAAAGAAAAGGAATTATATAAGGCGGTTGCGTTCGTAAGGAAGGTTTTGTGGCCGCAAGAGGCACCATATCCACCCTTCAAGGGTCGTGGGAAAACAAACCGGGCGCTCCGCCACACTTAGGGGGAGGGGCACAAGCTAACAACGACGCCGACGCTCCGAGTGAATGAGATCTCTAAAAACAAACACAACGCTCCATCTCTTGTTTTGTTGTCGTTATCACAAGGAGTGAACGTTGCCTTTCTCAAAGAAATATCAGTCCCTGCATACATAGTTCACGAACGGTCGTCATCAGGAACATTTATCAAGAGCGATGGCGATACCAGTGGGTTCTGACGATGCGCCGTGGAGCACGTACTTCAAGGTGCATCGTCGCCATCATAGCCAGAATTCTCTCTATATATACATACAAATGGGACGATGATGTCAACCATAACAGCGAAATTAAAAATAGGAATGGGCGATCATAATTCCTACCATGATTGCGATCTTAGAATCGAAAAAGAGGTAGGCTCAACTTCTCATTTTTCACGACGAACGTGAGGAACGAGCGAGTAGAAAGACGAGCGTAGAGAACGCAAAAAGTCCGTTACACAAGTCACTTAATGGCCCTGGGCCAATTTGAACGGGTCAATTTGGAGGCACCTTTGACCTTAATGGGTCAATATGAAGGCACCGGCTCCAAACGTGTCTGTTACGGGCCAGGTTGCTTATGCTTAGTGATACAAGTGCAGTCATACATGGATATCAAGTGAACTTTGCGGCGTAAATTTCTGTTAGTTTTACTAGATACAGGTACACCGCCGGCCAGAGGCCGATTTCTGGTCTCTTTCTGGTCTCTGGCCGATTTCTGGTCTCTTACGATGAAAGGTACGTATTCTCGAAAGCTCTTTCTATACGGTTTATGCCAGGATTACAAAATTTCATTTGATAGGGCGAGTTTGTTTGTTTAGACGTCGTTACTTCAAACAGCAAAGCTGTTCTTGGTCGAGGCATGGTAACGCGGACTGAGTGATGTAAGTGATGTAAGAGGGCATAGCATAGCGAGGGAGAGAGAAATCTCCAAGTGCAGGTGAAGCATAGTCGGGAGAGGAGGAGCGGACGCCAAGCGCAGGTGGGCGGAGCCAAGGAGAGGAGTGAGGAGTCGGCGAACTGGAGGGTACGCACCCAACAGACGGTTCGGAGGAGCGTGCATATCTAGACGAGTGCGCTTGGCAGTCGTTTTTTGAATGTTCGGAAAATAGGTAAAGTCGCGCGCTCTTTGGAAGAAGCCGCCGCCCGGCCCGAGTACTAGCGATAGTTGGCGCAAACGGGCACATCGTCGCCGGGCGAATCCAGAAGCCCGCGCGATGGATACCGAAGCCATGCACAAGCGAATGGATAACCACTCGGTCAGTCGTTTTGCGCAAATCCATCTGCTGGCTTCTAGAAGTGCAATGATGCGACTTTGCGACTAGGTAACGCCAACCAGCTTCGCTGTTAGCATTACCGTTCGCTAGATTAAGTGAATGAAGGTGGGTTATAACTTTTTGTAGTTAATCTGTCCACAAAAAATGTGATTACAAATAGTCTCACAGCACGTTCATTGCCCGCGTGGGTGCACGCAACGCTATGACACGCGCAGCACAACACCAACCCAATTAAAACGGCCATGCGCAGAACGATAAATGTCAAGCTAGTAGGCCCATATTCGTTGTTCAGTGTACCATGCGAGAGTGGCTGTCGTCAGGGTACCCGGGTGCCAGAACGTTTTCTCCGGGGCTTAATTCTCACGCAGCCTCCCATGATGGCTCTGCGCGCAATTGTCCCCGACGTCTTCACGCACGCAGCAAATAGCATCATACGGCATGAGAATTCATCCCTTCCGGAAAGGGTCCGGTTTGCATGCAGAATACACCCAAAGACGGCGACCAATGTGACGTGTGAGTCGGTGTGACATCTGCTTACTAGCGCTCAGTATTCTGATCTCAGGCCTGTTAATCTACAGGGCTCTGGTACGGCATCTCCGCATTGTAAGCACCCGAAAGCCAGACACTCCGTACCTAACAATAGGCGGGCATACATCCTCTGCGGTGTTATCACAAGCGGTAACAAAATTCTTCCACGCTGCGTTGAAGCCCCGTGTGTAGTCCGACGCGTGGTACTTGCCCAATTAGGTTACGCTCAGCGAAGCACCGCTTCCGTTTACAAGGAGTCGGATCGTCTAAACAACCAAGCACTGCCGAACCAGCAACGTATTGAAGGGGGAGGGGAGGGGGTCGATAAGGAAGGTAAGCTTCCCGTAATCAGATTAGGGAAACATGAAAGCCGAAGACACGCTCTTGGCTGTCTCATCATGGCTTCGCGGCTAAGGAAACAAGCGGCTGCACTTCGCCGTCTCATGTTTCTCGATTTTTCTTTTTTGTTTGTTGGTTTTGTCTGGATTGTCTCGTGTCCTTATTTCCCTCCCCACTATTCCAGCATAGCCAAAGAACAATGTTAGACCCCCAACACTACAGCAATTCGCAGACGTTGTGCCTGCGGCGTGCTGCGTTCAGGAATCGATATTAGGGAATACAAACTCAAGGATCCGAGGCAGAGGCTCAGAATAGACCAAAGGTGGAAAATAAGGCGTCGAGTATAATAAAGCACCACGGAAATAAAAAAAAAGCAAAAAAGTGTTTTCGGAAGTTGCGTGCTTCGGTCCAAGACGGGTCCTCATAAAGTTCACCTTTTTAATAACTTAGTTCAAGAAATTGAGCATCACTAGGGTTTGAACTTTTACGCTTGAACAAATGAACAGGTAAGATGTAAGAATTACGTCGAGTCATTGCTTATTCTATATTTGGTGAAAACTAGAGTTCAGCGGAACTCGAGGCTAGTTGTAATCCTACAGTGTTTTCATGATCGCGCGATGCTGGGCATTAGATGACGAAGTGCCACGAGACCCCACGACATCGCTGGGAAACTCACCCAGGAGTGATAACACTGTGTTCCCTAATTGTAGGCTATAAAAGTTTGCCTCTAACCCTCCGAGTCAAGCACCGGTCGAACGTGCATCACTTCGTTCAGGTGTTCCTCCAGCACCTTTGGGCATTCATGGCCTCAATGTTTTACAGCGCACTTTTTACGCTTCTCCCTAACCGTGACTGTGGCGCCTCTACAAGCCCCGTCGTCTTCAAAGCGAAAGCTCGTCTTAACGAAAGACAACCAATGGCACAGACACAGCAATTTGGACAAAAACAGGGTACTCACAAAGCAAGGACAGATGGTTTGGCTACGCCATTTACTTCATATCTTCGCCAAAATTTCTTCCGAAATATTTGCTTCGAAATTGGCCTCAGCCATTTGCTTCAAAAAGGCAAAAACCTGCTTCAGAATAACGTCCCACTTCCGATAGCGCTGGTCCAAAATTAGCGACGAATTTGCCTAAAACAACACTTCTTACGCCTTCCCCTCGCATCAATCAAGACGCGCAGGGTACATTTGGAATGATCCCTCAGCGTGGCCCTTCGGCAGCTTTTTCGATGACTACGAATGACAGCGCAGCGGTAATGTTCTACTGCCTCTTCGTCTTCTTGCGACAATAAAAGTTAGGCGCCGACCCTATATTAGGGTCCTAAAAAGTTAAAATAAGACTTAAACTTCCAAGTATTCAAGACAAGGATGTCTTTCTGGGAGCAGCATAGAAGTAGCACAGCCGATCGATTAAAGTAGGTCCGGCCTACCGAATCCGCCTCTCCGCCAGTGACGGTGCTAGTTTCCTTTTCCGCCACAGCGTCGGCCCTGCATCTTTGATTACTGCTTCTAATTTAAGTAAGGCATTAATTAAACTTTGTGGTCTTGTTTAACGGCCGCAGCGGCAGTTAAAGAAGCTGAAGGGGAAGTGAGATTTGCGCATCACGTTCCGCCCAAGCCAGTGGTCCATCATCTCCCACCCTGCAACCGAGGGCCAGGCGCTGCGTGTTCGGGGAAGAGGGCCGTGGCGACCTCACCTGCAAAGAAAACGAAAGAACCCAGACAATTCGAGATTACTAATTTTTCGCAGACATTGATCAGAACATAGAGCCGTGAAAGGTTCACAACCTTGAATGCACAAACACGAACAAACTGCTTCCCATTCCTGTCTTCACTAACCTGACATGGCTCCGTTCCTAATAGAAAACACGACAAATATTTCAGGCTGCGCCAGCCACGGTGTATCGAGCGAAAGCAGAACTGGAGTGGAAAGCGCTTAAAACGGGAAGGGGGATAGGGAGGACCTCTTCAAAGTTTAAGCGCTTTCCCACTCCAGCCATGCAGCGCCAATTAGCCCCCACTGATTCCCTGTTAGCGGAAAGAGTGGTATACATTCGCGCGTACAAACTGTAGTCCGGTGAGGAGCCATCGCCGGGAACGGGTGACTATGCGGGTATACGTTGCCGTGCGTCAGAGTCAGTTCGTACATGGGATTCGAGTACCTGACAGATTTCTTGTGGTCGCCCCTCCCACTTTCCTTTTCCTCTAGAAAATTGATTGATTGATTGATTGATTGATTAACTGATTGATTGAGAAGTTGTCGATTGGATGAAATGATAGGATTTATTAGCCACCCTATCAAACATTGCCCAATACACCTCTGCGGGGATGGGCCACTGTCCACGAGTTTCTTGTTGTTGTCGCGAGCCTGAATGGAGAAGACGACCTGTTGCCAGGCGGGGACGAAAAGAAGGAAATGGAGGGGGGGGGGGGGGGGGGTTCAGTCCAAAAGGAAGGTCGTCTGGAAGAGGGATCACTGGCACACCATGTACCGTATTTACTAGCATAATGATCGCACTCGCGTAATGATCGCACCCCTGAAGTTTAGCGTAAAGAAAACTGCAGTTGTTTAGCATATAGAAAACTGCAGGTACACTTGAGGCAAAATATACGTAATTAACTGGCAGCGCCCGCGTTCATTTAGTTAGGGACGGCGGTTGGGTTGGTTTTACGATAGTAAGCGAAAATAAAAAAAATGGCAGTGCAATGCTCGCACACGCGGGAGGAAAGGCAAGCACAAAAAGAACAGAACTCCCGCTGGCGCAGTTGCAGGCAGGCGGCGCGCGAGTACTGCGAAGGCGGGAAATTTGAAATACGTTGGGTAGTAGCAGTGAGCGGATAACGGCGCCACAGCCCATTACGGCGAATCACTGCTCGGCACTTCCGATAGCTGTCACGTTCAGTGGAACGGCTTTAATTTTTTTCTCTCTCTCTCTCTACGCCCAGTTTCTGGAAAATAAAAACTGATATGATATGATAACACGGGGGGAGGAAGAGCATCATCATTCTCATCATCATCATTTTCCTTTTGTAAATTTTCCATCTTCTCTCCGTTACTATGACTAAATGCTCAGGCCAGTCGCCCTCGTTAGGCATTCGTGCAGTCGCGCCGAATCTTGGGTGTTTTGTGGACGTTTTTTGCGGGCGCCAGAGGGTGAATCAATCTAGACGAGTAACGCTTCCGTCTAAAGAACAAATAGCACGTGGCCGTTCTATTCCAATTCGAATCGAACTTCGAAGAAAACGAAAAAATAAGATACGCCTGCGACGATTCCGCTCTCCGCACAAGACTGAAGCAAAAGCGTGGTTCGTTTATATTCGCTTGAAGCACCGTCAGAGACTTCAACTGTCACCCTGGTCTTTCTCTTTGTGTGTTGAACGCTGGCGTTGCCGCATTACCATTTCTTTTCGCTTGTGCCGCGTCCGGTGTCAGGGGCGACGGTTCAATGAGCGTGTTGACCGACGCTCCTATTGTGCTCGATTGGTATTCCGGAGGAACGGCTAGCACTGAGGGACGTTTTTGGGAAATGCAGGCACGGAGGCCAGCGTAGAAACAGAAGAAAGGAACATTCGCGGGAAAATCAAAGGCAGTAGTCTAAATAAATCCCCTAGATTGAACTTTTACACGCTCAGCTCACGTCTTAGCAGTTCTGTGAAGCCCTGGTGAGACCGTGTGTATTTGCGGACTAACTCTGCAAATTGTTTTCCACAGAATGGTGATGCGGCAGTGATGATGCACTGACGTCCGTGACTACCCCAATTGGCGAATGTGACGAAGCAGGCTGTAACGGCGGCGGCGACGCTTGGGTGTTCAGGGTTTGAGGGACACTAACAGCTGAATGAAATTGTGTTTTAACTGAAAGAATATACGTCTCGTAGCTCACTCGGCTTTTGTTCGACGAGCAACCATGCGTTATTTGCTGAGAAATTAGTAAATAAAGCTGGCCTTATATCTCTCGTTTCGCTTTCATTTTTTGTGACGTAGCCATTGCGTCAAAAAGTAGGAGTGAGGCACCTGAGTGGTCTAGGCGCTCTCTCATTGGCAACGGTAGCTTTTACGTCTCCAAGCTATGGCCGACCCCGATAGCGTGTCTCTGGCCGAGGAAGCTGGTGGGACTCTTATAGGTTTGCACCGACGGAATGAGAAATGCTTTTGAATGCTCAGGCGGCCTCCTTATGGAGCTGGCTGGAGCGATGCCTCTTATGAAGCGACAGGCGCTGTTTCGAATGTCAACCGCGGCGTCCCGGCTAGCTCAGTTCAGGCCGATGCCTTCATCTTCCCTCGTCTGGCGATCACAGCCGTCGCGTGCTAGAGAGATTTAGCTGACCGTTTTTGACGGTCCGCTCCGCTCCCGACGGCCCTCTCAGCCTAACTGGACTTGAGCAGAGAGAGAGATTAGAGAGAGAGAGACCGATCTCCCTCGAGAGAGATTATAGAGAGACCGTTCGAGCAGAGAGAGTGAGAGAGAGAAAACTTATTCTTTAACAGCCTAGTTGGCCGTCGTGCCACAGTCTCTTCATTAGGAGACGGCTGGTCCGTAGAACTCTGCAGAGGTCCGCACTGAACACGAAGGCAGTGTATATACAAAGTTACATTGCGTCGATTACATAATCTACGCCAGGACCCGGGTTCAACCAGTCCTCCCAGAAAGCGATGCTAGTACGCAGGTGTGGTGGTAGGTCTGGCGGATGGCACTCCAGTATAAGGTATCCTACTGATATATAGGAAGGGCAGTTGGGTGTAAAACAAGTTAAACGAGAGTATGCCATGATTGTAGTGGATACGGAGTGGAGTGATAAGAGATGAAGTCTGTGCTTTCGGACCACAGATGCGGCTTCACGGGAGAGTGCGAGGTGGGGGACCGGGAAACACTGCTTGCTTGGGCGTAGCGCTCCTAGATGCTGTAAGGCATTGCCTAAATTTGTGAAATTTTTGAGTGGCAGCGGTTGGAACAAAGGGGCCACAACGTTCCGGTGCCAACGGAGGCCTCGGTTCGCTTCGCAGCAGAAAGGCTTTTAGCGAGCCGAGAACCGCATCTCCCTCGACTGGGAATCATACGCGACACCGTTCGTGCCCTGTGAGAGTGTAAACCAAAACTTCATCCGACAGGAAATATTAGAATTGATATTTTTGGCACTCAAACAAAGCAAAATACAGCGTTTATTGCCTTATTTCGCCGTTTTTGGTATGTTACAGGGCTGAAGTACGCGGGACATGAACAATGAGCTATGGAAACGGCGTATTTACACTATTTACACGGCGTCCATCACATAATTCGTGCAGGCTGCGCGCGCATGCACTTCTTCGTTGACAACGAATGACAGCGCAGCGGTATGTTCTACTGCCTTATTTGTATTGTTGCGACAATATAACTTAGGCGCCGACCATAAATTACGGTCCTAAATACGTTAAAAGAAGACTTAAACTTTCAAATATTCAAGACAAGGCTGTCCTTGCGAGCTGCGTAGAAGTAGCACGGCCGCTCGATGAAAAGTAGATCCGGCCTACAGAATTCGCCTCACCGTTTGTGACGGCGCTAGTTTCCTTTTCCGCCACAGCGTCAGCCCTGCATCTCTGATTACTGCTTCTAATTTAAGTAAGGCATTATTTAAACTTTGTGGTCTTCTTTAATGACCGCAGCAGTCACTAAAGAAGCTAAAGAGGCTAAAAAACGTTCCGTTGCCAACGGAGGCCGCGGGTACGCAATCTA
>CM023449.1:52217170-52484671 GCA_013339765.2 Haemaphysalis longicornis | reverse complement strand
GTGTCACTAGCCCTTCAGCCCTGGACTTTTTATTTCGAGCAAAAATTGTTTTGGTGCTGTTATTGTGCACTTTATACCTCATACGCGCGGAAATGAAAAATTGAGTTGACATTGCAATCATTTAATTATTTAGACGCAGGATAATGTATTAGGTCATTGGGAAATTAATTTTTGTTTTCGAATAGAATTTATTTTTTCTTTTCCTAATAGTTACGGCACCCTGGGCCCAATGGAAAGACAGTAAGTTGCTAGTGCGAGTATTTACAGATTTATGGACGTTTTGACAAACCAGGTATTCAATTGCCTTAGCCGCCTGGTCCTTATGCAGGGTATCGCGACGATAATTGGAATGATTTAAATTTTTTTCGGGAGCGTACGGGTGCTCGGTTCGCGCTCAAACTTCACACGAAGGTCACATTTTGTGGTCGATTTTGTGTGACACTGGGATTAACGAAAGTATTGACCTGTTTGTTTTGAAAATTATTTGGAATGGATTTCGCCTTTTGGAAAATGGTGGCAGATTTGGGTGCGCGAGCCAGTGCAAGCTGGTCTTCGAACGACGGTGCCACCTGGGGTGTGCGTAGCCAAACAGACAATGGGGATTCACGATTCCTCCACGGCAGAAAAGAGCCAATCAGAAAGAGCGATCAGAAAATGTGAAAGCAGCTTTTGTATCGTCTTATACCTCATTTGGCCGCCTCCACGGTAGGAAGGAACCAAATGAGGTAGCAGACGATCAGAACATGGGAAAGCAGGTGAGGAAACAAATCCAATGTTTGTTGGATACGAGGAACGACGGGATATTTTAATATGATTGCTATCACTTGTTATTCCACTATTTGTGATTATCGTAAACTTTGGACGCAACAGATTTTCTGATCGCCTGATACCTCATTTGGCTCCTTCCTACCGTGAATCCTCATCGTCCGTTTCGCTCGGCATATATCCCAGGTGATGCCATCGTACCACGATCAGCTTACATTGGCTCGCATGTCCAAATCTGCCGCCATTTTCCCGTACGAGAAAATCTTTTTTTATTTATTTTCGGAATAAACAGCTAAATACTGTCGTTGTTCCCGCTGTCAAATAAAATAGACCAAAAATGTGACCTTCGTGTGAAGTTTGAGCGCCAGTCAAGCAGCGATTCGCCCATGAAAAAATTTAAACTGTTCCAATTATCGTTGTAACACCCTGTATGTTATGCCCACTGAAGCTTCTTATTTTCTCAAGGCACTAGAGGATATTTTGTGCTCTGTCGTGAAATGACGAACCCAGGGCCGAAAGGGCTAGAACCCGAATCGCATGCAGTACATGTTCAGGTTTCGTTCGCGGGCACGAAAAACCTGACATCCTGGCCTAAACATATTCGCTGCAAAAAAAAAAAAAAGACCGTTTTTGTACATGGCTACTTTAATAGGAAGTGATTATATACGCCCGAAATTAGCTTATACAGTCAACCCCGGTTCCAAAGAACATCGTGATTCAGCGCGATTTGTTCGCTGTTCAATGTAGTCGAACCCGCTTATAGCGAACTTCAGTATCAAATTTGTTACAAAAAAATGTGAAGAGTTTATTAAAACGCTATAACCAAAGAAAGAGCTAACCTATTCCAAAAGAAATTTATTGCAGAGACCTGTACAGCAATTTGCAGTAGGCAGTGATTTTGCCTGAACACTGAGTTTAGCACCATCAATGAGAATCGCATTCGCGAAACCCGACATCATATCGACGAACTCCGGTCCCCTTTCATGTATTTCAGCCGGGCTTGCCGCTGATTCTTCGCCGTCTTGCTATGAAGCGCTGCAATGCAAGTGCGCAGAAACATGGGCAACGTAAGTACGGCCGGAGTTCTAAAGTCGTGCAAGCAGCACAGCAGTTCTCACCGTTGTTTTTTTAAAGCAAAGCTTTACTACTTTCGTCCAGTGGTTTCACGGCGGACCGCAGACACACCCCCAGCGAGAAACCAATTGAAACGCATCGCTTGATTCGCTGGGCCCGCTGTCGGTGCTGCGCACAATGCCCCGTTTCAGACGTTCTGCTCAAGTAGAAGCGGCGACCGCGATGGGAGCGGCCGCTCAGCTGATCGGCAGCCAACCAACCCCGCAGTCTTCCACGCATGCGCCGGTGGGTCGTCTCGGGCTACGTGACTCGTCCTGCGCCGCGGGCGCCATGAAAGAGGAACGCCGTTATAGAGAAAGAAATACTACGACACCGCGTTCACCGTCAATGAAAACGAGGCCGTGCCTCCTTCTGAGCGTTGCACAAGGCCGAACGGCTTTGAGCCGTGGTTGGCACTACAGCTACATGAAAGCTCAAACAAGCGAAACCAAGGCTCAGGCAAACCAATCTAAGCTTTTGCTTTGCATATACAAAGGTAGCGGAGCAAAGCCGCAGCGATTTTTTTTTCTCTTTCCGATAGGTCCGGAGCTGCTCGCACGTACTTGATCACGTGGCAGGCAGCTGCCGAATAGGATTGCTGCAAAGCAAGGCTGGCAAGAGGCCCGTAATGCTTCCCCTGCTGCATTTCACGGTAGCGCGGGCCGCCCGCGCTGGGACTCCTAGTCTTTAGGCGCGGCCGGCGAAGTAGGGCGTTGGCAGGCGTTTCGTGACTGATCGCACGCTCAGAGAGCTCGATATATTCGATGTTTACTTCGTTGTAAAAATACATTTCACATTCATAGTGGCAGAAGAACTCTGAGTGTTCCCTATAAATCATAATTCGCTCTATCTGAGTTCGTTATATTCAAGTTTGGCTGTAGTCCGAAATGGCCCACTTCTGGCCCGCAAGGTCATAATCGGGCTGTTGCGCGTACTTAAATAAATTAAAACACAATAAAAAGAAAATAACAGCATAAAACGCTACTGGAAGCGTCCCTTCAAGAAATAAGGTTTTTACGCCACCTGGATGGTCAATCTCAATTGCTCCCCACCCCCCAAAAAAAAAAATTCAGATGTGGCAATTCGATTAAGAAGGTTAGTGCGAACATGTTATCGGCTCGTAAAAAGGCTGCACTCACACCACTGCACTTCCTCATTATCGCTCACACGAAGCAAGCTTCAATTCAAAACGCGTCGCTAGGGATGCCAGCGGTTACCTCTTCCCAAAAAATAGGGCTGACTTCCTTGCATACGAGGCTGTATAAAAAAAGTAATAAAGCATGATACATGCCAGAGACAAAACAGGTGTCAGGGCAAGAGCGTGTGTCAAACCCCGGGGGGCACAAGCTAGCGATACAAAAATAATCCCAGCGTTACGAGAGCGCACAAGAGCCCGCAAGCTCGTTCAATGAACGATGTCGAAGCCGGAAGTAATGAAGATGAACACCGTGTGAGATGGGCACACCAGCGCGCCGCGCCAATTTGGCTGGAATGGTTTTGATAACGACGTCTTTAGAGAAAGCGCCGCTTACAGATTTACTGGGCCACATCTCGAAACTTGGTAATAAGTCGACTTATTTTGGTTCTGCTAGGAACTTTGCAACACGAAACGACGAAGAAACTTTCACTAGAATGAAGGAAAAATGCCTAAATAACGACACATCTTTAAATTATTGCAGTCGCAGCATAATTCAACATGACCATTTTTTTTCTATGGTTGAGCGTAGCGACTTCAGCGGTTTTGCGCAGGCCTGAACTTTTGCTTGCCGCTTTGTTTTGAAGGAATTGTAGACTTTTTTTGCAAGCAAATTTTGTCGTTTACGTCATATTGCGATTCATGTCTCCGTTTAGTCGGAGTAGATTTTTTTGTTGTTGTTAGGAGGCTAGAACAGCAAGCGCCTCCGTGAAACAACACTGATTAACAATGCAACATATATGAGTGCCTAGCGTCCGCAATATTTACGCCCACCTCTTTTAATGGATTGTAATACTGTTGGCGCATACAAGTAAAAATGACGGATTTCTGTTTCTACTACATTGTGCTGTAAAATTTCTTTTTACGAAGGTAGCCTAATAAGACTTGCTACTGGGCTAGTTGCTTTATAGTCGTCTCAAAGGAGGTTAGCGCTTCAAAGAAACAAGACACACGACAGAAAAAGAACATGACGGGTGCTGCTTCAACTGATTTATTACCAAGCTACATCTTCGCATATATAGCACAAGAAACCGGAGCATGCACAGCGTGAACCCTTCAATGCACAACTCCCAAGAACCATCCCAAAAAATACAAAGATAACACCAGCCTGTACCCTAAGTCATTCTAGAAACAAATTCGAACTCAGAAAAAAAGAGAGCCACTGAAGTGCCACTGACACAATCATTGCCACATTTTCTGACATAAAAAGCTCCCGGTATTTCACGCGCATTTGCATCGTGGTTACCGCCCAAAATCTTAATTTCACCTATCCCTGCAACACAATTACAGGTCTGCAATTTGCAGGCAAGTGCGCAGTCCCACCATTTCTAAATGCCAATTCATGTTCCCGTGCTGGACCACCCCGTCTGGCTGGTATAGGACTTCCAGCACGACAACCGAATCTTATATACCACACCGGTGCAGAAGTTTACAAAGGGCCTGACAAGTTTTCCGTCGTGTGGCTTGTTTCTTTGAAGCGCCAACCTCCTTTGAGACGGCATCCAAGATAGCTGTCTGGCGATATTTCTCGTAGTACCGTATATATTCCTGCATGTTGGGATAAAGGCGAGGGTAATCAAGCAAAGTGATCTATGACAAGCACAGAAAACAATCTCTTCAGAGAGGAATCAAGAGCGCCGGCCGGATTTTGTCGTCTTGGGGTGGAGGTAGTAGGGGATAATAAGGTTAGGGACCCAAGCCACACTCACTACCATAACCATTTCAAGATGAGAGTGAGAGACATACCGTCCTGGTCAGACTACACGCGTAGGGTATAACCGAGGCGCAATCTGAGTCGTCGTCGTTTACAAATTCTAATTCAAAATTATACTGCATTAGCACAAATGCAATCCACATATTGTAGTTATATTGTCACGTACGAAACATGCTGTAATATTGTTTTACACAAATCGCATCGTGTCTCCTTTTACTTTCCGATCCATGTGAGGCCCCTAAAAAGATGAGAAAGGAGGAGCATCGTACCATTTATTTCAAAACTGGAATGCGAAGCTATATATGTCACTAGTTAGCGCGAAACTCGGTGCTGTTATGTTGTTCGTTTGCGTTTTAGGTTGGCATCATTTGATTCCCCATATGGGTGGTAAAGGTGGGTTAAACCCATTTTTAGAGATCACATAAATTCTTTACACGCCCCAGTTTTTAGGAGTAGCAGTAGATGACAACATGACCATTGTAAAAGCCATTTGCACTTTTTTTCCTGATAAAGAAACCAAAAAAACTGAAAACTTTTAGGCAGGCCAGCTAAGCCAAACAAGGAAATATAATTGCTCCAATACACGCGGTGAAGGCGCGTTGGAAGGCAAAGCTTTAAATGATACCCACAACAATTGGACATGCGGCGTCACTTGAATTCCCACACGTGCCTCGAGCAGCATGTGTCGGATCCTGCATACGGCGCTCTCTTGAGAGAGATGATACAGTTCTTTTCGTCGAGCTTTCTATTCCCGCTCTTCTTATGCAGCTTCCACTTCTTATGCAGCTTTCCCCATGGAAGCCTGCGATGAACTGAAGGCGTTGCTAGAGGGGTTCCGCTTTAGCCGTTACCTGGGATTTGCGGGGCGACGTCCCTAACGCAGCAGCGCCGGCCACGGCAGGGCTAGAGTGCTCGACGCCGTCGCTGTAACCCAGCTATGCGTCGGCCGAAAAAAAAAAAATAGAGAGAAGTGTCATTCGAAGGGTAAGGAGCAGGGCGGCACGCGTCACCTCTCTCACTGCCTCCACGTCACTCTTGTTTCATGTGTCGCCTCCGAAGCGCCCTCCCCATCCCCAGCCGCTGCATCAAAACAAGCGTCTGTGTCCCCGTCTCCGCGTGTGGGCCTAGCTTAGTCGCTAAGAGGACGGGGTCTCGCTCCGTTTCTCTTTCAGCCCAGGTTCGATCTCTGGCGGTGCCAGTGGTTTTATTTAGCCTGGTTGGGAGTTTCTTGTGGCGCACGCCACGAAACCGTTGGCTGGCAGAGATAGAAAGCTTTGCTTTAAAATTGAACCACAGAGCACACGGGTGATGGCAACGAAGAGCCCCTGTTTGCTCCTACTTTGCGAGCTCAACAGCGTTAAAGCCTGTACCAATGCAGTATTCAGCGCCTAGGGAAGCTCATAGGCAGCGTATGTGCCGCCATTCCGCTGGTTCGCCGGAGAAAGAGCGAGTGATTTATATACGGCGCATTCCTACGGCTCGAGCATAAGGCGGCTTACCCGTACAACTTTTTTGTAACTGTCACTTCGGCACACAAATGCACGCCGGGAAAGCGCCGACCTTAGAATTCTGCCGCATCTTCCAGGAATCGCCGGCTTAGATCGTAAGCTTGAATTCTTCACGGCGGCTTTCGCCGAGTTTAGTGTTGCGAAAACAGAGAGAGAAAGCGTTTATGCACTTCTGGTCCTGCCGGTAGGCAAGCCTTGAACGACGCAGCACTCCATCTGAACAGGTTAGGTGTGTGGTTATGTAGTACTTCTAGTTTTCAAATTTAGAAACTTTATATTCAAGGTTTTCGATTCATAGGCAGACAGAAAACTGGGAAGCACTACAACGAAATTTATCCCGGATGTAAGTTTCTTTTCATCAACGTGCAAGCTTCGGTTCTCCAAGAAGAATACAAAGAAGAAAAAAACTATATACTATGAATATTCCCAAAAGGGAATCCCGTCCCAAATGTTCTTGGTAAGACGAAGTAATGTATTAAAGCGGTGCCAGGATATCACTGGCAAGAAATGTCACGTTTTGCCATAATATACGCAAAACTAAGGGCTAGATAGCAATCAACACAAGACATGTGCCCGGCACACAGCGACCGAGCGGAAGCCTTCCTGAGCAGCAAATAAGTTGCCGCCGTAAATCTTATAAGTCATCTGTAGGAGTAATACTTCTGTACAACATATTTTAGCACTTCTTGTCAAATGCATAATACGAATGCCGTAAGCCAACACGCTGAACTCGATGAAAAGTGCGTTTTAGTGCGGAGCATTTGAAGGCCCGGTCCTGTGGTTGGTTTCACGGCACCGTCGCCCCTTGTTGTTACCGAGCGAATGAAGGGAGACTGAACGCAAACGAGATAGAAAGAGCAGGAAAGCAGGGGAGGAAAATATGGTGAAAGTTTGAGGGGGCCTCCATTACGAAGAATCGTAATTGCCATAAAAATTTCTTTGTGTATATTTCCTTCTGATTTAATTATTATTCGCTAGGAATTCAAATCAGGCATCGTTTATTTATACTGGGTCCGCATAAATTGCGCACAGTTCGAGAACACCGGTAAAATCAACTTCCAGAAATGGCATCTTGACGCCGCATCAGCAATGTCTGTGTTCGCACACATCAGACACTGGACAAAGCAACAATAATATACTAATTAGCCTCAACAGAGACGGAGATCTGCTCTACTCCAGCAAGCTACACTAGGTAAAAGCAAAAAATGAGAGGAACAGCAGCCAGAAAAAAAGAATGTGTGGAGTTAGTTACGTAAAGAAAGCCGACGAACTCACAGGAGCACCTTGCACAACTCTTTGTAGCATGGTAAAAAGGACAAAAAACATTGTGCAGAAGAGAGGGGACGGGGAAAAAAAAGCGGCGAATAAACTGTGGCAACCGAACTTCCCTGCTGAAAGTTGTCGAACACATGACATTCGAAAATGATCCTTCAGATCAAGAAACCCTGAGGGCGATTCTCCAAGCCCACAAAAAACAAGTTAGCGTTAGTAGTGCCGTGCGTGGTGCTTTTGAAGACCATAGTGTTTTTTTGTTAATTAAACGAGAAAATATTTGTCCGTCCGTCCATCCGGCCGTCCGCCCGCCCGCCCGCCCGCCCGCCCGCCCGCCCGTCTGTCTGTCTGTCTGTCTGTCTGTCTGTCTGTCTGTGTCGTCTGCTTGCCTGGCTACCTGCCTGACGTTCCCCTGCCACGGGGCACGCGCCAGGCTAATACTTGTTCCACTTTGGCAGGGTGCCAGTGGTGAGTGCAGTGGGCCCCTGCTCTGCTGACCCAGGTTTAAACTCCGCACTAACCCATATGTGTTTTCCTCGATTTCCTTCCTCGTTACAGCGGCGGAAATTTGGTACTATTCGTACTGACGGACGACAGCCACCTTAACCGTTTGGCAAGGCATATCTTTCGCTTTTAAATTCTTCTACCTGTTCGATGCCATTCCGTTAGCTTACCGGTTCGGAAGGGAGCAGCAAGCAAATGTATCGAGCGGAAGTATTTCACCCCTTTCCCCTTTTCTTTCAAACATGCCTAAAGTTGTTAACGCCGAGAAAGCCGCCCTTGACGAGCCGGCGATCTGCCTGCTCCGGAGCGTGTAAGCAGCGTTGTACGGTACGGACCTGCGTGTTCTCCTTGTGCTTTCAGTGGCATGGCGCTGTCTGCCGTGTAAGCGTCGTAGATCACGATGACTCTTACATTAGGGTCATTACGAGATAGCGTGCTAGGGTAGCGGCAATTCCAGGCCACCTGTTTTGACAGTTTCTAGGCACTGCGCCGCATCGACGTCGCCAGGAGACAAAAAGAGGGGAGTGCGCAGCGTTCTGTGCTGGAAGCCAGGAATTTGCTGGACAGCATAAAACGTATGAAGGAAAGTTTGACATCCACCTGAGTGCAGCCAAATGGCGGATTTCAGGTGGATGTCAAACTTTCTCACATAGAAACTTACTCCACCTTGGGGATTTCCCCTAAATATGGTCGATTAAGCATAAAACGTACTTTCCACAAAAACCTTCGACCCCTCTATGAAAAAAAAAGCGAAATCTTTTGTGTAAACTGGCATTGCCAAGCTCTATATATGCGACAGCCGGAAAGGAAAAAAAATCTTTTGGGCATCAGCGTCATTTCATCTGCGATTAGGAAGGTTTTTATTCATATTTTTTTTAAGTTGGCTGGTTTAGATTGCCCCGCAGCTAGCCAAGCGAAGGTGCATCATTTTATTTAAATTTCGGTTGTTCTGCCCGTTTTAGGCTGGCCGTGCCTCTTATCATTTTGGTTAGTGTGCTTTTTACGTGATTTGGGTAGTTTTGTGCTGTCAAACGTTCCCCATGCAGGTGCGGGCCCCTAGGAAATATGAATTGCAAATGCGCATCCCCGGAAAATTAAAGGGACCCTGCAACACTTCCGATAACTGATTTCACTCTTTCCTTCGCGTGTGGAACCACTGCGAAAGCTATAGTTATCGCCAGCACGGAGCGGGGCTGCCTGATTTGCTCGTCGATCCACATACGCCTTTTATTTCTGCTTTGTTCTTGTGTCTTCTTTTTTTTTTTTTTGCTGTCAAAAAACGTTCATTGCTGCAACTGAAGGAAAACCGGCCTACAGCCGCTACATGGCCTTAGTGACGTAATTCGATGCCGTCGAAGAACGTCAAGACCGGGAAAGAGAGAAAAATATTTCGAGCGAGTTTACAAGTTATCTGATGGTCATAGAGCAGTACTTTTTGGCTGAGGTACTTTGCGACCCTCTAATACAAGTACTGGGTGTGCTGGGTGACTACGTTCTGCAAGCATGTAAGATTTCAAAAAAAAGTAAAAAAAAAAGTCTTACAGGGTCCCTCTAAGAGAGCCACTGCACCACTGTGGAGCATGGGCCAAGTGACTCTGTCCCCAAAATTTGGTTTAAGGGCAGTGTTAACATTTTCGAGATACAGAAATCACTGCTATAGAGAAGCGCGTTGTGCAATGTATTAACCGTCCAGTTAGCTAGAGCGGTCAACATGCCGCTACCATCTCAGTAATGCGATAGCAGGCTTGAGTGTTGCGCTATCGTTTTGTGGTCCAAGAATTCAATTCTCAGCTGAATCTTCTTGGAGAGGAGTATATCGGTTGCTCAGCTTTTATAAAGCTCCCCCCCCCCCCCCCCTGGCGTCACACAATCCTTTGACAACCCACCGACCGTCAGAAACCTCCGCTAACAGCACGGCTAAACTGCCTTTATTCCACAGAGTTCTATTGTAGAACGGAGCCAGGTTCCCATTCTAGTGGCCAACCATGCCGTTGGGACCCATAGATTCTCAACACTCTCTGCTGTACTGCCGCTCTTACCAGCACATTCGTCACGTGCTCACTAAATGTGGGGATCGACGGCTGTCAGCCTTTTTCTCGGTTTCATACTAAGGCCGTTATCGAAAGTTTAAGACTAAGTATTGGAGATTTTGCGCGTACAAGCCACACCTGGGCTGTGAGGTGCGCTGTAGAGGAGGATTCCAAGTTAATTTTGACCGCCTGCAGGATATCGTTAACATCCGCCAAAATCTTGACACACGGGCGTTTCCTCTTCCCGTTTCCATATGAAAAGCAGTTACGATGTCAGGGATCGAACCATCTAGTACAACACTGAGCTTTCCGCCAAGGCCAACATCAAATTTGATTCTTTAAAAGTAATGTTGCACTGCTCATTAACTTGGAATTGAGGCAAAACAGACAAAGTGTAAATAAAGATCAAATACATTCTCTGACACATACGCACATATACAGGCACACAAACGCGCGCACATGGGAGCAATCAAGAGAACTCGTTAGAAATTCATCAATGGAAATTGAGGCCATGTCGTTCTCATTTCTCTGGTAAATTGAATGAACAAAGTAAAGTAAAAAGAGATCGTAAGGGGGGCTTGGAGAAACTCCCCTAAATAATTGCTTAAGGCCAGAACTGCATAAAACAAAGAAAACGGGGCCATACTAGGTAAAAATACGAAAAAAGCGGGAATACACATCAATGAAGGAGAAAATTAAAAAAAAGAAACTGAGACGGGGGGACTATTGAAATGTTGTCTTCACCATGAAATATTCACAGCCAACGATGACTTTCGCGGCAATAATATCTGTTGGGCAATCATATACAATTTCGCCAGACATAAATCCGGGCTGTCCAAGACAGCGAAATTGGAAATAAAAATGTGCTTGCAGCAATGGCAAAATTGTACGCACAGCTTTTAACTTTTGATGGATGCCTAGCGAATGCTGAACCTTTCGAATTTTCCGGCTCGAATTTTCAGAGACCATCGTTCCAGTGAAAACATTTTATAGTTGAAGAGATAATAAATCCCCTGACGTTGGTCTTGCTGTCTTTACGGAAGAAAGACTGTAAATCTGGCGCCCAGTTGCGTTTTACGTTCCATTCGTTGAAGTACCAGAACTGGAGACTGCAGTCGTACCCTCGTATCAAAATAGACGTATAAGAAGGTATTTAAGAACAAAAAATTCTTTTTGTATGAAAAATTAAAATAATGAGGTATTTTCCGTCCCAGAAATAGTAGCGGAATGCCCATAGTCTGCAGCAACTAAACAAGAAACGAGCAAATCGTACAAATTGGGGGGAAGGAGGGGGGTTAAGCAAGGATTAAATATCGCTAAGACGTGGAAACGCAGTTAAGCCTTCAGGCGTCTTTCCATGAGCATTTGGTATTTCGTAGAGTCTGCCGCATAAATCCCTTTGTTGGGAGCTTTCATTTTCCGACTCGCAATGATGGTCACCATGGCAACCAGGAAAAACCCCAAACATCTCAAAGAAACCAAATAAAGCTAACACGTGAACTCCTAATCTCGGAAACGGAACAGAAGCTTCTTTCGCTAAAAAAAAAAAAAAATCTGCCGCTTCGTAGTAGAACCCAGTACCTCGTGCATCCCCCCCCCCTTCCCCCCAAGAAAGGCAACCAAATCTATTCGACTATCATAAACCTTATAAACCCTAACATATCGTTCTGATGATCTCACCCGCCGCTGCCTACTGGGCTCTGAAGCTGCTTAAAGTTAACCTGCCATAAAGTGAAATAGTGGGTACAAAAGTACTGGAGCTCTGTGCTACGAAAACGTCGTTTACACAGCATAAATGTCGTATAATTAGACCTTGACCAATTTCTGCGGCTTATAAAGCGTACATAATTAATATATCAGCCTAAATTATTTCGAAATTCACCATAATATAAAGAACACCAGACCTTTGCAAATGTACCACCCGTGAGACAAGGCGTGATCCGAGGGTTGTAAAGAAAATTTAGAAGGAAATGAATATGTACGCAACAATAGTGAATCTTGCGTGTGCACCATGTGCACGCATCACGAAAAACCGATTCGAGTATAACTTTGCTTTGAAAACCACTTTGGTCTGAAATGACTCAAATATAATGGCCAAGGCCCTAAGACCCTCTTTCTGCGAAGAAGCGTCGTGGGTGTAGTAATCCTGTATAGAAAACGTCATCCAGTTTAAAAAAATGGCAGTGGCTTAGCTCAGCTTAATCTAGATCTGCAAAACTAAATCTTGGCTTAACCTGGTTAAGTCTTGGTTTCCATTGACTAGCCTTTGATTTGGCTGTAATTGTTATACTATTCGTCCAACGTCTGCCTCTGTGTACGGTTGCGGTCCTGCTTCAGGCGTTTTCCGATCTGAACGGCTCGCTCTTCCTGGGATTCCCTTTTCCCGCGCTTGAAATTCCGGACCCCCTCCAGTGAATCATTGATTTTTGTATTCGATTGTAGAGTTTAACGCGGCGACGCAACGCATGCGGTGAGGCACGCCGTAGTGGAAGGCTCCGGATTTTTTTGACCACATGGGGATCGTTAGCGTGCGCAGAAATCTCGTACACAAAGGCATTTTTCCTTTTCGCCTTCATAAGAAATGCGTCCGCCGCGCCCGGGAAAGGAACCCCTGTCCTCGTGCTCAGCAGCACTCCAGTGAATCAGTGCTCCTGGCGATATCCACGGAGTGGTCAGACGCCGCTTGCCGTCGATGGCTCAAAGCCTTTAACGCTCGCGCAACGCTCAGAGCGGACGACCTGGCCTCACTCTCATCCATGGCCAAGCTCGCATGCACGCGACGAGTCACACGTTGTCAGGAGGCGACCCAGCTGCGAAGAGCGCATGTGCCAAGCCGGCAGTGGTGGCGGTGGCGAATAGCGAGCGCAGCGACTTGGAGCTCGGCCCCACTAGACACGTGATGCGTTGCCAGGAGTACGGCGTGGCTGCGGTCAAATGAAGGTCAAATTCCCCGCGACGGCGAAATCGCTCGACGATATTAGTGAAGCTTTGCTTTAAAAAAGACACATTTGGGTTCATGCGTGAATGGACCCGGTTCTCCGAATAGAAGCCGAGTGGGCTACCCCCGCTAACAGTTCGCGTTCGTAGCGGTGGAACAGAAGGGTGTGCCGCGTGATACGGGAACGGGACGGCACGCGAGTACAACAGGGGCACTCTAGCAGTGCACAGGTCTGATTTGACGGAGGCTCTGGCGTGTGCCACGCCTGCGCTTGTTCAATCATGATTCGCGGTTCGAAAATACGAAAAAACGAAAACTAGATAAGAAGCACGAACACGTTGTACCAGTAAAGGAGCCTGCGAAGTAATTCGCGCCGATAGACAAAAAAAGAAGCGGCGAATGGACGCAAATACAAATGAGCAGTAACGAAGTTTGATTTCAACAGGAAAAAGAAAATACCGACAACAACAAAAACATTTGCCAAAATGCGCGCACAAAATTGTCAACTGCGTTAAAAAACTAATGTCATTTTTTTAAAGACGATAGTCTTCCTTTGGCTATTCAAATTCAAAAATGTCCGTCCATCCGTCGTCTGTCTGTCTGTCTGTCTGTCTGTCTGTCTGTCTGTCTGTCTGTCTGTCTGTCTGTCTGTCTGTCTGTCTGTCTGTCTGTCTGTCTGTCTGCGTCTACGTCTGTTCCACGATCCGGTCATCCAGCCAAAAAGATATAAGAATTCTCAAACTGGAAGTTTATATAAGTAAAACCTTTGGGAACTGCTGAATCTGGTACCACACTTCATACATGTCAACGTTGTGGAGCCAAAAGGAAACACTACGCATACCTGAGGCAAAACACCAATGCATAACTGGTGCGAGGCAATGTTCTTTTGATTTAAAGTGGATGTGCGCGTGACATCTGCACAATGAAATAAAAATACTTGTCGAAAACCGTAATTTGCCCCAAACATACAAAACGAGCTCACGCCAGAGCCTAAACCTCGTGGCGGCATTTCAGGTCCTGCAGTAATAAAAGGTGCCAATAGATGGCGAGCGAGCAGTGGAAGGGGGAAAGTTCAATTCACTTGAGTACCTCCACCGTGTTTATCGTGCAAGAAGCGAGAAGATAGAGGAAGAGCGTGAGAGATGGGGGGAGGAGGGAAGAAAGGCATTTACGTGTACGCAGGAGAGCAGAAGACTGTCTTTCGTCGACATTTGCAGCGAAGTTTCATGCGCGGCAAATCGTTTTAGCCTAGTCATTGTTTTGCGTTCTTATCAGTGTATCACGCTACACAGATAGGAATTGCCGCGAAAATAAACCCGATGTAATGTGATTAATTATTAACACCGAAAAGGTTTCACTAAACATATGTTTGCCCATTTTGCAGCAACTTGTTATTATGTAAATTCGTTTATTATTAGGACTAGAGGTGTTAGAAATTTGAAGCAGTAAGAGTTCTTTGTACTTGAGACCGAAGAGGATCCTCGTTTACACTTCACCCATCCCCCCACCCTACCCGCGTCTACCCGCAGGCTAAAAAATTACAGAGCGTCACCATAAAATTCTTCCGAATGTCAAACTTTGCAGAGCGAACCGCAATATAACCGAGGTGCACAAAGCTTGTTGTGCGCTCTGACAGCGGAAAGCTGGCTGAAGGGCGGTGCTGCCACTCTAGGGCACCCACACAAGACATTGGAAAATGCAGAGGCCAACAGCAAGCTACCGGCCATGCCTCAGCGTGTCTTTGCCTAGTGCCATGGGCGTCGGTAGGTTTTTGAATTGACGGCGGCAAACACTTTCCATCGGGGGGGGGGAGGGGTGGAGCGAGAGGTCAAGGGGGAGAGGTCAAGTTCTGGTGTGGCTTGGGCGGGGCGCTAGTGCCCCTTTAGCATCCCAACCTCCTGCCGACGTTTATGGTTGGTGCACTTCGAAGAACACATGTCGCTAACTCGTCGACCTAACATTGAGTCCAGAGTGAAGTACCCACGCCCCGAGCAACGGCGACGGTACTATGGCCGATGGGAGCTAGTTACAAACGGTAAATCTTCCGGGGCGGAGCAAATTTTTCTTCTGTTCTTAAACTTCTTTTGCGAGCATTTTAAACCCAAATACAGCGTCCGGACTGTCTGGGAGGTGTTATTGCAGAGCAAGGGAGCAATGTGACACGCCACGTTTTCAGCTACCCTGCGGTCCTAACTGCACAATCTCAAAGCTGCTTTAACCTTCGCAAACAAAGGCCGTGACCCCCTTTTTACACACTTAGCTACAAAAAAAAAAGGACCTGCAATCTCCTTCTAGATCTTTATCCAATACAAGGAACGGGATGATGTTTCTGCTCTTCATACTACAACTCGTTAAGATAAGAAGAAAGCGTTCATACCACACGTCTTACCGTCCCCAACTTTAGTGAACAGTGGGATGAATTGTCAGAGCGTCGATTTTGGCTAGTTGGTTAACGTATAGGGAAACGTTACTACTTGAGAGACCGCGACGAAAGACGAATACAGGACAAGTGCTGGTCCTGTGTTCTCCTTTCGTCGCGTTCTCCCGTGCGCTGAAAATGATTAAAATTATTCTTTACAGCGGGATGAAATGCGTTTTTTGTACCATATGCACCATTAGCTCCCTCCCAAAAACCTTGTTCTGTAATAGCACCACCAAACAAATGGAACGTAACAAAGAGCAGAAGAATTTCGGTACATGTATTCCCACACAACCGGGTTCACACTGGACAGGCGACCACCTCTATTGCTTGTTTGTTTGTTTGTTCTTTTTCGCCGACAACGCGGTAGAAACAAATTGGAAAATTTCGAAGCGCCCCTATAATCGTCATGCAAAAATGGACAACACAAAGAGCACGGCCCGCCGAGTACGTCTGTTTAAGGAAAAACGAGCGCTACAAACGAGGACAGAAAAAAAAGAAGAACGACGTGACAGGTGCGAACAACGAGACAGAGCGACGAGACAGAAACGCATCTGTCTCGTCGTTCTTCGTTTTTTCTGTCCTAGTTTGTAGCGCTCGTTTTTCCTTAAGCAATGAACCAACTAGCCCAACAGCATATTTTACTGAGTACGTCTGAGAACGAGCAAGGGTCATTCCCCTTTTACTAAGCGCCGCCACAGCATGCGTGCCGTTCGTTGCGCGCAACCACTGCAACCAGGTGCAGCCTCAGTTGCCCCATGCAGCGACATCACGTACGCTTCGCCAGTGTGGTGAGCCCCGAGAGCGAGGATACTGAAAGAAATATTGAATGCGAGCCGTAAAGGCTGACCAAACGGATTCCGCTCGTTGCCCCGCTGCCTCGGAAAGGAGTCCCAATTAGCGCCTCTCCCGGGCCGCAAAGCAAGATTAATGTGTAAGCGGCGCTATCAGGCCAGTGAGAGGGGATGCCTGGCGGCTGGCCAGCTCTTCCGTGCCACCATCCTCATCTGTCGTTTCTTTCCAGCCGTGGCTGATGCTCACGGGGCATCTGGTAGGAAAAGGGGTAATGATAGTAACGTATACTTGCGTGCGTGTGTGCGCGGGAAAGTAGGGAGACTGGGAAAGGGGATTTCAAAATTGAAATTTACCGGTATGCGGGTAAGTGTTTGGAAATTTTGGAGCGCGCCTTGATCGTAGTTAAAACATTAAAGTGTTGCCTCATACGCTTCAAGCGGTCCGTATATTAAACCACTGCTCCTTAAAAATTAAATTATCAGAACGTAAAGGAAAATGGCATTTGAATTTGATAGAATAAATTACTCGTAGGCAAACCAACGTAAGGTTTCTCACCAAACATCAATAACGATTACGGGCGCACAAGTAAGCAGAATCACTTGTGTAACCACAGGAGCACGTTGCTGCAATTCAAGGTCGACGCATTTTGCTCGAAGTTATGAAAGTCAAGTCAACGTGCCTTGCGAGGCTTAAGCACACGCGACGAAATCGGTTCCTGGCGTTGAAGCTTACCAGAACTTGTCAGAGCATTAACATTTATACCTATGCATATTCCACTATTGCTCGGAGGTTATCCGGTTATCTGGCACCAAACTGGGATTCTGTGTAGGTGATTGGAAAACTTACTTGAAAACTTAATCCAACTGTCCCATGACCGTTGTGTCCGCAGGGAAATGTACAGGGATGACTTACCTGGAAGCGGAAAGAAATGAAGTCACGGTTAGCGGAACCAGTAGTCTGAGCACCAAAAGCAATAACACTAAACACAAATTAATCTTCCTTTCTGTATTGCGTGCTTAATAAACCTTCGAATCAAGTTCAACCGTCATCAGACGCTGTTTGTAATCCTGAAGGTAATGTTGACTATGACCATTACGTATAACTCAAACAACAGTTTATCCTTATTGCTATAGACTCCAAAACTCGTTGAGACATGGATCAGCACCAGTGGCCGGGACACGTCGCACACACAAATCCAAACTAACCCACCAGTTTAACGGTAAAGCTAATAAAAAATCGCTCGAACTGCTCCTGCAAATATTGATATGTTGAAGTTTTCTTTTTCCCAAGGATCACAGCATCCTGGGATCATTTACCAAAGAATGTTGTTGAAGTGTTCCTGGCTGTTCCCCAATGTTGAAGTGTTCTCCAATGTTGAAGTGTTCCTGGTAAAATTGAAAGCTATTTCTGAGTGGTGCATCTTTTTACTCTCTCCATATCGTGTTTTTTGAATTGTAAGTACTCTCTCCCACCTGGGCTCAAAAGAAGCTCCAGTATTGTAAAATAAATAACAAAACCTCCTAAAGGCTCAAGAGATGTATTATTGACCCCTCGATGTGACGTCACCGCCAGCGTTCATACCGCCATAAAAAAGTATGCAAAGAATTACACCAATGTGTTGCAGCGATTATGATGATGTTGTTGATTGTGTTGTCGATGCTGTCCCGATCTTGCTCTTCGTTGTTTATCGGTGATGACGATGACGCAGCGGCGGCGAGGACGCGAGTTCAAGGACGCGAGTTCTGTTCCCGGCCGTGGCGGCCGCTTTTCTGATGGAGGGGAAAAGCGAAAACTCCCGCGTGTCAATATGGGCGCTCGTTAAAGATCCCCAGGTGGTCAAAATTAATACGGAGCCCTCCTCTACTGCGTGCCCCATAACCCAGGTGCAGCTTGGCCGTGTTTAACCCGCAATCAATCCTTTAGACTTTAGGGAGAAATTCTTAAATCCAAAGGTTTCCAGCATTCACGTTTCGAGGTACAGAAAATAATTGATCCAAAAAAAGCGGAGGTTGCATGAGCCGGAAGAGAGTTGCTTTATCGGAAGAGAAACGAAAGTCGACTCAGGCGATAACTGCCTCTCGCGTGGAGGGCACCTCAATCAAGGCTGAGTCTAGGAGGAGGATAGACAGAAAAGAGGATGGACAGAAAAAGAAGATAGAAAGGGAGAATAAGATGACGGTTCACAAGCCGCGCTGCATGCACCGCACTGGCAGCATCATAGCCGCTCCGAGCGTCCCGTGTCCTTTAAAAAGTCAACCAGCGCACGGGACGCTTTTTCGCGATTTGATGTGCAACATTCTGGGAACAACAAGTTCGAAGAGGTGCACGAATGCAGTCCCAGTTTCGCATACGACGCTCTAAGCGCTGATCGAGTCTGCGAATGGTGTGGACACTCGCACAGTGCATGCGCGAGTGTCTCTATTGCAGGACAGTGTGGGCGCGAAACGCGAGCGTGGAATCGCTCGCCAGGAAAGGGAAACGGCAGGGCCAGAGAAAGGTAGGAGAATGGCACTGAGGAAGGGAGCCGCAGCGCGCGCCGGGAAAAGGCGATGGCTAGCGAGCACAATGAGCTTCGGAGCGCGCTGTCCAGGGGGCTGGTCAAATTCTGACGGGCGCGGCTGCAAAGTTCAGCATAAAGTTCAACAGCAGGTCAACATAATGAAAAACTAGGCTCTCGCCTTCACATTCTTATAGAGTTCCAAGCATCTCTTAATTTTTTTTTTTTTTTTTTACCGACAGCAGCGAATACGAGGGGTTACTTTCAGCAGCACCCTTCCCCGAAGGTTCGACCTTCCTTCCGGGTAGGAGCGATTGTTGACACTTAGCGTACAAGTTCAATAACGAGCCCGCTTGCCGGGAGAGGTTCGTAACGCGCCTAAAGGTGCGCGACGGGACTTCCAAGAGTACCGAGAACTACTCTTCCCCTCATTCATATTCAGAATGTCTACGCGCAGGCCGGACTGCGGTTTAGCAGAAAAATCGCAGAATAAAAATTGCAGAAAGTCAGAAGGACAAACTACAGAAACAACAGAAAGAAAGTGAAATTCAAATTTCAGTAGTTTAGACAACAGATGGTAGGGACTCTACCCTGAATACAAAGCTTCCTTAGCAAACCCTTTGTTTGGCTTTAACAAGTTTCTTTCACGCAGCCTAGTAGAAAGAAACACTTCTAGTTCTATTCATACATCTAGTACATCGCCCTTTTTTGAATACCGAAACTCATTATAACGAAGTAGTATCGGGACAGAAAATTAGTTCGTTATATTCGGTATTCGTTGTAACAGTAGAGGTAAAAGTCAGCTCTAGGAAATTGAAAATCTGGCTCGCGCAAAAATACTTGATAAAAAAATGCATTTTTTAGGCTTCTAATTTTTTGCAAACAAGGTAGCCCCTATTTTTCTGCTTGTTGCATTTCAACCTCAATAAACCGGAACATGAGTACGTGAAATTGCAACAGAACAAAGTTCACTTGACAATACAGGACTGCGTCCTTATTACTTTGATGAAGGATGTGAACTTCGTGTGGTGGCTACAGGATGAAGTTTTCCCCAGTGTTCGCGAACAAAACTGCCTTTATACTTGTGCACTTTCGGACGACGGGGTTTTTTTCAAGTAGCTTCTCAGACTCCGTGTCGAATATTTCTTCGTTATATCCGATATCGCGCGCGGCTATCCCGGTTTCAGTTTCGTTATGAAAGAATAAGTGTCGTTGAAATTAAGTGTGACGAACCAAAGTTTGTATTTGGTTCGCTTTAGCCGATAATTCGCTATATCAGTGTTCATTACACCGAGGTTCAACTGTGCCGAACATGGTTTCAGGTACCTTTAGGCAAAAAAAAGACGAACATAACTTGGAGCTTAATCAAGACGAAACATGTAATGAACTAAAATAGTGGGTAATCGCCGGGGTAATCACCGGAACGTAATCAGAAACATCGGAGGAGTAAAGGTCGTTTAGAATATCCCTGTGCAATTTTTTTTGTCTCGGAATTTTTGTTTTATTCATTTTTTGTAATATAACTGCGAGCATACCGATGCGACATGTCTTATCATCCTTGGGGAAGGAGGCTGAGAGGTGCATCAGGCCGTTCAATGCATAAGCGTTTCGCCCGCAGTGCCCCCGAATGCCATCGTTTATCGAGAGAGGCGCCTGTCAAAAACAGCCGGTCGGTTCTCAGTACAGCAGGACGCAAAGCAATCTTCTAAAGGTACAAGGACAGAGCGGAATTGGAGCAAGCTGGTCGTCCCGTTTCCCAGTTCTCACGGGGGTTCTGTAAAGGAGCAAGACGTAGTGCATTTGCGCATAATAGTTAACTGGATTCATTATGATTCCGGACCGGCGTGCATACTTAGGCGAATAAGTGCCCCAATATGTGACAAACCTACAGTTTTGGCATTGTTGATCGGCCGGTACGGAAAATGGAAGCCGCTGTAAAGAATGAAAAAGAAATTTCAGTTTGTATGGGATTTGAACCCTGGTTTCGAGAGTAAGAGGTCAACGTGTTGCCATTCTATATCAGCATGCTGACAGATGTGGAACAAGAGTCAGCCTAGTGCGCATGCGACGCTCACGTCATATCACCTGACAGGTGAACATGATGGCACGTGAGTAGAACAAACGCACTTCTGCTACGAAGAACTCGATTCTGTGGTAGTCGTGGCGCGAAGTGTGTTCAGTGCGGCTGTCAGAGTAACTCACGCCTGAAGACGAGGAAACGAAAGCGAAGAAAGAGACGCGAACACAATGCAGCATTAAAAAATCTTAAAAAGGTATCGCCAGGCTTTCGTCTTCGATGCACGTAAACAGACTTAATTTCCCCTTAAGTAAGTAAGTACGTAAGTAAGTAAGTAAGGAATAGGTAAGTAATAAGTATAAGCAAGTAAGCATGTAATAAAGTAAGTAATAAGTACGTAATAAGTAGGTAACAAGGAAGTCAGTAAGTAAGTAAGTAAGTAAGCGGACTTCATTACTATGCGAATTTCCCCGAGGAATTTCGCATGGTAGAAGGGTAAATGAAGGCTGTGTTCTAATTCTAATTAATTATAATTATAATCTTAATTCTAATTGAATTAAGTTTCAAGGATAGCCCTGTTTTGGCTCTTGCCTTGGGTAGGCTGATTCATGCGTGTTCATTGAACGCCGCATTCATTGGGATAATCATCGTGGGTGGGCGCGTTGACGTGTCAGCCGATGGGATCTTCGATACAACTGCAGGCACGCCCACAATGTTGACAACGAATTTTCTCAGAACGGGCCATGCAAAGTTGCCGCCTTGAAAATCGTCTGTGCGAGGTGACCACCGATTACGTTGAAGTGCCCGTGCGGTGTACGCTATTCTTCAGTGCTTCGCTAAGGAGTGCCTCCTAATTTCTAACCCAAGCGCTGCTACCCCACATAAAACCCCAATTATTGGCGGTGAGCGCGACCACGGGCGGCGCTGCGAAGCACGCCTCCGTGACGTCGGCTTAGGGATTCTTGAATTCGTCGTCTGCTTCACTGGGGCTCTCTCTCCTAGCTGTTTCTTTGCGCTCAGTTGACTTGCGCCAGATTTTCGTGTGCGTAACTTTTTATCATAAAAAAGACATAAAATCACATACACTAGCCCAAGGCGTGATCTAAAGTATAGTTTTTGATACAGCGCCGGAAGAAACATTGCCGGCGTCGCCCCGTGCCTTACCAAGCCGGCCCTGTATTGAGCGCAAAGAGTCGGTGCTAGGCGACAGCTTCTGTGTTCAGCAATCTTTCGAACAAAGGGAACAGCCAGCTGCTAATAACCGGCAACAGCGAAAATGCAAGACCAAAACACATTGCAGGCCCTCGGAACTATCGTCTCTGGCACTAGGCGTTAGGATTCCCTGTAATAGTATGTAAGGTAAAACACTGTTTGCAACCTTGCCGAACGCTCGAAACTGTTGTATCACATCACCTTACGTTGGTGTGGCATGAATCTATGCCGACATGCACTATGGGGCGCAAAAAAATGCAGGTTTAATTCCAAGTAGCCTACCGTGTGTATAGGCGCGTGCTGGTTTTATACCAGTTGGAGGCTTATTGAGCAAAACGAGTCACGTGTGACGTAAAAATACAGTAGCCGTATGTTTGTTCAGATCTGGAGGGATATTTCGGTACATTTACCACAGCCACATCTTCCTAATATTCAGATATGCGTTATAGGCACCGGACACTGAAGTTTGCCCGCGACTGCAGCGCCGCCTCTCACCGCCGCTTAGCAACTTTGGGTCGGTGGGTGTCGCGACCGGCCGCTCAGCGCACGTGAAAACACGCGCTGCGTGCGGTTCGATGCTGTGTGGCGTAAGTTTTTAAAGAAACTTAGTTATAATGACAAGTTGCAGTGTCCTGAAAGATCAAAACCCAGCACGAAAGAATTTGGCAGCGCCGCTACTGCTGCGTAAAGGACTGCCACAAACGCGAAGGGCAGGCTGACATCATTTTGTACAGGTTTCCCAGGCAGCCGTGGGAGAAGGAGCGTCGCAAGAAATGGATTTCTGCAGTACGAATAGTCAAGCGAGCAAGAAACCCATGGCATTTTTTTTTCAGTGCAAGGAGTAAAATTGCGAGTACGATTACCGTTTACGTCCAGAGCAGACGCCAAGGGCCGTAAAACTAAAACGTTTCTTCCAGTGTTTCATACAAATCGCCGACCGCGATATTTGTTTTTGCATAACACAAGGTATTAAGGTTTCCGCTGCTATTATTTTATCAGCAGTAATCTTTTTTTGGCGACATTCACGGCACCGAATGGACGCCAAAAGGCGGTACAAGAATATGCTCACAGCCCTTCGCGGGTGGTGCTAAAAGCATTGCCAAGACGCATCCCGCCCTACTTTGTTTCTCGAAGTGTACAGAGTTCGGCCACGCACTCCAAGTGAGAGCTTGGCAATACATCAAAAGCAAGGTGGCATTCACACGCATTATTGGACTCCTTTAATGCGTTTTCCGTACTCTAAAAATTGAGTTTATTACTTTTCAACCAGAGGAGGGGATGGAGGAGGAAATACTTTTACGGAGAATTCTGAACGGCCTGAACAAATTGTATCACAATTAGCCGCGAAGAAGACTAATAATACTCGCAAGAAAGAAGCCGAAACTAAACGCAATCTTCGTAAACAACCCGCCGCTCGATCCGCTGTATCAGCAGGTTTCACACTGGGTGGAACTGGGTTTTGGTTACTTGTCATCCGCTAATAAAGTTTAGAATGCGTTGTTAATGAGTGACAACACCAACCGAGCTGAAGAAGGGCCATAGAAAAAGTAACTGTAGGGTGGTGGTGCGCGAACAGAGAAAACAACACAAACAAGCTCTGTCGTGGAGCGCCGTTGTATACGCTGGAGCGACTTTATTAGGCCGTGATATATGAAAAAATTGGTACTGGCCTGGAGAGGAGCGATGTCCTACTACAGCAGTATGTCCTACTACATCTATGTTTACGTGTACTATTTTTACGCCTAACTTCAATAGCCAACCCGTTTATTCTTACTGCTATAAAATGAGTATGCATTACATTTAGGCGAAAATAGCCCGTGCTGCAAGCTTATTAGCCCTGCTTAACTTGGGTTTGCTCTTGCTGGCGTTAGCCAATCGCGCAGCTGTGCGTAGTCCGTCATAGGTTCTAGTGCGGGAAATGAGCTACTGAGCCGCATGGCCATTACATTTTTTTTCGTAATATATATATATATTATTTGAGCGATGTTTACGTTAAAAGTGGTGTCGGTATGATTACAACGAGGCAATCTTTCGAATGAACCCAACTCATGTTTGGTCTGCATAGCCCCCTTTAAGAGGGGAACAGTGCGGAAATACAAGCAAACAAAACAAAAGAATGTCATCACGATACGATCACACATTGTTTTCTAGAGAATAGAATGAATACCCACGTGAAAATCCGAAAAAATAATAAAAAGCTTCTGGTTGTGCGATGTTAACTGAAACATTTTGAAGGTTGCAGTCGTCAGCACAGCGACGCCGTAACGGAGATTCTGTTCTCAACTATATCGGGTCGAAAAAGACGGAAATAGTGTCGCAAACGTCAACTACAACTTTGTTACTGCGGTCGAAGCGATGAAATCAGTGTTGTGGCCGAGTGATAAATTGGCTGCGCTTCGCAGGCTGATAATACAACTCATACAAAAGTTAATGGGAGGATTCGGCGGAGAACCGACCTGACAGGGAGGACAAGATTATAATTTTGTATAGTACGAATACTCGCTGTTCTATTGCAGCGGAGCAGTATGAAACTAACCGAAATATTTCGACAAATTCGAGTCCAGCTACAAGATTTATCCTTGCACGGGTCCCATGCTGCACGTGCATGTTCAAGCTGGCAACGTACAGTGAGCCTCGGTTACAACGATATTGCTTTGTTCAAAATTTCCGTTTATTCGTACTGCCTCATATTCCCCATTGTAGCGCACTGAGAGGAAATGACGCCGCTTTTATCGAAGTGCTGCTTATAACGAAGCCACTTTTTTTCTCGAGGATTTTGTTATAAAGAGTGTACACGGTATCATAATATTTGCAGCGCAACAATATCAGTGACGATGACACTTTCAAGAAACCACGAATTCAGTAACCTAGTATTCGGTTAGCGTTTGCTAATAAGTATGCAGTTGGAAAGTTCTAGGTTAACTGGTGTTCTGTATTTCAAGGTATCTCCGGCGTGTAACTCATTCTTATTGCGAATGGTTCAAACAAAAAATGTGATGGAGAAGTGTTAGCACGAGAAATGTGCAAATTGCTACGTTTGCGTTCCATTACTCATTGTTTATACCGATTAGCCAAGCATGCAGGTGGGACTTAGTGCGGTAGTATCAGTAGTCATTTCAGTAGTTATGAGTAGTTATTTATATCATTAGGTATTACATAATATTTCAGGAGTTATTTAATTTCAGTAGTTATTTCAGTAGTTATTTCATAATACTTAATATCAGTAGTTATTTCCAGAAAAAATGGCACAATCATATAAAAATATAAAAACAAATGTTAGATTGTAAGAGAGAAAGCAAGTCATAATTTTAGGTAAGGAACAAAAGGGACCAAAGCAACTTTGGGTGTCCGGCCTTGCTCCGCAGTTTGTCTTCAGGGCGATAATGGGAATGAGCGGCAACACGAACAAAAAAAAAAAATGGCTGTGGCTTAACTCACTACGCCTGGGCATGCGTAGTGAGAGGTACGGTTAATGTTATTGTTTAGCTTGGTTCTCTGCACGGTTATATCTTTATCGTTTAGCTTCGTACGTCTGAGTGCTTAGGTTTGGTTGTTACATCTCGTTAAGTTACTGTTCCATACGCCGAGCACGTTCTTTTTCTGTCCCCGCAGCTCCTTGCCTCCTCCTAGTTTCATTCCGTCGTTGATCCGCGGCCCTGGCACGAGATGCTGAACTAGACAGCGTACAATCCTTATCTGAATCCACCCGCCTGGCCGCTTCGTACTTACGAAGCTTCCCGAGGCGTGCGGCTCGTTCTTCCTCCGTCACCACGGTTCGCTTCCTCCTCTTGGTTTTGTTCCGACGACGAAGCCTGGCTTCTTTCGGTCTCTCCGACTCACTTTCCATATCCGACGACGAATCCCACCGAGCCGCCCCTTCTATATATACGCTGCAACACCGGCTCCTCCGCTGAAGTGGTGCCAACTGGCCCGGCGAGCGGCGCTGCCCGCTTCGGCGGTTGCTAGGCAACCGCTCAGCTCGCGGTGCGGCCACCGGCCACAGGTAAACGGCGAGAATACGGCCATTGTAGCTCTCGCTACAACAAGCGTGCGTCCCAACCATAGAGTTTCTTAGTAAGTATACTAGAGAGGAAACTGTGCCTCGTAAGCCATGTCGTCATGGGAGTTCATGGGAAGACCTCCTTTTTGGCTTGAGCTTGGCATGACAATTGGATTCTTAAGCGGTTTTTGGGATTTGCTTTCTTCACTATGCATTAACACGTTTACGAGCTACAAAGAAGCCGAAATCCTTCCGTTTTTTTTTTTTTTTTTTTGGTAGCCGTGTTCAGTGAAACTGCAGGCAATGCGTGATCGCACCTGACGTTGCTCATGCCGCAGTCGAAGGACAATGACTGGGCAGGTAATATGCCGCCGCGAAATTTGTAGCCGACGAAAAGAAGAAACGAATCGTACTTCGACGAAGACGAGATACGGCAGATACGGGCGCTTGTATTCGTCCTATCTTGTCATCGTCCACGACTGTTTAACGCCACGTTTTCTTTTTTCTTGTTAAACTAGCTGGCGGTCGCGGTGCACCGGTTCACCACGAAGGCAACGTTTTCATAGGCATGGTTAAAAAACTTTCGAAACTCTTCAAACAACTTATTATTTGAGATAATGGTAGAATTATTAAAATCCCAGTCTCTAATGAGTTTCCCCCCAAATATTAACATTGTTCGTAACTACAATCTTGGCCTGCGAAATAGCAGGCACAACCATTCCGGCAAAAATACGCTCTACTTCTTTTTTTTCTTAGTTTTAAAACAGCCTGTTTTTATTTTCCACTTACATAATTGGACACTATACTTCGCGTTTTTGTGGCACTTTGTTTAAATCTGCGGTCACTAAAATGGTTCAATCCAAGCCGATGATGAAACTAAGGCGAGCGCGATGTATAATGGCGGTCCATGACAACACAGACGACCTTGATGTGAGCCGCATAGACGCTAGCGCCAGATTCCTCTCTAGTGTATACTGTAAGAAACTCTATGGTCCCAACCTGCCCGTGACCTTATCTCTACCAGTCACGCTCCGACAAAATGTGGCAATAAACGTCACTCGCCCCTGGAAACTTGTCTGCTCGTATGCGTGAGTCACGCCACAAAACAGAACTGATCCACGTGAAACACCTGAATAGACGCATTTCAGTAAAGAACAACAGTTACACTGAAAGTGAAACCGAAACTGAAACAGTCATTGAAGCCTGTGTTCTCGCTTCTAAGCTCTGTCTGTTTTTCCACGAATCCGGCGGGTTTACCTTTCACTCTTTATTTTAATCACAGTAATATGCAAAAGTGCATCCTTCTGCTATTGCAGCTACTTTTAAAACTTTACTCGAGGTTTTGTTTGGAGACTGTTCCTAAGCGTAATGAGCTTTTTTCTCCACTCGAGGCTCAATTCAAATGCACCCCCTCCGCATTGTCAACCTAAACTATTTTGTTTCGCTTGTTTTTATTTTTTGAAGGGAACAAGAGAGCCGAATACTTTAAGAAAATAAAAAAATGAAAAAGCAACACACTTGGGAGAAGAAACAACGAATACCCGATATATCCTGACGCACGTTTGTTAACGAGACACTACAGGCTTGACAACTTTGTTTAAATTGAAGGATAAGGGGTTTCGTAACTCTCTCGTTATTTGTTCGACCGTCAACAATGTCTTGTTTGCAGAGAAAAGAGAATTCCACTCGGTATTTATCTCTGCCATTTCCCTATTATTTTTTTTTTGTGACGCTAAAGAGCGCGTCACAAAGTACCCAGCCAAAGACGACGGGGCGATAATTTTGCCCGATCACCGCCATCTTCCTTAATATCCGCTTTTACTGGCTTTCAGTTTCGTTGCAATGATTGGAGGACAATCACAGCGGGTGGTTTTAACGCACGTCGTCTTGATATGGAGGCGTCTAGGCAAAGCTGGTCATAAAGACGTCTTCTTCGAGTATAGGGCTCAATGAGCCCGTCGAAGCTTCCCGAGGAAGTACTTCATATATACGGGCTACTTGTAAGTACGCAGTAGAGGCTCTCGAATTCATTTGCATGTATGCAACTTTTGACTACGCTTGAACGCACGCCGAAATATTCTAATGAAACGGAAACTGAAACAAAGTTTACTGCCTGACTGAGGCATCTTGTTTTTTAGCGCTACCTAGCTGAGGTTTGTGTCTTTTAAAAACCCCATGAACCACAACTCTTACCGCGCACATTTATTAAAGCGGAAGTGTTAAACTTCAAACTCAGGCAAAAGGCCGGCGTCCGGCGTCCCCAACAGAAACGGCTCCTACTAAAGTGCTTCACTCCGCGATAAGCTCGATACTACTAGGCGATCTATAGCAAGAGTAGTAGTAGTAGCAGCAAAAAACTTTATTTTTGGCCAAACGTTGTGCTGATGACAGCACTGAGGTATTCATTCAGTTATCTAGACAACGCGACTTGAGATGTGTTTCTTGCTCGGCGTCTTCAAAAAACTGGGCGAGGGCCTCTTGCACAAGGTGAGCTGGGCTAGAGCCGCCGGCCTCTCACTCTGGGAACGGTGATATGTTATGAAAGCTGGTTGTATGACTTCTTCTACGTGATGCGGGTGTAAGCGGGCATGGACAGAACAGAACAGAAGGGGCAAGTGTCTTTATACTCTGCTGGATTTATGATGGACATGAGATCTGGAGTGGGGAATGATTGAGTTTGAAGCCGCCTGATAAGAACTACACGCCCCCGACTGAGCCATGGATGCGGGGGTGTAAAACAGGCACGAACCTAGCCGAAAGACTCTAGGATATCCCCGACAGTGTGGAGACGGTTCCTATAGCGAGACGCTTGCGGGCTACGTTCAGTGATCCTATGAGGCTCTCTGCAAACCATATTTCGAGAATCCTCATGCGCTAGTGTGTGCCGGTGACCAGATGATGCTGAAGGTCCGGCTATGAGGTTGGGGCATTAAACCAGGGTCGCCAAGATTCTAGGCGATATTCTACCCTCTAGAAAATCTAGCAAGAACGATTTAGAGGTGGCTCCTCCGGCAGCGTTTTATAGCATGATGCGTTCCACAACGCGAGTTTAATACCAAGGAGGTTAAAAAAAATTGCTTTTTTTTAACCTCCTTGGTTTAAACTCACCAGCAGCGAAACGTGGTCGTCACAGCCAAGTACACCGCAGATGGAGAGATGGAAAGAACGCAGCCGAACGAGCGAATGGACTAGCGGATAAATTCACCCCGAAACCGAAAGCGCGACGAATGCGCTTTCGTGTGCGGGCATAGTGTTTTTCTGTTGTCGTTCATTTCTGTACGCACACACCGCGCAGTGCTTTCAAAGTTAAATCTTCGTTCACTTGGTAATTTTATCCCGCCAAAGCAGCCGACAGCGCTAAACGATGTATTAGTGCGTGGCGGCTTCGAAATATAGTAGCGATAGGAACCACATCCTATTCTGACAATCAACGTGCGTATCTCGAAGTCATTCAAATTAGTGGGTATATAATTGAAAACAAGCAACGACAGAAAAAAACATAAAGAAATAAGAAGAAACGCCTTCCGGTTAAAATCTAATCACGGAAAAACACACGTGACCGGAGCCAGGACATCGTCATCAGGTGCCAGATCAGGTGTGTCCTGGCGATGGCGAGCGAGGAGAACAAGCTTCTGAGGGTGCTATCTAAGGGCCTGGTCAAGTAGTGATTAGTGCAGCCAAGAATTGCAACATAAATGTAGGAAAAAAAACGCACAGAACCAGAGCGGAAGACAAGAAAGAGATAAAAACTGGCGTACACAAACAGCACCCGTGTTTGTCTCCTTTCTGTCTTATGTTCCGTCTCGGTGCGCTGTTTTCCGCCATGATTGTAAACCAACTAACCCGTCTTCACACCTTAGTGAAAGATATAGTTCCAAATCAGATCAACAGAGTGACCAACAAAGCTCTCGCTTTTACATTCCTTAAATATCTAAGCATCCCCTGTAATTATTACTTCTTTGTTCAGTTTTATTTGTGATTGTGGCGCCTTACGGTAGTTTCCAATGAGTGAAAAAATTTTGGGAATTTTGCACTCAGGCTAAAGACTTGAATGTCAAAGCTGTTGTAGGTTAGCATTGCTTGACACACAGTTACGTTTCAGTATCATTACGTTTGCTTATCTGCATAGTTGCGGTGCTAGTAATCGCCGTCATATGCATCGACGAGGTCTTTGTCTTCTTCGCGGCGAGTGGTGCATGCAAAGTTATCCTCAGCATTGTACACTTCCACCAGCTCTTCATCACTGACTCGAGGCAGCGGTGGCGGGATGTGCAAGTTGTCTCGGGAAGCAGTGGTGCATTCGTAGCTGCGTGTTTAATTATCCATAATAATTTCTAGAGAATGCGGCGGCGTGGTGACCTCTCGCAAGCAGAGTGTCTTCATCTTTAGCATTAGCGCGTGATATTTTTACATTATTTATTTATTTATTTATTTATTTATTTATTTATTTATTTGTTTATTTGTTTGTTTGTTTGTTTGTTTGTTTGTTTGTTTGTTTTATTTATTTATTTATTTATTTATTTATTTATTTATTTATTTATTTGCTTGCTTGCTTGCTTGTTTGCTTGTTTGTTTGTTTGTTTGTTTGTTATTTATTTATTTTTGATAAAGTCACTGCGCCAGCCATGGACTCGGCGGTCACCGCCAGGCACGCGCTCACGAGCGCTCGCCTATTTCTTTGTATTTTTTCTTGCAACGGCGAACTTACGGCCAGTAACAACAGCAACGCCGTTAAAAAAAACTGCGTTATATTCGCTAGGTTAGATTAAGTTAGCTTTTGCTACACCCAAGGTTTTTTTGCGCTAAATAACGTTGACACGTACGGGCCCTTAAACAGTGCTGCCAGTTTGGACAGGATTGCCTACACATGCTACATGTTACATCGTCGGCGCCTCAACGTTGCTTACTCCCGAAGCTTAAAGTTGAATATAGGATGGGAGGGTTCACCACTGTTCCCCACGTCCACTGTGCGCCAGACTACCGAGCATTTGTTGTGTATATTCGCGCGATTTGCCGCTGCGTGAGCAACAACGGCCAGCTGCCCATCTCGCGTACGACGTGGAGCAAGGCTTCAGTACAGTGTCACTTTCGGGGACCCTGGGCCAACAACAATGACTCATATTTAGGGACAAAACTTTTGCTGCGTATCTTGCAGGACTCTGCATTAGAAAATAAAGTAATTCTTGATGGCCGAAATTGCCCCTGCTCCCCAACCGCAAGCGAAGAAAGCCAAATTCCAACAGCAACAGTCCTCCCCACCCCCTGTCTGTAACGATGGGAACTGATTTCCAGGATTTCACAATCTACCAATGGAACTGCCGGTCATTCAAAAACAGGAAAAATCAGCTAGCCCTATACATTTCCCCAAGTCCTCCTCAGGTCATCGCCCTGCAAGAGGCTGACACCCCCAATCCATCACTCCGAGGATATGCCACTTACACACAAGACCCCCTGCACCACACTGCAACGTTAGTGGCAGAGCACCTTACCGCGCAAGAACATCACCTCGCCTCCCCCATCGAACACACTTTTGTAGAGGTTCTTACTGATCGACACTCTCACTTAAGTGTTTATATCCTCCATGTTTACAGTCCTCCACCTACCTCACTTTACGCGATTGAGGCATTGATACACGACGCTAACAAACAAGCATCCCGAAGTCCCTTCATCCTACTCGGTGATTTCAGCGCTCCACATCACTGTTGTAGCTACGCACAAGCATCTAAAAAAGGCACCGCCCTTCTCCACGCTACCCAGCACCATGCCCTCACTCTATACAACGACCTCACCACCCCCACCAGGCTGGGTACGAGCGTCTCCCGTGACACCTCCCCTGACCTCACGTTTGCCAACAACGTCACTCGCCTGGAATGGCAACGAACCCAAGACACCCTGGGCAGTGATCACTATATTATCAAGATAACGACTAACCTCCGATGCACCACGCGCTCACTGGGGAAGGCTAGGATCACAAATTGGCCCGAATTCCGCAAGGACCCCCCCACACTTCCCTCCATCACAGACAGCCTCGAAGATTGGACAGCAGCCCTGGAAGCCCTGGTCGAGAAACACACAAAAACGGTGCAACTCACCGATAAACACCCGGAGGCTGACACCCATCTGCTGCATATATGGGAAGCCCGCAGGGGCCTGGTCAAACGGTGGCAGAAACAAAAACACAAGCGCACCCTCAAAAAACGCATCGCGAACATTACCCTGCAGGCTGTGCAGTATGCACACACCCTCACAGTACAAAATTGGCACTCTTTTTGCGACCAATTAAAGGGCACCCTCAGCACGAAGCGGACCTGGCACATCCTTCGCAAGCTCATCGGAGACAAGCCTCCACGCACCACCACCACCCACCAAATTAATCGCCTCATCCGAAACAGCGATCTACCCCCCCCCCCCCCCCCCACAACTCCTCCACTCTCTCCGTGACCACCTCTTTGGGCACCAGACAACCTACCCCATGCCCACTTCGGTCCTATATCCAGGCCCCACTAACGCCGCATTAGACAACCCCTTCACCACCGAGGAACTACGCCAGGCCCTGACCAAGCTTACTAGAAATACAACTCCTGGCCGCGATCGCATCACCAACAAGCTCCTTCGAAATCTCGACGACGAGGCCCAAGAATCAATACTGGATCTCTTTAACCACCACTGGCCAGCGGGCATGCTCCCTCCTCAATGGCGCCACGCCGACATTACTACAATTCCTAAACCAAATAAGCCGATTGCACCCGCTAACCTACGTCCCATATCCCTCACATCATGTCTCGGAAAGCTGCTGGAACATATGGTACACGCAAGACTCACTGCCCATCTGGAAAATAATGACCTCTTTCCGCACACCATGTTTGGCTTCCGTAACCACCTTTCCACACAAGACGTTCTTCTTCAGCTAAAAGAACAGGTCATAGACAACCTCAGCAAAATTCATCCCAGCGCAATCTTAGCTTTAGATGTACGTGGAGCCTTTGACAACGTCACCCATGAAGCCATCCTCAATGGGCTAAACACCACACGCTGCGGTCAACGCACCCCCGACTATGTACGGGCATTTTTATCCGACCGAACTTCCACAATCCGACTCGGATCATTGATCTCCCCAACGTTCTCCACACCCCCCAAGGGCACCCCGCAAGGTTCTGTTATCTCCCCCTTATTGTTTAATATCGCCCTTCTAGACCTGCCTAAGCAGCTTTCCGGGACCCTAACCTTCACCATGCTCTCTACGCGGATGATCTTACCCTCTGGAACACCAAAGAATCACCCGGCACCAAACAATCCGCTTTACAACAAGGGTTGGACACCGTCCTCAACTACCTAGCACCACGTGGTCTCACCTGTCACCACTAAAATCAGCCCTTCTCGTCCTTCGTGCACGTACCCGTGGAAGACCCCCCGAACCGGCACCGGAACCTCAGGTCATGATTCACCAGGAGCCTGTCCCGCAAGTGAAGACACTACGAATCCTGGGTGTAAGCTTCCACGCCGATGGATCTGGAAGAGCACTACTACCCCAACTACACTCCACAATATCGCAACTCGCCCACCTCATCCGTCGTATATGCATGCACAAACACGGTCTTAAAGAACAAGACACGTGTCAACTTGTGCAAGCATTACTGCTCAGCAGGCTTACATATGGCACTCCCTATGTCCAACTCCGACCCCAAGAACACTCCAAATTGGATGCTCTCATCCGTCGAGCCTACCAGATAGCCCTGGGACTACCGGCTTTCACTTCCACCAACAAGCTCCTTCAACTTGGCATACATAATTCGCTCTCCGAACTTATAGAAGCCCAAAGAACCAGCCAACTCTCTCGCCTTACGCTCACCCCCACAGGCCGCACAGTCCTCCAGAATTTAGGCCGTCCTACACCAGAACCCCATGAAGCACTACAGCCGATACCACCTCATATTCGGGCCACCATCAAAGTCACCCCCATTCCACGACATATGCATCCCGAGTACAACAAAGGACGTCGCAACGCTCGTGTTCACTACCTACATAAGAAGTACTCATCGGACAACGACACCCGCTACACCGACATCGCTCACTCAACTTCCCACTCAACCCTAGCGGTCACCGACACCAACGGCACCTTATACACTGCGGCCACATACCGCCACCTCTCCCCATCTGCAGCGGAAGCTACTGCAATAGCCCTAGCAATGCATACAGCAACGTGCGACTACCTCACAATTATCACGGACTCGCAGCAAGCCTGTCGAAGATACCTCCTTGGAAGAATTCCTCTACCTGCCCTCAAGCTTCTACAAGCCGTAGTATCACCTCCTAACGTGACCATCATTTGGACCCCAGGTCATGCCTCCCTCCCCGGGAACGAAGCAGCCCATGCTGCGGCCCGCGAACTCCACTTCCGGGCACTCCCGACGAGGCCGGGCGACTTGGACACCCTGACTGACACGCTACACCCACTACCAGCCACCTACTCTGACATCTTAGCGTACTATCGCCACACCCGCCGAGAATACCCTCCCCCACACCCTGCACTCACCAACGAAGAATCCCGCATCTGGCGACGTCTCCAAACAAATACATTCTACAACGGCACCATCCTCTCCCATATCTCCCCCAGCCGTTTAACCTATAACTGCCGTGACTGCCACACCCCAGACACAACCCACCACCTCGTATTCTTCTGCCCACACCACCCCTCCCCACTCCCCACACCTACTCTCGAGCAGTGGGAATGCGCGCTGACCAGCTCGGACCTGCAGGACCAGCAAAGCCTGATCCAGCGGGCCACCCGAGCAGCGACAGCACGCGGCTACCTGGACTAAGGCGGCCGCCCATCTGCTCTAAATATGTAAAATAAGCGTTTGTTCCTCCTCCTTGAGCTGTGAGCGTGGGTACATTTTTACGAGTTTACGGCGTTATGTATACATCTTTCAGATGCGAATCAGCCTATGGTGGCGCCTGTTCCCTCCGCCGTTGTATGGGCGCCGTTGTGCGGCGTCCACACCCCCACTGCGCATGCCTGACCAGGCACCGCTGATGATGATTGTGGCAGGATGCCCCTAGGGATCGGCCAACCAAAGAATCCGTCACCAGATAGCTTTGCGTTCAACCACCGTCGTCATCTCATAGGGGAACCCTCAGTAGTATGCGAGGCATTCCTCCACTCCTCTCCGACACTCCTCTCCTCTCCGACATTCCTCCTCTCCTCTCCGAAGCTCCTCTCCTCTCCGGGATTGCGCTACGGATGGCAACCCCTGCGGCTCCGCCCGCGATGATGCGATGATACGATGATGCGCCTGATCAAACACGCGAGTCCGTGCGCGGCCGTGCGCAAGCGCCAGGACATCATGGACCGGGACGAATGCTACAACTTGATGAGGATGACAAACGCGGAACAACATGAGCTACTGCGCGAGATCATCCACCGGCAGACGACGCCATCAGCACCTCCATTACGGGTCTTCTTCACCGGACCGGCCGGTTGCGGCAAGACGTTCGTCCTCCGGCTTGCCGTCGACTTCTACAACCGGTACAGCAACACCGGCAACACCACCTACAACGCATTCGTCAACTGCGCGAGCACCGGAAATGCGGCCGTGGCAGTGGGAGGAACCACGGTGCACGCGGCTTTCAAGCTCTCTCAGAAGACCACCGGCCCCAACAAGGACGGAGGCCTCAGCGCCAGCGAGTTGAACACCTTCCGCGTGACCTTCCGCAACGTGAAATGCGTGATCATAGACGAGGTGAGCATGATGTCTGCGGACAACCTAAACGCAGTCGACTTAAGTCGACCCCATGGCTGCTTCGCATACTACTCAGGGTTCCCCTACAGGAAGATGGTGAAATTTTTTCCCCTCTTTGTTGGCTTGGCGTTCTGTGCTTCCTCGACAACATTTGGTCTACTTTTTTATGCAACTTTGTATTTAAAGTTTTCTTTTTGCATTTTACTGCGTGTCTATGTTATATTTATCATTGTTTTGTTTCTCATTGCCGTCTTCTCAATCCCGGGCATCCACCTCACTACAGTGTAATCATCCCCATCTGACGTAGCAAGCACTGCCGCTAGCACAGCTGATCTCTCCAGTCAACATTAAAGAGCTCTCTCTCTCTCTCTCTCTCTCTCTCTCTCTCTCTCTCTCTCTCTCTCTCTCTCTCTCTCTCTTACGGTGTTTGTTATGGCCGAAGTGCGCATTGCAAAGGGTGCTGAGAGCGGCATCAAACAAACAAAAAAAAAAAAGGGGCGACGGGAAAAGGGTGACACCAAACGGGCGACGCGAAAAAATTTATAACCTTCCGTGCCCGCAAACATACGCTTCATCTATGACAAAAAGGCTGTAATTAGCGGCGAAAGCCAGACGTGAATTCCAGACACGATGAAAAAAACATAGTTCTACTAGCATAAAATATAGAACGAATAATACGGTGACTTCAGGTTTTCTCAGGGAATGAGCGAGGGGGGGACAACTTGCGATGTCTTTTTAAGCAAATACAGCAGTAGTGAGTAAATGCATAGACGCCGAGTTTCACCTCGCTAGTGAAGTTATTTGAAGTCGTCGCATGCAATAAAAAGGTGAGGATCGGCAAACGTATAGAACGAACGCACTAAAATTTGGTTGAAGTAAGGAGTTCACGTAACGCAACGCAAGGGGTGAAGAGACAAAATCGGGTAGTTGAACAATGCGTAGATGCTGCCATAAGCAGAAAACTTTTGATTGTGTTTGCCTAGCGTGTCCCGGGAGGCTCGACATGGCCTTTTTGTTACTTTTATCTTTGGCGCAGAAGCTTTTTGTTTCTTTTTGCAAATTTTACGACCCTAGATCCCACCGTAATTACAACACAGACGTAGCTTTGCTTCCCGCGTGTTTAATTATTGCAGTCCGTGCTCCCGCCGTTTCATTACGTTGTCTCGTTACGTTTTAGTAATCACTACCAACTTCGCTTCGCCCAAGTACGCGCGTATGTTCCGATCTGTTTTCATTTTTTTTGTTTTTTTTTCTCAAACTCTGAGGTTTTACTCGCCCAAGCTGAGAACCGTCGCACTGGATGCGTCGCATTACTTTGACCACCCGAAAATCTTGCTATCTTGAAAAATACAATATTTCTATTAGTTTCCTTAACAAATTGGCCACCTAATCTTAGTTAAGGGTCTACTGAGCCAAGTCAATACACCTCACCGGTTTTGAATACAGTTTCTTTTGAGTTTTTTGTAGGGTTTTTAGAAAAAAAATTCAATAAAATGTCTGTGCAATTCCTTTTGACTAGAGTAATTACGTCCCGTTGCATGTGAGTCAGGTTTGAATATAGGTTCTAGCAATGTTTTATAAAATTCATCTCAATTAGCTATTTATAAAATTCTTATTGACTGTCGTCGTAACGTTGTTTTAATTATGAGTCCTGTTTGAATACAGTTTCTGACAGGTTTTTCTTAAATTTTTCTAGTATATGGCTGTAACTGCGCACAAAAAACGGGACCAGGGAAGAGAGCACACACAAGACTGTTTTTCAACAGGAGTCACTCTTCGTCTTCTATGCCAGTCTAATAATACTCTAGAACGGTACTCACAAGCGGCGATTAGCGCGACAAGAACCGCGGGAATTATGAAGTCTAAGTAGTAAGACACAGAAAAAGAGACCGATAAACTTGATGAGAGTGGAAATTTCGGGCTAGCTAAAAATGGTTCATGACACATTTTTAACTATCCCGGATTTCCACTCTGCTTAAATTTCTCTCAGTTAGATTTCCATAAAATTCTTATTTAGTACAGTCGCACATCCTTTTGCATATGAGCTAAGTTTGAATAAAATTTCTATTGGTTTTTTATCAATTTTTTTCTCAATTAGCTTTCCTTACAATTTCTAGTGTGTATGGTCGTAACAGCCTATTGCTGTGAGCCAGGTTTTCTGGCGAATTATAATAGCGGGGCTTTTCAGGGGCTAGCGGCTAGTCCGGTGGTGATGTCTGTCACCCCAGGCGCCACCGCTCCTAAGTGCTCCCACGGCAAAGCGAAGTCCTCCCTCGACAAAGCGACGGCCGTCTATCTAGCGATTGCGGTTCATGCGCATGGGGCGCAATGGCACCCCACATACATGCACCGATAAACTGCAGACCTCCGTGGGTAAGCTACAGAAACGCAATTTAGAGTCTACTGAAACTCCGCATAATTAGGGTAATAAGATGCTTGCTGCGTGTTCGTAATAAAACGTTTATTGCGTGGCTAATGATAAAGCACCCTAGCGCTTTTCCGGTGGCCTCCTTCGGTTCTTGTCCGTTTTTTTGCGCTACACGAAATCATGGATTACCGCTTCCAACTAGCCCAAACCCAAACTCTGCTAATGGCCACAGTCTACAAATTAGAGGGAGAGAGAGAGAAAGCTTTAATGGACACATAAAAGGTTAACCCCACAAGCGGTGGGGCTTGCTACTTCGGGTGGGGTGAACATAGTGAGGCGAAACAATTAAAAACAAAAGGGGGAGAAGTACGCAGCAACAATGAATAATAGGGAGAAGAAAACAAGATCAAGTCGGAACGTAAAAAAATTTACTGCACTAGGAGAAAATATCTGAGGATGCCAAGGTTAAAGCACCTCGATTAATCCCGAGTCAGACAAGAAAGTTAACAGATCCTTTGTCCCTCGCGCCGCGTCAGCGTGATTTTGCCACGGACCAAGAAAGTGATGTAGCTCTAAAGAGTTTCCGCGTAGCAGCCGCACAAATTAGGAGTTCGATTTACCCTATAGAAAGGCAATACGGGGTCTAATAAAACTCATTACACTGAAGGAAACAAATCTTTGCTGCGGTTTTGCAATAAAACGTTTATTAATTTCTATTGACCGTAGTTTGTAAGATTGGACGTTTGGTTCACTCAATGATGAGCGGTATATGAAGTGCATCGGAACTCAATGTCTTGAAAGCAATAAAATGTTGGTTGGGTTCGTGCAATAAAAGGTTTATTGACTATGTAGGGGTTTAATTGACTTTTTATTAACTCAATAGAACGTAAATACAAAGTTTATTAAAACTCAGTCCATTTTCATAATGGGCATACCAGTAAACTGCTGTTTCAACACGTGAGCGTAGATCTGCTGGACTCTGTTCCCGTAATAAGCGTTGCGGATATAATACACAGAATAATAAAACATGACGACCCTCTACCACTAAGCATTTTTAAGTAACCGGCGCTCAGTACAAGAGGTGCGAGGAACAATTGCGTTAATTTACCGGTTCCTAAAAATGTATACGGTGGGCGGCTAATAAAATTCATGGACACAACTTTTCGCGGGCCATGAAGCGTTTTATGTCACAGAAAGTGGTGTAGTTTGAGGAATATTCAATGTGCTTTTCTTTGCCTCCGAAAGTGCATTGTGTAATCCACTATATGTATTTCTACCTGTTCTGTTTGTCACTATTAATACCGTTTGCTGAGTTATGCGCTACGTTTAACCGTTAGTCCCGACTGTATCCAGCCAATCTATGGGACCAAAATGATTTTTTTTAAGTTTTTGTATAACATGTTGAAAGTGACAATGAAACATAAAAACAAAAACCTGCGTCGTGGGCTCAGCAGCGCAACACCTTAGCCATAGCTAGAGCCACGGCGGCGGTTACTCAAACGTACTACCCAGTCTCCTCCAAAACGTTTCGCCTCAAACAACGCTCGTAGCACACCACCCTTACCTATAAAAAGAAAAAAAAAACCTAGGTTTAGTGTGCCCTTACAACAACATCTCAAGTGGTAGAAGTTTCGCGAAGTTCAGAATTGCTCTCCCATTGGATGTGGGCAAAACGAATAACGAATGAACCCCAAAAAAATTTGACGCAAGGAAGCCCCAGACAGCGCTCCCCCTACCCCCGGGCAATTGAAAGGACCTGTATGGGCTAAGAACGTGCGCTGCCTTCCCAACTCCGGACCCAAGGCCTGCTTCGCAGGCCTAATGTTGCCCCACCCGAACCCTCTGTTGTCGCTATCCATGCCGTCAGTCTCGCTTTATTTTCTTCCCGGCCTCTCGACTTCGATGACGAGCATAACAGTGTTCACTCTCACCCACGCGTCCTTGCAGGTTTCAGGCGCTTATGCCGATCCTTTCGCACCCGTCTTATATGGGAAAGAGACCCCATGTGCCTGCCTCCTTCTGTTCCTGCAGAACTCGCTAAAAGGGACCATGATGACAAAATACAAGTTCGGTTCACCCAAAAGACCTCTTTGCCCCGACGAAATGGATTCCAATTGTTAAAAGAATTACCGATGCTTAAATTAAAAGAATTACCGATGCTTGGTTTTTTCGATAGCAAATACAATACTACATCAACTGCAGAAAACCCGCCGCCTGCTGTTGCCCGCGCTACCTGACGGCATTTTTAAAAAAAATCAAACGGCAGCAATAATGAAAGGTTCCACAGGATAGATTACGCGTTCCTCTTTCGTTATCCCTGCGGCCCCCAGCGGATAACGAAACACGCTCCACGTCTCCCGCGGCTGTCGATGGGCGGTGCTATTTGAACGGTCTCCGAACCTCCCTAAATATAAGCACCCGCTGAAGTCGAGAGAATATCTGCCGCCAGGATAGCGCAGTTGGTAGCCCACCGCACGCGTTATGCGGAAGTCGTGGGTTCTATGCCGCTTCCGACCACGGCGGATTTTTTTTCGACTTTCATTTCTTTATTCCCGTATCACGCGAAAATGACAATCACCTCTTTCAGCGTTATAAAGCACATTCAAGAAGCCAAATAGCACTGGCAATAAGGACTGAATCTTTGATGTGTGTTCTTTGGAAATCCCTCGTTCCATGTATATATACAGTAATCTCTCGTTAACTGGGATATCTCGAAATATCAGTGAAGTCGAAACTTTTTCGTCGTGAATTTACCTGTGATAGGAGGCACGTACTGGCCCCCCTTTATCTCGAAACGTTTTCGGGAGACTCCGGATATCTTAAAGTGTTGACAGAGAGGACACAAGGCAAAATCCGCTACAGCCAGCTGTTAAGGTCACCTTCCTAACGCTTAGCTCCCACTACCTGCTGAACGGGATCGTGAACGGCAAGTTCACTCTGTACGAGGCCGATGTTCCCGTTACCGGAACGCTGTCCGATGCCTACATTGTTGAGAGAGCTGTGGACTATGCAGATGATTATGAGGACGAAGAGGAGCCCCGGGAAGCGCTGACAACGACAGAAACGACAAAGATGGTGTGCCTGCTAAGGTATAACGTACCCGTGTGGAGCCAGATACGATGCTTCGAGTAGATCGAGAACGCGTTTATGGGACCAGATGCGAACGCGAAACAGGGGAGCAGCACGAATAATAAAAATTCTTTTTTCCTGCGAACTTTCAGCCGTATTGTGAAAGCGCCTCTGTGCAGAGGAGCGTTTCTTACCAGCATTAGCTCTCATTTCAGTGACGTGGCCACAAATTACTGAAGGACGGAGGGATCTAAAGGTGAATAATAGACGCCCAGCGTATGTCACGGGCCTTCTAAATCCACGCTGTCACCGAACCCTTCTAAGTAACCTCTTCTGTGAGTGTAAAGACATCTTCCGCTTATACAAGCAAAGGTAGTAAAGCCACCATCTTGCAGGGGCCTCCTTTCAACAGTATTCGTTGCACGTTGCCTTTCATCGATTCGGCATACGTAAGCCCAGGCCAACAGACAATCAACACCACAGCCTCCAACTTTGCCGTATAAAATCATCATCTGTCAAAGATGGGGCGCTGAGCGGACACTATCGCAGTGTACTCTTCGTTTATCGTCGACGTCACGGTGCGATTCGAAACATGTGCAGTCAATCAATCACTGCCGCTTCTGTGTGGTGCCCAGTCTATTAGAAATAGCTCACCACAGCGCTTTCATGCTACCTTTGACCAAGGCTGCAGACAACTCCAAAAGCACGAAATAAGTTAGCGCCAGGCGGCTTTTCTGGGTCTGTTATCGACTGCCTCCCGGGACTTGGAACGCCGTCCTGATATGGGTGATGTTTCTCGTATGGCCGGTGTAGAGCCGCGTTACGACGTGTGTCAGAAGTATTTCAGGATTACAATAAATGAAGCACGCTTATTTTTGAGACCCGAGCTGGCTACGGGAGGACGATGTATATGCACAAATATTTGTCCAGTATGAGCCTTGTGTTGGCTTCTGAAAAGATACTGAAATAATGAAGAGCCTTCCAGTGGAATGCCAAACTATTGATCAAGCGCTCTTCGGGCTTGATCAATAGTTACGCGATACTTGTTCTAGTTCTGCGATACTTGAACATTATGCGGTACTTGTTCCTCGTTCGAGGTGAAAAATCTAGGAGAATGCTTCGGCCAATCCACCTCCGCGGTTATGTGAGATCCTGTGTGGGTGAGTAACACTTTATGCGTTTCGAGACCCGAACTAAATTAGAAAACCCGGGGTTAAGCGTTTTTTTTACTAGGCCGCTGTGGGTAGGTATTATTCTGCCATACTGTGCGAGTATCTGGACGCGCAAAGAGGTTGGCCAGGGACCTCTGAGGGTATGTACTATGAGCTTGCTAGACTATGAGCTTGCTAAGACGACAGGCTACGAAAGCACTACTCGATCGCTAGACTAACACGATTGCTGTCGTAAATTATAGCTCCGCTGATTCTCCAGCAGAAAACTGCGCGGAGCAACGTTATTTGATGTGTTCGTTCGGAGTACTTCATCGTTTTTTCAGGGCCCTCAGACTGCATAAGTGGTCAATAAAACGGAACAAATCCATAGCGCCTAGCAATCGCCAGTTGCGAGGGGAGGTCCTAACGGGTCACTTGCAAGTGGCGTCTTCGAGACTGCACGCATAACTTTTACTACGACTGCCCGTCGTGGAAGATATTGAGTTCATCCGTCTGGTCAATCACCAGGAAATAAAGTATAAGTTCGCTTAGTATACGCACATTCAACACAGTCCCATGCTTAGTATACGTGCATTCAACACAGGCCCAACTATATGGCACTCGAAAGATGAATTTATATAAGTCGTATACGAGAACGTATGCCGAAAACGAACTTTGCTTACGCCGACCGTCTGCTATTAAATTTGGCAGAGCTAGTAACCTCAGTCAGGCTAAAAAGCGAGTGGATGATTACGCTTGCTTCATTTTACTAACACGTGGCTGATCCCGGTTACACAACACTAAAACCAGCTTTTCTTAGATGCGCCCAGGCATACGCCTCGTGTTACAAAAATAGTGCTCCTTCCAAGGTACTCGCAGTAAAAAAAAAGATACAGGTGGGAAACAGGGGAAGGTCGCTATTAAACTGCATGCCGTAACGGGAAACTCCTACCGCCCAGGAAATCCAGTGCATGTGTAACGACCATCGTAGTTAGCGATGATGAGGAAATGTACACGCAACAAAGAACTCCGTAACGACCGGAGAGGATGTAATGAGTATTTGAATAAAGCTCGAGAAAATCGATTGATTTCCCGAACAGGAGATTGCAGCTTGGGAAACTACGGGGTTCCGAATTAAAGAAAGCACCAATCAACGCTGAAGTCCCGGCCATACGAGCGAAAGCATATAGAAAGGTACGCACTTCGCGACTGCTATAGCGCACTACAGCAAAGGCAAAATTCTTGTGAACCAGTGGGGGTTGAAGCTAATGGCACGAGTCATTAGTTCTAATTAATTGGTGCATAGTAGCGTGCCGATCAAGTTCTTGTGCAGTATTGCTTTTACTAAAAATTAGATCGTAATGTTCACAAGTTTGCCTTTCAATGCGCAGATAGTGAAAAACAGGGCAGGGCGGAGTGTATAAAGAAGGAAGGAAGGAAGGATGTAGAAGGAAGGCAGGGAAGTTAACCTGGCTAAAGCCTAGTTTGCTATCCTGCACGTGGGAAAGGAAAAATAGGGGAAAAAGAGAAAGGAAAGAATGAAGAAAAGTTGGAGCAGACAGGTATGCCCGGAGCTGAAGCACTAAACGTTCAAGTTCAGTGATTGACAGCGAAGGCTTTCAGTCTATAGACTGGAGCTTAAGTTGGTCGCCCGAAGAAAGCGTAAGAGTTGGTTAATCTCCTTTTGAGCGGATGACAGGGAAGGCCGGTGATATAGACTCTTTCCCTCCAAAAATGGCCGCAGAAAGTCCAGGTTCCTCAGTGCTGACGACAGCTTCTTTCTAAAGTAGCCTTGCAGCAATCTTACAAACAAACTCAGCAACTTTTTTGGGGAAATGACTTCACGAATCAAAATTAGGGATGTATGACAGGTGTATCCGTCCTCAGAACGTGAATATATAGCTTTGCATTCGAGAATCCCCTGATCGTCGCGCTATAAAAGACACGGTTGAGGAGAATAAAATGCTAAGGCCTTTCAAATTATACTTACTTTTTCGTGTTTCGAGCAGCCCAGCTAGGCCTTTCGTTAAATAGTGACCACCCAGAAGAGCAACTGATCAGTATGTTACCACCTGAGCGTGATGCAACAGCAAAGCACTGGAATCCCACACCATACCGATCTTCTGTGGAACGTCGTTATTGCAGCAAGCCCGAAATATTAATGAACAGGCAAGATAAATAGAGAGAGAGTAAATATTTATTGAAAAGGAGAAACTGCCGGCCTGAGAAATTGATCTTGGGCCTGCTACTTCCCTCTGCGGGGGAGGGTACTGGGGACAGAAAGAGAAAGGAATGAATATGGATGGTATGGAAAGTGACAATGAAAGCGACAAATGAACTGCGCACAAGCAGTAAAACCAATAAACGTCTCACATACAACTGAATCAGATGACTACAGTTCACTTTTCAGCACATGACTATCGTCCATGGAAAAGAAAAAAAACTACTGAGACATTATTTCGCAGTCTGTTAAATTTTGTCGCAACCTAGAGCCGAGAATCCAGATAGAAGTCACCAAAAAATGTAAACAGGGCTTTAACGGCTAGGCTTTGTTTCCTGTTGTCAGCCCACGTGCCCAAAATATTTTGTTCGGACAGAGGGCCAGTGTCCAAGCATAGTAATGCTGTCTCAAAGTATTTTCGCTCACTAGAGTACTTTGCACAAGCGCTAAGCAAATGTTCGATAGTCTCAGGACAACCACATAGAAGGCAGTCCGCGCTGTCCTCTCGTCCGATTGTGTGAAGATACTTCCAAGGCAATAACAGGCAAGACAGTATCTTTGTGAAATCCACGGAGATGTTTTTAGGCAATGAAAAACCAAACGAATGCCGCTGCATTGCGGAGCCACATGGACCAACGGTGCGGTGAGCCTGACATTCTTCTGTGCTGTTTCGGAAACGACAGATGTCCACAGAGTATAACTGAACTTAACCAAATGCTAGGAAACAACGACACTGCACCAGAGCATCACACTGCCACATTTTGCCTACTATATACCGCCAATTCCGGGTGTTGGCAATACAAGATTCGGGAAATGTACACGAGATTCATGTGTCGGGACTAAGGTTCTGGAGCGTTCCAAGATGGTTAGAAAATAAGCGATGTAGATGAGAATTAGGAGCCGCCTGTCCAACTGCTGCAAGAAAACTTGACGCGTCGAGAATATTACCGCTCAGAACTAGTATCTATCTTGAGACTATGAAGAATGATATTAATTATTCAGCGACGACGAGGGGACTCAGTTCAATCCAGCTAAAATGAAGACAGCCGGCCGTAGCGAAACTTTCACGGGGGAATAAGCAACCCCCGGCTAACAATGACTCCGCGGTAATGCTCACCTCATCGCCAGCCACCTGGTGTTTTGGTTTGTTTAGATTTAACGCCTCTTCCTAGCTTGAAACTTCCGACCTTTTCTTGCTAAAGGGCAAGCCTTGGAGAAGTATACACCACTCCCACGGCCTGATGATTTCTGTGAGAAGGTCTAAGGAGGTTCGAAGTTTTGAATGCTGGGCGGCGCATTCATCTGGCTTTCGCGAACGACACACAGGCTCGGAAATACAGCAGTACACCGAGAAAAAAACAAAGGCCAAAAAAAGCAGCATATAAACACCGAGGCACCGACAGGCGACCATCGAGTTCCCAGGAATAAACGGCACTACTTCTGCAATTTGGGGAACGGCTTCCCCTCATTTTAAAGAAAGGCCTTGCCGACTGGAGAGGGTGCTTTAGCATCTACGCGAACGCAGAATACAAGCCCAGCGCAAACGGTTTCTCTTATCGTACCACAAAATGTGAGGCACGGAGGTATCAGTTACTGTCTGCACAACTGTTGCATCGCCTTTCACATCGCGAAATGGCTACATTTTGCCGTGCTGCCGTATTTCGGTAAAATGGTGCGCTAAGAAAGAAAGAAAGAGAAGGTTCTTCATTGCTCCTTCGCACTGCGGTCTGCAAAAATAAAACTCACTTGCCCCCCCCCCCCCCCCCCCCGCCCCCCCCCCCTCTTCAACATTATCCAAACCTCATACTACGTGGTGGGGAAGTGTCACCACCCCCCTCCCTTTCCAACGCAACCCCTAAAGAGAGGGAGGGCCAGCTGGCTAGCGGCGACCCGGGTGACCAGCTCGAGCTCATAAACCTGGTGCTAACTGCCGCACGTTCCCTGGGCCCCCTGGACTGAGAACGCCCTCCGCAAGAGAGGAAGGACTCAACTATCTCCGTTCCAGCTCAAATAAAACGTTTAGGCTAGTTGAGTAACGTCTGCTGGCCGGCTAGTTAGTTGAACATGGTTGGATTTTTCTGGTTATAACACAAAACGGGCTAAAAAGGTTTGATTGATTTATTGAATGTAGGGTTCAACGCGCCGACGAAGCGCAGGCGATGAGGCGCGCCGTAGTGGAGGGCTCCTGATTAACTTTGACCACCTGGGGATCTTTAACGTGCGCCAAGATCTCAAAAACATGGGCTTTTCACCTCCATCAGGAAAGCGGCCGCCGCGGCCGGGAATCGAACCCGCGTCCTTTGGTTCAGCAGCACAACGCCTTAGCCACTGAGCCACCGCGGTGGGTAGAGGCACTGTTTCTTATACTCGCCTTTCCATTCTAGCGTCCTCGATCTTTGCCCTTATTGTACTATAAACCGTATACATTACATAGTAATCTTTTGAGATACAGAAAGTATGTTCAAGCAATTGGTAATTCAATTTTGAATTGTGAATTGTGGAAAAGACAACAACGAAGGAGCGGCTTGTTGGCATTCTCTGGCTACTCGTTGTTTTCGAATCAACGGGCTCCATCCCTTTGCTGCATCGCTCCTGCCCGTGTCGAACGTCGCTGCGGTATTCCTGGCACCGATGCGACACAACAGAAGGCTCAAGGATGACCCCGCGGGGTCGTCCGCAAGCGCGAAACTCTCCCCTCGCCGCTAGGCTTAGCCCAGCAGATCTGAGCTGCTTGCGACCAAGGCACGGCCTTGCCGTGGCAGACAGGCTGGACCAGATACCACCGACCGAAACAACGCAGCTGCCAGGAGCGTCTGCTGCTGCTGACGTTGCTGCTGGAACCACTGATGACTTTCCGTCACTGGTGGGGGTAACCGCCCGACCCGTCCATGAAGCGATTTGCTGACGGTGTTAGGAAGGTTGTTGTTACGAAGGTAGGAACTGGTAGGTGTTACGAAGGTAGGGACTGTATCGCCTGCTCTTCAAAGCAGTCTTGTGCCGCTGGCGGTATCCAGCAATCTGCTTCGACTCCAGCTCTCCCGGAAGCTCCTGCGAACCCTACCCTGCGGAGCTTCTTGCCACACTCCTGGTACGCAATTGCCATCAAGCCTAGGCAGCATTTTAAAATCCTGAGTATTACCACGAAGACTTTGCAGAAATTGCTTGATGACTGCTTCAGAACCACTGGATTTACTGGATATGCTTATCAGCGAGCTGAAAACGCTGTGTCAGTGTGGGTGACGTCCCTAAATGCAGGGGCTTAGTTGTGCTCTCTGCAGCGCAAAGCTCTTTCTGCCGACACAATTCTCAAAGTGTAAGCGTAGCTGGTATCAGGAACTGACATCCGCCGTTATTTCGTCACGGCCATGGATCCAGGGGAGGATCCGGACTACCCTCGTGACAACATAAGGTGTGACACGCATGAAGTGCATCTCGTGTGGTATGTGGGATCTGGCCGCATTTGCCTCGTGATGCTACGGGGCTCGCTGGAGCCCCAAACCGGCTTTTTGCAATGTTTGTGTATCTTAGATTTATGCCCCGATCTCATCTCAGATTTCAGCACCGGTCTCTCCTTAGATTTCTGCACTGAACGGGTGCATTGTTGTACTTATGAAAACTCTTTCTTTAGGGCAATCTCTCGCAAAAAAAAATTAATTGTCACAAACCTGTACGCCGTTATCACTCCAGTCATTACGAAACTTTGGTTTGCACGTGTTTAAACCTACGCCTCGGTGTTTTTTTATTCGTGGTAACACCGTTTCCATCCAAAACGCTCAGCTGTATATTCCTGCATTACACAAGGCTTCTTCTACTGAGTAGGCGAAGGGGAGGACATGTTTGGAAATTCATGTTTGGAGGTTAGCGCACCGAAGTGACACCCGAGGTAGACGGGCGCCATGTTTTAGTGTACAAGAAAAATTATGAGGCAAAATTCTCACCGATACGGAATCGGGCTGTTCGTATTTAATAAAGAAAAGTTTTAATCAGTCTTTTGCTTCGAAAACAAGCAAGCACATGTACTCCTACGCTCCCCATGTACGAGGTTTGGAAATTGGGGCCTCTGCGTTCCCAAGAAGTGCCCCATGAAAAAGAAAAGTTCCCAGCAGCCGGGATTTTTACCACGCCTCGCTAACCACTTTTAAATTCTGGTGTGTGCATTCGGCGCCTGTTAACAAAACGGCACTCTCAAAATAAACAATCCGTGCAGTCAGCGACAGACGAGTGATTTTTTGCTGGTTTGTGGCCCGGTGAGTGTTGATGATGATGATGATAGTTGGGTTTTATTGGCGCAAGGCCGACTATGGGCAAAGAGCGCCAAAGAAGAAGTTACTGAATTATGATGAGACCTGTACATACTAAAACATGTGACTAAAAGTAAAGGTGATCAAAACAAAAGACAATGGAGATGGCTGGTGTATAGGGCCAGGGTGATTACACATGATATGACAAGAGCTGCAGAAAGTTTACCTCAGCTAAAAACTTAAAAACACGTTGACTAGAAAACAGTGGTTCGTCGGCTAAAAAGTATGATGGGTGCAAAGGAATGTGTTGTCTGTATAATTCAGGGAAATGTTTGTGTCGTGTTGTGTCAAGTGCCTTGCATGTGATTAGTATGTGGACTACGGATAGGCCCTTTCCACACCTGCTACACGTGGGTCCCGAAGTTCCAGTGAGCAGGTGGGAGTGCGTCGCATGTGTGTGGCCTATCCGCAGCCTAGCCAGGGCGACTTCAGTGTATCTGTTGTGTGAGTCAGTTATGTAGCGTCCAAGTTGTGGTTTTATTATGTGTAGTTTGTTGTCTGTTTGTTGACTCCAGTGTAATTGCCATGTGTTACTGAAGCTGTCGTCTGATGTGTGTCTTTAGGTCGGTGTAAGGTACTGTTGTAACGTCAACTGTAGTCATGAGAGCAGCATCACCAGCCATTTGGTCGGCGGCCTCATTGCCAGGGATTCCACAATGCCCTGGTACCCAGCATATAGTTATTTCAAGATTTGAGGCATATGCAGACATTAGTACCTTGAAAAGAGCATTTATGACATAGTTTTTAGATGACCTTCCTAATGACAGTGCCTGTACAACTGCTTTGAGAGTCTGTGTACACAATGGACTTGGGAATTTTATGTTTGATGATGTGGTTTGTAACGAGTAAAATGCCATATGCTTCTGCCGTGTAAATACTGTTATGAAAATTCATTGTTTTGCTTACTCTAAAATTTGGTCCGTGCGCTGCACAAGATACCGTAGAACCAGTTTTCGACGCGTCGCTATAGAATTCTGCGCACCTGTACTTGTCCTGCAGGAACAGGAAGTGCTGCAGAATTGCATTCTTGGGTACCCTATTTTTTTCTACAAGAGTGAATGACAGGTCGCATGATACAGGACGAAGATGCCATGGTGCGATGAAATTTTGAATGGGTGTCTTGTGCGTGTCTGAAAGAGGGACCGTGAGTGCAGAAGCCTCCTCCCTAACTCTGAGAGAGAAAGGTAAGGAAACGGATGGCCTGTTTAAAAAGAGTTGCAAGTTTGATGTATTGTTCATGATGGGATTAAAAGGATGGTTGGTAAGGGACACAATCTTAGATGCATACAGCAGGTCAACATACTCCCGCTGATGCCCTAGACACCACTTGTCGCACTCGACATAAAGGCTTTCGACAGGGCTAGTGCGGAAAGCGCCGCATGAGAGGCGAAGGCCAAGATGCAGCACTGGGTCGAGCATTCTCAGTGCGGTCTTTGTCGCCGACCCATACACGACACTGCCGTAGTCGAGCCGGGACCCCACCAACGCTGTGTACAGGCGCAGCAGGAGTTGTTTGTCGGCCCCATAAGATTGATGTGAGAGAACCTTAAGAATATTCATTGCCTTTAGGCATTTACATTTGAGCTGTTTGACATGAGGAATGAATGTAAGTTTTTCATCGAATAAAATGCCTAAAAACTTGTGCTCCTTGTTCACAGGAATTGGCACATTCGCAAGAGTGATGTCTGGGTCCGGGTGGACCCCACGCTTCTGGAGAATACAACACAAGAGCTCTTTCCGGGATTAATTTTAAAACCATTCTTGTCTGCCCAGCCGGCAAGCTTCTTGACGCCGAGCTGGACTTGACGTTCGCAGATGGACATATTACATGATTTAAAAGATATCTGCACGTCATCTACATACATGGAGTAAGAAATTGTAGGCGGCAGTGCCTTCCCAAGGGAGTTCATTTTTACTATGAAGAGAGTGCAGCTTAGAACTCCGCCTTGCGGCACGCCATTTTCTTGCACGTGTACCTTTGACAGTGCAGAACCAACTCTGACGCGAAAGGTTCTCTCCGACAAATAGCTAGCAAGGGTGTTAAACATATTACCAGAAACACCGAATGACTTCAGGTCAGTAAGGATCCCATAACGCCAAGCGGTGTCATAGGCCTTTTCTAGGTCGAAAAACACAGTTAAACAGAACTGTTTATGCACGAAGGCATCCTTAATATACGACTCTAGTGCCACAAGTTGATCATTCGTGGATCGCCCCGCCCTGAAGCCTGCCTGGCAGCTCTCGAGAAGGCCGTTATACTCCAAAAAGTACACGAGCCTCCGGTTTATCATCTTCTCGAGAAGCTTGCACAGGCAGCTGGTCAGGGCAATGGGTCGATAGCTAGCGGGAGAAGAAGGGTCCTTCCCTTCTTTCAAGAATGCTACAACTATGGCATCCCTCCAAGACTTTGGAATGTGCCCCGAAAGCCATATCTTGTTGAAAAGGTGAAGAAGTGTTACAAGAGTGTCTGTGTGTAAGTTCTGTATCATTGTATATGTAATGTTGTCTGGGCCTGGAGCTGAGGGTTTACACGTGCTCAGAGCAGCCCTCAGCTCATGTAGTGAAAACAGGGAGTTGTACGAAGTCTGTGATTTGTTGTTGTCGTGTAGGGACTTCTTTTCACAAGAGGCTTTATGTTTCAGGAAAGTGTTCGTGTAGTGTGCTGAACTGGACACGTGTTGGAAGTGTTGTGCGAGTGTGTCAGCCTGGTCTTCCAGAGTGTCCCCTGTTGTACTGACCAGGGGCAGGCTGTGTGTCTGTTGTCCTTTGAGTTTGCGTATACGTGTCCATACTTTCCGTGTGTCTGTGTAGGAGTTTATTGATGTTATGAATGTACGCCAACTCTCTCGTTTTGCCTCACGGCGCACACGTTTTCCTAATGCCTTGGCCCGTTTGAACAAGAGGAGGTTTCCCGACGTGGGGTACCGACGAAGGATACCCCACGCCTTGTTCTGGGCCTCTCGCGCCCGCCTACAGTCCTCATTCCACCACGGCCTCCGCTGGTTGCGCGGGGCACCAGAGACGTGGGGAATGGACTTTTCGGCGGCGTCGAGGATGTGCGCCGTGAGGAGTTGGGTAGCTTCTTCAACGTGTAGGTGTCCTATGGATGTGTGGTGTAGTTTGGATGTCTCTGTAAATGTATTCCAGTTAGCTCGTGCTTCATTGAACCTATTATGGGAAGATGAACTGCTTGGGCCTTTATCTATATATGTAAGTGAGGTGGGGAAGTGGTCACTGCCATATGGGTCAGTTCCCACACCCCACTCGAGAAGAGGAAAGAGAACTGCGGAGCCAATCGCCAAGTCAAGACATGAGTATGTGTTGTGTCCTATGTTATGGTATGTAGGCTGTTTACTGTTGAAAAGGCATGCTCCTGAAGATGTAAGGAATTTCTCTATGAGGCGACCTCGGGCATCCGTGCGAGAAGAGCCCCAAAGAGTGTTGTGAGCATTAAGGTCGCCTGTCAGGATGTATGGTTCGGGCAGCTGGTCAACCAGCGCCTCGAAGTCAGAGCTTAAAAGTGAAACATCAGGAGGAATGTATATGGAGCATACCGTTATCAACCTATTAAATATTATCGTTCGAATTGCCACAGCCTCCAGGATAGTGTTCAAGGTGACAGGGTGGCATGCTAAGGATTTGCGGGCGATTATGGCCACACCGCCAGAAGAGTGTGTGCAGCCAACCCTGTCCTTTCTGTATACCAGGTAACTATTCAAGAAATTTGTGTTCTTGGAATTCAGGTGTGTTTCCTGAACACACATTACACTTGGCTGATTAGCATGCAGAATCTCATAGACGTCGTCAAGATTATTTAGAAGGCCTCTGCAGTTCCATTGAACGATATTTTCTCTTCCCATTATTATGTATTAGAGCTACTGGAGTGTGACTATTTATGTAGGGTCTTTCGGGGCTTGGACTCTTGGACGGGGTTTCTTTACCTCCTCTGGAGGTTTAGATGGAGGGGACCCGTTCCTTCCGCTGCGAAGCAGACAGGAAGGGTCCCACATCCAAGTCATCATCTGATTTGGAAGGGGTACCCGGCGTACCGGACCCCCCGGACCTGGCACCCTTTGCGGTGCCCTTCGTTTTGGCCGCGACCGCCGAGGGCGTCAGGAGCGCCCCGGGTGGCACAGGCGGTGCGGCGGAGGTGGGAACTGCTGCGGTTTCCTCCAGCTCCATCTCCTCCGGGCCCTCGCATGTGCTTCGGGCCGGTGGAGAGGAGGAAACAGAGGGTGCAGCAGCATCCCCAACGGACGTGGATGCCACCACAGCCGCTGCTGACTTAGCAGGCGGTGCGGTGGCGGGTTGGGCCGCCAGAGGCAACCCAGGGGGGGGCGGGGGCGGGACCAAGTCCGACTCGCGGTACTGGGTCCCCGCCGAAACCAGACGCCGCTCCGCCCCCCGGCGAGCTGCGTCGGCGTACCTGCCCAGAGGGAAGGAGGCGAACCTCTTCCGTGCCTCTGGGAAGGTGATGTTTTCGTTGACTTTCAAGGCAATGATCTGTTTCTCTTGTTTGAACTTTTCACAGCTCCTAGAATAGGCAGCGTGTGGTCCCTGGCAGTTGGCACAGGTGAAGTTCTCGGATTTACAATTGTCAGTTTGATGATCATGTGCTGCACATTTTGCGCACGTCAATTTACCACGACAAGACGTTGTGCCGTGCCCAAACCGCTGACACTTGAAACAGCGGCGTGGGTTTGGCACGTAGGGTCGGATTGGACATCTCAAGAAACCTGCATTGACCGACTCAGGAAGGCTAGAGCGGTCAAGTGTCAAGATTATGTGCTTAGTTGGAATTATTTCATCATTTCGGCGTATGGTGATTCGCCTCACTGCTGTCACGCCCTGATCTCGGAGGCCCTCGAGCAGATCTGCTTCAGTCTCATTCATTAGATCCCGATCAGAGATCACGCCCTGGCAGCTATTGAGGCTGCGATGGGGCGTGATCTTGATGTCAACATCTACCATGCGCGTTTGCTTGAGGAGGTTAGAGGATTGTTGTTTGTTTTCAACTTCTATCAGAACTTCTCCCGTTGTGAGTTTCTTAGCCTTGTACGACTTTCCGATAAGGCTTTCAAGAAACTTGGAGATTAGAAACACAGACTGGGAAGTGATGGGCTTTGCCTTGTCAACAGATTCCATGATCAAAAACCGCGAGAAATTATCAGGCTTTGGGGAAGAGATCGATTGCAAAGGAGGAAAAGAAACTTCGGTGCGGCCCCTTTTCGGGGGCCGATCACGTCTGGGGGGGGGGTTTGAAGATGCCATATGATACATTGGAAAGCAGGGAGACGGGGGTACTTTCTCCTTTGACCTTACCCTGGTAGTCAAAGAGGTCCCGGAGCTCCCTGCCTGGTAGACAGGCAGGGAGCCCATCGGCCGGAGCTTGACCAAGGCTCCGACGGCCACCGTTAGAGGTTTCTACCCTTCACCTTAAAAACACGTCACCACGGTAGGTCACAGCTTATGTTGGGGGGCTCGGGGTCCGCGGTATCGCCAGTACCGTCACCAAGATTACTCAAGGTGCCCCGTGCGGGGGCCCCGGTGAGTGGTGTTGAAAACTCTTGGAACATCAGCAAAGGCAGCATATCATTTTGTTTCATGTTTCTGACACGTTGCACTCTCCTTCGCAAGCGCCGAAACCGAACTCAGGCTTATACGGATCACATAAAGAATTTAACATGAAATAGAGCTTGAACGAAAACAAGCGTAATGCTTGGAAAAACCGCTTTGGAAAATAAAGTTAAGCTGGACAAAGGAAGGGCGTGAAAATGACGCGAATATTTTTTTGTGACACCATTGAAAATTTTGCTATATCTGCCTTGTTTTCTCCTCTGAAAACGAAATGGATGGCGAGCGGAAACAATTACCTAGGCGATAACAACGCCCAAAGTAATGAAATGCTTGTCATGAACATTCGGAAAACATTATCGCCTCTGACGTCACGCGCTCGCTCGCTTTACCCCCAACGCCAAGGGCCCTTACAAAGGGAAGTGTACCATGCGTACGTAAAAAATGCTACAGCAACAAAGTGAAAATGGGATAACAGTAGTGGGGCTGAACAAGCGAAGACAGAAAAACAGACGCAACCCCTAACAATGTCAAACATTATTCCCCAACGGAGGCCATTAAATCGCTGCAGTGATGAAACGGAAAATTCAAAGGCAAATAATGGCCTAGGGCTTTCAAAAACAGTAACGGCTGGTGGTACATGAGGGACGCCTTCGTACTGCTGTGGACACAAACAGGATGATGAGAATGACAGTTATTACGCCTGTAGCTCTAGAACTAGGGTCAAAGACGGAAATGCAACAGAATGTGGAAGTCCAGTGAACCACTCACATTTGCGTGGCTCTGAACATCACCCAAACCGTGTACCAAAAGCGGGACATGGGACCCTTATAACATGCAAATGGCCTTCTCCACCAGCATAAGCGACCGGAAGAGGAACGCCGCAATTTCCGCGCTACGCAACCGATGGCACCCACACGCGGCCGTAGTAAGTGGCGGCTACTTTGTTTGCGCTTCGTCTCTCTCGAGAACAAAGGAACTGTCTGTACGTAGGGGGCTTCACGATGGCGAGTCTTTTCAGGTCGAACCTTGCATGGTTTCCGTGTTAGAGGAGCAGAGCCAAAGCGCCATTCAACGGTGTTTTGAAGCCTACTGAACAACAGTGAAGCCTGAGAGCGATAGTTCCACCGTGTCTCTGCACAAAGTCCTTCAGCTACAGGGTTCGTGATGGCAGTAGAGAACGCCATAAAGGTCCGCTTTTTTTGCGTTCGTAGATGCCCGTTGGCGCAGTGCGACGAGCGTGACCAGGGGGGACTTCAACAGTAATGTCACATACAAGTCTTTTTTTCCCTCATAAAAATAATTTACCACCCCTTCCTAAAGAGAGTTGAGGGAAGCGTCCAAGCTAAAGGAGCGTCCAACTTTCGCTGAAAGTGCTTCTACTCTATCCCCAAGCCTTCAACGACCCAAATTGCAAACGAAGAAGGAACCCATGCAACAATTTCTCGCGCCTTAAGGGAACGCATATACGAACGACCTAAATGTATACCGGTGCGTGGTCAATGAGATAAGCGTACAGCATTTTACTCCTTCACGATCAATGCCTGTATTGGCTTATCTAGAACCGTTACTTTTTCGCGATGTTTGAAGTAACCGTTTTAACACAGTATAAGCCCGGTTTCACGCACGCGCTGTGTATCTAGAGATCTTAACAGAGATTTTCGGTCGACCAACCAGTCTATGGGGGGAAAGTGCACTACACTTTTTACGGGATGCCATCCGTCCCACTAAGAAAGCTTCGCTTTATAAACGTGTTTTATTTTTACAGGTACAGTGCCGGAAAACGCGGCAGTAACGGTTTACCGAACAGCACCAGTAAAGTAGCCTACGGTGGCAAGCAAGGACATCTGGCTGTGAAGTATTGTGAACTGTAGTGAAGCGAAAGGTACACTCGGGCTTGCCGCGTTCACGAGAAACGTTTATTCGCGGCGCTGAGCGCAAAGCGTTTATTCGCTAACGTTAATACGCTACGATTTTATAGCAAACCGCTATTCGCTAACGCTTAGCACTCAGGAACAGGCTTTAATTGGACAGTTTTATTTCAGGCTACACGGCCGCTGGTCTAGCGGCCTGGCTAAACGCGCGTTGTGGTCTCGGCTGTGTTGTTTTCCGCCTGAATTGCATAATGCATGAGGGTAGCAACGCTGACTTCCGGCCGTTCAATTGTTGCAAGACGCACGCTTCTTTACTGCATTGTGTGGTCCTGTACGCCGGAGAAAGAAACGCGCCAGCTCGCGCTTCTGAAAGAACCTCGGGCCACTCACCTATAAGTAAATACAGGGCAATACGCGGGAAATTTTAAATGCATGACAGTAGGGAAGAGGTTGTCTGCGTTGAAAGCGCCTTCAGGTAGGTAACGGTAAGTTTTCGGTGGTTGACCAGTCGGCAATACACGAGGGAAAGTTGGGCGAGTTGATATTGCGACATGTTTTAAACAAAACGGTCATACAGGTTGACCACGGAGGTTAAGGACTCACTGACACAAAAGCGAACACTACTTATCGGTGGAGATGTTTTCTCAAAAAAATTGTTTCCGTTCGGCTGCAAACTTCGCTTCGCAGTGTATTGTCAAACTTCCGAGAAAAAATTATGGGCCGGGTACCGATTGCACGGATATTCTTAAAGAACGAAAGAAAACTTTAAACGTTTCTACATGCTCTTTTGTAAGCGTTAAGTTAAGCGCCAAGTTTACCGTCAAATTAAGCGTACATGAGTAATGTACGATAAAAGATGGTTTTCTTTTCGTTTGTGTACAGGTAACCATATTCAGGGGGACTCGAAGACTGCATCATTACGCTAACTTAAATTTCAAGCTTGAAGAAGCCTTTGAAGAGGCGTTCAATTTGAAAGGACTTCACTGTGGAAGGTCTCTGCAGCAGGCCCAGGCGCACACTTCTCTGAACACGCAAGAGAGATGGGCAAATAACCTGCAGGGATTGATCCATGTGGCGTAGCATGCGAGTGCTGCGGGTTGCAGTGCGCGCTAATTACCTGCTGAGACATAATGTGTGTAACGCCATCTCAAATCGTCAGGTAAAACACCTCCACTTTTTCACGGGATTAAGGGCTGGGCCCTCGAAGCCAACAGACGATCCAAACAGACTGATGACGATCAAAACGACAACGATGCTGATATTATTGATGATGATGATGAGGATGACGATAATGTTGATGAACTGGGTGAGAGTGGCATCAGCAAGGATAACGTACGCGGTCGCTTGTATATGAATTACTGGCCGGCAGAACAAGGCACAACAAGCTGAGTGGGCTCGCGTACGACGATAAGTATTTAGAATACCAAGAATAGCGCGGTTTTCATCTTCGGGAACGCGCGCCCATGTCATATCTTGAAGGGTTAATGCCTCGGTAAAAAAAAATTCACGCATCTCCACGAAGTGAATAATGACGAGTGAGCGAAGCAATGGGGATCATTCTTACCGTAAAACCCCCGTGGCATTGCCCACTCGCGCATTTAAATGAGTGACAATGCGTGTGTACAGTTTACAATTCCAATGCAATCCAATCCGATAGAATTCAATTTATTCCAGTCCAATCCAATCCGATCCATTTAACCCAATCCAAATCTAATCCAATCCCATCCATTTCAATCCAATCCAATACAATACAATCCAATGCTTCTCGCGCATGCGCAACACTACACGGACGCCAAGCCCCGGACAGAGCAAGGTCCTAAGGTGATTCGCCCCTAAAAGAAGCAGTCAAATTGCCCGGTTGCAGCGTGACAGGCACGGATCGAAATGTCGGGACACCCGCTGTCAACAACACATTCGCGTTCACAATGCCGGAGGCGTGCGTTGCATAGTTTCCGATCCGGTGGTAAACCCAGCGTGTCACAAACAGGAACGCACCGTTCGATATCTGCAGGTCTCCCTTTTGCTCTTTCTGTCAAGTTACCACCGTTATGAAATGCCCGGAGACGAAAATGTGTCAGATTGCACTGGAGATATAGCAGCATCGAAAAGAGGTACCTGCTAGAGTGTGGCTTTCTTTCTTCGTTAGTTCGTAGGTGCCAGTCATACCAGGTTACATACTTTCCAACCGCCTCCCTAAAACGCCTCGCTCGTGGTGGTCGCTTTCTACATGCTGAACGGCCGAACGGGAACGGCGACGTTGTTATCAGACCATGCGGAAAGGGACGGGTGCGATGAAATATTCCAATTCTGCGATGGGAACGGCGAAGTGACGAAATACCGCCTTTAGAAATGTAGAAGAGGAAGAACGCTCCATTTGATAAACGCCCGCCTGTAATCAGATCGACTCTTAGGTTTCAATCTAGGTAATTGTGGGATGGGCAAAGCAGTGGACTCACGGTTATCCCTGCCCTGCAGTGAAAAAAGACACGCTTGTTCGGGCTTTTACAGACGCATCGATTGTCGACGGGTAAAGACTGGCTAGCTGTGTGCTTCCATTCTCTTTATCTTCCTTTCTTCATTGCAAGATACAAGTGGTAATTACTGCATGGTGGGCGATTCAACCGAGCTACGAGCTGAACTGATTTGATTGATTGATTATGGGGGGGGGGAGGAGGGAGGTTGAACGCGCCGACGCAACGCAGGCGATGAGGAGCGCCGTAGTGGGGGGCTCGGGTCTAATTTTGACCACCTGGGGATCTTTAACGTGCGCCGAAATTTCGCACGCACGGGTGTTTTTGCTTTTCGCCTCCATCAGAAACGCGGCCGCCGTGTACGAGCTGAACTATTTTCATGAGTATACCAATAAAACGGTAACACGCGACCTTACCGCAGTTTCGAGAAACAGAGAGAGAGAGAGAGAGAGAGGGGGGAGAGGGGGAGAGGGAAGGAGAGAGAAAGGACTTTTTTGCTGAGATGTGTTCTGAAGGTAGACGTCTTGGATTGTCTTGCCCCTTCAGTCGTCAGCCAGGACTCCTTCGATCCTAGCGTAGGCGGTTTCAGTCATCCGGACTGCTGTGAGTTCTGGTGAGGAGCTGAGCAGGGTAGTCTCCCTTTGTTCTTCGAACTTTTTTTTTTCCGAAATCCCTATCCAGTCTCGCCCTCATTTTCTGAGTTCAGAGTCCAGTCCTCATTAATCAGGTTATTAAGGCAAAAAACAAGCTTAGTTAATTAAAAAGAACTGTTTTGGCCCGATAACAGTGATACCAATTTCATTATAAACTTCCAATAAGTAATCTACATTTTAAAGAAAACAGATAAACTTTTTAGCGTTCATTTGTTGTTCATACAGCAAACGACTGAAACAATCTTCCTGCCAACATTGCTGTTATTACCGATAACAGTCGTTTGAGGTATGTGATAGCAGAAGTGTGTCCTGATCTGTAACCGTTTTTGTTTTACACCTTTCTACTGTATTTCGCCTGCCTTTCTTTGAGCGCACCACTCATGTAATGCCCCCGAAGTGGCCCTTTATGTACAAACAAACAAACAACAAACAAACAAACAAACAAACAAACAACAAACAAACAAACAAACAAACAAACACAAACAAACAAACAAACAAACAAACAACCAACAAACATAACAAATCAAAAACAAACGAACAAATAAAAAATAAATAAATAAATAAATAATAAATAAATAAATAAATAAATAAATAATAAATAATAAATAAATAAATAAATAAATACTAAAATTAATAAAGTGGTGGTGGCCCCCAGACAATTTCGGGCTATGCCTATATTACGTCACAAAACCCTGTTCGTGCGATGGGAGGACAATGACCTAAGTGAAAAGAAACACGACTGGGCATTGTAGAGTGGGGTAACACACTGACAACAATGTTTCTATTGCTGGACCGTAATACGGTCCCCGTGCTTTTATTACGTCACCATAGCAGGAAATTTGAAAAATTTCCACGCCATAGTGGCTGAAACTGAGCTGAGTGAGTTATTAAACCCTAGCTCTTTCAATTTGAACGACGCTGTCTTTTTGTCTTCACGACCTTTTTAGACCTGCTAGAACTACGCTAAATGCACCCCTGCGGACGTACCAGAGGGTCCTCATAGCGGATGTCAGCAAATCGGAAGCAACGAAGGTGTCATGGAAGCGGTACTTTCGAACGCACTTTTGTCGTCAAATAATACGCAAAAATCGGTTGGGAAATCTGAGAACATGGCTGACCCATTGAAAATTTTACTGTGGTAACATAATTAAACGACGCTTAAAGCTCAGTTCAGTGGCCTTTTAAAAATGCAAGGAAGGTGGCAATATTAACCAGGCCGTGACGTGGAACTGACGTGGTTGCGGATAAAGGGAGGATGGCGGAGGGTAGCAAGGCGCTGACGTCGGCGATGTGCGTCCGAAAACGCTCTCACCGCTCTTCCCCTCGCAATCCTTCCGTCAACACCTTCACCGCCACTCCCCCAAGGCAACCGAAATAGCTGGGGCAAAATCGATGCGTGCCGCAGTTTAAACATGGACGCGGCAAGGAACGCCTAAGTCAGGGGAACAGCCGCTGTCGACAGCGCCCAGCGAACAAAGGGCGGCTGCAACGTTCCGCAGCAAACGTGCAATCGTTCGAATTAGAGCCCCATTGAACGAGCTAGATTAGCACCGGCGTTCAACGGAAAGATAACCATGAAGTGCGCGACGGCTTTTCGAGCAGTCTAGGGACACAAAGGAAATCATCCCGTCTCGATGACAATGGCAGCAGTTGTTTGGGCTGGCAAGGCCTAACGCGCCTTGCAGGCTTCACTCCTGCATGCCCATTCTCTTGACCTCTCGCTTATCGGCGCTGAGCCCTTAGTTCTGCCGGGGTATTTTTGTCCATTTGTTGTTTTGTGGCTAGTACGCGGCTAGCACAACTTGAGGATCAAAAGAACTGTGTTGTCAAATGCATTGGTGGTATATGGACAGGGTAATAAAGGCGCTATAGAGGCGACATCTAATCAAAATACAAAAAGCGTGAAGTGCTTTCTGTACTGATTTGTTTGCTGTCACCCGGGGCGAATGAGTTTCTTCAAACTGTCTTGCAGTAGGAAACCGACAATGCAAGCTAGGCGGTATAGCATTGGGAAATTTGTCATCGTCTCTACAAAGATTACTTTCGTATCAACGAGTGAGTGAGAGAGAGAGAGAGAGAGAGAGAGAGAGAGAGAGAGAGAGAGAGAGAGAGAGAGAGAGAGAGAGAGAGAGAGAAACCTTTATTGCATAACCACCAGTAAATGTAGACGACGGCCACAAGTCCTTCGGTTCTAGCAGCCTTTCGGCCAACTGAATGGACCTGACTTGATTCGCTGGTTCGGAGCTAAGCCATACGTCTCCTAACACCCTGCACTAGCGATTTTGCGAACTCGCGTTGACGCCTGTGGATAGGCCCAGAGCATATGTGCTAGTACTGTCCTGTCCTTACACTGGTGGCGCTTGCCAGAATATTGCCTGGGGTAACAGCAACTGTAAGCAATCGGGTTTGGGTGCGAGTTCGTTTTCAGAAGTTTCAACAAAGATTAATCAATTTCATCTCTGCAAAGATTAACCCGAAGGACACAAAAGCCCAATCTGCACATGAGAAAACGCGCACGTTACGCATTGCGTCTGTCTGGCGATCACGTGACAGGGACTCGTTAGATATTTCCTCGATGTTATATTTTAAGGGGCATAAAGACTAGGTACGCAGTTTCCAACGTGAGCCCATTAAGCCCATTTAAATTTCTCCGAGAGCTCTGAAATTATTCGTCTAATACATCGCTGGCCACGTTTAACTTGCAACACTATCGCTATTCGAAGACAGACACCGGGGCTTTATCACCCGCATTAATTTTTGTATGCTGTCACATTCCTTTGTGTTAACGTACACGATGTATACAACGGATCTGGCTGCAACGGGCACTCTCTCAATTCGTACACCTGCTCTGCTACAGCGGGTGACTGATGCTGGTGTCAGACCACTCCCGTAATCTACATTTTGAATCGTTATTGACTGGCGCTCTCCCAGCTCCTACAAATTACGCAAATAGCTAAGCTATTGCGACTGAAACCTGTAGCGTTCTCACGATACGCACCGCTGCATGTTGCTACCCGTCGTTTCGCCCTTCGAATTGTATGGCCTGTTGTTTCGCAGGCTCCAGTGCTTTCGCAAGACGTTCTGTGTAGCAGTAGCAATATAACTTTTCTGTCCGAACGAAGCAACAACTGTCATGCGGGAACGGTTTAGCAAAGCCAAACTGTTTGAGGAGGAAGTGCTTTCCAATCTGTCCGAATAACTATAAACGTTGATTGCGGTTTTACCAAAAGTGAGTTAAGTCATTTTAGGACAAATTTCAGCCCCACTGGGGTCCGAAACTCAACCATTTCTTTTCGTACCCCTTCTGTTTACTTAAGCAGGGACTTTTCGAATTGAAGCACTAGAGGTTAGAGGCAACGATAGGGTAAGCCTTCGTTGCGTGGAAAGCCACTACGGGAATTGCATTTTCAGTGCGTGCGGGTGCGCGTGCGTGTGTGTGTGGGGGGGGGGGGGGGGGGGGAGGAGAATAAATTCAAGGATTTCAAAGGTTGACAGAGAGAAAGTACACCCATTTAAAACGAAGAAAACTGACCCTGTTATAAGTCATACTTTGTTTCAAGCGGGGATGATCTCTCCACGTACCACAGTTGGGATCGGGAAAAACTTTGAATGAAACGAGATTTTTCGTAAAAAGTGACTTCGTTGTAAAGAATGTTTACTGTATGTCACGGAAGGCAGCGTACAGCGTTTCAGCACCAGAACTTTATGAAGTGGCATTTTGCTGACACACCCCGAAGAGAAAACGCACAGTCCAGTAAATCGGCCAGTCACCAGACACAACTGCGAACGCAAGATTGCGGTGCCCAAGATGGAATGAAAGGCCCGATATGTTTTCTTCTTTTTCTCTCCCCCGAGAAAGTGTGAAACTATAAATCTTAAAGCGAGGGGAAACCACCTTGGGAAGGGTGTAGGCGGCTTGTTTTTGTGAAGTCTGGAAACGTCGCAAATAAGAGGCTTCAGACCCCGCAGTTGGGAACTACGGAACAAAAACTCAGGAATACGCCAGCATAGGGTTGGACGAAACGACGAAACAGAAGCCATTACGGAAACAGCGGGCCGTCGAGTCCAGATGCAGGGCTCCGAGTTTTGCAAGCGTGAACGAACGCGTGGCCTTCATACGTCCGGGCAGAATGCCGACAGTGGGTGCAGTGCCAGTAAGGGAGAGAAGGAGAGGGAAACGTGCTTCGTTTTAAGCATTCTCCTCGGAGGAAACGAAAGTGTGAACATTCCTTGCGTTAACTAGTAACTACAGTGTAACCTCGTTACAACAGATCTGTTAACAACACATACTCGGATACAACATACCGATTTGCAATTTTGGCTCATATTCCTATCTGTGCCATTGATTAAACTTCTTTTACGGTGGGTTCTGTTACAACATACATTCGCATATAACGGACTAAAGTCTATATTTGCGCCTCTACAGTGAACTCTTCAAGTGCACACCTTTCATATCATACATATGCGCTGTTTGTGTTTCTAATTTACCGTTGTGATCAAACGAAATCAATTCGGAAACACTAAAAATAATTGTGAATGAATAGAAGCGGAACTAGCACTTCCTAAATACTAGTGTATGAGTGCTCGCACTCATACGCTTGCGGTATGAGCAAGTGTGACAACCTAGTAGTTAGGCGAGCCGATTTAAAATGTAAGGATGTCCGTGCAACAGACCAAATGTTTATATACGACAGTTACCATAGTTAAAACAAAAAGATATATAAACTCCCATACAGTAAAGAAGGCTAAATCTCCAAGCATCGCAATATATATGACCGTTACTTCCACTTCGCTTATATGCATGTGGAGACAACGAAAACGCAAGTGTAGGTTGAAAAAGTGAATGAGTGAACGAAAAGGGGGAGAGGGTGGCATACACCGGGAGCACAGCACATGTAACAAAGCTCATGGATGTGATTTCGTGTCGGGCTTGCTAGCTTCGCGGGAAAAAATCCAAGCCATCTTAAATGTTTTTGGGCGTTAAATACCAACCTGGTTCAGTTTTAACTGAAGCTTGAAAAATTACTGGCTTATTCTTATTGTTTTTGTTTTGTTCTGAAAAGTTGCATAATCCGAACTTTTCTTAAAAGAGTTCTGTGATCCATGATTCCATCAAAGTCTGTAGTAACAGCATTTGGATTGTCCATACTTCTTATACTGCAGACTGAAATTGTTATCACTATCATGGTCTGTTGTAATGAGGTACACTGTACCTGAATATATATTTTTAGTAAAAAAGGAACGGTTTGTTAAACAAGACGAGAAAAATGCAAAGCTAACTGTGTGGCAAAGTGGGAAAGAATTCTCCAATATTGGGGCACGAAATGAAGCTGCTTAAAAAATCTAATGTAAACGACCGAATCGTGCGCAGTGCCGTTGTTCTTGATGTCTTATTAACTCTCTCTTGTAAAAGTTTGTTGCGCCACATGTGAATTCTGCGGTAAAAAAAATGTTTAGAGTTACAGCCTCGCGAGCAACCGCTCCTTTTCTAACTTCAACTGTTTCAGCCAACCAAGTCAACCAGTCCACCAAGTTTCAGTAAGAAATAAGATGTCTAATTCACATGTAATTGAGTGCAACAACATATCCAGTTCATCTATCTTATTTCTAAGACTTCTCATATTGATGTGCATACGAGAAAAAGAGTTATGGTTGGAATATTCTGCGTTGAAACTCTTAATGTCATAATAATTAAGGGTTTCTTTTGAGCTTTTCATACCAGATTGTGGAATCAGATGCTTAGCTCTAAATTCGCACGCCTTTACTTACTTTTTGCAGGGAATTGATTTTGGACTCAAGAACTATACGTATTAAAGGCACCAGTATTAACATAAGGCAGAGTTCGGCGACAGTTATACTTATAAAACAGTTGGAATATCCTAGGAAGCCGAGTTTGGAGGGATCTCTTTGTAACAAAACGAACATTTCCAAGTACTGCAACGTACGTAGGTTATTCCTGTAGATAGGTGTGCACAGGTGAGTATGACGACTTGACGTGGGTTCCACATCTAGTTCTAGTCGGTTCTTCGCGAGGGGTGCTTCATTTGAAGCAGAATGCGCGGAAGGATCTCTTTCTTCTTCTGGAGGTACACCGGGCACTGAAAAGGCATCATGGTATGGTAGGCGTCCCCTTCGGTCACATTCGGCAGCTCAAGGCAGGAGGCACAGCACTCTTTTATAGTAGTGTCTCCTTGCGCACCGCACACAGCGAAACTCTGCCTTGTCGGCCGGGCGGTGGATTTCCGTGTCTCCGATCCTTGCACACTTCACACACCTTGGTACAAACGTATTATCGAAGACCGGACAGCGTGTCCAACCGACGTAGAGATGCTTCCTTTCTTTCGTTTGCTCGTATGCCTTCTTTCCAGTTTTGATGACCGCTGTTTTTGAGACTTTTCCCTTCCACGTCTTCACGAGTTCGATGCCTTCTTTTTCAGCATTGATGTTGTTTTGTCCCACTATCCTTTCGACGATTTCTTCGTCTTCGATGTTATGTTCGATGCCGACGATCTTGAATTCCGGTAGTTGCATCCATGGCTTTCTTGCTGCGACGTCTCTTAAATTCTTGTCCTTGGTTATGTGCTCGTCAAGTCGTTTCAGCCCTTCTGCGGATGTAGAGGACGCAATCACGCCTTCCTTGGTCTTGCGGAGCCTGGCATTCCTGAGACCAAGCTGGCAAGGGTCGACGTTCCTTTTAATCATTTTTTCTAGTGCAGCTGGTTTTAAGTTGGCTGCCGTTATAATGAGTCCGTTCTCGCTGTAGTTTTCGCTGTTTCGAAATATTAAACTGTGGGGGCCTTCTGTAATGACTTGCTGTAGTCCACAGTGTGTCTTTGACCTTGTGTTGCTAGTGCCTCAGTAAGTCCTGTTACCGATGTTCGTGTTTGATAAACGCACTTTACCACAGACTGAGAAAAGAAGCTTTAATATTGAAGACATTTGGTTTCTCACCATCGGAAAATTAGGAACCAAGTGACTGTTGTCTTAGCGCTCATAAAGAGAACCTTCCGCGAAAATAGGATTGCCACCTCCGAGATCTCTTGCCTCAAGTGACGCGACGGCGACGACAATGATAATCTTAAAGTTAGTAAAAATGGAAGATTTTTTGATGATGTTGATAAGTAGGAGTTTCAGGTAAATTGGGGGGAGAGGAGACTAGAGGAAAGAAGAGCAAGATCCCCCTTTTTCCTCTAAAGCATCCAGAAAGATCCGGTCGCCCATCGAGCCAGCTTCCCCTCAGAAATGGATGAAAATAATAAAAAAACATCCCACTCCTAATACAAACAACCTTTAAAAACCAGCTGAAATATAAATTGCCCCAAGTTAAGCCCGCAAAAAATTTAATGGGAGCAAAGAAATGATAAAGTTCGTAATTTCCTGCACATGATACAAAGTTGTTTCTTTTCTTTCATAGTTTTAGTACAGTGAGCATTGCAAAAATTCCGTCTTTGTAATGCAATCGCCTGAAGCAAATGAAATAATTCATTAAGGTCTAAAGGTACGTGGCGGAATATTAAGGCAAAACCATACTGTAGCCTGCCAGCAGGCTAACATGAGTGCATGATAACATGATTACAGGTAACATGAGTGCCTTACTGGCAAAGTAAAAGCTTCTGAAGGCCAGTCTTGAAGCTCGGTGCCACTGAATAAGGTGAATGACAACATTGATACCTAACCTCCAGAATTATCACGAAAACAAAGCAAAAATGCTCAGCCACTACCTTGAGACATTTTCTCCTATAAACAAAAATGAAGACTGAGCTCTAAAAACAAAACAACCGGCAAAAAAATAAAAATTTTAATTTCAGAAAGCTTTATTCCAGGTAACCTAATTCAAGCACCAGAAAAAAAGAAAACGGTAGTTGATCTGCTTTCTCTTGGAGCGGAAAAAACAAAAAAGCGGGCGACATTGTTCTACCATTGCACCTGCAGCCAAACGCACCTATTTCTGCGCTCAATGGAGGCAACGGTAAAAGGCAACCGTAAAAATTGGCTGGCGATTACAATACTCGCTAATGCGACATTTGGGCGCAGCAGCAGTGCGCTGAAGCAGTACTCGCTCGTGGGTTCTCTCGACGGCAGCGATGATGAGCTTCTGCGTCGGCGGGGCCAAGTGCATCTCAGGAAGGGACCGCGAACTGCGTCTTAAGCGAACGTACATCACAGTCACGCGCACGCCCCACTCACGTTTTCGCCAAGCGTCCCGCCGTCGAGCGCCTCGTGCGGGCACAGCATACTACCCTCTCCCCTCCCCCACCGAACACCTTCGGAGAGCGCTGGCACGCGCAGCCATGGTGAACCGCCCTCCCCTCCCAATTTCACGACTCTGCTCCTTTGCTTTCTTTCATCGTTCGCTTTTTAGTTCACTCGTCGGTCCTGCCATCGTTCGCTAGGTCACGACGACGGCGACGAGCTGAGCCCACGAACGGGCGACAAAAGGCTGCGCCCTAAAAGAATATCCCCTTATAAATTATACATTACCCGTGCGCACTCAAAATGCGAGCATTCCGAATAGGTAGCGTTAAGAAGTAGGCTGCTTCAACTTGCACCTGTGCAAAAGGCAGAGCACGCTTTACAGAAGCACATCGCAAAGAAAAATTGTGAAGGATGTTGTTGTGAACGACTGAGTCAGCACAACTGTCGCATTGAATTCCGGCTTCTGTAGCTAGTTTCGGAAGGCAGACGTATAAGCCTTCATTTCAGTTAAACGCAGACGATGCTTGACAAGCTACCATCCCTTCCTTCCCCTTGAACGACAATCATAAAGATCAATTCAAAGCAGATTGGCCACTTAAAACTGCCCATAAAAATATTTACGGTGACAAAACAGGCCTGCTGCCGGGAGCATATTTACTCTAACAACGTATGATCTACGCTGATCCAAGAGAGAGAGATCAGGCGTCGTTTCTAAGATTAATTATCGTGTGAGAGTGTTTCCTCGTTACAGGAATTCGCGTGGTGTCCTCGCTCTTTCAGCACGGTGGACCAGTACAAGTTGATCTTCCAAATGACAACTGTACCACGGTATCTTCAATTGAGACTTCCCATGACGATTTGCAGTAAAATGCCGGTTAACAGCTGAGTTGTTGAGCCCGAGCCTTTTCTGTCCGTCGAAGGAAAAAACCTCCAAGACTAAAAAACGGGGTTAGGAACGCCGCGGGAATCGAACCCGGGGCCTTTATGCCGTGTAACCTCTAACCTAAAGACTGGGTCCCCCCATGGGCCCGAGGGGTACTGGGTTAGCAACGGCGGGGAACGAGAACATGTTCAGCCATTGAAAAAAAAATTTGCAGTAGCTTAGCTCGGCTATGCCACGATATACGTAGCGTGAGCTAAGGTTCAGCACCCGTACTCCAATTGGATTGGATTTCAATCCAACACAACCCAATTTAATCCAATCCAATCCAATCCAATCCAAATCTTCAAATCAAATGCAATCCAATCTAATCCGACCCGATCCGATCCGATCCGATCTGACCCGATCCGATCGGACCCGATCGGAACCGATCCGATCCAAACCAATCGAATGCCTCTCGGCATAACGGCCCTTCACGGCACACGCGAAACCGCTCAACCTCGGCCAGTGGAGCTTACGCTACAAAAAAAAAAAAAAGAACGACTCCGGTTGCCGGAAACGAACCTGGGTCGCTCGCGTTATGAAACGGGCGTCTAGCCTCTTGAGGTGTCATCGCATTTCGGGAGCACAGCATTTCCTTTGGGTTCGTAGCGGGGGCGTTGGCTTTGGACTTGGCCGCGGGTTGTAGCGCGTGCTAACGCGGTCCACTTTTGGAGAGATGTGAAGGCCTGTAGATGAAATGATCCGGGCCTGGCAGTCATTGAGAACTTTCCTCGGCAAGTTCGGAAATAAATGTGGGGTGCTACAGCCGGACTTCTGACGGAGGGAGAAGGGCCGCCAGCTCCGCTGTTTCTCCAGCCTTGCGCCACGAGTGAAAGCTGAGCTAATTTTTTTTTTCAATTTTCCTGTGGCTGTTTATTGCACCAAGATTAAGTAAAATGCGGTTTTACCCGCTGACGATAGTGAATAACATCACTGGAGAATTTTCGCAAACCACCTTGTTTTCAGAGAGTTTCTGCTCTTCAAATAAAACGTGCAAGACGCACGCAACCGGCCGTTTTGAACATACAACGAACGAGTTCACGGTGACAGAGGAAGCTGTCGTGTCAACATCCACAGTCGTTGCCAAGTCGCGCGTTAGTGACTTCAATTTCTTGGTGCTCTGAATTCTTCCGCAGTCTTTTCTAGCACCATCGAACCACCGACGTTTTAAATATAATTCAGAATCATGAAAACTTTTAGATAAGTATTTAAAATTAAGAACTGCTGCTTCCTTTCTATCAAGGGAAACTATTGTACGTCCGCGGTATGTAACTGTTTGTAATATAGCACCGTTTTCATGTTACAAACGATTACTAATTAGTTACCTTAGAGGCTAGCAAAGAGATTTTGTGTGTACGGTGCGGTCGTGTGTGTTCGTGTCTGCAAACTCGGCAGCGTACACGTTCGTGTCAAACATTGAAGTTGATTGATTGATTGATTGATTGATTGATTGATTGATTGATTGTAAGATTTACACGCCGTACGCAGCGCAGGCGATGAGGCTCGCCGTAGTGGAGAGCTCTGGATTAATTTTGACGACTTGGGCATCTTTAACGAGTGCCGAAATCTTGTACCCATGGGCGTTTTTTGCTTTTCACCTCCATCAAAAAAGCGGCCGCCGTGGCCGGCAATCGACCTCGCGTCCGCAAACAATGAGTTAGAATTCGATGAAAGTCTTTGTAATAAGTCGCATTCCTTGCCGAGCACAATTAAAGCCAGGACCATGTAACGCCATGCCTTTTCACAAAGATTCGTAACTGGTGGAAGTAACACATTTAATCGTTAAAATAGTGTTAATGCAGACAGTCGGTCGGGCAGAATTTTGAAAACCAGAAAAAAAAGAAAAATAGTAAGAAGACAAATTTTAAAGTAATGAAAATACGAAATTAAAAATATGCAACTTATACTTCTGCAAAAATTGAGGAATAAAAGAAAAGCCCATAACAGAACGTACAAAATACGAATAAAAAATAGCAAAAAGAGCAACCCGTGTAACGCCCTGCATTTCCATAAAAACGCACACTGGGGAAAATAACCCCTTTAGTCGTTATAATAGAGATACTTGGTCGAACAGAATTTTTCCATCGATTTTGTGACAACACCACCTTCGAGAGAGCCGAGGAGAAATTGGACTGCAACTGTTCTCCATTTGAGCTACTGAAGACGCAAGCGAAACTACGCAATGAATGCGTGACACGTCACCTCGGCCGTTACTGACTTGACGCTAGCAGGAACCATCAAAACGTCAGTCTTTGCAGCCAGCGAGACCCGCCTGAACGCGCCCGGACGGACACGGTTTACGAGCCTCGTGTGTCTAGGCTACGTGTCATTCACTTTGGCGTGTCAGGGGTCTGACAACCTGCACTGTTATCTCGATTTTGAGGCGCAGAAGCATGTGCCTCGGAGCAACTTCAGAGTAGAGAGTAAAAGGCTTTCTGCTGCATTTTTAAAGGGACCCTGCAGCACTTACCGTCGACTACTCAGAATGTCATTTAGGGTTAAGTGGATTGTCCCAGCAATCTCCTCCCGCAAGAATTATGAGAAAAAGAAAACGTTCACTATCACCGAAACTACGCGTTATGGGAAATCGCACATAATTGTTTCCTCTCAGTAAAATTGACGGTTGGGCTAGTTTGTGTTGATGCATCGTAAGTAGCGCTAGAAACCCTACTTACGGCTGTTTCCTCTCAGCTCGACCGCGGCCAACGCGACGAAAGCTGCGCGCTTTCTCCCGGAGAGGGGGGCGGCTCGCGGCGTTTTCTTCGACGGCCTGCATTTCCATAAAAACGCACAGGCCGGGGTGAATTCTCCTTTTCTCCGCAACGTGGAGGGGCCTATTTCCGGTCTGGTGCCATAAAAGAGAAAGCAAGGGTGCCTGCTCGCAAGCGCGCGCTCAGGCTGGTAGGGCGTTTTTGAAGCAATAAACGTATCATGTCGAGTGGTCTCCTTGAAAGGGCAGGATTGGGTTCGTCACTGAAACTTCACGCCCTCTCAAAACACAAAAGGAACGCCAAAACTGTGCGTACAGGTTCAGGCATAGAAGATGATGATACACAGCGCCGACGACAACGGATCGTCACAGGAAATGCGAGAAATAAGCAGCGAAGTTGACCAGGGATATCCAATAGGTCAGACATGGCCGCAATGACGTCGTTTAGACCATACCAGGGGTGCATAATGAAGAGAATTGAAGAGAGCGCCGTTGGTTTTTCCGCGTCTCTCACCGCGATTTGCGTGCTCACCACTTCACGTGCACGTGTAATGTTTTGCTCAGGTATTTCTGCTAGTGTAGTCTAAACGTCACGCAGGTTTACTTGCACTGCTCAAACAGCGTTGCAGGGTCCCTTTAAATTATCGCAATTTTTCCTCATGCCGGTATGTGTCGAGATTTAGTGCAAACAATAAAGCCATATTGTAAGTCGGAAAAATGCGAAGTCTTGCGTGGGTGAAAAACAAGCAGAGTTAAGGGCGAAAAATATCTGCGCTCTTTTGTCATAGTAGCATCCAAGCGGGCTTTCAAAGGTCAAGAGCAGGTTCATACACCTAGTGCCAAAGTTCGACAGGGAAAACTACTTTGACACGCGGCAACGTAAGTGTTGGGTGCAACAAACCGGTGTCAAAAATGACGAACGTTTGATCCGGCGCACTCTGCAATCATACGTTTAAAAGCGCATGCGAGAAACATTTATCCCACTTACGGCGAAGATTAATTTCGTAATTTTATAGATGTATAAACAAAAAAGAAATGAGTATAAACCCACCAAAATTTGCGGGGTGTTTGACAGTGAGCAAGAAGTTTAAACAAAAGCTGAGTTTGTTTTTTCTGTGACCACTTCACAACAAACTATATGACCGCTCGCACTTGTACGACATTTGAGCTCACGGCAGCCAGTCCCACCAGAAATGCTGCATCCAGGAAGGAATCGACGAGAGGTACTCACCTAGAAAGCAAAAGAGAAATATAAGCGCATGGTTAGTTATCACGACAATCGCCGCCGATTGAAACAATCAGAAACAGTTCGTTATTAACTGCCATTATACAAGCTAACCGAATTATCGCCACTTCTGCACCGCAATAAGCAAGGATGCACTTTTTCGTGGTTCAACCTTAACCTTTCCGCTACAGCGCACTTCTCGTCTTGGTCAATTACAGCGGGTGCCTGAATGAAGTACACGACATCCGTCGAGCCTCCCCACCAACAATCTATAGAAATTGCGCCATTCGAAGTTCCGTGTTATGACGTCCTTCCACAAGGTAGAGGCGAAATCCTCAGCGCATACTACATTGCGAATTTTACATCTACCCTCCGAAATACTAAAGCACTGCAGCATAATCAGAACCGCCCCCCTTTTTTGCCCACAAGCCGAAAGCCGACCTAAGTGAACACGAAGATATTAAAGATTTTTATCTTGGCGGGAAGCGTACGCTACACTAGCTACGGCGGGTACTTAGACTCACCTGCGAATGTTCGCAGGGGCCCCGCACGGCGAGTCGCAAGTTCCCGGAACGAATGTGCCTATGTGCATGCGTTAAGGAATGAGCACAATGATTCCAGAACGAATGCGCGTGTGCGCGGTCGGGTTCCGGTAGCCGGTGCCGCTTGTGCAGCGCACGCTACCCGCTATGCTAAAACTCTACTGAACTGAAACCCTTCCCGTTCCACCGAGGTATAACGGGTAAATTAAATACATTGAAAATGGGTGTTTGGATTTAAAATTAAAAAAAATATAAAAAGGTAATTAAACAAGACAATTACGCAGACAATGACTCACTACATAACAATGATAAATACAAAATATCTCAAAGCTATTATCGCTTTATTTGCCGCTGACTTTGTTTCTGCGTGTGTGTGAAATTGTGAAAAATATTTGAGGGGTTAGTATCGTTGAATATTAGCGTTAATTAGTATTGCCATTTATTCTAAAATTTTTAATGTTTTTGTATGTTTTATTAGCTCTGGTTTCCTTCTTATGAGATAATATCTATGGATATCAAGAGGTTGTTCTCTGTGTTTGTTTGTTGTTGGGCAGTCGTGTAAATAGTGGTCAAAACTGTCTGCTGGTAGGTTACATTTACATGTCAATATTTGTAATGGCGAACCTATGAAAATAAAACGGAAATCTGTAGTGCCGTTATCTTGTCTACCTGTAGGCTGCAGTGCCGTTATCCGCTCACTGCTACCACCTATCACACCCTTCGCCACCCTGTCTAACTCCTCTCTTGATGAATGGAATGGAGATTTGTCCAATTCAATTCAAATTTCCCGCCTTCGCAGTGCTCGCGCGCCCCCTGCCTGAAACTACGCCAGCGCGAGTTTTGTTCGTTTTGTGCTTGCTTTTCCTCCCGCACGGGTCGGCGTTTCACTGCCACTTTTGTTTCGCTTATCGTAAAAAACCAATCCAACGAGCGTTCCTAACTAAATGAATGTGGGCGCTGCCGGTTAATTACGTACATTTTGCCTCAAATGTACCTGTACTTTCCTTTACGCTAAACAACGGGGAGATAGGAGAAGAGCCAGCGGTTCACGAGTTTTGAACGGCTATGATTATATATACACTGCTTGGTTTTCGAAGCCTCTGTTGGACGCCGCTACGACGGTACGACGTGTGGCGCTACTTGGGTCCAGCAAGCGAGCTACGACAAGGTGAGCCTCTAAAGGGCTGTGCACTTAAAATAATGGGAGCAACACATAATTTGCGCTTTAACGGCCACAAAGTGGAGGTGCAAGTTGTGCGATCGTCTGATCGAAGCGGTGTTTGTTACACACGCGAGATGACAGGGATGCGCTTGCAGGACAGAAAAATACCGAGAAAGCCCGGGTTTACCGATATGGCAAAAGCTTGATGTGGGCGAGTTGGTACATACTGCTAAAAATTAATCGGCGCTAAAACAGGGACGAGAGGAACACGTAACTCAGTGAGTTACGTGTTCCTCTCGTCCCTGTTTTAGCGCCGATTAAATTTTTACCGATATGGCCCGCATATAAAATTAGGCGGGAAAGTCACGATTTTTGCGTCATCAGAACGTTGACTGCAGCTGCCTTGTGGCGCAGCCGGACGGCTGCGTACGGGATGACAAGGCGTCGTCGTACCCGCGAAACAAGACAAGGTCGCCCCCGCCCCAAGTTCATCAGTTGGCAACCCTTTCCCCTGCGACGGTGCCTCGGGTGGCTGATATTGCACCGAACATGTAACATAACATAAAAGTACCCTCCTTTCGCAAGTTTCGAAATATACACAGGGAAATGACGCAGTGGAAATTAATAACAAATACGCTCTTGGCCGCTTGCGAAAAGGGTACAGGATGGCTCCTTTAGGGCCAATAGCCGAGGGTACCAGCAATAGCAATTTTGAAGCAGAAAACACTGAAAATGAAACGAATATCAATGGCGGTCACGAAACTTCAAGCTAGGCAGCCCCGCTGTATAGCAGACATAAGGTAATAAAAAGAAATAAGCCAGACAACCGCGGATTCAAGGCCCGAACCGACCCAAAGGTCCTTGCCAAAGTTTTCCCAGCGGAGTGGTTAAAACAAGTGGTCCGTTCGCAATGATACAGGCAAAAGCAAATGCGTAAGAAAACGTCGAATAAACCTCGAACCCACGGTGAGCGTTCGTCAAACGCATTCAGTTTCGTAATTCCCTATTCGCGGATCCGTACAAAGTGCAATCTAAAAAAGACAAAGCGAAACACTTAGATAAAAATGGGGGACGGTGCACCCCTCGTATACACGCCGCAGCGGCCGTTAACGCAAACGGCAGTTGAATGCCGTAACAGCCGTGGGAACTGAACGGCGGTGGCTGCGCTCAAACGGCTCTTTCTATGTTCATTGCCATTTGCATAATTTATCACGTGACTGTTGAATTTTACCTCCTGAAGTCCAAAGAGAAATTTCTCCTCTAAATATTTTATGCGCTGCTGGATTCAAAGTGCATTTGTTTTACTCTTTGCAACAATTTTTTGTAGCAGTACTGGGAAACCTCATGTAGCCGATTTATTCCGACCCATGGCGTTGCAAATGGCCGCGTTTGTTGTGGTTTCGACGTGGTAAAGCGTCACATTCCACGATCCAGCGCTTGCACTAACCGCAGCCCCACTGACCTGCCACAAGTTAATTAGAAAATGGCTCAGTGATGGTGTTTACATGAAGCTTTCTTTGTGACAGCGCACTCGCCTGCAGTGGGAACACCTTGTTTCTGGGGTCTTCCATTTGTCTACCTGACGACAGAACGGATGAAAACAGCGACAGACTAGCGAGCTCCGTTGGCGTCGATCGCCGTCGGGTTATCAACAGCGCTCGCGCTGCCGTCTCATCCCGCCTATGGCCATTAACGCCAACCCGTTTTCTTTAACGACCGTTGAAGGGCCCGTGTGGATGCGGCTAATACAGTACCAATGGTGCGAGTACCATTAAGGGGTGATTTCGTAGCTCTCGTAGCTTAATAAAAGCCACTGCCGTTCCAGTTGCCAAATTTCCACCTTTCCATTCTATCTCCCCTCCCTCTGTCTTCTATGTTTAGTTACAAGGTGGTTTCTATCCACTAAAACCAATCCTAAGCGGACATCATCCGCCAACATTTTTGCAGGAGCTCAAAAATTCCTGGCAAATCCTTCCATTGTACCTGTCGATATCATTGCCCCATTTGTATCATGAGCCCACAAACTTTTCGTGTAGATTCCCTTCAGAAAGGTTTCGGTTTAGGGTTGCGTGGTTTTGCGTGGCAAGGCTTGACTTGGCTTCGCTGTGCTCCATTCAAGTGAGCTGTATTGGGTTTGGTTGCGAGAGGCTTGTTATTTTACGTTGGGCTTAGTTATGTTTATGCTACACTTTCCTGAGCTAGCTCAGACAAATGACGCGAGGAACGCCTTCCTCTAATAAATCTCACATCACATCACACCCAGCATAAAAAGTAAAAAAAAAATTAACGCCAGCATTGAGACACGACGAAGTCTACAGTAGGACGTTAAGACCGGCGAGGTTTTTCTGTTCGGCTCCGGTATCGATGTCACAAAATTTTCACACAAAGTTTCGTGCACTGGAATTGATAATGCCGCGATCTGTAAGTACGATGTTGAAAAGCAAAAATATTCGTGGAGAAATTAGGTCAAACAGATGGCGTGAGAGCCTAAAATGTTCACAAGATTTGTGTAGGGAGTGAATTTGAGGCCAAGGACGACCGCATTTGGTTCGCAAAACTTGTGACTGCACAGCACGGCGACAAAGTAAGACTGAAGGTTAACATAGAACATCGTTAAGTAGTACTAAAGACAGGACGCAAGACCCATGCGACGGCGCTAACATGGTGAACATTGAACATTTTAGTGAACATAAACATTGGCACCCAGAAGACGGCCCATTCAAGCAGACTGGTCTGAGGCCATCACGATTTAGTGCGCTTCCCTTGACTGCTGCCTTAGAATTTTTATCACATAATTTGGCGTATACTTGGCTACAAAGAAAAAGAATACCCCCCCGTATGCGCGTATCTAAAACGGCTTTACGAAAATCAGTATATGTAGTACACTGTCTTTATAACAAAATCGCGTTATTCGGAACCGCGCGTCTTCACTAAGCACGCGCAGAGGGAAAATAATAATAAAAAAAGAGCGCACGGATCCCATAGTGCAATGCAAAAGTGAAAGTCCCAGGTGTTTCACTTCTTTCATCCGCATTCCTAGCTTTTTTTTTATATGCCCGAAATAAGAAGCAGATAGCTCCATCCATCCTTGCTTCCACAAAATGAAAAAAGGAAATGCTAGACACAAATCAAGACAAATGCTCTTTCCAGGCACGTCCTCATTCGCGCATTCCTTCTGGCTCACTTATCACCTGCAAGGTGCCAGTAATATGCGGGGAGATTCCAGCACAAGAGCATGGAGATCTCGCGGCAATGTGAAGTTCCCCCCTCTCTCTCTCGAGACTCTCTCTCTCTCTCGAGAGAGAGATCTCTCTCTCTCTCAGAGAAGGAGATCTCTCTCTAGAGATCTCTCTCTGAGAGAGAGTCTCTCTCTCTCTCTCTCTCTTCTCTCTCTCTCTCTCTCTCTCTCTCTCTCTCTCTCTCTCTCTCTCTCTCTCTCTCTCTCTCTCTCTCTCTCTCTCTCTCTCTCTCTCTCTCTCTCTCTCTCTCTCTCTTCCTTGAATTTTCTAAGTACTCTTTCACGCTCTCAGTTCCCCATAGCGTGTAGACAGCGTAGCCAGCGTTCATCAAGAAGGTCATAAATACATAGCCAAGGTCGTGCGCAAACTACCGCTTGAACCCTTCCGCGTGAAATAACACAAAACTAGAACTAAATACTCACTACTTTTTGTGTGCTGCTACCGTTTTCGGCCACCCTGCACATAGCGAAAAACTGATTTATTTGTCTAGGGTTGCTACTGGTAAAGTGAAAGCTCCATTATCAGACCACAACGCAGTCGGGTTATAACTGCTTGCCCTGTTTCGTTTGGCTCGGCGGATGCTATTCGCGCAAAATATCAAATACAGTAGACTCCCGTTAAGACGAACTCGAAGAGACCGTAAAAATTTGTTCGTATTGTTAGAATTTCGGCTTAAGCGAACGTTTTTTGCATTGTGGGCGTTAGAAGAGAGCAAAAATGTTGTTCATCTTAACCATACTGTTCGTTTTAACCGCGTTCGTCATAAAGGGAGCCCACCGCATAATATAAACAGATTTCGCCTTGAATAACCACACTTGCGTGAAACTGCTTCGTAAAAATGGGAGTGTGTTCTGCCACGCAGGTCAGACTGAGGTCACATATATTCGCATACAGCCATCTACGCGGGATGTGCACGTCAAAGACCTTCGCTTGGACGTCTTTTTTAATGGCTACCGCCGGAAACAGACTATTATGACAGCGGCAATACTGTATAAAATGGTTATGAACGCGATGATTCGATACTTCAATCCCTTCCCCATCCAAGACTATACGAACAAAATGGCAGACCATGCATGTGGCCTTCGGTTTATGAAATCTTTTCAGGGAAAAATTTCGCGAACGTATTTTGAGCGTGGTCCTACATTTTTTAAAGTGGTTCGCAAATAGACTCATGTTCTCCGTGACTCCATTCCCTGCTCTTTCTAGATCACGTTGCGATATCTTACAAGTTTCCCGTTCAAAAAAGAAAAAAAGAAGATATTCGCATTTTATTGAAAAACCCATCTTCCACGCTTCGTCCTGAGCTCATCAACCGATCACATGAGATTTTGTCGAACACAACACATACTTCAGACGTATTTTATTCCTGTCAATTTTATTTGAGGGATTTCTTTTTCGTGTAATAGAAGAATGAACATCTATATTGCGTCGCATACTTGCAGCTGTTCTGTGTACGTTCCAAGTACAGCCGGTAAAAGGCTTGTCTATAACACAGCGTTCGTACTCGCAGCCCTATCCTGCATCGCCGGAGCGGGATTTGAATAAAACTGCTGCGGAATTCTGAAGTCTGAGCCCTTCGCTTTTGCCTCCGACATGTTTTGAACGAGTATGTTTCGGCACTTTTCGGATGTAGCTGGTTGAAGTTGAAATCGCTGTTATAGACAAGCGTTTTACCGGCTGTACGTTCTGTGTTGGTAACAACAGATCGTACGTTTGCACAAACAGCTTCTAGAGCCTTGGTCACCAGGGTGGTAGAACCTCTAGTTAATCTCTTGTTCCCGATTTTATTTAGCTTCGATTACGCGTAGAACAGGCGAAAGCCGAATTTGAGGAGTAAATAACAAGAACCCTGACAAAAGTCACTGGTATACACAAGAAATCATAACAAGTACATCCAATATGTGAATTATTTACAATGGCAGCCAGACATAAAGGTCCTACTCGTCCCTAGATCATGCAGATACGAAAACAGTAGCGGTCAGAGTCAAGGAGTGAACACTCCTTTCGGCTTATTCAGTGCCCGGAGGGAGCAAGCAGACATCTTTTACCTTGCAAATTTCTGCGCCGCGTCGTGTCAAAACAACGCGTTCCGTCTTCATAAGCATATCCCCCTCCCTTATCCGGATACCATCGGGCGAGTGGTCTAACAACATCCCCCTCCCCTGGCATTTTTTCTTCCTGGAAAAGACAAGCGTAAAGGAAGCTGTTTTTTATGTACAAGGAGAAACTGAACTGTCACATGCCCTCTTCGAGTGTGAAAAGGAGGCTGAAAAGAGGTTTAGCTTTATTCTTAAGAGGCTCCAGCCGGAGGATCGAGCGTTCGTTTCTAAATGCAGAGCATTTCAGTAAATCACGATGCCACCCTCGTTGACGTCCGTAGTCGTATTCCGCACACCTCCCCCTACACTATATAAAAAAAATACTATCCGGCGCCTGGTTTCGATCCCTCGACCCTGCGGGCGGAACGCAATGTACATGGTGCTCTACCCACTGCGCCACAAAGCCGACACCGAATGGGAGGCTACGAACGCGCCTTATATCCTTGACTCATTCAAACTACGTCAAGAAGCTGCTGATACAACGCATTCACTACCACCAACTCTCCAAACACTAAACGTTAACTCAATACACCCACCCCCTATGCGACGCATTTACTCGAGTCCCCCTCGCGGGGAGATGGACCCAATTTTTTTGGAAACGCCCTAGAATGTGCAGGTTTTTCTCTTTATCTCGCCGTGGAGTTTTTGCATCCCTCCACCTGGAACTTTAGGACGCTTCAGATATGGTTTGAACCCTCTTTGAGAAAACTTCTTCCGAAGCTACTAAGGCCCATGACATCTACTTTGTGCATTGCGACGAACGACATATTGGGGTACCTGCTCTTGAACCTGAGCTCCCATCTGATTTGCCGTCATTAATATATGTATATAAAATTACAACCACCACGAAAAACATAACATAACATTTATTACGACGTTTCGGCTGGGGTTCAGCCTTTTTCAAGGGAAGTACAAGGGTCGATTACAGGGTATATAAAGGCTTGTAGGGAGATGGATTACTTGCGTGCCCAATCTTGCACTACGTTTCTTCACTATCCACTTGTTTCTTGCTGTACTTTCTTTTTGTATCTTTTTGAAATCATGGGTCCACGTGCTCCCAGCGCTCCCTACAAGCCTTTATATACCCCGTATTCGACCCTCGTACTTCACTTGCAAAAGGATGGACCCCAGCCAAAACGTCGTACTAAATATTATGTTTTTCGTGGTGGTTCTACTTTAATATACTATTCAGCTTCCGAACACTGTACTGCTATATATATATATATATATATATATATATATATATATATATATATATATATATATATATATATATATATATATATATATATATATGTTAAGGTTGCAGCCCTTCTTGCCAGTGGCTATTTGGCGATTCGATAGTGTTTTTACAGTGCCGAATGGGTGTATGACTGCCCTTTTTTGACACAGGTATAAAGAATTGAAAATACAAGTAATGAAAAAATCCGCCAATTTTCCTGCAGTGGAGGGCTCTGTATTAATTTTAACCTCCTGGGGATCCTTAACGTGAATCGTTTCCCCCTTAAGCAATATGCCGGCAGATTTGTCACGGCGACAGGACGGCAACATTACGGAAGAAACCAAACCTACTTCTGCCTTCAAATCGCAGCACGTGACGATAAGTGAAGCGACAAAAATCATTAATAATCCGCCACGCGCAATACAGGTGTTGAACACCCCTCCGTAACGAGGCTGTCGCACCAGGCAGCACGCTGCAGGCAACGCGCTATAAGCGGGCAAGCAAGAATACATTAGGGCACGCTCACATACGCACAGCCAACAAACACTCGAGGCATCACCACGGGGAGAATTTATCGACCGGGAAGTTAATTAGGCAAATCGTAATTTTTCGTGTCCGCAGTTAAAAATACCACGACATTGCCGAACGCGTGCACGTGAGCGCGGGCCTCGTAGCGACCGCCCGACATTTAAAAACCAAGAAAAACTCCCACCTCCCCTAGCGGGAACCCCTGTGTAGATGCGACGCATAGGGGGTTCACGTTGCAGCGTTGGACAGCGGAGGAACGGCGCTGGAACGATGGAGCGGAGCGGCGCAGGCACCGCGTATTATAGTGCGCATAACGGTGAGGGGACGTGCCGCGCAGTGCGTCTGCCGCAGCTATGACGCAACACAATCCAACACAATCCACTTTAATCCAATCCAATCCAAATCCAATCGAATCCAAGCCAAGCCAAGCCAAGCCAAGCCAATCCAAGCCAAGCCAATCCAAGCCAATCCAAGCCAAGCCAAGCCAAGCCAAACCAAGCCAAGCCAAGCCAAGCCAATTGAATCCAATCCAATGCCCCTCGCGAGAGAGTGTTCGCTATCGGAGAGGAGAGGGGGTGAGCGGCGGAGAGCGCAGCTTGCGCGGCGAGGGGAATGGGGGAGGGGTGGACGCCGACAACGCCGGATGGATGCAGGGACAAGGCGAGTGAATGAGATGCGTTCGCATCTAAAATGCCGAGCGCTCGTGTGTGCGTGCCTCGCAGTGACCGTCCAGCGTCCACTTCGTAAGTTTGTCAAGCCTAGCGTACCCACTTAGGGAGATTGGCTAAGATTGGCAAAAAAAAAGAATCACCAGTGTTTGCCGTAATCGTGGCAACACCTGCTCGGGACAAGAAAGACAATTATAGCGTACGTCCATCCTAGGTGATGCCCTGATTTTTTCTTCCAAAAAAAAGAAAAAAAGCTCACACTAATAGCAATAATGATGGAGTAAAGGTCGTTGCGGCAGCGAAGAGGCAGCGAATCGGCTGCAATCGTGGACCTGAACCTTCGGGATGGTTGTTAAAGTTGCGTGCAGCTTCGCTACCTTTAAGTCTTACGCGTTAATTTGAGCGTCCTCCATTTTTACTAAACCGCACACGGCCTCAATTTCAGCCCACAGAACGACGGCGAACAACGCACACGAGTGAAAAGCGATAAAGCTAGAAGTACTGCAGGACGCAAAAATTGCAAAACGAAGCGAGGAATGCGAGAACTGCTACCCTTGGTGCGACCCAGCGCATTGAGGTTGCGCTCATTTAAGGTAATTAATTATAGCGCAACCAAAAAAGGAGCGTAAATTAATGGGCACCCAAATTATCGGATCCTACTGCTAGGTGTTTATCGTAGGCAAGCAGCAAGATACACTTTATTCTAGGGTGTTTTGTTGCTCTGCTGTGTTTCTCGCAAAGCTTTACAGGTAGCGCAAGCAGTATGCGTCGTTTCGTGGGTGTAGGAACAGCCTGAGCTCCCCAAATAAATTTCATAAACGCATTTTCCGGACGCCTGGGCACTCAGTGAGTGTTAAGTAGTCCGTATAGTTCCGTACGGAGTGTTCCGTACAGTTTGTCTACGGACAAAGTAATTAACGGAACGTGATTGGCCATTTTTTCTGTCAGACTGAAAATTGAAAATTTATGAATGCTTATTTGTCGGCGACTCAAGAGCTATAGCTTTTTTGCCGTTCGCAAAGAGCTCAGGCCACAGCAACAATTAAAGGTTTGATCAGCTTTTTATAAGGCTTCACAATGCAAGAATAAGTCCGTAAAGTCAGGTGTTCACCTGGACACTAACGAGTAGGTAAATATATCATTTATTATTCCTATTTTACTTAGATAGTGAAAGCGTCAGTGAAGCATTGCACGCTGGAACGTGCCGACGGGATGCGATGATAAGTCATTCCGGACGAGCACTTTCGTTTGATCAAAGTTGAAAAAAAAATGAGTCACTATTCATTTTAAAATTATCTCCTTCCTTCATGTCCACAGCATTCCTCGGGGTGGCCTAAAACTTCACAAGAATACGTAATAACCAACAAGCTATAACAGAAAAGTGCGACCATGAACTCCCTACAGATGGCTAGCCAGAGCAGCTGGTTAACTATTAACGAAATGCTGTGTCTGACGATGTGCACTAACACATGTACATTATATCCTTTCACAATGCCTTTTTAAAATTACCCTATGTTTATTACCACAAAATCATATCGAAAAACTGAAATAAACAGTGAAAAACCTCGCGAACCTTCCTCTCCTTTTTTTTTTTTGAACGTTTACCTGACTTCACTTACAACAGAGGAAAATTAATCTACACACTTGAAATAGCCTGAAAATGTTTTATATGCCGAGAGCATTATTCCTGGATGTGACATACGGCCTGGATAGAAAAGTAAAAAGAGAAACTACAACAGCAAACTTATTTCAACAAAAGTGTAAGGACGGTCTCATGCCTCGCGGTTGAATGTTGAATGAGTGAAGATTCGAGCTATTATGCCCCATATTATTTCTATTATATTGCCTCTTATCACCCCTTGTGCAGTTCGTGCTTCTTTTTAGTTACAGCAAAACCTAAATACGCAAGCTACGCGCTTCTTAGATGTTTGTTTTTAACACGAAAGTGTTCTATTCCCGGATACACCAAGATTTCGCTGACGTCATATCCGTCACAGAAGTGACGCCAGTACAACGAAGCAAGCGGCCTTTATGTAAAGGGTGCACCCCTGCACACAGGCTCTTCTTGCGGGGAAGCAACCTTTAGTACTAAAAACGCACGTGATACATAGGGTTGTTCGTTTTCGGGTTGTGCATTTTAACACGAGAGTATTTTATGACGCGGTACCCCAACATTTCACTGTCGTCATATTCGTCACGGAAATGACGCCAGTACACCTTTGCCTAAGCGACCCGCCAGTAGGACGTCACTCGCCAAGCACACCCACAAGACAGCCACCCACCCGCAAATTATGCTCAGTCGCAGATTTCGCTGCACATTTCACTCTCGTATTTTACTGATTCCTATGAAAGAAGAATCAACCGCAGTTTTTTTTATTGCGATTGTATACCCGATGGCATAAATACTGTTTAAAGTATAGCTGAACTCCCGTTTCGCGAAGAAACGCAAGGAGGGAGCGGTTGTGGGGTCCTTACGCGTAGTTCTTGTGAATTTCTTTTGCAGCAGTTATAAGCTCAAAAGTTTTGCCTGTTCCAAGCCCAAGCTGCTTGCATTTTTTTCTCACCGCACCGTCTTTCCCTGCCTTCTCACATTTGCCCCATAGAGGAAGAAAAGCATATCGGTAAAAGGAGGAATCAGTTTGGAATAAGCAACACAAATCCATACCCTAAAGGAATCCCAGCTGAAGTAGGTATTTATGCGTAATAACCGTTTAGCATAGAAAATGAAGCGGAGGCATCAAGGCAAGCTCAAAATCACGTCTGTACACCACCGCCAACAGAGATCCTCGTAGAGAAACCTCGCGGGAAAAAAGACAAATCAATCCACGCAAGACTGGGCTAAGGAAAGATATCAGCGGTAACAACAAAAGCGCCGTTTACAAAACAACGGTAGCAGCCTAGCGTTGCAAAATCAAAAGACGCACGTCTTTTAGCGATAATGGAAGGAAAGCCGACTTTTAGCCGGGCCGAGAGAAAGCGGAAGTGGCTGAAATAGCTGTCAGCCATAGCCTTAGCCAGCGGGGAATTTGTAGTCTCTGTGCGTTCTTATTACCACGGAAACATCTTTTTGAGTCTCTCCGCGGTAAGCAACGTTTCTAAAACAAGTAACTCCCATTCAGGGCCGGTAGATTTTCTTGACTGTTTCCGAGCCACGTTCTGTACGCCTTGATGTTTGTGGTATTGTATCTGACATTCTAGTCACGTCAGCTGAACGTACGCGGGAGGGCGCAAACTGCCAGCTCACTGGTGGCGTCGAAGCCGCTCCCTCAGCAGGGCCAGCCAGAAGCTTGTAAGTTTAACCGTTGTCCCAGTCAAAGAGGACTGGCCGTTGCCTTGCGGAGTGCAGCCTGAAGTCGCAAAGATTAGATGATAAGGATGTCTCTACTGCCTCAATTGTGCAGTTAGATCGTACACCAAACACGCTGCAGGAAACGCCAAATTTACACAATCGGTTTTTCACAATAGGCGGCGGCGATGATGATGATGATGATTGAAGAATAGAAGAAGAAGAAGAAGAAGAAGAAGAAGAAGAAGAAAGAAGAAGAAGACAGAAGAATTGGCATTAAGACGAGAAAAGAAGAAGAGAAGAGAAGAAGAAGAATTGGACTTTTAGCCTTTGAACCTCCGTTTTTGCTCTGACAAAGCTTTGCGTTTTAAACATCCTTCTCTTAAGTAAGGGGCTTTGGTTTTTATTAGCGCTAATCCATCCGTCCGTCCATCTCAACGTCTGCCCTGTTATCTTCCCTGTATAGACGATTGAAATTCCTCTGTATCGATGAAGAAGAAGAAGAAGAAGAAGAAGAAGAAGAAGAGAAGAGAAGAAGAAGAAGAAGAAGAAGAAGAAGAAGAAGAAGAAGAAGAAGGAGGAGGAGGTGGAGGAGGAGGGGGAGGAGGGGGAGGAAGAAGAAGGAGGAGGAAGAGGAGGAGGAAGAAGAAGAAGAGGAAAGCGAAGCGTCTTAAGAAAGAAAACACTTCCCGTAGTCAGAATCCAACCGAGGTTCCTAGCGTTATGACGCCATTCCGACACGGTCGAAGTAGTTTGGATTTTAGACTTTGACTCAGTTTGCATAGACAAAGCTTTGCGTTTTAAAAATCCTTCTCTTAAGTAAGGGGCTTTGGTTTTTATTAAGCGCTAATCCATCCGTCCGTCCATCTCAACGTCTGCCCTGTTATCTTCCCTGTATAGACGATTGAAATTCCTCTGTATCGATCCTGAAGGGACCAATCCCATACATTGATGGAAATGAAAGCTGGAAAGTTGGAGTACTTTCTGCTTAACAAACTGAAGCGATTCGTTACTTCTGTTGCTTTGGTGTCACTCTCGCGCTGCAGGGCTGTTGTGTTTTTGGATGCGTCAAGTGCATTGTTGGAACTCAGTCGCCCGGAACCGCGAGGCCGCAAGCGCGATACTCTACTCCCCCTTCACCTGGTAACTTGTACACTCTTCTGAGCTGCCCCCTTCCCCGAACAAACGCACAGCCCGAAGCACAGCATCCGAGCAAAACATACATGACAAAGCACTTGCACCCCTCTCTCCCACCTGTTGGTGGATCCATAGGAGGGTCTGGATGTCCTGACTCCCCCCCCCCCCCATGCCCTTCACCTTAATTTTGGAAAATAAACCCCCAATAGGATGACGCCTCAGATTATTGAAAAAGTCTAGTTGATTTTTTTTCTAATTCTTTCATTTTCGGTTATCAAAAAGTTCGGTGAATAAAAAGCTCTATCCTCCTGCTGCTCCTCGTCATCACCACCATCATCATAGTCCCTGATAGAAACTGAACCCCCCCCTCCCCCTCATAATAAACCTGGATGCGCCCCTGCTCCAACCCCCGATAAAAAATAACAATAATAACGCTCGCCATCTCCGCGAGGTCCCGTACATCGATTTTTCTTCTAGGGGCATTTCCCTACAGCGTGGGCTTCTAACGCATTCATCCGCACGCAACGAATGTAGGTACCGGAACAAGAGGAACCGGAAGCTAAACCGGAACAACAGGAGCCGCGGAAACATGAGTGCTCTGTCGCCTCCTCAAATCACGCCGGCGTGACCTGGCACTTCCGTGGCACGTTATTTACTTAGAGGAAAACGATGCATACCGATTCCCTTTGTAGACCGTCCCACTGGCATAAGATAACGAAAAACAGCTTTTCCATGTCGCAATGGCATTAGGGCTCAGCCGGGACATCTCCACACCCCGGTAGCTATATTGACGTCCCCGGAGACCGGGACAGGGGGGTAATTTTACAAGACGCCACCCACGAACGCGACCCACAACCCGGCACTTTTTTCTCCCCTCTACGCATTCTCCCCCTTCTTTGCGTTCATTTCCTGGTGTGGCCACGAGCGGAACGTTTCACCTCCGCCTCCTACTTGCTTTCCTATCTGGATACAATGGGCGTATTTGCATTCCACATGTTAAGCGTGGGCCTAGAACGAAATGCTGCAGTGATGAAAGATTGCAGGAAATGTCCTTGTATTGTTGCATTTCTCCCATCTTGTGTTGGGTTGTCTCCGCTGCTCAAGTGTATTTCATTCATTCATTCATTCATTCATTCATTCATTCATTCATTCATTCATTCATTCATTCATTCATTTTAGCGGTAGCACCTCCCGCACGCGACAAATGGAACTGGAAGACAAGAGATTGGCCAATGAGCAGTAACGCGGCGCAGCCAAACGCGGATATCTTCACGTTGCAGCAGAGTGGCTGAGAAGCATGTTACTTAACAAAGCCTCCCAATTGTCGAGGTGAACTCAGGGAGCCCCAGGCCAATTCGAAGTGCTTAGGCCTGCAGGGCCGCTGGCTGCTTGACGTTACTTGTGAAGAGGGCGCAGAGGGTAGGCAGGTTGTAACGTAGTGCACCACTTTGTGGAGGCATAGGATGTCCTGTAGAGACGTAGCAACAACCAAACCGATTGATTGATCATTGCGTGGTTTAACGCGGCGACGCAACGCAGGCGATGAGGCGCGCGTAGTGGAGGGATCCGGATTAATTTTGACCAGCTGAAGATCTTTACATTCGCCGAAATCTCGTACACACGGGAGTTTTTGCTTTTCGCCTCCATCAGAAAATCGGCCGCCGCGGCCAGGAATCGAACCCGCGTCCTCGTGCTCAGCAGCACAACGCCCTAGCCACTGAGCCACCGCGGCGGGTATCAAACAAACCGGCCACGTCAAGAAATGCCTATAAACTTCTATAAGATGAGCGCAAAAGACTACACTCTTCTTGTTTCTGGAGCTCGTCGAAATTGTTTATTCCCTCACTCCCTCAGATGCCGATCACGAGAGGTCGACGACAACTCCAAAAATTCATGTCCCTGTAAGTCTAGAATGATGCAGCTTGCTATATTCAGTGCGCATCCCGGTATATCTCACGCTCTTAATTTTTATCAGGGGAAAATTATTAAGGACATTGAAAAATGCAGTTTTTCAGCTGCTATGATACTTTTTTAATTGCCAGCTGCAGCTTCGTCCAGAAACTTTCCGCGGCTTATTCCGGAGGGCCAGGCGTACATAACGTAGGCATGCAGGGAGCTATTGACTCCAGAAGGTAATAGCTTGGAACGATCAACAAGGCAGACATTTAATAATTATGTAAAGGATATGATCTTGCGGAACAAATTTATGGCTTGGCTTGTGGTGGTCGTCTCTCAGGCTGCGGTGGTCATACGCACCGTTCTATCGTGAAAATAGTCATGAAGCTACGCGTGAGTCTGATCCCAGTTAATTGACAAGTGCCATTCTCGACGAACCGATTGCTGGGCGACGCTCTCGAACTTCAGCCTTTATTTTGAGAAAGGTATTTCAAAGTCATTAGACGGATGTTGTCGTCTGCTAGCGCAATGGCAAAGCCAAGTTCCTTAGCACAGTGAATACGACCTCATTTACGCTGCTTCAGTTGTGAGCCATATTCATTCCTACAACCCCCGCACCCTGAAAGTGTCTTCAAAGTCGGGAGAGTAAGCTGAAGTTGGTCCCCCTCTTCTTTTTTTAGAGGGGGGGGGAGCGTTCGTCTACAAGCGTGCATTGGTCCGTTAGTTGTTGCCTTTGTCCGCAAGATACTTGGTTAATACTACGATGACTGAGAACACCGACGTGGTAGTGGTTTAGTCCTCAAGCGTTTAACTGCTAACCACGCAGTCACCTTTTCGGTCATAGCATCGTCCGTACTTTTCAATTACCTTGAAACAAATCATGGCATTTGCGCTATTTCCGGGGACCATAATTAAATCCAAATCACCGGTAACAGAACCCACAAAGCTGTGTAGCTAATGTGGGCTGGCAACCCTTTTGATTTTTCAGCAGAGTTGCGGGTCGATTCCTGTTCATCGAAGCCAAGTCAGCGGGAGCAGAGATAGGCGCGCACACCGGAGCGAACATAATTGTCCGAAGGCTCGTTAACGAGACTATCGAGCGAACGCTACGTCAACCGTGGACTGCAACCTCTTGTCCTCTGCCGCAAAAAGGCACAATAGACAAGCTCCACCCGATCTCGGATGCTGATGGCGCTGCCCCGAAGCCGGTATTTATAGGCACGGGACTTGAGAATCGATACGCACTTCCGATCCTCCATCGCTTGAGGACAGAGGGCCTTTCCTTATTTCTTTTCTTCCTGTTCCTATCTTTTAACTTTTAGAGAGCGTACTGGCCTTTCTGTAAACCTCCTGCGCCGTCGATGTCGTTGTCTGAGCTTGGACCATGAATATACGACGGTCGTTGGAACTAAAATGGTAGCTACGCTGTTCTAGCAACCGCAGATTCCACAGGTTTTATTGACTGAAAAACAGATACCGGATGAGGCCTGGATGAGAGTATAGTTTGCTGTCATGCATCATTGCCTTCAAAGATGCCACTGTGTTCAAAGACAAGTAAAACCGAGGGATGAAAAAATGTAGTTTGGAAAGATATCACAGTGAAGCGGAGACATGTTGCTTACGCGTGGCTTGCTTGCCGGACTCCTCCAGTGGTCCATCGAACGTGCAGCGTTCTTATTCAGCATCCCCAGCGTCTTTCGCCCGTAGGCAGATTTCTTGAACTAGATTAGGCACAGCGTGATCCGAATACAGCAGCGTGAGCAGGGATTAGAAGACCCAGGAAAGTTTAACAAATTTGACGCAAAGGGAAGAAAGTACTACTACTATGTATATTTTATTGGCGCAAGGGCGTCTGAGGCCAAAGAGCGCCAAGACAATGTTTGTTTTGTCACATTTATTAAAATGCCATGGCGATGATTGTGATGTACTTGATAAAAATAGTGTATATATGGGTGTAAAGGGCCCTTACTCTAAGAAGCGAAGATGAATAAGATGAGGGGTAACAGTGACGATGTTTATGTGTGTACTGGGAGCGCCATAACATAGCAGGAATGGCAGTGACGTCCCTGGCACGTTATGAAAACGCTCAGAACCGCCCTCACTATTTGCATTGGGTGGCCCTGATGTCACACATGGTATGAGATGAGTGTTAAAAATCCAATGTCAGCGAGATAGGCTAAAAGGCGTTCACTTCTAATCGGGGGTTGATCAGATAAAAATAAGGATGGGTGTAAGGGTATCATGTAGGTGTATAGTTCTGGGAAGTGTCGTTTCCTTGCGTCATGGTATGCCAAGCATTCAATCAATACATGGAGGGACTGTAAGTCTTCGTCCGCATTTCTCACAAGATGGTGGTGGGGTTCCGTTTAAAAGGTATGAGTGTGTAGCGTGTGTGTGACCTATTCTTAATCTGCATATTGATATTTCTGTGAACCTGTTCTGTTTCTCTGTGTTGTATTTCCCTATGTGTGGTTTTATAATGTGCAGTTTGTTTTCGATTTGTGTGTCCCACTGTACCTGCCAGCGCCTCCGAAGCACACTCCGAACTAGTGGTTCATGTCTAGGTAGGGCACATGTGGGATATCTACATCACTGCGGAGAGCCGCCACAGCAGCATTCTGGTCAGCAATTTCATTGCCTGAAATTCCACTGTGCCCAGGTACCCAGCACACTACTACAGTCAATTTTAGAGCGTAAGCAGACATTATGGATTTGATAAGACGGTTTAAAATAATGTTTCTAGTTGGTTTTCCTGAACGGAGAGCTAATACTACACTCAGGGAGTCTGTAAAATAATGGAACTGTGTATTCTGGTTTCTGTAATGTGTTCCACAGTGGTTAAAATGCCGTGTGCCTCAGCTGTAAAAATACTGGTATTTTTGTTCATTGTCTTCGTGGTAGCAAAGTTTGGGCCATGTGCAGCGGATGACACAGAATGGGCGGACTTGGAGGCATCTGTGTAAAACGTTGTGTAGGGGTATTTTGTGTCGTAGATGTAGGAAGTGCTGCAAGATGAGTTCTCTTGGTGCAGTTCTTTTGTTAATGGCTCTGAAAGATAAATCACAAGAAATGGGGGACATTTCCCAGGGAGCAACAAGGTCTGTGATCGAAGTTTTGTAAGTCTCGCTAAAAGAAACCCCAAGCTCTTCAGCATGCACTCTCACTCTCAACGAAAAAGGCATAGATATAGAGGGCCGACTGAGAAACGAGTGCATGGAGAGGTTGTCATTGACAATAAACGAAGAAGGGTGATTTTTTATGGATGTTGCCTTCATGGCATACAATAGATCTGTGTATAAGCGCTGGTCTTCCAGGCACCACTGGTCACATTCCACATATAGGCTTTGTGCAGGACTCGTTCGGAAGGCTCCTGACGAGAGGCGAAGCCCAAGGTGCAGAACAGGGTCAAGCATTTTTAAAGCGGTTTTCGAAGCTGACCCGTATACTACGCTCCCATAGTCCAGCCGCGACTTCACTAACTGTTGTAGAGACGCAGCAGGCACATCTTATCTGCGCCGTAGGAGTGGTGGGATAGGACTTTTAGGATATTCATTGCCTTTATACATTTTATTTTGAGTAGCTTTATATGTGGAATAAATGACAGCTTTTCATCTAGCACAATCCCTAAAAACTTGTGTTCCTTCTTCACAGGCACAGCCACTCCACTTAGGTGGACGGTGGGCTCAGGGTGAATACCACGCCTCTTGGAAAATAAGACACATGTGCTCTTTTGAGGATTTAGCTTAAAGCCATTTTCGTCGGCCCATTTTACAAGCCTGTTTTGTGGCAAGTTGTAACTGCCGTTCACAGATAGACAGGTTACAGGACCGGAAACTGATATGAACATCATCCACGTAAATGGAGTAAAAAATGGTACGGGGCAGAGCTTTTCCAAGTGTGTTCGTCTTAGCTATAAAAAGTGTGCAACTAAGTACTCCACCCTGAGGAACGCCATTTTCTTGCATATACAGTGCGGATAATGCAGCCCCGACCCTCACTCTGAATGTTCGTTCAGACAAATAGCTTTCAAGGGCATTAAGCATATTCCCACAAATTCCAAAAGATTTCAGGTCTCGCAGGATGCCGTAGCGCCAGGCAGTGTCATATGCTTTTTCTAGATCAAAAAATATGGACATACAAAACTGTTTGTAACAAAGGCATTTTTCACATAGGATTCAAAAGCGACAAGTTGGTCTGTTGTTGATCTGCCCGACCGAAAACCTGCCTGGCAGCTGTCCAGAATACCATTGTATTCCAGGAAGTATAGTAACCTTCTTTTGATCATTTTTTCGAACAGCTTGCACAAGCAGCTGGTCAGGGCAATTGGACGATAACTTGAAACACAGGATGCATCCTTTCCCTCTTTCAGCAGTGGCACAACAATAGCCTGTTTCTATGCCTTAGGAAAGTGCCCAGCACGCCATATTCTGTTAAATAAAAACAGGAGAGTATTGATTGTGTCTGTATGAAGTTGTTTGATCATGCCGTACGTAATGTTATCTGAACCTGGTGCCGAAGGCTTGCAACCAGCCAACGCAGTCATGAGCTCGTGAAGGGAGAATGGAGAGTTATAGGAGTCATTTGATTGCTTGTGGTCACGTATGGACTTCCGCTCAGCTGACTTTTTGTAGTGTATAAATGTGCTTGTGTAATGTGAAGAGCTTGAGACGTGTTCAAAGTGTTGTGCCAACGCGTTTGCCTGGTCCTCCAGGGTGCCACCAGTGGTGTCAACAAGGGGTAAGCCATGTGTGCTTTGTCCATTTAGTTTTCTTATCCTGTTCCAAACCTTTCTTGTATAGGTGAAAGAATTTATTGAAGTTAAGAAGGACCTCCAGGTATTGTTTTTGGCCTGACGGCGAATGCGCCTTCCCATGGCTTTGGTGCGCTTGAACGCTACAAGGTTGTCCGCAGTGGGGTACCTGCGAAGAATGCCCCACGCCTTGTTCTGTGCCTGGCGTGCTTGTCGACACTCTTCATTCCACCAGGGCCGCCTTAGGTTACTTGTGTCACCAGAAGTCTGGGAATGAAGTTCTCTGCAGCGTCAAGGATATGTGCCGTGACAAGGCTACAAGCTTCATCAATACCCAAGTGTTCTATGGAACTGTATGCGAGTTTGAGATTTCTGCTTAAATTTCTCCCAGTCTGCAGCGGTTTCTTTAACCCTTTTAGTTGATGGTGGGAGTGTAAGGGTCTCTGTCTAGGCATCTCAGGAATACTGGGAAATGGTCACTTCCAAGCGGGTTTTTCTCCACCTGCCACTCAACGAGTGGAAAAAGAACAGCAGAACCGATTTCCAAGTCTATGTGTGAGTACGTGTTGTGTGTAATGTTATAATATGTGGGCTGTTTTTTGTTGAACAAACACGCACCAGATGATACTAGGAAATGTTCAATCAAGCGGCCGCGAGCGTCAGTTCGCCCAGAACCCCAGAGTTTGTTGTGTGCATTTAGGTCTCCAACTAAGATAAATGGTTCAGGAAGCTCATTTACCAACGACTCAAATTCTGAGGTAGACAATTGATGATCTGGGGGAATGTATAAGGAACATATTGTAATCAGCCGACCAAAAATGATCACGCGGACAGCAACTGCCTCAAGGCTGGTGAGTAGTCTAATGGACTGGGATGGAATGGATTTTCGCGTCACAATGGCAACCCCACCAGATGAATGAGCAAAGGCATCTCTATCTTTCCTGAAGACAGTGTATTGTTTAAGAAAGTTACTTTGCTTGGGATTCAGGTGTGTCTCTTGGAGGCAAACAATACTGGATTGATGTTTATAAAGGAGTTCATATACATCATCCAAGTTTTTTATGAGACCCCTACAGTTCCATTGAACTATGTTTTCAACAGCTATTATGGATTAAGATAATAAAGATGTAGTTGAGAAGTTGCCTATTCTGGTTCATGTCAGTGAGTCTTGTTTAGGGCCTGTTGTACGTTGAGGTGGTTTTTTCCCACGGCCAAAAGTGCCGCGGCGCTCATTTTGCGCCTGCTGGGCAGGTTGAGATGCCGAGGTTGTCCATGTCCTCGTCTGACAAATCAGGCGGCACCGACATGGTGTTCATCCGACATCCACCTCGCGGATTGGTTCCTGAGGTGGCCGCAGTCTTCTTGGTTGGAACCTGCGGTGCGGGAAGGGAAGGAGTACGTGTGGGGCCACCTGAGTTCATGCTCTCAATGCCCTTGGGTGTCGTGCGGGCCAATGGAGCTGGACTGGAAGAGGCCGGACCAGTCCCAACAGCGCCCGTCACCACATTCTCCACGGGCTCCGCAGACGTAGTGGCGGGGTGCTCGGCTGTGGACGGCAGCCCAGCAGGAGGAGGAACCACCAGGGCCTCTGCTGTAGAGGCAGGAGCTGGTGGTTGCTCGGAGGGGGTTAACGACAGCGACACATCAGCTAAGCTGCATTGTGTCGCAGTACTAACCAAACGTCGCCCCAACCCCCGGCGGGCGGCGTCTGCATAGGATGCAGCCGAAAACATCTTGTGCTTTTGGCGTGCTTCGGGGAAACTGATATTTTCGGTTACTTTGATTTGAATGATCTCTTTTTCTTTCTTAAAAGATGGGCAAGATCGTGAGTATGCAGCGTGTGAACCACTGCAGTTCGGACATTTCATGATTGTGTTTTTGCAGTCATCAGAAGAGTGATCATTCTCGCCAGATTTCGCACAGGTTGAGCTTGCCACGGCAAGCTAGAGTTATATGGCCGTAGTGTTGACATTTAAAGCATCGCCTCGGGTTTGGAATGTAGGCGCGTACACGACAGCTAAGGAAAGCTGCCTTCACTGTCTCTGGCAGGGTAGAGCTAGCAAATGTTAGGATGATGTGTCGGGTCTTGATCTCTGCTCCATCTCTTCTCATAATAATTCTACGGACGCCAACAACACCTTGGTCATGCAGTCCATCAAGGAGATCATCATCTGTCTCATGGAGGAGCTCTTTGTCAGAGATAACACCTTGGACAGTGTTTAGCGTGTGGTGTGGCGTAACGGTGACGGTCAAGTTGGCAATTTTTTCTTGCTTCAGGAGGTTCTCGCTTTGTTTTTTTGCATAACTTCAACAAGGAGGTCTCCAGAGGGCATGTTTTTTGCATCGTAGTCTTTCCCCACAATGCTTTCAATACATTTGGCAATTAAGAAGACTGACAGGTCGGTGATAGGTTTTTCATCGGTCGAGTGTACAACTAGATACTTGCTGAAAGCTGCCTGAGGTGGGTTGGGTGCGGAGGTACTTCGGTGCGACCCCTTTTAGGAGGTCGATCAGGGTGTTTTGCGAGAGTTGAGAAAATAGCCATAGAACATGGAATCAATTCGGTGGCGAGGCCAGTCGCCCACCACCAAGCCCAACAAGGGAACGTGGCTTTGAAGCACACGTTAACTGTACCTCGCCACTATAACCCTATGGTCGGAATCTAGGGTGATGTCCTCGCACAGGGTTAACCCTCGCCGCCTAGAGAAAAAACGGAAAAAATGAGGAAGAGAAAAGATGACAGGACAGCGTTAGGAAAGAACATAGGAAAGGGAAAGAATGGAGAAGAGGACAGGAAGAGGCGACTGGCTTGATTCCCCCCAGGTCGGGTCAGACTGGGGGCACCGTCTACGGGAAGCGGGGGCCGAAGTGGTGTGTTGCCTCTGCCAGGGGGCCACGAAGGTCCAAAACAACCCCAACTTTGGCTCAGCCACCAGGTTCCCCTTTTCCCCGGACACGGCAAAGCCACGCACAGCCGAGGGCGTGGTGGGTCCAACCCACATGTGCTCGGGTCCGTGGTGTTGCAAGACACCAAGTGCCTACAGCAGTAGGCACCCCTGCGGAGCTCGGGACCGTGGTGGCGCTACTCACCAAAACACCTTGAGTACACAAGGTGCCCCCTGCGGGGAAAGGGAAGAAAGTAGATATCAGACAATCATCTATAACGTATATGTGTTTTCCTACATGTGCTATTGATTTTTTTTTTTTTTACTCTGCCACCGAAGCTCAAAAGGCCTGCCTTTTGAAGCCAATAAGATAAGCGGTCCTCAGGTGCAGAAAAAGCTTCTCTTTAAAACGTTTAACATCCAATCATTCACTCTTTTTTTCATGAATAGTGCCATCAGTGCGTCATATTTATTACCCAAAATAGATATATCGGACCGCGTATGTTAGAAAAATAATACCATTTACCTTTGAGAAATACAGTTACCGAGGGGAACGTATACCGCTGATGACCTTTAGGAAAGAGGAAAGGACTCCAAAGTTTTTCCAGGTTTATTCCTGGCCGATTCGATGAGGGAAATGAGGGAATCCTTGCAGAATTTAAAGCACGTCTTCCGGCCGAAGTTCAGTTGATAAAGGGCAAAGTGACTCCGGTAGCTTGAAGACATGCGTCTTCCTAAACAAATATCCCCAGCCCGGAGAAACTTGCAGACATCAGCAGCGGTACTGGATTCGAAATTAGGCTGACGACTTCGCTCCGGTAGAGGAGAGAACTCAACATTCCAGACGTCGTTTACGCCCGTCTCTACAGATAGATAGTGTTTTCTACCTGTGAGGTCACAGAGAGGGGGAAAAATAGAGAAGCCATCATATCGTAATTTTGCATCTGTCACTTTGTCTATTGATTGCACATAAAAAACGAATGGCCGTAAATTACCCACAAAGTACATTTCCCGGAAGAAAGCCCTGAGACATCCTGTTGAAAGTTTTGAAAGTGGCGCTACCGCATTCGATCCCCTGACAAGGACGAATTTTGCTGCAACTGCCACGGTTACTGAGCAAGTTGTATATCGATTTTTTGTTACTCAAGCCTGGAAAACATCTTGGAATGTTCTTTATCATGCTGCGCATGCGCACTTTTGTGATCCTCTTGAGTGCACCAGTAAAATAATCGCGACTACACAGTTCAATGGCAAAGTGGCTGCCTCCTGGACAAGGAATTGGAGATGTTTATTGCTTTCTCACGTAGCCGTGTGTCTACATTTCAAGGTGGTGTTAATTTTTGTCTTTGCATAGGCGGTTATGCGCACAACACTCCGGTACAAGTCATATATTCACCGGTAGCTCAAATCATTTCGCAATTTGCTTTATCACAGCATGATTCAGGGCCCAAATTCAGGCCACCGCCGGTGCTTTGGCCCAGTTACAGTGGTTAATAGATTTAACTGCTATTCGTCATTCAGGACCGCTCTCCACAGCGGGCAGGTCCTGAGAAGCATGCATAGTGTCCTTCTATACGAACTCTGGGCACTGCGTTAAGCTTGTTGCACATCAACCACTGCGTTGGGCAGTGGGCGATGTACCACAGGTCGCAGATCGTCATTTAGACCTGGTTATTGAAACCGCTGACCTATTAGTGAACTAGGACAGCATGGAACCGGTAAGGCAAGAGCTGCCAGGACGGAGCGTGGGATATAATGGTGAGCCTTCAGTCCAACTTCTATGGAGGCCAACTGACTGACGGAAGTGGTTTGGTTTAGAAGGAAGAAAAGAAATGGGCGGGGGATATTACGGAACCCATGGGGGGTTAGCCTGCATTTATCGCAGTGCGGGGGGACGATAATACAGTGGATGGGGGATTAGGATAGGGTAGAGAGAGGTGAAAAGAGGATAGAAGACAAGTGAGGGGGTTGCCACCTTGGCTGAGTCCACCACGCACGAAAACAGTTCCAGGGCACAGTCTGGCGTCGTGCTGCGACCGGGAGCTGGAACTCGGCAGGAGCGATGAAGTGTGGACGCGAGGCTGCGATACGGAGGTCTGTCCACGGTGGTCCCGAAGCTTGGGAGTTTGCTGGGTGAAGATTCCGCAATAGGCGGGTATTGGCGAGCGTGAGCTAAGGCTCCACGGCCCCAGGCAGCAGAGCACCCATCACACAATCAAACACTCAGGGCCGCGACATGTGGCCGGCGAAGATCGCGAACCGCTGCGGCCCGCGAGAGAGCGAACGCAAAACACGTACGCACCCCGCGACGGCCGCAGCCAAAACTCCTGGCTAAATGTCCGCAGCCAAACTCCTGGCTGATTTTTCTGTCACTTCTGCTTTGGGCTCATGCAGGCACGACGCGTTTCATTGCTCGTCAAGAGGGCTTAGGTCTTGTCAGCATAGGCCTACATCTTGACGTATGCTAGAGATCCCCAAGTGGTAAAATTTAAGCCGAAGGCCTCCCCTACGGCGCCCTCATTCTCCTGTATAGTGTCGGCACGTTAAAACCTTTCAATTATTATTTAATGAATTAATTATTATTAATAGTTAATAATTTGTTGACTGAGTAAATTATTAACCCATTGTCAGAATATGAGGTTAAAGCTCAAAGAAAGCACTCGCACATTAAGCGCTGTTTGGTTGTAGCCTAAAACTATCGTTTCGCTTTTTATAGAGGACATCCCAAAAGGAGTTTTCCCATTACCAAATACGCTCGGCAACATTTGTGAGGTCGAAGCCCCAAAAGCTAACCTACTTTTCCTTTCGGTCATCATGACGCCGCGATACTCGGCGCACTCTGAGGGAACACTACAATAATATGGTAAGGCGAGAAAATACTTTAATTTGTCATGAAATTTTAGGTTGCGTTGTTCTCCTTTTTCAGCTTACTAGCTTAAAGGGACCCTACAACACTTTTCTAAACTTTTTTTTAAATCTTAAATGCTTGCATAACGTAGGCACCTAACACACCCAGTATTCAGATTAGGGGGTGGCAAAGTACCTCAGCCGAAAATTACTGCTCTATGCCCATCAGATAACTTGTAACTCGCTTACAAGATTTTTTCTCTCTTTCCCGGTCTTGACGTTCTTCAGCGGTTTGAATTACGTCACTAAGGCCATGTAGCGGCTGCTGGCCGGTTTTTCTTCAACTGCAGCAATGAACGCTTTTCGATAGCAACTTTAAAAATAAAGTCACAAAAACAAAGCAGAAACGGAAGGCGTATCTGGTGCGGCGAGAAAATCACGCACTGCCGCTCCGTGCTGGCTATAACTGTAGCTTTCGCAGTGGTTCAAGCAAGGAAAGTGTGGACGCGCTTATCAAAAGTGTTGCAGGGTCCCTTTAATGTCAATTGCGAACAGCACTGGTCTATCCACTGCACGCCTACATCGGTTTTGTATATTGACTATGTCACTCGATTCGTACAAAAGTTTTGAGTGATCTCTTCAGCTAGCTCTTGTTATGACATTGAAGTGAGAACGGGGCACATTTCGACGAAAGCCGAGGGAGAGATGTCGGCCTGTTTCGTGGAGACCTCTCCTTCGTCTTTGGCCTAAATTTGCGCTGTTCACACCTCACGCACTTATGGGCGTCTTTAAGCATGCGTATTTTAGGTAATAAGCAATTTGGCGCCTCAATTACGCGATGCCATTTCTTCACCTACGGGGGAACGTATGTTCGTTGCTCAGCAAAAAAAATCCCTGCGTCCCTCTAGCGCTGGTGATGTGAGAGTTACTTGGTCTCGGACATTTTCGGGCTTGATGGGAGCTGCCTAGAGGCCGTCCGGGTGAGAAAATTTTGCATATGTTCACACGCTTCCTCTTACGGGTGACTCATTTCGAACATTCGGCGCGACTGGGAATCACATGTTTGCCTTTACTTGAACTCTGTTGTGGCTGTTTCAAATATGCTCGGCCGTGAACGGGCGATGGCGTGACGTCTATAAATACTGAAAGGGTAAGTGCACTCTAGCAGTGCGCAATTGGCAGCGCCCGTGTGCTGTCATGCTGCCGGAGTGAGTACCCAAGTTGGAATCATTCCTGCAATCCTGCTTGCTACAACTTCGTTATGCCCTTTAACTCATCAAAAACAACGCACGTTTAGGTTTCCCTCTCCTGCTTTATCCGTCTGATCGGAGTCAACATTCTCGCAAGAACCACGCAACTCACTCTTGCACGACGCCGGTCAGAGGGTCCTGTCGCAACATGAACGATTTCCTACTGCCGTGCTCCTTTCCCTCTACTCTTACAGTATGGCGTGATGAAATCGAGAAGAAAAATGATATGAAGCGTGAATCTATGCTACACCCTCAATCGTTGCCCGACACGTGGCAAATAGCGTGCCCTTTATTTATTCCTAAGGAGCCACCACTCCCTGGCCGCTGGAATAGACATGTGCCATTGCTCGTTATCTCTCGTAGCCTTCAAATCGCGTCCCGTTCTTTCGTTTGCCTAGTCTCGAAGCAGTTCTTTAGACTGCGTTTTCTCATCTGCTGTTTAGGTGGCGTCTCTATTGGCGTATCGTATGCGGCATCGTTGTTTTCAAGTCACGCACAAACACGCGCTTTCTGGAAACCCGCGCCTCGATTTTGAAACAAATCCAGCTTCGTTTTCTCTAGGATACCTAAGCACGCGCGGGGTGTATTCGTCATATGTGGCAAACTCCGGCACTTTGAGCATGAGTATTTCTTTAATGCAAGTACAGCTGCCAAACGCAAGGTGCGTTGTTCGAGGCCACGAAGCAGTGAATTGCACAAAGAATCCAGTGACGGCGCTGGATACTGTTGCTGATACGACAAATGAATACAGCTCACACAAATTCGTAAGACTTGAAGGTAGCGAAGCTCTACGCAACCTTTACGACCATCATAAAGGTTTAAGTCGATGAGTGCCGCCGATTTGCTTCTTCTTCTCTGCCGCAACGACCTTTACTCCATCATTGTTGCTACAAGTGTGAGCTGCTTCCATTTTTTTGGAAGCGATAATATTTGGACATAACCTTCGAGGAGCGTACGCTATGGCGTGTCTTTCTGTTCCGAGCAAATGTTGCCACGATTACGGCGAACGCTGGAGCCTTTTACTCGGCCAATTCTAGCCCATCTCCCTAGTGGTTATGCTTGGCTTGACAAACATGCTTCGCGGACGCTGGGTGGTGGTCGTGAGGCACGCTCACACGAGTGCTAGGAATTTTTTGGTTTTGTTAACTGCTGGACGGTCACCGCGAGGCCCGCGCTCACGTGCGTGCGCTAGGCAATTTCTTGACTGCAGACACGAAAAATTACGATTTTCTAAACAGCTTCGCTGTTTAAAAAATTAACTGTGTGTCAGAGGGAATGAAAGCGGTAGTGTTACGACACATTAATTCATCTCTCCGAAGCGAGCGTCCGATAAGAAGAAAACAGTTGCACAAAGCCCGTAGAATATACCAAGTGGCGCTGCTGTCTCTGCTAGAGAATTCGAAAGGCACGTTCAAGGTCACTGACACAAACATTGACAGGTCTTTAAAGCATTCCGGCATCGTTCTCTGGCTTAAACTTTCGTTTCAGGATCTTATTATCACTTTCGAGCTGTCCCTTCCTTTCACTGCTTGCCTGCTCTGATGCCCCGACAGTGAATGCACCATCTTGCTTCCGGTCTCAAGGACTGACTCCGCGGTGACGGTTCGTTATTTTGCACGAATGACTACCATGTGTGAATGAAATACACCATAATTTTGTGACCCCACGGCTTCACAGTTAGGATCCTCTACTCCAGAACCGTCTTCCCCGTAGGCTGTCGTAGGACATTGGTCCCTACAATCAATTTCGTAGAAGGCTACAAAAGTATTTCTACGTTTTCTCAACAACACAGCTTCACACCAGCGATACTATAGTTAACATGAAAATTCCAGGAAATCCCCACTAACGTGAAACCTGGGGAGGGGCGAAGCGTGCAGTGTATAAGTGTATGTATTCGTGGCACCTTGGCGTTTTTTTCTAACGGAGACGAAACCGTTGGGGAAACCGGGGGGGGGGGGGGGGGGGGAGGAGGGGTGGGGGGGGGGGGGTAGATGTACACAGTGGGGAATCCAAAACAGCCAAGGTAACCAAAAAAGAGGCAAGGCAGATTGAAACGAATAAATGGAGGGAAAAAGTGGAAGCTAAAACGTCGTTAGAGATGTACAGGGCTGAGAAGATGAACATCAGAAAGGAAAATTTCTACGATAATTCCCAGGGCAGTGCTTTGCTTTTTGAGGCTAGAGCAGGTTGCCTGCGAACTAAGAGTTTTGTGGGGAAGTATTCACAAAATGATGGGGTATGCGTGGTCTGCGGAAAAGAAACAGAAACTATGCGGCACATCGTGCTAGAATGTGAGGGTAATCCATCCAAATCTACATGAAGGGAATATTGGGCTTCCAGAAGCCCTAGGATTTAAGGGTATCACAGAGGAAGTTACCTTCAAGGCGTGTCGAGGGGACGAAAAGAAGATTAGAATGCTGGTGGACGAAAAGCATAGAGGGGAATATTGCCTAGGACAGTTACCAGCTGTAACAGGGAAAGAAAGTATTTCGGGCCTAATAGCGTTAGTGCCTGCCCTAAGCAGCGCTAGTATTAAACCAAGAGTGTAAAACATGGTTATATAAGTCCTTTTTGGTAAGGATGGCACGTCATCACCCCGCTTCAAAGGGGAAACCAATAGGAATAATTCATCATCATCATCAGCTTTGGTGTAGAAGTTCTTTTGTATTCGAAGCACGAAGCTCTCTAGCGGAAGGCGTAAATGAGTGTCCCGGTGTTTTTAGTACGCATTAGGGAAGCGCTTCCAGCGCGAGGCGTAAACGAGTGTCCCGTGTTTGTTTAATACGCGTTAATTTCTAGCGTGACGTAAACGAGTTTCCGGGTGTTTTAGTACCGTGACTAGCATTAAGACGACAATTACCACGACGACGACGACGGACAGATACGCCAACAGCCCCAGCCCCTAACTGGGCTTCGTCCCTAAAATAAAAAGTGCGAGTGCGGGGCGCGTGTCCTCTCCTAGCCTTCGGTTTTCGCCTGACCTCTCATTTTTAATCTCTTAATCTGACTCCCTCAGTACTAGGTAGCATACCGGGCTGTACGCCTGGTCACCTCACGGCCTTTCTATTCTCTTTTCTTCTCCTCCTTACCACAGGTGCTGAAGAACGTTCAGTGATTGACCACATCTTTTTTGGTTACAGCCAGAAGGAACAGTGTTACACTCAATGCCATTTTCGCTATCACACGTAAAGGAGTACGTAAGACCACCTCAACAACCTGTTCCCGTCTTAGAACAGGCCATAGGTAGCGACAAAACCGCGCCCCTCCTAAGAGCCTCACCCTGAAATAAAAAAAAAACCTTCGTATTTTTCGCCGGTCGAGAGAAACAGTTGTTAAGTAGTTGACAGCCACCTTTAATTCGCCCGGTGCTGACCTAGCGTAAACTGAAATGCGGAGAAAAGAGATAGAATAGCCAATTCGGGCCAAGCCAAGCCAAGCGAGGGAACAAAATGGAACAAAACTCCTATAAAAACAAAACAGGGTATTTGCAAGCCAACACTTCCTTACGTCACAGGGCCAGGCGCAGTGACATAATCACATAATCAGCTGCTGTTGTTCCAGATCGAGGATTAAACTAAAGGCAAGAAATCCCACTCAGCAAAAGCATGTTATCACATGTGAAAAAAACGCTAAATACTGAAAAAAAAATGACACACCTATCGCGAATCGAGGTCACAACCCGCAAGCCAATGCTCATTTAATTCGCGTCGTGCCAGCTCTAATCCGTTAGTGCGACACTTTCTGAAGGCGGACATCTCTGAGGTTTTTCGGAATGTTCTCGGAGCGCCTACGGAGCATCAAAAATTCCTTGCCAAGAAAAATAGAGAGAATACATGCTGGCCACCCTTGCTTCCTTCCGCCGTAGAACGCCTGTAGAGCAGCGGCAGCACGTCAATTTTCTCAGGACCAATACGTGAAACACCCGTAGTGGGCAGCCACTTCCTTCTTCCCATCGATAAACAAACAACGCAGACGATGTCTTCCCCTGGGATGGAGAAGAGCATGAGCAACGGGAAATGGAGGAGCGAAAGACAATGGCGGATGGAGAAGAGCAGAGCAATGGCGGATGGAGAAGTGCCAAGAGCAATGGCGGATGGAGAAGAGCAGTAGCAACGGGCAAGGGAAAAGCGTAAGAGCAATGGCAGATGGAGAAGAGCAAGAACAACGGGCAATTGAGAAGCGCAAGAGCAATGACAGATGGAGAAGAGCAAGAGCAACGGGCAATGGAGAAGCACAAGAGCAATTTCGGACGGAGAAGTACCAGATAAAACAGGAGGAGAGGGGGAGGTGTTGCTTCCGACGAACTGCCGACACCTCGCTCGCGACCGTCTGTGTGAATTCCTTGCGTTCCGTCGTTTGCACAAGAGAATGACAGCATCGACCAATTCTCTGAGGATGCCGCACTGCACACCACTGCCAAAGGTGGCACAAATGCCGTTGCCTTGAGGCAGGCACCACTGTGCATGTTCACGAGGCCCGTAATTTGCGCTTATTTAATCGGTAATAAGAATGAGGGAGATATACTCGGCAATCGTACAAAGTACCGACAGTGCTGGTTGAATGTTCCCGCCGCAGTCTTGAAGTATCAGCTGGATTGTTCATGGAGCACGTTGGTGTTTTGGGGTTGTAATAAGGAAGCCAGAAAAGAAGGAAAACAAAATAAAGATGAGTCATGGGCTCATGAAAAAAAAAGTAAAAGAAGTCGGCTTTAAATTTCTTAAGAATAACGCTTCCAGAAGAAAATGACAGGGCATTCTTATAACAGTGCGCCGCTTTTCAGAGATGTCTTTACAGACCCCAATGGTGCCACCGACTCCAACCCAAGACTGCGCTTCTTCACATTGCGCGAAAGACGAGCAACAACATTTGAATTACCGGAGATGTATTTATATGCGTTCAAAGGTATAGGTTCATCACGGTTCGCGAAATTACTCAGTCACCTAACAAGCAAGCGGAACAAAAAACTATAAATTAGAATTAGTGCCGACATTTTAGGAATCAATTATGGACAAATGACGAGAGAGAACGACAAGGAAAAAATGCGGGAGCTACTATTTGTTCTCAGTTGGCCGCATCGCGTTTCAAGCCGATTGTGACAATTGCGAGATTCAGGGAACTGTGAGGATGGGGCAGAATACCGCTGCCGACTAAAACGTTCCAAATGAGCACCCCCCACATAGTTTAAGCCAGACAAGTTTCTAATATGTGTTCCTAATGCTCTTGTAAATCTCGTCCTGCTAATTTTGTAATTCCCCTCCTGCTAGAACCAAACAATTTAACAGCAGTGTCACTAAATATAAAAAATAAATGTATAAATAAATGTGTAAATAAATAAATAAATAAATAAATAAATAATAAATAAATAAATAAATAAATAAATAAATGGTTTCTTTGCATTATTGACGTCGTCCAACTGGGTTTATTCGCCTGTCCACCTTTTTTTCAGACGGCTTATTGCCCCTTCAAGTGCCCCTTCAAGATGTTCCAGACCCCGCTATTCCGTGCACAGGATAATAAAGAAAAGTATGTTCTATCATGAACCTTCCCACATCAGGTGCGGATTCGGCTGCGGTATGGCTCAGGTTTTGTGTTGGTACTTATAGCGAGAGCAGTATTTGCCAACACTATTTGTTGTACGAGCGAATGCTATGCATTTATTCTTTGCGCACAGTTAATGGTGGTTCTGGAAATCGCCGCCGCAATTGTCGTTCGTCGTTCTGGGAGACATGATCACAGATCCGCGTTTCCCTTCAGGGCTACCCCGCCATTACATTTTTCTTTAACGGCAGCCCACCAGCTGTTTTCCTGAACCTTCTGTTGGGAGGAATCAAGGAGGGATAATATTACGCCATGCTCGACATCTAAATGCAACAAACCGGCTGGAGAATAAATTGGGAGAACAACTTTGCGAGACTAGGTTGGCCACCGGTCGGATACACCGCTGTTCTTGTTGGCAGGCACAACTGAGACGCTCAGATCGGGCAGGATGTCGACATCACGGCGTGGCAGAGGGCGCCGATAGGAAGGAGAGATGTATGGGAAGTCGTTAAAAAGACAAGCAGACGTGTTTGACCAGCGGATGTTTTCGAGGGCACATGCACCGGTATTTCCTGGGCTTGGTATTCGCTTGTTCCGCGTTTGCTTTTTCCTCAATGTTCCGATCGACAGAAAACCCGACGCTGCTCTGTAAGAAAGACAGAGATATAGAAAGAGAGAGAGAGAGAGGGGGTGTGACCAAACTTTGTGCGCCAACTCTATTCTGAGCCTCGGTGTGTGGCAGGCCTTGGTGTCAAAGGTTGCATCAGAAAGTTTGCCACCATTAGTCGACTGCTCTTGACAGGCTGTAGGCGCTAAAGTAATGGTGTGGTGGTCAAAAAGAATGTCGTCTTCACCCCGGGTTGTCAGAGCGGCGCTTGCTGCCATCCCGGAGTGTAGGGTACCGTTAAATTCCAATAAATGTCCAAGAACTACCGGAAAATTCAGTCGCCCGAGAAGGTAAGTTTGGAAGGCATCGGAAGCGCACTACGAGGGTCGTGGGTTCGTTCCCCACACTGGGACCATGCTTTGTTTTCTTTCCTACCATCTCGAAGGATGTATTTCGAATGAAGGTAACTATTTTGTGGAATTTACAGTAGCCAACCAGTGGTTATCTCATAGGCAAAAAATAGTGCAGCTACTTCCACTACGCTTTCGATAGCTGGCTTTGCTTTCTAGTATTCCTTCATCGATTCCTCACTTCCTGCTTCATTTGTTCCCAGCCGGCTGCTTCCGGGAGCCGCGTAAAGCTGACACCAAGCGCGTCCTGCTAACACGGTCTCTCTTCACACGCTTGTATAGCAGCAGCAAATAGGCTGCATCCTGATTAAGACCTCGAGGAGACCAGTGCATGCTCGCATTAGCTGGCGGGGAATGAGAAGCTGAATCTCTGGTTGCTTGCGCCTGCACGAATGAGGCATCTTCGGTGTATACCTACGCGATGAAGCTTCCGACAATAAAAAGAATGCCCGACAGAGAAAAATAGCATGTTGTTCTGGCCAAGCAGGATAGGCCAGACTACAGGACAAAGTTTACATGCAAGAAACCTATACTTACCAAAACGTGAACCCGCCAATATGTAAATGAGAAAAAATGTGCACAATAGATTTCTTCTCGGCTAATTACTTTAATTTTTTTCCTAGGCTGCTCCCATTCCTGATTGTCTGTCTAGAGTTGTATGCCGACAGCGCACAAGAGAGAGAGAGAGGAATGAGCCTTTCATTGATTTTTTTAATTTCCGTTTAATTTGTCACCTTCTCTTTTTTCTTTCCTTAAAGGAGCCATGAAGAGAAAACAAAAGTTTGTTTTATTCGAAAGATTAGGTGTTTAATAGTACCCCAAGCGCTTTCCCGGAAGCAAATGATGCTTTATTCACTGAGAAATAAGGCAATTTAAGCCAAAATTTTAAATCTCCCGCTAAAATTGAACATTCCGTGACGTGTACAATGGCGTCATAGCGCCGGTCCATGAAACAGATACTTAGTATGTCGACTCCATATAGCACCCACACGCGGGAGTCGATCGAGACGGCGGCCATTTTAAAAATACTAGTAAAACCTAGTGCACCCGCAGCCCTAGTCATGGAATCGCCTGATCCGGAGAACAAAACTCTCGCCGAGGAGCTCGGGCTTGCATTTAACAACCTCACACCACTAAAACGCTCAATGCTTCCAAGTGCACGAGCGGCAAGAGTTGTGGGATACGCGGTGGACGGGAAAGCGACCATTCCGCGATAGCCACAACAGACGAACGCCCAGCCGTCGGCACCGCTGCCTCGTCAGCCCCGTCGCGACGGACGAATATAGACTGGTACGTATGTGTCGTATTTTGATTACGGTTAATAATAGTTCAATTTCAGTAGCAGTATCACTTATGCCAGTTGGCCGGTGTCGTGTATGGAAAGCCGTTCGCGCGAGCTCTCTGCTTCGACCAGAAAGATACGAGCGTCAATGCGCGGTGTTTACGGCATTTGTTGCCCCAAGGTCAGAGCGATTTGACGAAGTCGGCGACGAGCGCCAGCATGTCCCAGGAGTGAGCTACGTAAGGGTCCCTGCCGTAATCACTTCCTCGGAAATGAAGCGAGCACACTCGTACTTCCTTAGCTCTCTTTCTCCTCCGTTTGCAAAGTTCACAAAACGTAGCCACTTGCTTCGCCTAGGTTCGTCGTTGGGCAGCACATGAAAGGAGATCTCCTCACCGACGGGGATGTCGCACTCCCTTGACGATTTGCCCGTACTACATGGGCATTTCAAAACGCAGCAACGAAATTTCATTGTAAATTACTCGAACAAACTGAAGTTTTCAGTGGTTGTAAACTGGAAACGAGCTCGTAACGACAGCAGCAAGCCAACCCCATTCGAAACTTACGCGACGACTGGCACTATCTCGTCGCTTCTTGCTGTTCCTTACTCCCCTCGTTTCTATTTTTACCTTTGCTGGTTGGCGATATGACGGCCAACCTCCTGTGAAGGGATTACGATTCGAAGCAAGGTCGCGGCTGTGCGTGCTGGAACGGTTCGTTGGCCCCGAAGAGCCTCGAACCCGAAAATTCGTCTGCGCGACGGCGAGATGTCGAGCTCGGCCGGCGCCTAGTTTCGTACGCATTGGCGCACACGCTTGCGTGTTCGTTCGGACCTTCAACCGTTTACTCCACCGTTCTTCGTCATAAAAAGAATGTGCAGTATGTTTCACGGGCATTTAGCTCGCTATGCAAACTGTAAGCCCTGCCTAACATGCGTTTGCTTTTGCCGGCCTCCGCCAATCGCAGAGCATTCCCAAGTGACATCACAGGTTCTGTTGCGGAAAATGAGCTGGTGGGTCGCATGGTCATTTCCTTTTTTCCTAATTATGTAGCTTATTTGAGCGAAGTTTGCGTTATAAGTGGTGTCGTTATGGTTCTAACGAGGCAATCTTTCGAATGAACCAAACTTGTGTTTTCTCTTCATGGCTCCTTTAATGTTGCGTTTTTTGTGCATGTCGGAGACGATGGAATTATGACGATGAAAACTACGATGCTTGATAACAATGAATGCCAAAATTATTCAACCAACAATAAGGTAAGCAATATTGCGTTGTAACTTAGCCAACTCTCGCCCAAGAAAATTCCTGCTACCTAACCAATCCTCGCATGTGTAAAACACTTACAGAATACGTTCGGAACCTAAAAAAATAAAATGAAATTTTTGTGTTCGCAATGTATTGCCTGCATGCTAACTCCGAATAACGCAAAAGAGGCGCTATAACCGGGAAGAGAACAAGTCAGAAAGCAACAAAACAAACGTCAGCTGCCAGGTAATCCAAGGCGCTCTGCCGGAGTCGACCAGTTGCACTCAGCAGCGACTAACGGAGAACGAGGGCTACACGAGTGGACAAACATTTGTACTGAAAGGATTCGCGTCCTACTCTGATGCTGTCCTCACGGTTGCTACAATTTGGTACAGTAGCAAGCAGAAGGCTCCGCCGTACGGCCGATCAGAGGTGTGTGTTTGCAGCAACCGGCCCAAGCAAGGCGGAAGAGGGAGGGAATAAAAGCTCCCGATGACCAGAACTTGAAATGGGGCTGGTTGGTTTTGACTCGGAACATTGCTGGCGCTAGGCGGGACAAGTACGAAGAATTACCCCCACAAGTGAAGCGCGCACTACCAACTGATTTATTATTCACAAACAACACGACATATAAAGGAAAAATCTGATGATGTGACAGGTAGGGTTAATCAATCTCGATGAAAATATATACAATATTTGCCCTTGGACATGCGTTTGCCTACGAACTGTCGAGTAGTTCGATTTCTGTTGTCGACAATGCAATTGATGGCGAACTGTTGGTCTTTTTTCTTTTCGAATTGCATAGGCTTCCCATAGCTCCCGGTTGAGCTTATCAGTACATTTAAACAGGACCGGCGTGCGTTCAAATTGCGCTGAGCACCCATGTCTGACGCAGCCAGGTGCCCTGGTGCTGAAACTTGCCTCCATATATTTTTATGTTCTCTGAGTCTTTCGTTAACGCAGCGTCCAGATTGGCCTATGTAAGCCTTCTCGCACGACATAGGTATCATAAACGTCCCCGGAGCAGCCTGCGACAAACTTGCTCGTGTGCTTAAAGGAGCCATGAAGAGGAAACACAAGTTTGGTTCATTCGAAAGATTGCCTCGTTAGAGCCATAACGACACCACTTATAACGCAAACTTCGCTCAAATAAGCTACATAATTAGGGAAAAAGGAAATGACCATGCGACCCACCAGCTCATTTTCCGCAACAGAACATATGATGTCACTCGAGAATGCTCTGCGATTGGCGGAGGCCGGCAAAAGCAAACGCATGTTAGGCAGGGCTTACAGTTTGCATAGCGAGCTAAATGCCCGTGAAACATACTGCACATTCTTTTTATGACAAAGAACCGTGGAGTAAACGGTTGAAGTTCCGAACGAACACGCAAGCGTGTGCGCCAATGAGTACGAAACTACCGCAGGCCGAGCTCGACAACTCGCCGTCGCGCAGACAAATTTTCGGGTTCGAGGCTCTTAGGGGCCAACGAACCGTTCCAGCACGTACAGCCGCGACCTTGCTTGGTATCTTAATCCCTTGACAGGAGGTTGGCCGTCATATCGCCAACCAGCAAAGGTAAAAATAGAAACGAGGGGAGTAAGGAACAGCAAGAAGCGACGAGATAGTGCCAGTCGTCGCAGAAGTTTCGAATGGTGTTGGCTTGCTGCTGTCGTTACGAGCTCGTTTCCAGTTTACAACCACTGAAAACTTCAGTTTGTTCGAGTACTTTACAATGAAATTTCGTTGCTGCATTTTGAAATGCCCATGTAGTATGGGCAAATCGTCGAGGGAGTGCGACATCCCCGCCGGTGAGGAGACCTCCTTTCATGTGCTGCCCAACGACGAACCTCGGCGAAGCAAGTGGCTACGTTTGTGAACTTTGCAAACGGAGGAGAAACAGAGCTAAAGGAAGTATGAGTGTGCTCGCTTCATTTCCGAGGAAGTGATTACGGCAGGGACCCTTACGTTAGCTCACTCCTGGGACATGCTGGCGCTCGTCGCCGACTTCGTCAAATCGCTCTGACCTTGGGGGAAAAAAATGCCGTAAACATCGCGCATTGACGCTCGTATCTTTCTCGTCGAAGCAGAGAGCTCGCGCGAACGGCTTTCCATACACGACACCGGCCAACTGGCATAAGCGATACTGCTACTGAAATTGAACTATTATTAACCGTAATAAAAATACGGCACATACGCACTAGTCTCTAATTCGTCCGTCGCGACGAGGCTAACGAGGCAGCGGGGCCGACGGCAGGGCGTTCGTCTGTTGTGGCTATCGCGGAATGGTCGCTTTCCCGTCCACCGCGTATCCCACAACTCTTGCCGCTCGTGCACTTAGAAGCATTGAGCGTTCAAGTGTGTGAGGTTGTTAAATGCAAGCCCGAGCTCGAGAGTTTTGTTCTCCGGATCAGGCGATTCCATGACTAGGGCTGCGGGTGCACTAGGTTTTACTAGTATTTTTAAAATGGCCGCCGTCTCGGTCGACTCCCGCGTGTGGGTGCTATATGGAGTCGACATACTAAGTATCTGTTTCATGGACCGGCTCGTGTGACGCCATTGTTCACGTCACGGAATGTGCAATTTTAGCGGGAGATTTATAATTTTGGCTTAAATTGCCCTATTTCTCAGTGAATAAAGCATCATTTGCTTCCGGGAGAGCGCTTGGGGTACTATGAAACACCTAATCTTTCGAATAAAACAAACGTTTGTTTTCTCTTCATGGCTCCTTTAACGCTACATCCTGTTTGTTCAGCACCTCTGATTTTGTTAGTCGTCTTGCACAGCATTGTTAGTTATTTCGGAGCAGAAAAAACAACCGGGACATCATGCCTCGTGCCAACCTTCTTTAACTTGTGTGAAACTTTGTGGATGTACTGCAGAACGATCGGCCGCTTCTTTGGTTTTTTGCGGTCTTTCTCTTTGTTAATTTTTTTACCACTGTTCTTAAAGGGGTCCTGAAATACCTTCCGCCGATGCATGTATGTACATGTACCCAAATAAAGCAATGTATTTGCAATCTCCTCCCGCAAGAATATTGTTAAAGCGATGAGTATTATTTGAGAAATCGTAAATCAAAAACCGCGCATTATCGTCGCTCCGCGTTTCCTCCTCCTTTCGACTTACTCTCCGCTGTTGACGGCGCGCGAGCCTTGCCTCCCATGATGCTGGGCTCCGCAGCGGTGACGTGCTTCCGCTATTGTGCTGCTCAGACTGTCGTCTGCTACGGGCAAGCTTTGTTGACACCATGAATCCCGCACTCCGATCAAGGCTGGAAAAGCGAACGAAAAATCTGGCCGCATGTATGCGGCGGCCTGGCCTTGCCCTTTCGCGGTGTACGTTGCTGGCGGCACATGACTTTTTATCGGCGCGAACTCGCAGCCTCACGGGGAGGGTCATGCGCTCGTTCCCTTGATGCACCGCGCACTGTTTATCCAAAAGGCGCCGTATCAGATGTGGCCCCGCTGGTGCCCATAGGTCGGCAAAACAGAAAAGAACTCACTCAAACTCAATCACAATTGTTTTCATTCACGCTGCACTCAATCAAACTCAGACTCAAAAAGATCGTCTGTTCACAAAATCACTCGTACTCACTCATCAAATACTCATTTGTAATCATACTCACTTGTACTCAAACTCATTTGTCCTCACGAGTATTCGTACTCAATCTGTACTCATGAGTACTGAATCTGTACTCATGAGTACTCACTCTGTACTCATGAGTACTCAATCTTCTGTACTCATGAGTACTACTCATTCTGCACTCATGAGTACTACTCATTCTGCACTCATGAGTACTCAATCTGTACTCATGAGTACTCAATCTTCTGTACTCATGAGTAGTACTTATTCTGCACTCATGAGTACTACTTATTCTGCACTCATGAGTACTACTCATTCTGCACTCATGAGTACTCAATCTGTACTCATGAGTACTCAATTTGTATTACTCACGAATAATCAACTTATCTGCACTGTTACCTAGGTCGTATCTCGAATGGAATAATAACTAGAAATAAATAACATGTTTAATTGATTAGAAAAACACAGGTTACATATATATCAGGACAGAGGAAGAAAACGCCTGACGCGGTGCCCTGTCGTAGGGCGACTTACTGCGCGAAGGCACGTACATGTGACTCGAAACGGAATGTAAGCACTCGCGTTGCGTCTAGCGTCTCCTCTTGTTCTCAGGAATAAAAGAACGAAGTCTGGGCCGGGTCGGGCTCAGGGGAGCTCGGGGCTTGTCGGTGGGGCCGTGGCCGTAAACTTCGGTTTTCTGCGTGTCTTCGGGTGGCAGCTTTTGTCGTCCGTTTTCGTTTCCGGGCGCGCTGATACTCTCGTAATCGTGCTCGGTATCCAGATCAGTGTCCGCTTATTCACAGATGCTCGATACTGGCGTTTGTTTTTTGTTGTTCTGGATACTAGAAACTTCGTTAAGAGGGTGTTCGTCTCGTTGAGTTTCGGTGAATTTCAAATCTGCTTGATTTTATTTTGTGTGTGCCGTGGGATTCAATTCGTCAGACCTGATCTTGACTTCCGTCGGCGATTGTGTTCGTGTAGCTCGTCGCGTGCATGTGGGGGTGTAGTCGTCCGGTTTGTCCGGTGGCGAGCTGCGCTGTGTATACGGATGGCATAGTTCGGCGCGTTAAAAACGTTGCTTGAATTGGCGTGTGCGTTGCGTATGGTGCGGGAGCCGTTTGGCTTTTCGTTTAGTGTGCGGTAGCGTGGCGTTTTCGTAGGGTGGCATGGCTGATCGGTCAAAGTCGTTGCGGCTCCGTGCTCGCAGTCGCCGCGGTTGTTTCGGAAGTGAAACCGTTGTGGTGGGGAAGCGGGCATAGTTCGTGCCGTCTGTTCGGTCCCACATTCCTTGGCGTCGCAAGCGTGACTTCATCGTTAGGGCATTCGATGCCTTCGTCTGGATCGGGTTCATTCGTTGCCGTTCTTGCCGTGTCAGTGTCGTCGCTCAAGCCCTCGTCTTTTGCCCGTTGTTTCGAGAATGCTATAATCGCCATCTCTCCCATACAAGCAGGCTCCGTTCGTCCCGAGTCCGCTTGCTCGCGGTTGCGTCCTCTTATACGAAATGGTGTTTGTCGTGTGACTCTCGGTCGGAGCGCGGGCGCCGGGGATCTTGTTCGTTCTGGCTCGAACATGCCGCATTCGCTGGCCGTGTCGTTGCTCGTTGACGGACCTACGTCCACGAGTGTTATGTCGTTCTTCCACTGGACATCGGGCTGGAGTAGCGGGTGTCGGAGAGCTCGTACGTTCCGGTAGGGTTGAACCGCGTGCGCTGGGTCTTCTGATGCTTGTGGCCAGGTGATTTCTGCGGTTGTAACATTCGCTGGCCAACTTTGGATAGCAGCAGTGGGAGCGAAGGATGTCGGGAATAGCAGTTTTTTCCGTGTGTGCTGGCGTGGTGGCGTTCCGGGCGCTGTGCATTTCGTTCGCCGTGGTCAGCTCCACTGGTTCGAGCTGGATGTCGTTCGTCGCCCCTGGCGCGTTTCGTGCGCTGTGCGTCTCGTTTTATCTAGGAAACTCCCCTATAATTGGCGTGCGGTCGTTCGCCATGTATGATGCATTTCGGTCGCCGTGCGTCTTGCTCGCTTGTCGTGGCCATATCCACCAATCCGGATGTGATGTCGTTGGTTGCGTGGACCGGCGCCGGGACAGCATGAGCGAAAAATGTACGTACTGGCTTCGTTGCGTTCCGTGCTATCAGCGTTCCGTTCGTGTACGTCTGTGCCGGAATAGCGGGTGCCAGGAACGTGGTGCCTTCTGGCTCGTGCGCGCTGCGTACGTTGCGCGTCTCGTTGCTCGTTGCTGGAATGACCTGCGCGTGGACGATGTAGCTCGTGCCCCTAGAACAAATTTAAAATCAATTTTAAAGTGTGCGAAACGCAACCGAGCAGCCAGCGGAGGACCTCCCGCAATCGACAATCCCTCGATATTTTGTAAATAAACAACATCAATACACGTCACGAGTTTGTGTTGGCTGCTTCCGCACTGCCGGCGTTTTTCGCCGGCTCGCCGCTCCAATCAGAGGTCGGAGCTTCTGCTCTCGAGGAAAGAATTACCCAGTCGTTGGCGGCAGAGGCGCGGTGATTTCGTCGGCTCATCGGGCAGCTGGTCGCGATCTAAGTTCTACAGCGATTTCATTCACTCCATTTTTATTGCTTTTTATTAGTCTGGACGCGAAAACACGCCGGGGACACCTAAAGCACACTGAGCGAGCCGCACTGTCGCTGCGCGGGCAGATGAATGGATGTGAATATTTAATAACTGATATATTATAGTGAGGTAGCTTGGAGGCGGCGGCCACGGCTGCGAAGTGGTGCAGGCCGGTGGAGGTAGCTCGAGCGATAGCTTGTTACTGCTGCACTAAATGGGACCTAAGTCCCAAAGATGCAGCACATATGAGAAAGGAGTTAATGATTCGATGACGGGTTGCATTAACAACCGTCGTCTGCATCGCCTACGACAGCGGCATTCGAATATCCGCCGCAGTGCTAAGCCGAACGCATCTGTAGGCTGACCTGTAGGCAGACTGGCCGGCTGCTCCCAGCGCTATCTTCCCATCCAATGTCTCGAGCGTCGCGCGTGGTTCCTAGCCGCGGCAGCAATTTGCACTCGCAGCGCCTGCGTCACGTCCATGGTCACTTTTTAATTAAGCGGGTCACGAGGTCAGTGCGTGGGGGAATTCGCAGAAACTGCCGGCAACGTGGATTCGACAGTGCTACAGCAGTTCTGCTCTGTGATATCTGTCCGACCGTCACTTGGTCAGCTTTGTTCACACAAAATCTCGCGTTTCGCGGCGGCCGCTGAACCCGAAACTACGACTGGCCGCATTGAAAACGCCTTTAATAAATAACCGCCGCACGCTGTGAGCAAATTACGTTTCCACACGTGATAAGTAGGTCATTATATAGCTGCTCATCGCAACAAAAAAACCGAGATGCAAAATTTTTGTGTCAGTGCCCTTTTAAGGTAGCACTCGTATCACTAATTATTTTCGGTCAAACGCCACAACAGCCCGCCACAAGCATCACACACACATCAGCAACGATTACCGCACAAAACATATCTTCTGTAAGAAAATACAACAGCAGCCCAACAACCTCTTGCAAGCATATTTTGAGTTATCCGCGCAGCTGCAAGCCCAGGATGTTGACCTTCAGCACAGCGTCCGGGCAGGGCGACGGCACAGAAATCGCAAACTGAGAAATAATTAGCCGCTTCCAGTTTGTCGAATCGAGAGACAGCTTCTCTTTCTTCATTATAAACGCACAACTTGAGGCACAACGAAGCAAGATAGAGGTATTGCGAAATCGGTCGACAAAGGGCGGCAGTATCTATCTACGGAAAGACAACAGATCACGTCGAGGTTACCCCTATTTCGCTCGTCCCATCCACTGCGTCGGAAGATGCGGTTCCGGCAGAACGCCAGCTGCGGCCGCTGGTGTTTCCCAGTCGTCTTTCAAGCGCCAACCCATAAGTGCAAAACCCCAATTATTTAATGATATGTGACTCCGCAATTTAATATCAGTAACAACTAAGCTTGCAACCCGTCACGCGCGGGTTGCAAGGTGCTGAAATGGAATGTGTGTATCAGCTCCGCTGTGGTTTTACGTTCATTACTTGATTGGCTTTCTTATCGGGCCCGTGTTGCTGTCACGCTTTTGTTTATTACGAAAGAGGAACGGGCGACTGCAATACCTCTCGCTACGCAGCGCGAAGTTTCAAGTTTCACGGCGGAACCGCCACAAGTTCTCCCTCCCTGATGTATTAACCTCTTGGCTAAGGCTTGCGTGTTCCTAACGGGGCGCAGGGAAAGGCGTGAGGGTTGCGCTGGTGGCGCGCCGCTTCTTTCTTTCTCTCCAGGGATGCTATCACTATTTCTAGGAACCATAATATCACGGTGCTAGGAAAGGAGCTTAGGGCAACAGCAATGGGATGCCTCTCATTGGTCGATGGCGTGGGTTTACCGAGGTCAGCAACACAAACAAACAAAAAAGCGGATTTTTCGCCGCCTTGTGCCGTCGGTTGCACACCCTTTCTTTTTACTTTCACGCTCGCGCTCCCGGTGCCGGCGCTCCAGCGAGGCGGCTCAGCAAAGAGGGAAAAAAATCACCCTTCTGATGCATTTCTGACGCCGCGCTCTGGTGTTTTTTTTATTTATTCTTACTTTCATAACGTTAGGTTCTCGTGATAGCTCGAAAGCGCGGAAACGTTTTAATTGTTGTGTGCTCCACTGTACATATAAATAATGCACTGTCGACGACGGTAGCGTCAGAAACCTCACGGCTGTTAGCCAAGCTTCTATGGTTACGGTTCCGTGTATAAATCATGTCTGTAAATAAGAACGCCCGAGACTCCATGTGTCTTCGAAGCTCGCGGGGTGCTGTAGCCTGAGATTTTCACTTTCACTTTCATATCACTTTCGTATTTATGTTTGGGTTCAAATATGCCTAATGTTTTATTTTTGTTGAACAACGCTCATAAATAGGACGCATGGTACCAGCTTTAGTAGCGAGGGAATATTTTGCCAATATGAAGCTCTCGATCAAGTATTATTTTAACTTTTGGCCGAGCGGCTGAATCGCGGGGCAGTTGGCCAGTTGTAGAGAGGGCACATTATGTACATAAAGATACTTAACGGCGACGCCAGTAGCTCCCATGTATACAGCGGGGCGTGATACTAAGTTGCAGTAATAAGTTATCTTTATGACGGACACAGACAGACAGACTGACAGGCCAACATTGTCGCGCTCAAGTGGCCAAAGAAAGGCTATCGTCTTTAAAACCATCTGGAAAGAGACGCTCCCGCCACTGTTCCGCATCCTGCGAACATTGCGCAACCGTACCCCTCGCAAGCGCCGCCAGCCCGCAAAGTAAGAGATAAATAAAAAGACGAAAACCGGCTACCACGCGAAAAGCCAAAGAGGGAGGTCCCGCCACCAGAAAGGGACAGGACAGGGGTGCTACGCGTCGTTGTGTCTATTTCCATTAACAGCACGGTCAAAACCCACACGGGTCTGACTTTAATCACTAATTTTTGTATGTGTGCGTGTGCGGTTAACCGGAGCGCCCGACACAAATTTGTTGCACCTGGCGACGCACCGACGGTGGGCGCGATTCGCGCCTCGGTCAAACAGCCCGCGGCAGACGTGCCGCAAATTGGCGGCACGCGGCGCCGCCGAGTATACTCTCCTTTTCCCATCGAGGCGGCCGCACCAAATCATGCCTGGGACGACCGGCCCGAAAAAGACACGCAGCGAGTAGACCCTGGAGACGGCGCCGCTGAGTCGCCTTCCCTTTCCTGTCGTGGCTCGGCTGAAGCAATCACTTCCCTTCAAACTGCGGCCAGTGATAGTCCTGATTGGAAAGATTCGAACTGCACGCGGCTACGGTGGAACCCCGGGGGTATACCAGCCCTGAAGCAGCGGCTGTGCGGCGGCATTTTATCGGAGGCACTGAGTTGACAAGTGCTATCGCCTTTGTGCGAGCCACGTAACGCTGTTGCTACCTTTGTATGTATTGCATATAAATTCAGCTTAAAATCACCGTCGGCTCGACAACTTCATCGCTATGCTCTGCGCCGCGTCGATGGCGGACTGAGCAGGGCAACGTCGCAACAGTGGTGATTGAGCTGGAATGGCCCAGTCCCAGCAGTGTGTGTGTGAGTGTGTGTGTTCGGGGGGTCGTGGAGCGGGTACCGCTCGCAGTCGAGGGCCGCAGTGCACCCAGTTGCTGCCTATGCTTGGCAGCCTTTACAGCACTGTCCAATTGCTCGCCCGTGCTTTGTGAACTAGAAAACAAAGTTTGCAGACGCGTCTTTCGGAGGCCTGATAACTTGTACTGGCGTCGCTTTATTGCCGTGTTGGTGCCTCGGTTGCACAGTGGAAATCTGCCACTCTTGTCTCGCAGCGCTGACGAAGCTGACAGATATCGATCAAAAAGTGCGGTGGCGTCGTTATGGGCAAGCAACATGTTTTACGAGATGTTCCAAAACGCGAGCTTAAGCTTGAACCCCAACGTCTCGCGTTTCCATTCATCATATAAAAACAGCCCCTTCACGAGGCCTTCCACAGTGCGAGCTTAAACTCGGCAGTAGTTGCTAGCGAGGGGTGGTCGCTCCGCCTGTAAACAGTAGTGAAGGTAGGGGAATAGCAGCCACCGAAATTCCCCGTCATCGTCAGCGCCCTCATTACACGCTGGCATAAACGAGAAACGGCGAATGGGGTTGCAACTCGAAAGTAAAGCCATTCGAAACCAAAACGCTCCTCCAGCGGCAAGATGCCAGAGCTCTTCGACAAAATATGCGAGGATAAACAAAGCGTCGCAAGCGTTCAACTGGATATTATGATGTCCGATTCACAACTCACAAACGTACTTAGGTGTACCCGGATATTTTATTTCCATTGCTGGGGCAAATTCCACCGCCGCGGTTGCACGGTGGGGCTGTATGCTCACTTGTAAATGGCACTACACGATACCATATTACTACCGAACCTGAGCAAAATGTTTCAAAACGGGAACCTAATAAAACCATATAGGCGCACGTACATCAGCCAAATTGTCGCTTCAATACGAACAGCGGAATGGTGCGGACAATTTAGGTGAGACAAACGTTACAAACCACGCAGTCGGTTAGACGCGAGTTACGTAAACTAACTGCGACTGTTGAAATGAGCGGTTCGGCTCACGAAACGACTACACAGCGTGACATGCGTCTACGGAAAACTTCTGAAGACCGAAAAAGAGGGACTTCAGTACGCCTGTGCGTGCATTATTAGCAGGCTCCACCGCCTCTCCCCTAAAACAACTGGAAGGGAGCAAGCGCAATGAAGCCGCCACGCGTTCACAGGCCGCGTCAACAAAAATAACTGCGGCAGTCAACAAGTGCCATAGGAGCAGAGCAACTGCGGCCGCGTTTCCCGCCGGGCCCTCACCCCCTCGTTTTTCCCTCTTCACCGCGACCCCTTTGCGAGCGACCGCCGAGAAACGCTTACAGCGCCAAACAGTGACCGGCAAAGGAGGGAGGTGCAGTTTTCGTTGTCTAATTTTACCATCCTTGACAGTTAAGCTGCACAGCGGCACCGCTAAATGTTTGCGACTCGTACACGCGTTTCCGGACTCGACCTCCTGATAAAACTTGTTTGCACTACTGTACTCAAGAGTGCATATACTCATGAGTGCTGTGTACTCGTGAGTGCTGTGTACTCACGAGTACTGTGTACTCACGAGTACTGTGTACTCATACTCATTAGTACTCAAACTCATGAGTACTCATACTCATCAATACTGTACTCATGAGTACTCATACTCATGAGTAGTGTACTCACCCCTGTACTCACTCGTCATCGAACTCACTTTTAAGTGCGAATGCACTTTATAAGCGACCCCAAACCATCCACCGCCGGCGGCGGCGGCGGCGTCCGCAGTGCTCCTCTATATTTAAAAGAGAAACAGCATCCGGCGCCAGGTTTCGATCCGAGGACTTTGCGGCGCAGCGCGACGCTCTACCGACCAAGCCACGGACGCGACGCTGATATCAGTGTTAGTGACGCGCCTTATATCTTTAACGCATTCAAACTACGTCGTCAGCGGCGTGCGTTGGCGACTCAGCGGCGTTATAGCGGCTTGATAACTGCGTGGTGTACACGTGATACTACAAACCCGATGGAAGAGATGGAAGAGAAGGCGGCGAGGCGGTGGGCTGCGGGGGCCGAGCACAAGCGCCGCAAGCGGGCCGACAACCGTGCATTCGCACTTTCACATTCTCCCCCTCGGGGAAATGCGGGGGAATTTTTTTTGCGGTGGTGGTAATTCCTGCCGGCGGCATGTGAAAAAGTCATATTAAACCAATACAGAACCCGTGCACAAAACGCTTCAATCATGTGACCAGTTTAGCTTGGGGCGACGCGAGGTGGGAGAGCGGCATACGTTGGCAAAACATGCTCCTCCGCGGCTCTGAGCTTTTCTAGCGCTGGACCGAGCGCCATTTCTTTGACAATCTCAAACATCGGTTGCCTTGGCAACAAGGCACAAACCGCTTTAGAAGTCAGTTACGGTTGCGTGATCCCGGTTCAGCTTGGGGCGCCACTTTGCTACATGTGGGCACTGCAGGCGTACCACTCACTCCCATTGGGAAGTGCGAGATGCGTTTGGCATTACAGGAGGCGATGGTGCATGTGTTGGAACGCCTTGTTCGCGATGAAATGCGACGTTGTGCTTCTGCGGGGTGGATAGTGCTTCCCATGGTCTGGATTATCTTCTCGAGCGACGTACGACTCAACCTCGCATGGGGTATGTGCAGTGTGCGTGGCTAAAAGCCATCGGCTTGTGCGCCAGAGTTAAGTGACTGCATGTTCGTCCCCGCAAAGCGCGCGCGAGGTGAGTACCGAATTACGACGGGCAGGAGGCAACCCATCCTCTGTCAATCGTGGTTCAGACTTTCAACGCATGTTGTGACGTGTGTTCGTTAGAAACGCATCTCTGGATTGTTTTGAAGGTGAATAAATGTATGCGTCAAAACCCGGGGCTTCGGCTCAGGGCGTTCTCTGCGATTGCACGAAAGAAGTGCCACGGGGCCTTCAACGCTTTATGGAACGTACTCAGGTAACAGAATATCCATGTCGTGTTATGGCCGTGTTGCATTCAATACAAACGGTTAAGCGTTTGGTTTTACGCTTGTTTTCGTTTGTCGTAAAATGCCCAAGCACTCCGGCACTCTGCTGGCAGATCAGCCGGCGAGCCGACGCTGAGCAGACGACTGATCTCTTTGCCGGAAGTGCGTTGAAAAAGCCGCCCCAATAGCAGGATGTCTAGCTCATGACGAACATCGTGGGAATCGATGATGTAGACATGTGAAGATGGCGGCGTCCAAAAACATGAAGGAAAGGGTGAGATAAAAACAACAAACTTTGCAACAAAAGTGTGAGCTTTCCGCTGCGCGTAAAAGAGTAATACTTGGCACAGAGGACGTTGACGACCCAATCTAACGGTTGCGCTAGTTCATTTAGTGTCTCAAAATGCCTTTCAGGGCCCCTTTAAGACTTTTTGGAGCCGGTATCATATTCCCGAGCGAAGCCACATGCGGCGTCTGAGGAAGTGGTGACGTCACGCCGGTGCATACCTGCCTTCGCAGCCATTAAGGATTCGTAAGAAGTGGAAGTTGGGCGAGTTGGTATCGCATCTTAGGGAAAAAAAACCACGAGCAAACGGACGGGATATGTTCGGGAATTCCGCGCCCAAGCTTCTGGTTACATGATTATGCTTGAGTGATGCTCTCTCGGTATTACCTATGAATGTTACCCTCCAATGCACTTTAATTCACTCATGGGAATTCTATCAGTGCGCACGTGCGTGCTTGCGTGCGTGCTTGCACGATGCGTTGGTCAGACCTCTTGACCTCTTGACGTAGCCCAGCACTAAGCAACCACTATGGCACACTCCGAGCGTGTTTCACGGGTCCCGAACCCCCATCCTCTTCATTAACCGTTCGATGTTAGCGCAAAGCCTCCGAGTGCTTGGCCCTCTGTCATCAGAGCCCTGCCAGCGACTCCACATGAACTGGAGTTGGGATAGAGTTATTAACAGGCCGATATCGTAGGGCCTGCCAATCAATGGCCGGTCATAAACAACGTACCACCGAGTCTGTTCCACCATGAATATCCTATCCCACCGATGCCCTCGTTCGCCTCTCTATCTCGTCATCTCGTTTCAGGCATAAACACGGAGTGTTCATCGCGTCACCCCCAATATAGAGGCAGCTCCCGAAGGTTCGCTAACTCACCGTCTAGAGGTCTCCAGGCCTTTCCGACATAATTTTTACCTCTGTGTATGATCTTCTTACTTGTTTCTGTCTACAGGAGAACCAAGAAAAGGATGTTTCTGTCCTTTTATTACCGCTTTCGCAATGACATGCATTTTATCTCGGCGGTAACGGCCTGTGACCGCCGCCTATGGACCGACCCCGTCGACGATGAACATAAATCATTCCATTTTCCTCTGAGTGCACTTTCGTAATCGATAAGTCGTTCACTGTGCCAACGACCACCCGCCGAGCTGCCGCTCCTGCAGGGCTAGCCGGACGAAACAGCATGTCGTCGAGTGTATAGAAAAAGAGAGAGGCGGGTGCGAGGAGACCCCCCACTGCGACACAGCGCTATGTCAAAGCCCTTTATACACTGGTAGTATACACAGCCAAGTGCTTCGTCGCTATTTTAAGGCCCAATTTTTATATCTCTATGTGTCATGGAATACGTGATGTACCGAAAACCATTGTGAGGTACGCAGGATGCCTTCTCTTGTGGCTTGGCTCGGTCGAACCCGCAGTGTCTTCGTAGTTCGGTGCTGTGCGAGAGTAGTGAGAATACCAACGGCGCGTAATTACATTCCTTAACGCCACTACTACTACTCTAAATGTAATCCAGCGCTAGCAAGTAAGGTAGGAAGCCCATAAGCTTGTAGCTTATCATGCCGTTTGAATAGGAAATGACCGCACATGACATCCACGCGGACACGTATAAAATAATTTCGGGGAATGACGCTAAACAGTTGCAGATATGAGTCAGAGAAACCAGGATAAAAACAATGACTAGCACAACCATGCACAGCGTGGATTTAATAAGGAGTATGACGGGATTCCGTGCAAACAATGACTAGCACAAGCATGCACAGCGTCGATTTAATAAGGAGTATGACGGAATTCTGTGCTGTCGGGAGGAGGAGGAATGAATGTTTTATGTACGAGCGCCGGTGCTGCTGTTAGGGCACCCGCCCGGCGTGGGGCGTTTATAGTCGGGCGTCCCTGGCCTTGGATGGCAGTCCAGGCGCTTTTCACCAGTACGCGCTGGGTCCCAGGGCCCGGACTTTTCTGGCAGGCCACCCATTGCTCGTAAGAGAAGAAAGGGTTCGGGGGTAGGCCTGGTGTTTTTCCGCACTCCCATACTTGATGGTATAGGGTGCCGGGTAAGGGACAGAAATTACAGGTGGCCGGGTATATGGTGGGGTAGATGGCGTGAAGAGAACACACGATAATAATTAAACACTGACGCCTACCAGGAAGTTATGAAACAAACGCGTCTCGGCTCCCATAGGAGAGCCGTGTATCCCTTTTAAAGCGCATCTTCTTTGAATATCCTCCCGGCTTTCCCGGTGCTGCTGCTGCTGCTGCTGCTTTCTGACAGGGTGCGCCGTAGGGTTTTATCTTACACCTGATAACGCTTGCCTCCACGCATTCCACCCAGCAGGGTTGAAAGCAACTGGCGACGGGGAAGCCCCGGTTCATGCGTATGTCACGTTCTCCGCGCTCGGAGCTGGTGGCCAATAAACAGCGGGCAGGCCAGCACGAGTGTCTTCGCTGGGCAAGCCGCAAATTTAGGCGTGATGGGCGAGGCAGACCACATAGTCACGGCACTTCCCCGCGACGTTGCTAGCGGCAAGGCAATCTACGTCCTTGTACTTACGTATAAGAAATAACGAAGTTTATTTTAATGTGATTACTTTTACAACCATTCTTTTATTTAGTAATTGCGACAAGAAAATACCATAATTCCTTATGGTTTCGGACACGACAATATTTGGCCCCCCATTTCTACTAGACCAGTTTTTCGCTTGAAACTGGCCATTCGTGAAAAAGTGCATTCCAACTCTATCTCTACCGGCTGAAGTTAGAGTTTTATCTAGATTGCGGTGGCTGCATATAGAGGCTAAAAAAAAAGCAGAAACGCCCGTGTTTCGAGATTTCGGCGCACTTTAAACATCCCCAAAATTAATTTAAAAAATTATCTGCAGCTCTCCTCTACGGTGCGCCGTATACCTCAGGTGTTGCTTTGGCACGTTAAATTTCCGAAATGTGAGATTATTTGGTGTAATGAGTCAATCTGTTCAATTGCTTAAACTCTGATAGAAGGTAGCGGTTGTGACACAGATACAAAAATAATTATTGTATGATCATCATGATGATGATGATGCTCTTCAAGTGATTCTTCTCCTTCATTATCACCGTTGTCAACGCCTCTGTTGTCATATCGCTCATCAGACCACCAAGAAAAGACACCGTACAATGGCGCCGCGAACACGGTAGAAAAGGCGTGCGCGTACCGCCAAGCTATATCGGCCTTCGCTAACCGTGGTTCAGGACCGCACCACTGGGCGGCTATCGTGGCCACTAATTACCGGAGCAGACGTGACGTCGGCCCGCCCCAATTAGATCTCCGTTCATCTTGCCACAAACAGCCGTGTCCTTTTCTCTTTTCTTTCCCTCACTCCCTCCCCCACTCACACGCTCTCTCCCCGTCTGTCTTTCTCTCTCTCTCCTTATCCGCACGCATACGCACACTTGTAAACGGACGGCTCTGCTAAGTACAGGTGGGGGATCTCGCTACCTCCAAGAACAGCATTGATTTCTCGGCAATAGCCGCGGCTGACATTACTTCTCACTTTTTGCCCGATCTGTGGACGAAAAGCGCAGACAGGTAACGGTCTCAACTACGCTTATAGTTGGCTTTTACTGACCTTGGAAGGCCATCTTTGAAGCATTTAGAGGGGTCTTCAGGAACTTGAGCCAATGAATATACAATCAGACTATCGGCCTCCAGGCACTCGATAGGCGTGGCTGGAGATCTTGGAAAAGCCTTCGTCGTGCAGTGGACACAACCGGGCTTAAAGGGAAGGTGAAGCGGTTTTAGAATTAAAAGAAAAGTTGACTAGCAGCAAGTACACATTGAATAGCTCCCGTGTACGAAATATTTTCGCAATATATGCAATAGAAGCGGCGCAATTAGCAAACAAAAGTGGCCCGATGCCCCGCCCCCATCTCGCCGCGCGATGCCGGAAGACCGAAGAGCGCGGGCGAAAACCGGCTGAAAAACGTCATACCTGGACTTCCGGCCGGATCGGCCGCCTCGGCCATGCTCTTTTCGCCGTGTTTCCTTGTATACTTGTTGTTGTTGTGGTTGATAGCACTCACTTGTACAATTTTCGTGTTCAAAAAGTATGCACGAACGCCAAACGAGGCATACGTTATTATGCCGTATTCCTAAGTAGAATAATGCCACGCCGGGATGCTTGATAACATACGGAAGCGACAGCCGAGGTGGCTGTGCTTGATGACAGAGAATATACAACACTACGTTAAATACTTTGTAAACCGCTCCAATGCAGTTTTTTTTTTTTTTTTTTTTTTGATGCGACGGACGTGAATGTTCCCATTAGATTCTAGATTTAGGAAGGATGGGGAATACTGCTGTACTTTGGCCGGGGATGTTTTGTTTCATTCCAGCTGTACTTTGGCCGGGGATGTTTTGTTTCATTCCAGAAACCAAGTCACATTGTTTCAGGAAATGTACTTGTTTCGTTAAACGCGTCGGTTGTCTTTCCTTATGGGCTCAGGACAGTGTTCAAAAAACAATTTTTTGGCGGAACTAAAACAAGGGGCCAATCCTGATAGAAGTTCTCTCCCGGCTAAGAGGTAAACAGTATTCCTACAAAGTAAAAGAACCAAGACAACCAGATTACTTATTTTGCAAGTATACATGTCACAATAAGATGATGTTTGTCTGGAATTAAAAAAAAACACCACTCCGAACCACCATCGTGCCATAATTTGTGTTTACTGCGGGGGCCTAATTTTTCGCCCAAGATTCCGTATAGCTGCATATTATAACCTGGCAAGCACTTGTCACTGAACCTCAAGTGTGCTCCAGTGATAGTCGGTGATATAGATAATGATGATGCTAAAAAAATTAGGAGTGAAGAGTAAATATACGGCCTCTGTCCGACTAGCGCGGTAAATGCTTAAATCTAGAAATGCTGAAGCAGGCCAACGATTCATTATCACAAACGTTTGGTGATTGTTACCTAAAGTAACGTAACTACAACGTACGTAACTGCCTTGTCCGACTGGTCTGTTAATTATAAACGAGGCGGCCGTAATATTGTAGCATAATGCGCAACGCACAAGCGAAAATCAAGCCCTACTACAGCCAACAATGCTGAGCAGGCACTATTATGCTGCAGTGTTTTCAGAATAAATGCATGTGAAGCAGTAAGACGCCACTCATCGAAGTGCAGCTAGCAATCGCGGAGGCGCCGTAGCGCCGCGGCCGAAATTGCGCGCGCGTGTGGATCTGTGTACGGGGATGAGTAACGGGGCTGGTGTGGGCGACAACGAACAAAGGAAATGCGGAAGCAGAGTCTGCTTGGTTGTTTATGCGTGTACCGGCAAGATGTGTCTCGCATATACGTTTACAGCGCATGAAACGCTATTTTTTTTGCGCAGTGCACGTACGTGCTTTTCGCTGGTAGATTGTTTATAAAACGCCCATTAATCTTCGGCATAAATGGTTTTGTGTATAATAAGAAACAGTTAAGTCAGTACCTAGTATTAACATAAGGTATAAAATCCCCCTATGCTGGTTGCCTAATTCAAAAATATTTTGATGGAACCCACTAGTCGACGTCACAGTCCCTGCTTTGGGGTTCTCTGTCGTGTAAAGAAAATTTAAGCTCCAAGATAATTGAACCAACAGCACGGGAAATTATAAAACAAACTTCCAGTCATGTGCGAAAATTAAACTGCAAGCTAAATTGCCGCAAAGGCAACCGTGCGATCGTTCGCAATGCTTCCGACAACCCGCGCGGCCGAAGGGTGTCCTCCTTTGACGTCATGACGGGCGCAACCAATCAGGGGCGTCAAAAGACGAAAAGCGCGCGTCTTTCAAACGGGGCCGCGCTTTTTGCAAGATAAATGCCACTTGGACTCACGTACGATAAATTTCAATGTGATATTCGGAATCATCTCGCAAGAAACTATATAACTGTTAATCTAACTCAATTTTTTTGGAAAGCGCTTCAGCTTGCTTTTAAGATAAAGATAAAGATAAAGAAGTTCGAGTAATTTCACGAAAGAAATGTTTCGAATGCGGCAAACCTTTAAATTATAAGCAAACGTTTACTTTAAATGCTAACTTTGCAAGAGCACAAGCTAAGTTAGGAGCGTTCAAGATTTGTACTTTTCAAATTGGGCTGGAAAGGTTCTGCCCAAGCAATTTCGCCAGACTTTTTTTTCCGCGCGTGGTGGAACAGTGGAACAAGCTTGATGGTGCTTTGCGTAGACTGAACACTGTAGAGTTCGGAAAGAATTTTATGTGTTAATCACAAAATTTGTGTGCACTATTGTTTGCTTCTGTGTTATTGTTGGATATTTCTGTACCCGCTCCTGCGATGTCCCATGCATGGGACAGCAGTATTTGTAAATAAATAAACAACAGAGTATACCGCCCAGGCAGAACCACGGCGAAACGTAATGTAGAAGAGAAATTAAGGTTTTACGTTGAATCTGACCATGAGAGAGAACTTACGGGAGCAAGTTCAATAGCCTTCGAGCATTTGATAACAAAAATATAGCAATGCGTCTGAAAAACCCACATCCGTTAGCGGTGAAACTCGCGTGTTAAGAACATTACACACAAGCTTATGCAGCGCTATACCACCGCACTGTAGCGGTTCACTTCACTGCGGAATCTCCAACATTGCCGATAGACGCTCCTACCCTTCACTTCGTGACCTGCCGTTATCGCCAGCCCGGACCGGCACTGCGCCCTTTTCTTGTCGGAGTAGATACGCCTTCCAGTTTCTACATTGCTTTTGCTGAGTGGTCAGCGAATGCGCGTCTTGCTGCCAGTGAAAGGAAGGTAGCAAACAGCGACATCGCTCCCATGACGTCATTCGAGCGCGCAAACAGCACCAAGACCGTGAAAGAAACCTTTTTGAGAATTCTTTAGTTACCTTAAGGGGTTGTAAAGCAGCAATGTTTAACTAATGAACTTTGTGACCCTATTTTTAGGAATTGGATGCGCTTTTCGACTGCGTTTTGAAAGCATTTAGCATTTAGGAAGTAGTCGCAAAGAACAAATTGCGCTGCAAAGTCGTTTAAACAGCGTCCGCGATTGATTGACATTGCAGCGCTGTGGCTAACATTGTCCTGGTTAACTGTTCCCGTATTCGCGGCATTATCACGATGACCATACCTTCGCGCGAAACATTGTTTGAATACTACTGCAGGTTTCAGAAGCTTGCCTGGCCAGCTTTCTCGCCTCCTCGCGTGAGTTCTCTCGAAAGCGTATAGCAGCTGACGCTAACGTACGTATTTTTTTAGTTTTTGATATTGATTATATACGGTTTAACGCGCCGCAGCAACGCATGCGACGAGGCGTGCCGTAGGGGAGGGTTCCGAATTAATTTTGACCACCTGGGGATCTTGACGTGGGATCTTGAAATCTCGTACACATAGCGTAAGAATCGCAAAACAAGAGCGCGCGTGCGCACGCACGCGCACGCGCACGCGCACACACACACACACACACACACACACACACACACACACACACACACACACACACACACACCCACACCCACACCCACACACACACACACACACACACACACACACACACACACACACCCACACCCACACCCACACCCACACCCACACACACACACACACACACCACACCACACCCACACCACACCCACACACACACACACACACACACACCCACACACCCACACACACACACACGCACACGCACACGCACACACACACCCCACACCCACACCCACACCCACACCCACACACGCACACGCACACTCACACTCACGCACAAACACACACACACACACACTCACACACACCCACACCCCCACACACACCCACACCCCCCCCCCACACACACACACACCACACACACACCCACACCCACACACCCCACCCACACACACACACACACCCCTCACACGCACACGCACACGCACACGCACACGCACACGCACACGCACACCCACACCCACACCCACACACACACACACACACACACCCACACCCACACCCACACACTCACACAACCACACGCTCTCACACTCACACGCACACGCACACACACACACACACACACACACGCACACGCACACTCACACTCACACACACACACACACACACACACACTCTCGCACACACACCCACACACACACCACACACACACCCACACACACACACACACACCCCACACACACACCCACACACACACACACACACCACGCACACACCCACACCACCACACACACACACCTCACACACCCCACACCCACACACACACACACACTCTCTCACACCCACAACACAAACACACCCACACCCACACACACCCACACCCACACGCCACACACACACCCACACACTACACCTCACACCACACCACCCACACACCCACACCACACCCACACACACACACAACCACACCACACCCACACACACACACACCACCCACACACACACCCACACACACACACACACACACCACACACATATATATATATATAGGAGCTTAAGGAGCTTAAGAGGGTTCAACGCTGGTCGACCACTCTCGACATGTCCGTAGACACTCGAGTCACGGCCCGGGGTTAAAAAGAAGGTCCCCTTCACCCGAGTAGTCCGGGTGGCGCTGGCTACCACCCCCAAGTGCAGGAAAACAAAAATAACTTAACATAAATACCCGACAAAGTGCTGGGGAAACAGCCCGCCGGTAGCGTAGTGGTCATCGCACCAGACCGGTATTCTGGAGGTCGTGGGTTCGGATCCCACCCGGCGGGCATTTTTCACCACTTTCTTTTCGACTCAAAAAATTCTTCATCTCTTTTTATGACCCACCACAACCTCCCCTTTGCTTTCCGAGGTTTTCTTGACTGCCAACCCTTATTTTCTGTCTTATTTCACGAGCCCCTCATTCGGTCCCCACTCTGGGCGCGTGTTTTTCTTTCTTTCTTTCTTCTGTATATTTAAAAAAAAAAAAGTTTACTTCATTAACCGTAGTGAAAAAGAAAGCCTAACCACACCCCTATGCCTCCTTTGGCGTTGTAGACTGCTTGCCCTATCTTTCTGTATACTATATATATATATAGATATATATATATATATATATAATATATATATATATATATATATATATATACAGAAACATAGGTCGGCAGGCTACAACGCCAAAGGGGGGCAGAGGGGTGTGGTTAAGCTCTATTTTTTTACTACGGTTAATGAAGTTAACATTTTTTTTAAATATAAGGAAGAAAGAAAGAAAGAAAGAAAACACGCACCCAGAGTGGGGACCGAACCCACGCCTTTCGATTAGATCTCGAATGCCTTACCAATTCGGCTACCTGGGCGACTGTGTTCTCCTTCACTTTCCGGGCTATTTATATTTACTAGAAGTGTATCTGACGCTTGAGGGTGGTAGCCAGCGCCACTCTGACTACACTCCCCGTGTAGTCAGAGTGGCTGTGGTGTAGTCAGAGTGGCCGGCCTGGCTGTTTGCAGTTGCCGTTTTGGCCGCGCCGCGGCGCCACGGTCGCGTGGTACTCCAAGATCGGGTACGCGTTCGGTTGGGGAGCGGTGATTCTTGCTTGGATTGGGGGAAGCGGCGCATCGGCGTACTCCGAGTCGGGAGTATCAGAGCGACCACCCGAATACAGCATTAAATTGAGAACGGCTCAGCGGGCAATGGAGCGGAAAATGATAGGTGTAACATTAAGGGACAAGAAGAGAGCGGAGTGGGTCAGGGAACAAACACGTGTTAAGGACATATTAGTAGAGGTTAAAGAAGAAGAAATGGACGTGGGCAGGCCATGTAATCCGAAGGCAAGATATCCGTTGTTCCTTAAGGGTAACAGAGTGGATCCGTAGAGAAGGCAAGCGTTGCAGGGGGCGGCAGAAAGTTAGATGGGCAGATGAGATCAAGAAGTTTGCGGGGATAATTTGGTCGCAGTTAGCACAGGACGGGGATAATTTGAGATCTATGGGAGGGGCATTTGCCCTGCAGTGGGCGTAGATAGGCTGGTGATGATGATTATTATTATTATTGCGGTGTAAAGGCTTCCTTATAGATCCCCATCCAGAACAGAGAAGTCCTATATAGCGGTATAAAGCATCTTTTTCGGCTGATCCATCTGCCTGATATGTACCGTTACATAAAAACTTGGCTGCGTACCTGATCCCGTCATTGCAAATGTTGCCGAAAGACGATAGTCTTCAGCCGCCCCTGCCACGTAAGTGCTTCTCTCCCCTACCCCGCCCTCCTCTCACGCTCTCCCCCTCCCGCATCGCTCCTCCCCCGATAACCGCAGCGCAGGTTTGCTCAAGTCAGTTCAATATACCTGCCGACTGACGGACTGAACAAACTTCCTTCAGGAACAGGTAAAGGAGGGGATGGGGTGGGGAAAAGAGGGGAATGGAATTAATGGGTGAAACCCTAGGTCTAGTGCCCCTGTGGCTAGTGCGCCTGTGTTCGCTCTCTCCAGCAGGGCGAATTGGTCCTGTAGAGATGTGCTTGCCTGGGCCACCTCCCATGTATCCAGTGTAGTAGGCTGCGTTGAGGAGCTGTTCCCCATATGATTGGGCCGGACCATGTGGCGTGGAACAGCGTGGCTCACTCGCCGCATATCTTACAGTATTCGTCAAGGTCTCGATGTTGGTGTCGCAGCATCTTGGACAATCTGGATTTGTGTAAATACGTATTAGTCTAACTTTTCCGCAGGATTTGCGCTTCCGCGTTCCACTGCTCACCCGCCATCCACTGGAACCTTTCATCACTATTAGACTTAACTTGCCGCCAGAAGGTCGAGGCTCTTAAGCGAGCCATTTGTTTAATTATTTTGGGTCAAAATCTTCCTTTAAATGCGCAGATTTTTCTGGATCATTAAAATGCAGCGTAATATTTTTTCAGTTAGAAAACATTGGTGGCATTAGTTACAAATTGAGGCTTTGTCCCAAATATGCCTACTATTTTTTTCGCTCAACCATGGGAACAAGCATGAAATATGGTAACAAACTTAGAAGTTGGGATTTTTTTTTTTCGTTTTAGAATTGTGATAACTTTTGGCCGAGTAGCCAATTTGAGGGGCGGACAGATGGACAGCCAGACAAACCACATATTTCGGGTTTAAGTAGACCAAGAACGACCGTCCTCGTAAGAAGGAGCGTTGTATGGGTGTCACGCCAAGCTCGATGACTAGCCTACCTGTTGGTAAAAAAATGGCCGCGTATCTGCTCCTTTCGTTGAAAATGTTGACGAAAGACGATAGTCGACTGGCCCCCCTGACAAGTAAATGCCTCCCTTCTCTTTCCCGCTCACCTCTCATGCTGTTCCTCTTCGGTCCCGTTCCTCCCAGCACAACACGATAGAGTCTTGTTCAAGTCAATTTAAATTTACCGCGTTTCACTGCACCAAGTCGGGTGTCTCGATGCCAGCGCTGCCATACGGCGGAGACGCGCGTCAATCGAGGCATCCTACTACAACGTTTATAGAACTACGTTGCCCTGCACCACGAGCGTCCAAGCGGAACGTGTATCCGATCTAGTGGAACCTTTCGTTGTTCTTGCTGTTTTTATTCTTTTGAATGCCGCCAGGTCGCGCGGGTCAACAGCAGGCGAGCGTTTTCTGCCGTTGATGTAGTATTTTATTTGCTATCGCAAAAACCAAGCATCCGGGAATTTTTTAATAAAGGAACTTTGCCAATGTCACTCATGTATTGATTTTCTGCCTTTTATTTGCGTAATGTCTTGTTATTGTTCAACAATGTCGAAAAATATGAACATTAACACCGGACTTAGACGTTTACATTTGGCTGTAAGTATATAAGACTATTGCGCAGTTTCTGTTTCACTTGGCCGGGTGGCTGAATCGAGTCACAGACAGACAGACAGACATACAGGCAGACCAAAAATTTCTGCGTTTAAGTACCCCAAGGAAAACGATCGTCTTTAAAAAAAAAGGAACATCGCCTAGAATACTCATTACAAGCACCGGCGCTTGCAATTGCTAAGACCTCCGCGCCACCTTGAAGGCCGCGCACCACATACAAACCTCGACCCACAGCTGACATTACTTGCGGTTAGGAAGGCGTCTTACGCGTCTCCAGATGGAATAACGAATGCATCGCGCTACGTGAAGGCCCCACGCGGAATGAGATGCGCGGAAACGGCGTAATTAGGTTGCGTGCAACCAAGAAGCACTAGCGTTTGAAAGAGGGCGACCCTATTATAAATAACCAAGCATTTCTACCCTGACGCCGCCGCACTAAAGGCGGAAAAAATTCCGGCTTCCCTAATGAGATTGGAATAGCAATTCAGGTGACGCCACACTTCCCGTTTCGCAGGCGGTTTTCGTTTCTACTGATGCTTATCTTTTTTTTTTTTTTTTGTCTCCGCTGTGTGTCATTTTCTTTCCTTCCAGCATTCATTGTGACAGAAAAACGTGCTAGCGCCGGTACTGAAGTGTCTTTCGTGAAGTTGTACCTGTGTTCTGTCTTCGGCCTGGCGACACTTGGCAAAACGCCTCCTAATATCCACGCTATAAATGTTTCGATAATGTGGAAGACAATGCAGCGTACGTGTTATGTTACAACGCAATGAAAATACAGTAGACCCTCGCTTTAAGGAGGGCCTCGAGACGGGAGACTGACGACGCTATAAGCGGTACTTTGCCAAAAGCAGGCGTGATTTGCTCTCCTCCTGCCCTCCGTGGGAAACGTTTAAAAACTAATATATCGGTAATCGAGTCAAGCGATTTTGTTTAACGATGGTATATTTCATATATCGCACGTGGCGACGTTAGAGTTTGCACGCGTTTTCAGAACGTTGCAGAAAGTTTATGCTGTTGACTTGGTTCAAAGACTCATTTAGAAGAGTGATTTTAAAAATTCAGGATTTGAACTACAAGGTTAGGAATAACCAAGAGATAACGATTAACGCTTGAAAATGGTTTTTCGTAAGAATACTATAACTAAACATAAAGGTATTTAAGGTGAACAAAGCCTTACGGTAATTTTTTATGCGTCGGTTTTGGCGTCATGTCAACACGGTGAAGCTAGTTCGATTCATCGACATCATCTTTTAATTCTTGAAAGTCAATGTCGTTTTTAACCATGTACTTACTTTGTTTTTCAAAGCGTCTTGTCTTTTCCACTTAAGTACAGCAAGCAGTCATAACATTGCTTTCTCGCCTTAATATTCCAACTTCTCTCTAAAGCCTTCATACCTACAAAAGCTCGTGTCCATGCATATCGTGGAGGAAGTTTACGTTGAGTACAGCAGAACATTACGCTCTGCTGTTGCTACGGCATCTTTCCCGCACCTACAGGATCTGCCGGGTTTTACATGATCCGGATGTGTTCAATTTAGTCATTTCAATGAAATACAAACTATTTGCCTTCGCTTTGCCTTCAGTGGCATTCTAGACTGCTGGCTTTCCTTTCAGTGATTGTGCAAGGAGTTCCTCATTCCTACTCCGAGTGTGTATGTGCGTGTCTGAAAGAGAGAGAGAGAGAGTGAGTGAGTGAGTGAGTGAGTGAGTGAGTGAGTGAGTGAGTGAGTGAGTGAGTGAGTGAGTGAGTGAGTGAGTGAGTGAGTGAGTGAGTGAGTGAGTGAGTGAGTGAGTGAGTGAGTGAGTGAGTGAGTGAGTGAGTGAGTGAGTGAGTGAGTGAGTGGTGCACATCCGTGCAGCGGACGCCGTTCACGGAGAAGGCCGGAAAAGCTTTTTGTCTGTGCGTGACTTTCCCCAACAAAACAAACATTTCCAGCGTTCCTTCTCACACTTTTCCTCCCATTCAGCCGCTGGTCACGAGAAACTACGGCACGTGACGATTTCTGCTCCGAGCCAAGCCGGCAGGGCGTGTTTTTCCTCAGGTTTGTGATCCCGCAGAAGGCGGTGCATATACTCACGGAAGTTAGCGATGTGCGCACGATGGAGAGTGCGTCGATGGGAGAGTGCGTCTTTGCCGGCAACAATACGCCCTTCAAGGCCGCGGCTTCTCCGGGAAGGACGTAATGTATACCGTTATTACCCAACGGTCATTTTCCCGCTGTAGTGCGTACCCGCCCGCTGTAGATTCCTCGCCGCAGCTGCTTTATTCTGACGCTTGCTTGCTCAGGCGTTCCGCTACTATACGCACGAGGCCTCAGCCAGTCAGTCAGTCAGTGCCACAGTCAAGTTTATTCAACACCAACAGAATATACATGTCAGGAGAGCGGCGACGTAGACCTCATTTGGACGTACGCGAGGAGTAGACGTAGCTGACGTATAAGCTACGCATGTCGAAGAAACTCCCGCTGAGACGGAAAAAAAAATTGGGAGATCACTCTCCAGTCGGCCAAAAGCGGGTTCCTTGTTCCTTCCAGTACAGAAGCAAGGACGGGAGACCTGTAAAAGCTCTTTGCGAGCCCCGCAACACGCTAATTTTACGGAGAAGATGTATCTTGTACTACATGGATAGTATACCATGCTTTTGCGCCGGCCGCAACAATTTACTCAGAAGTGTGAGTTCAGCACGTGAAAAAAATTCACAAAAAGCAGCCTTAGGGCTTCAATATTTTGACAGAGCTACTTATATAGCACTTAAAAAATGTCTTCCCAACAAATCACTCTTGTTCAGAGGTGAAGCCGGCCTTTTGGGGTATTAGTGTCGAGGGGACGAAAAGAAGATTAGAATGCTGGTGGACAAAAAGCAGAGAGGGGAATTTTGCCTAGGACAGTTACCACCTGTAACAGGGAAATGAAAGTATTTCAGGCCTAATAAGCTTTAGTTCCTGCCCTAAGCAGCGCTAGTATTAAACCAAGAGTGTAAAACATGATTATATTAGTCCTTTTTGGTAAGATGACATGTCATCACCCCGCTTCAAAGGGGAAACCAATAGGAATCATCATCATCAGTGTAAGCTTGGTCTTTACCGGATGAATTATCCACATTATCTGTTGCACAGTGAAGCAAGGGTATCTATGGAGGGAGTAATGGTGCATACCCACTTTGCATTCCTCTCCTCAGCGGCAGGGTGGAGGGCCTCCGATTTTCGCAATGTTTAGCAGGACCAACAACATACGAGAAAAAAAGTAATAAACCACGTAGAAATTTTAGCAATCGTCAGTTCCCGTTTTCTTTCCCAGAAAGGATTCACAAAGTACAAAAAGAGACGCTTAGCAAAACAACAACAAAAAGAAATAATAGTTACACAATTGACATTGGTAGAAATAGATTTTAATATCCTCAATCAGGCTTCCAAAGAGCGTTCTGTGCTGAAATCGACAAAGAGCGACAAAGATTTTCGCTTCGGGGCTTTTACGAAGCTGAAATTTGCCAGCGGTAACATAACTATTTTGATTTAAATTTAACCTAAACTGCACGCAAGACAATTTGCTTTCTTGCTAATTTAATTTCACGTATGTAAGTAACGAGCGCTCCACATGGCTACACACACACACACTTACGCACGCACAGACGTACAAATTTATTTGCAGCGCAAAACGGGCGCGTCTGCAGGAAGACAACGGGCAAGAAAAAGTTTAGTGAGCGCCGATCAACGACTTTCGGATTTAGTTCTTGATTACCGATTGCAAATCAACTGAAGACAAACGCTTTAGGTTCCTCTTCATCAACGCCGAAGTTTTTTTGACTACCGGGCGCGTTCTTTAAAGCAAAAACACTTGAACGGAATCGAGGTATTTTCGTGTACCTTAAAAAAAGCCTTACGTGAAAAAAACTACGAATGTTCCAAGGCTCGAACGTGCGGCACTTTGCCGGCTTTCCCATCAAAGAAAGGCAGCAAACCACGCAGTCTTTTCTCTCTTTTTTTGCTATTTTTTCGGCTTCACCGCTTCTTCCACCCTGGTTAAGATCGCCTAATGTAACGCTGACCTTGCTCTTAAAATGGCGCAGAATCAGCATAGCCTCAAACGCGGCGAAGGGACGCTGCTCTGAGTGCTAGGGCCCACTGCGTTCTAGCACTGTAAGCAAATCCGAGTTATTTAATGAGATATTTTCGCGGCCCTTTAATGGAAGAAGCCACAACAAACCAGCCTGTTTTCGTGCACTCATAGACAAGGCTAATCACAGTGGTGCAGATGTAGCAAAAGCAAAGGACATAAAGTACCGCCTTGCGTGCCCCCAGCAAAGCATGTCGACTTCTCGTCACGGTAAATATTTGCGGTGGTCTCTGTACAAAATTAAATGTAAGCTACCTACCAGAAACGCAGACGTGCCTGCTCAAACGCTAGGATAGTTGCCAGCACAACGGTGGTTTTATTGGATTGCGGTTCCAATACCTTCCCTAGCATTGCTTGCTTCACTAGCTTCAATAGCTTCGCCAGCACTGCACGAAATAACTGTGTGCATGGATACGCACATGATGTAAACAGAGAAGATGTAAACAGACAGATTCTAAAATATGAATTCCAGACACTAAAAGCGTTTTTGAAACGAAGCTTTACTACTTTTGCCCAGCGGTTTGGCCGCGGATGAGGAAGTTCACCTTTTGACCGGAGACACCCCCCCCCCCCCCCCCCCCCCCCCCCCCCCCCCCCCCCCGGCGACACACCCCTCAAAGCGCTTCGCGTGGTTCGCCGGGCCGTTTTTCGGCGGTGCTCACAAGGCCCCGTTTTCAGTCGTTCTGCTCAGCACGAGCGGCGGCCACCGCCGCGGTTGCGGCCGATCAGCAAATCGGCAGTCGACCACCCCCGCAGCCTCCCATGCATGCGCCGCTGGGTCGTCTCGGGCGATGTGACTCGTCTCGTGCCGGCGAAGAGGAACGGCGCGTTAGCCGTGAATGAACGCTGCGTCTGCCGGGCCTTCTTCTGTGAGCGTTGCACGATTGATTGATTGATTGTAAGGTTTAACGCGCCGACGCAACGCAGGCGATGAGGCGCGCCGTAGTGGAGGGCTCCGGATTAATTTTGACCACCTGGGGATCTTTAACGTGCGCCGAAATCTCGTACACACGGGCTTTTTTGCTTTTCGCCTCCATCAGAAAAGCGGCCGCCGCGGCCGGGAATCGAACCCGCGACCTCGTGCTCAGCAGCGCAACGCCTTAGCCACTAAGCCACCGCGGCGGGCCGAGCGTTGCACGGGACCGAACGGCTCGGAGCCGTGGTCGGCAATACAGCTACGTCAAAGGTTAACCGAGCGAAACCAAAACTCAACCAGACTAAGCCAATCTAGCTTTTGCTCTGCAATATCGAAGGTTAGCTGAGCTGAGCCGCAACTTTATTTAAACGAAAGTGAGCTAGAAATATTGAAAGACTTTGAGATTACGTGCTGGAGTGAAGTATTATGGGAAGGAGGGTCGTGCTATCAGCCAGCACAAAAACATAGTTATCGGCGTCTAACTGCCAAGTCAGCATTCAAGTGACACGTTCAAACGTAACTATAGAGGCCCCAATACAGGCGTCCTGCCTCTTGTAGGTGGCTTAGGTCATGGCCTGCCAATCCCCCTAAAAATGATTCCGTGACGTAAATAGTTGCCACTGCTTCAAACCGTTGTTTATTATCGGGGTTATTAAAGGTGATACGACGCTTCTGTCGGCTGCGGCAGAGCAGGAGGAGAAGTGAGATCGTTTAACACCGGGTTTGAGCTTCGTTTAGTTTTATAACAAAAGAGTTTCCACTCATGTGCGTCCCGAATACAGCTCAACCAACCACCATTTATGGATCATGCATTGATTTAACCTTAGCAAATTATATCTGTGTGAAGTAATAAAGGGCGTGGTTAAGTGCATTTCACTTGTCTCTGATTTCACTCTTTGTGCATATGCGTGTGTGAATTCAAGTGACGTCGCATGGGTAATCGTTGTGGGTGTCGTTTACAGCTTCGCTTTCCAACCACCTTCACAGGAGGCAGGGTGGGTGGCCCGCACTTTTATTTATTTATTTATTTATTTATTTTTATTTATTTATTTATTTATTTATTTATTTATTTTATTATTATTTATTTATTTATTATTTATTTATTTATTTATTTATTTATTTATTTTTATTTATTTATTTATTTTTTATTTATTTATTTATTTATTTATTTATTTTATTATTTATTTATTTTTTTTATTTATTTATTTATTATTTATTTATTTATTTTTATTTATTTTATTTTTTATTATTTATTTTTTATTTATTTATTTATTTATTTATTTATTTATTTATTTATTTATTTATTTATTTATTTATTTATTTTGTTTGTTTGTATTTCACCTATTCACTAAGGCGCAACCAATGCAAGCAGCCGCTCTCGGTGAGTAGGATTCCAAAGCCTATACGCCCCCAGGTAGTGATTGAGTCAGCGGAAAAAGCGGAACCAGGGGCAGGGTGAGGTCATAATTTCGCGGATTTCCGAGTCTGGGATCGCTTCCGGTGTGGAAGAGCTCCCATTGCAGCCTAGCTTCGTCCCCCGATGCCACCGCCCTAATCCGCAGCCATCGGGGTCACTCACCACCTCCTACATGAGCAGAAAGCCTTCTCAGTGCCTAATGAGGGTCGCATTAAAGATCACGTTTTTGTTCTTATAACAACTGAGATTTAAAAAGGGCGAGCCGCAGAAGTTAGAACGAAACCTCGCAATCACTTACAAGAAACCAACAACTAACCAGGGGGCAGTAGTTGATGCGTAGGCATTCGTCTTACCTGGAAGGCGTTTGGACAGCCACCAATTAGTTCGGTGAGACACTGAAGGAGTGCCACATGTAGCGTGCGCCAGAGTACGCATAGTTGCGTGTCGCTAGTCAGTAGCCACCAGTTTTATTCTGGGATGTCTGGGAAAAGGTTTCGGCTTTTCTAGGTCGAAAAATAAAGGTGAATAATGTTGAAAACTGAACGCTTGCATCATATACCAGCATGCAACTAATAATTTCCGAACGATGAAACACGTTCCCAGGAAGGCACATGAAGGGTAATGTTGTCGGTCTTCTTTTTATCATCACGTTGGTTCCTCCTCTCTTTAGTTTTGTTCCTTCTTTCGCAATTAATCGATGCCCAGTGGTCCGTCTCTTATTACAATGTTAGCTTGCATTGAAAACATTCATTCATTCATTCATTCATTCATTCATTCATTCATTCATTCATTCATTCATTCATTCATTCACACATTTATTCATTCATTCATTTATTCATTCATTCGTGATATTCCAGGCTGGTGCATTTGTGGAAATAAACGTAGAATTATACCTGTGCCACACGTGCATAAAAAATGACATTAAGAGCTTAATGCCTTAACTTTTAATGGCATTAATTCTCTGCTGCACACAATAATCTTATGCCATTCGCTCTAATGTCATTTTGGTTCAAGGAGTTCCGCACAACTCATTTACTTTCACGAACACCTTAAATCTGCCTACCCTCGAACGCGATGAGCCCCAAATGAAACTAACGAAACTCTCAGCACCAGAGTGTTGACGCGGAAACGTAGCTGAACTTCGAAAGAAGGCGATTTTTTGTGCACCCTTGGTGCCGAAGTTTTGAAGAAGACGAAGTCCACTAAAACAGCGGCAAAAAACAAAACATCGTGTTACTTGTCGTGCTAAATTTGTCGGATTTGGCTACCACTGCCAGGCGATGGGAGCTGATGAAGCCAGTTTTAGAAATGGCTCACACCATTTTTAAGAAAACACTGTTTCTCATAACGTTTTCTTTCACAAAAATAAACATTTGTAACCCTTGTAAGATGTTCTTCTCCACGTTAAAGTCTTCCATAATATGAGTGAATTTCTTTTTTTGGTCATGATCACATCATGCCTAACACATTTAATGCCTTTGCGGTTTCACGTGTAGCACGGCCCGCCCAGTTAATGTCATTTGGCATCTCTAGGCCTTCAGCACTTAATGCCATTTTTTGTGTACGTATGGCATGGGTATTACGCTAACCTGTTGACATAAATCGGCGGAAGCGAAGGCCGGCTGCCCACCCTGACATCCTATCTCGCATTTGCGTGTCTTTCTCGCACATGCTCGAGCTTTCAAAACGCTCTCTGTGTCGACGTGTTCTTTCGGTGCCACTAAGAAAACGTAAGGTTGGTGAAAGGTTGAACAGGCGTGATTCACAAAACGTTTGCAGCTTTTTGTATCCTAAAAGGTGAAGTAAATTTCGTATTTGTTCAGAACCATAACGTGTGTCAAGAAAAGCGCAACCCGCACTTGGACAGATTTATATGTAGAGAGCATCTTATGTAACGATCCTCATGCATCCACCTTCTGCATGGCTACGGGAAAGATAAGAGTTTAAACACTGACCGCTGTCGTGCCCAGGGTTTTCACTTCCACACTAACCGCAATCTGCATGCACGAGCACAACCTACACTCATCCTGACATGATTGTATCATAGTGCTCTAATTCGTGAACCCGTCATCTTCACAAGAGGTAGTGAGCAAGGTCCACAAACTTCCGACTACAAAGCAGTTCGGAATAAGCAGCAAGAATCGGCACAGATATCATCACCGTTACGCCCCGCTTCTTCCCCTTCCCCGATTATAACCTTCAGAAGGCGTCACCGCATAAAGGGAACCCACAGAAAGAGTCAAGAGACTTGCTTCATAGATAGCGTTTTCCGCGCAGAACTACCGATAATTGAGTAGAGCGCACAGAGATAATATCCCGCAAGGTTTTGTGTTATTTTTTTTTTCAACTGATTTTGTACCTGTGTTTGGTATCCCTTCAGATTCTACACTTTCCCCCTCGCTGTTGCTGATTTGACCGTAGCGGTAACGACGTAACCGCTCCTCCAGAATATTGATCGAGCGTTGGTCAGCGCAGGAGCGTGCGCATTGAATCGTCGCGCCCGCCCAGGCCACACAGAATATAAATGCTAATGCGGCCACGCAAGCGTTCAACAGAGCGCGATAAAAGCCGAGGTGATATTTAAAGCCTCCGACGGCGGGTCGAGCGAACGTATACGAATGGTCGCTTCCGCGCAGCCGTGCACGCTGTGGGGAAAAGCCGCGAGGGGATCTTAATCGGTTTCTTCGCCTCGGGGATTTGACGCAGTCGACCCGGTTCGATTTGGCTTCAGTGAATGGCGGGAACAGTGCCGTCAGCTTGCGATGTGGACGCGTTTCAATTGTGTTTGCGGATTTAATAAAGACCGGACCAGCCGCGATACGTTAAACTTGATCGGCGTCACGTCAATAACTAAAGGCTGTCACGCCTCCCACCATATCTGTTAACAGCGGCGTCCCACCATGTCGCACGTATAATGAACAACATGCATGTCATAGCAGCGCGAGTAAGGTCACAGTCGTCCGGGTGCTGTAAAGACAAGAAAGCGTGGCCGTCCGCGTGGATGTGTTGTCATGCTGGTTTGCGCAGAAACGTGCAGTGTGCAGAGATACGTTTACTTAGTTAAGGTACTTTATACGTGTGCAGAGACTGTTTAAGTTGGTCAGTGAGTGAAATAAGCGCAAGGTCAGAAGAGCACCCGGAACGGAAGCCAAACTGACAGGGAGATAGAATGTTAAATTTATTTAGATAATTAGATAGTCTTAATGATACCAATTTTTCAATTACATTGCTCTAAAAAGGTAATATGCTGATGGGGCGGCAGTTATTAAGCAATGAAGTATCTCCTTTTTTATGTAATGGAATAATTTTACCCTCTTAGGGAAACACGCCTGATTTAAACATCAAATTAACGATAAAAGCGAGTACATTTGATATGAAATGGGCTACCATTTTTATATGTGTCGAATGTAAACCATCGAGGCCAGCGCTTGTTACTTTCACGTTGCGTATTACGTTGAGAAGTTCGTCTGCCATCGAAGAAATAAGAAAAACGAATGAGGTAGGCGATCTAAGTCGACTTCATTTAATGGAGGCGGGGACGATTCGGCTTGAGGGAAAAAGTTCGCGAGCTTATTAGCGATGTCAGTTGGGTCACTATAAGTAACATTGTTGTGAATAAGTTCAGTTATGCTATACCGATGCGTTTATTTATTTTAAAATGATTTAATATTATTCCGTTTCTTTCGAGTACTATTGCCGGCATCCGTTAGTTTTCACTCAATACTTCCTTTTGGCTCCTTTTAACTGCGAGTTAAGTAGGTTGCAAATTTTTTTGTAGCGGGCGAGCAAGTTTGTGTTATACGGTTGCCTGTTGGTTTTCCTGTAGCGGTTTGCGCATTTCTGTGAGTAATCTCTCTGTCAGCCATGAATTTTTTTCAGAAGCTATTGTTTTTTCTCACTTTCTCACAAAGCAGCACGTAATCAAGAAGATTGCACCAAGTTTCAGGTCAATTTGATTCCTTCATTTCCACCAATTTTACCATTGCAGAAAAGGCGGTTTAAATAAATTTTTCTCTTGCATTTATTTTCGACACCCTCTCCTCGCCATACGAGCAGTGAGTGGGAGGACCTTCTGTCCTGGTCAGCCGAGTCCCGTCTGCGACGAAGACCCCAGAGTACCTCAGCTGGGATAACTCGCCTCGCGAGGAACGACTTCACCCATTCGTTAACTTAGAATAAACGTTTACTCTCTCTCTCTATCTCTCTCTCTCTCTCTCTCTCTCTCTCTGTCTGTCTGTCTCTTCTCTCTTCAGATATTTCTATCTCTATCTTTCTCCCTTTCCCTCTCTTTTTTTCTCTGCAAAGGGGTGGGTGTGGCTTGTATCCCTGCTTAATAAGCGTTGTCTGAGCATTTCACGGTCCGCATACCCTTTCCGTCTTAACCTTTGCGACGTCCTTGCGCGAATACGCACATTACTTACAAATTGGTCACGCACCATGACAGCAGTTGCGCCAGAGAAGAAAAAGAAAGTTGCAATTGCAATAACATTACAGCGACTGCCGCTCTAATCGGCCGCGTGCCCCGCTAGAAAACACGAAAAAACGGCAGACACAACAGAAGGAAAAACGATAAGAAACTTCCATTAATCGCCGCTCAAATCGCTTACGCGACATGAATTCCTCGGGGAGCTCCGCATTCGACTCCAACGCGACGAGCGCCGAGTCTACAGATCGCCTCCCAGGTAAGAGGCAGGGCTCCTCATCGTGCCTCCTCTTCCTCCAACTTCACCCGCGTTTATTTTTTCACACAACCTGACTGTCCGGTTTCATCGCACTCTAGCGACGTCTTCTTTAGTACAGACCATTGAGAAGGTAAAGGGGTTGCCGCCTAACGTATGCAGTGTGAAAGCCTTCTGCTTACCGGGAGGCGTTGGTTTGCAGCAAGAAGGACACGAGGAAGGTTATTGTAGTAGAGAAGCACGAGGTTGGGCTACGCCGCAGGCTAGGGGTGAGGCAAAGCGCCGCGGAGACGCACACTGCAGCAGCGATTAATCACAGCCGTGTCAGGTCAGAAATCGTAACGTAGCACGCTACCGTCACGACGACTACAAGCATCGCCCGTGCAAGCAAAACGGGCCGTGCTGCGACGTACGTCGTGTGCGCCGACGACGCCTGGTTGCCGTAGAAGAGGACACGAAACAGTGCGCCGCCTCGAGCGACTTTGATGGAGCGGCCCGTCGGTTTCGTATTGTGTAGCCAGCGCGCGACTTCTCTCGGAACGTCCAAGGCGGGCCCTTTGAGAGGAGCAGTATCAGCCGTGCTGGAGCCGGCGCACTGAACGGGAGTTCCTGCGGGCTTGAACAAAACACATTATACGGTTCGTGTTCCTGTGCGAGTTCGCCCATGCACTGTCTTATGCACGTCCTGATAGGAGCTGTAGTTACCTACACTTCAACCTATCCTGTATATTTATCACAAAGTGTCACGACTGAAATAATGCGCGCTATTGAAACATACCGGAACATCCGTTCTCTTCTCCTCCCGCCTTCGACTCAAATTTTATAAGGCTGTAAACACTTGCTCAGTCAGACTAATATCTTATGTGTGGATGCCCGAAGCACACGCAGGCATGAAATCCTGCTCCTTAAGCATTTTTGTGAGGACCGGGGGGAACGTTATTCTTTCTTCCTTCAAAATGCAGTAAAGTGTCGTTACAAAAAAAAGTTCTCGAGGCACGATACCGACTTTGTTATAAGCGATATCCCGTAAAAGCGACATTATTTGCTCTGTGAGCGCTGCAGTGTTGGCGATTAAACACTTCGAATAAAGCGATATATCGAAAAAGCAAGTCGTTATCACAAAGGTATGTGTACCGAAACCCCCGTGTAATGCTTCCGCGTTGCGGAGCCGTCCCTGGCCCAAAAGGATGCAAAGGCTCACCTTTCAAGTGACAGAGCACTTAGGGGGCTTGCCTTGTCGTATAGCTTGCCCCACGGCGTACCGACGTCACGGTGTCCACACAAGTTTCAATAAAACAAGCGGTTTATATGCATAGTCATAACCGCTCAAAACCCGTGAACCCTTGAGGTTTGTCATACTTTCCCCGTTATTTAGCGCAAAGAAAACTGCAGGTACAATTGATGCAAAGTACATAGTCGAGAGTTCGATGGAATGCAGTCTGGCAGGTAAAAGGAATTTGTATAAAAAGCAAGGACACTGACCAATGTTGCAACAAAAAATGGCAGCATCTCCACTCCGTGGATGATGGCGAGAGTGCGGAGTACGGGGACTCGAAATGACATCCAAGTTGCGTCCCACTCCGATTTGCGCACCGACCGTCATTCGATTTGAGCCGTGAGTTGCCCCTTGATTATTCCTGAATGAAACTGTAACTCACGTCTCAAATCGCATTTCGCTTGATTTTCGCTTGATGGTGGTGTTCGCACGAATGGACGCGGACGGACATTGAGAGGTCCTAAGTTACTCCGCACCGTTACAGGCGAGCAAGTAAGCCGTTTGACTTTCGGGTACCAACTCACGGTCGTAGCCCAATGGGTAAGACGACTGACACTAACTATGTCTGGTCTACCAGACCAGGCTCGAATCCTGCCGTGCCGGTTTGATTTTTTGCGATTGTAAATGCTATGCGCACGGACGCGGACGGACATTGTGCGGTCCTAATGTCACTCCGGCAACTAAAATTCCACGTTCGGGATGTTCACAATGGATTGATGCTTAGCAGCAGGCTCCTAAGTAGCGTTGAGCGCATGACGTAACGTTCGGGAGTACACGTGGTTTAAAGTGCCAGATGATCTGTTGATTGTGTTGCTTGTTGTCTGAATTATTACTGATTTTTTTGTAACATTGGTTAGTGTCCTGCTTTTTATACAAAGGAAAAGTACATGTAATTAACCGGCAATCCCCGCGTTTATTTAGTTAGGAACACTGGTTGGGTTTGGTTTGCGAGGAGTGAGCGGAAAAAGTGGCAGTGCAAGAAAAAAAATGGCGCGTTTCGAACTGCGCAGTAAAGGCGCCGACACGTGCGGAATAAAAAGCAAGCACAAAAAAAAAAATCACCGCTTGCACTGTTTCAGGCAGGAGGAGCGGAAGCACTACTAAAGTGGGAAATTTGAAATGAGTGGGACAAACGTCCGTTCAATTCACCAGGAGAGGTGTGAGACACGTAGCAGTGGAGCGAATAACTGCGTCACAGCCCATTATGGTGAATCACTACTCTGCTCTTCCGACAGCTTTTCCCGTTTTTAAATCATTCTCTCTTTTAAAGAAGTGTCGCTTATAAACGGAGTCTTTTTTCCTGTCCCGATGACTGGTGCTTATTGCGTGTTCGATACATGCTGGCAAAAATGTTCGCCGTCGATCCGTCATTGACAGAACGCCATAGTGAGGGAAGAAGATAGGGCGCGCGTATGGCTGCAATGGCGCTGCCTTCGCACTCCTGCTGAATTTGCCAGAAAACCTAATGGCGAAAGGCGGCTCGCTACCTGCCTCTGCCGACGCGCCCGTCTCAAGTCATCCCGGCGAGTCTCGATACCTCGGTCACGGCATGCATGCACGCATTGTAAATGGAGTGCGCAGCCCGAGCAGGGCGGAAAAATAGTGAAGAATGGGTATGACATGACGGTGAAGTGCCGGTATCATATAACGAGTATCACCGGTATCATACTGGTGAACAGCGAATGGAGTGATGGGCAGCCGATGCCACTGCCTAAAGCAAGAACACGTGACAATGGGACGGTTAAAGAGCTAAAGACTCGGTTTTCACGGTGCACGAGCGGCGTGTGGGAAACGCCCTGTTGCGGACTTGCGAAGCCGGAGCACAGCGTGCGGGTCGGACAAAGCTTTTCATTCATGAGGGTGAGGGGCGAGATGCTCACGCGTTCTTAAAGGTTCACCAATGGTTCTTTCACTAGGTTTTTAACGTGATAGCGTTATTAGGCTCATTCTTCTAATTCCCCGTCCCTGCTAGCCGTCCACTATCAGCCGTGCTCATCAAGCGTCCACGGAAGTACGTCACCGCTGCCAACCGGAAACTGCTACTGGAGCAGCAAGATACGAACGCTTACCCCAACGTTGAATACTGCAGAGCGGCAACTGGTATGTGGAAAGGAGGACAATAATACTACAGCAGAGATTAAAGAAACGATACCTGGTTTCAGCGGGGGCCGCGCCTGCGCAATAAGGTGTGTTATACGCCATATGTGGTCGCATCCTCGGTAGATACGGTGCCTAGCTGCTGCTGCAACTTACTCCATCACCCCAAAGCTCCCCTGCCAACGAAACTGATGCGGCGCCAACATTGCGTCGCCTGACTAAACAAGGGCGAAACTTGGCGAAAGAATAACGCCAATCTTTAACGCTAATGTTGGCGAAAGATTAACTCCAAGCTCTGAAAAAGCAAGGAAGGTCTATATTAAGACCACAAAATAACTAAAATGTCCGTTAACAAGAAATGAAACTGGGCACAGGGCATGTAATAAGCCAATGTTTAAATTGCCTTTAAATTTTTTTTTGCGGCCCTGTCACTGGTGCAAGCTCTGTGCGGAAAACGATGGATGGCACCACGCGGATCGACAGCTTAAAGACCACCCTAAAAATTGTTTAGGATATGGTCTGAGAGGAAGGTCACGTAAAAATCATCGGCATGGCACTAAAGAGAAGCGCCAGAAGTGATCTCACAATCTCCAATAAATGAAAAATATTTACCCATTAGCACCACATTGTGATACACCTAACCAAGAAAGGATCTAGAAAGAGAGAAAAGAAATGTCAACGCTTACGCAGACACTTATCACGCCTGCCGTTCCAGAAATTTACCTGCACTGAATAAAACTAAATTAACACCATCGTGAGGGCAGCATGTAAGGCAGCCCTCAACCTTCCACTTCTCGCGATCACCAAATAGGTCGGCGACCCGCCTATCAGAACTACCCAATATCAGCTTAACCATCCTTACGCACTCTCAAAAGATCATTAGACTTGTTACTGCAGGCAGAATACCGAAACACTTGAAAAACATTCTTCCGTCTACAATGATGACAGTTCACAGCACACCCAGACATGAGAATTTGGAAGGTAACGTCGCGGCTGACAAAAAACACGCGACCACGCAACATCCTTCTCCGTGCCAAATAGGATGTCATCGCCGAAAAATCACAAGCTCGGCGGAGTATACGAACCAACGCATGTACAGGGAAATCTAGATGGGCGAAGATATTTTGTACAAAATTCTCGACAATACATATAAAACTGACTATGTACGGGAAAACAATTTATTCCCCGTAACCAGTGATATTTAAACCAGGTGATATTTAAATATATGCACACAGAGTAAGAAGAGAAACATTACATGTTCCACTTCCCTCGAAACATGGAAGCATCCCTGACCACATCGTCACCACAGCGTGAGCGTATTCAGAGACAGCTAGGAAAAGAGCCGCTACGTCTGGGGCTTTGCAATGCTTCATCAACCCTTGTGCTCCTTACCATATGTTTACCTTCTTTTTTAAAGCTCTAACCACATCTTACACAATAAAGGACTCTCTGTGCCCCCCTTCCGCTTAAAAAGAAATTCGAAAAAGTTCAGGCTGGTACCACTACACGAATAAAACTTTAGAAGCACTGGCATTGTCGCCTTCTCAAACAACCCCCTGCAGACGCAACTTTTCACGCCGGCTTCTTCGGCCACACACGCGCAGGTGGCCTCGGTGTTTCGTGTGCCACGGCCTATATAAATCGTTGCCGAAAGTTTCGCTCTCTTCACTGAACATTAGTGCCTGGAAAGCATACGTCGTAAACGCAGCAACTCCGTTTCAAAACGCTTCGTCGACGACTAAGTAACGCTATCACGTCGTACATCTTAAGACCTAAACGTAGATGTCATCTGCAAACTTTTTTATTGTTTCTGGACCATTCTTTAAACAGAATTCCTAGCATCGCCAGCATATCTTATTCACTTGGAATCGGTATTCAAAAACCAGCTCTCTCCAATGCGTTTACCCCCGACAGAGCTCGACTGACCTACATTCTAGAGGAAACCCGGTCGCACGCACGGCGATTCCGCCATCGCCCAAACGATGCCCCACACAGTTTGGCTCCGTCCCCCATCCCCACGGGCAGCCGTGATCGTATAGTGGTTAGTACGTTGCGTTGTGGCCGCAATAACCCAGGTTCAATCCTGGTCACGGCAGTTTTTTTTGTTTTTTCGTCAAGAACCATGAAATCTACAACTTGATATTTTCAAGGCTTCATGGTTCGTTATTGTCGGAGTATGGACAAATCCGTCGGTTATCTGTGTCTTAGGCTTTTCTTTTTTGTTGTTGTTGTGTTGTTGTTGTTTGTTTGTTTGTTTTGGTTTGTTTGTTTGCTTGCTTGCTTGCTTGCTTGCTCGTTTGTTTGTTTTTTGTTGTGCCTGGCACAGCTCGAGGTGATATCTAATTTTCGTCGACGCTGTTTGTGCTTTGGTAAAAAAAAAAAGCAAGTCCAACATGTACTTTGTAAGGAAAAGGGCACTGGCACTGCCCGGTTGTGCACTTAAGTTGTGCATCAATATAACCAAGGTTTCCTCTGCGCTGAGCAGTCTTGGCATGTATGAGCATACCACCAGTTCTAGTCTTTGTATAAAGGTGATTTGATACAAGCTGTGTTTATGGTATACGGCAGAACGACTCAAAACAACAACAACAAAAAAGAACCCACGCAAAATTGGCGATGCAAAAAAGCGGCCTGAAGTCGTCAAAATGTGCTTTTCATATGCAACTCGAGTGCGCGACCTGCTTAGAATTAGCCACGGTAAACGTAGGGGGAATATAATGGCGCAATTTTTGGTTAAAAATACAAGCTACAAGCGGTTAGTTATGAAAGGAAAAATGTGAAGAAAAATATGCGCTCTGGGATTTGAACACCCCCACCCCCACCCTTCCCCCCACAGACTCACGCACATACACACACACAAACACTCACGCACACGCACATATGAAAACCCAGGGGCAGGAAATTGACTTCGTGATAAGCTATAATTCCTTAAAAGCGGCGCTGATTTGCCTTCCCTGACCTTCATAGCTGACCGCAAAAAGTTTTCGAATAAAGCGAAAGTTCCGATAAAGCGACTCCGCTATAACAACAGGCTTTCTGTGCGTACACCTTTCACTGTGTGTGTTTCAATGCAATGTTTCCCTTTAAGGCTCTTCGCAAGACTTTACCCGGTACAGTTTGTTTTGGGTGACGGGGCGTGTTGCCACTACGCAGCGTCGAGGTAGCTTTGCTGTTTCCTTGTGAATTATTCAAGGAGGGCCTTTCTTCTATTATTACTTGGTGTCGCCTGACGGTCGAAATTCTTTTTTTCCTTCATCGTTCATTCCCAGCTATTGTTGCGAAGCAGCAGACGGTGGATTGATTCATTGTAGGGTTTAACGTGCCGACGCAACGCAGGCGATGGGGCGCGCCGTAGTGGAGGGCTCCGGGTTAATTTTGACCACCTGTTTAACGCGCGCCGAAATCTCGTACACACGGGCGTTTTTTCTCTTCGCCTCCATCAGAAAAGCGGCCGCTGCGGCCGGGAATCGAACCCGCGTACTCGTGCTCAGCAGCACAACGGCTTAGCCACTGAGCCACCGCGGCGGGTAAGCAGCAGACGGCAGGTGCTGCAACAACCCAGTGTCAATCATTTCCGCGATTTGGAAGTGCTGTTCGCACTCCGGAACCGCCGCCGCGAGAAACATGTCGCCGAGTAGGGAATTCTACTGACTCTTGAGGCCTCTAACAGCAACACTTCCGTGTTAAACGGGCCATAAAAACAAAATACCACCTTGTTACATTTTTCTAACAAGGTGGTATTGGTAGCTCGCTCATTGGTATTGGTAGCTTGGTATTGGTAGTGGTATTGATAGCTTTGGTAGCTCACTCAGCCGCACTCGAGCCGGGAAACACATTTGTTAAGCAAAAAAAGTAAGAAATATTCATGAACTTTTACATTTCCCGCTACAGTAACGTAATACGGACAGGTGTGACGCCTTTCATATGGGCCAGCACTAGAAAACGTTTTTATCTGTGTTAACTCTGTGTTATCGTTCAAGTGATGCGCTTAAACAGAACTACAGGCCCGCTACAATAACTCATTTTTTATTTCTTTTTTTCTTTTTTTTTTTAAAATGTATCGTACAAAGGATCACCACACTGTTTGGACCCGGAGCCAATGGCTAGTCCTGAGTTCAAGAGAAAAGTATGCCATGGTGCAGGCTATCTGCTACAGAAAATCTAAAACAAATAACGCTCCAAAACGCAGACTGTTGTACAAACACTAGCACAAGCATTTTATTACACGCAATCTTGGCGCGTAGCAACAGTAAAATTTATAATGGCATTGGTCTGAAAAGGTGCAGCAATGCAGGCAAATCAACACAATGGACATAATATCATAAAAAAAAAACACTAAAAAACATTCAAGTAGCCATACAGTACGAATACCGGTATTTACAAATACAGTAATGCCTCGTTAACTCGAACTCGCATATCTCGAAAAATAGGCTAAGCCGAAATTTTCCGCGGCACCGAACATTTCCCTATACGTCCCAGGTATATTTTTCCCTTTATCTCGAAGTATTTTTGGGTCGGATTGCGGATAACTCGAAATCTTGACTGGGAGTGGAACGAAAATTCCGCCGCCGGACCATTTCACAAGATTCGCGCGATGCTGCCACGCCTGAAGTCCGTCGATTTTTTTTTCTTATTTAGCCGCGCCTGCCATACGTCGATGCTTTCCGCGAACGCGAAGTGCGCGTTCTACCGAAAATCTACCGAAAGAGCCTTCTCCACAGAATTTTGTTGTCTTATGAAAACGGCAAAGGCTACGAAATTGACCTGCTGGGAGCAGTACACCTTCTCAGCAGCGCTTGGCAGCAAGTTCCCGCAGCGGATATCGCCAACTGATAGCGCACGCTGGGTTTTCACGTGCCGCCAGTTTGCCAGAAGCAGAGACGGCAGAGACAGATGACTTCACAGACTGTGAGGAACTTTGTCAAGAGGTCATCAAGCTTAGAGGTAACGGTGCCGCAGAAAATGACGTGACTTTTCTGGAGTACGCGCTGTGTGAGCAGGATGTGGCGGTGACCGGAGAAATGACGGACGCCGAAATCGTTCAAACGGCAACTAAAGTAGGGGATGGCGGAGACGACGGCGATGACGAACCACCTCGAGAGGTGCCGACATCTTCTGAGACGAGAAATTTGCTGCGCTTGCTTCCAAATAAGGTCGAGTGCAGCGGCGGGGAAGATCGACTGATGCGATGCGTCAAGCAGCTGGAGGACGCCTTCCTAGGCCCGAGTACGACCTCAAAGCAGACGAGCATTAGGTAGTTTTTCTCTGCTAAATAAAATGGCAGTGCGGCAAAACCCAGCCGGTTAACTTCTCTTGTATGTTATTTTTTTCTCTTTTAAACCTGCACGAGAAGAAAGATTAGAAACTGCCGCTGAAGAGTCGGTAAGTAGTAGTGGTTTTTCTATAGAGCGCTCATTTTTCCCGGCGATTAGCGCAACTTTGCTTATCTCGAAAATCCGTTTATCTCGAAATTTTCCCTGGTTTTTACGACTTCGAGTTAACGAGGTATTACTGTACAATACAAATACAAACATTCAATGCCAGGCCACAACAAGATTCACAATCCATATCATCAGCATAGATGTCAAAGAATGCACAAACCAAATAATCATCCAGCACATATGGTATTTCTGTGAACACAAAACAACGTCAGAAAAAAAAATCTCAAAGTTAGCTCGCATAATTTAGGCTTATATAAAAAATTTTGATCGAGGTGTTAAATTTTAGGGCTTTCTTTATTCCAGGTGGCAAACTGTTCCTTATTTTTGCTCCTATAAACGGCAACTGAAGTTCTCTGTACGCAGTGTTTGTTGGGGGCGGGGGGGGGGGGGGGGGGGGGCAGGTTGAAACTATTAGACGCAGCCTTTCTGTAATGGGCCGAGAAGTAGTGTAAAACAAAGACGCATAGAAGGGGTTATTGTGCCGCATGATGTTATTTACACATCTGGCCGTCTTTGCTTGAGGCAATGCATCGAACGGTAAAATTTGCATATCGTGAAGCAGCGGTTGACTCGGATGATCGTGCTCAGAGTATGTTATTGTAGAGTATGTTATTGGCGATGACTTTGTTCCGCGGCCTCCATTCGCACAAACAAGATTCTGTGACGTCACAGATAAATCTTCGGAGAGTGTCGAGAGACTAACCGCTGCTTCACATGTTTTATTTAATATCTAGGTTATTTGTTTGAAGTTTGGGATAAAATCGCTGTCATTGTTATCGGGTAAAAGTAATCTTTTTAATGGACAAAAAGTATTTATTCATGGCCCCCTTAAAGAGACGCTGAAGACAAAGCCGAAGTTTGTTGAAATATATAGATTGGCATCCTTAGAAAACCAGTAGTCCAGTCTCTGGGGCAGGGCCTTTAAAAAAAATCTCGCGAATAATCAATAAATGAGGCTATCAGTCGGCCATCAGAGATGTAAACAGTGGCTGACCGGGTGTGTCAAGAGTCACGTGACGTACAACAGAACGAGAAGAGCGCACACAAGCTCCAAAACAAACGCATAAAATTCTTCCTTACAAATAAACTTTCTTCAGTAATAAACAATTATAAATGTACAGGTACAATTCAAGCCGTGCCGACATTCGCAAACTGCCCAGCCGTGGCGCCGCGGCGCCGTCGCGTAGCCACTGGTCGCGTTCTTGGCGCGATCAGTGGCTCCTGCGGCCACGACGCTTAATTAACTTGGTAGGTTTTTGTTGTCCTGCTAGACCACACCGCTGTCTCGCTCGCTTCCGGTTGCTGTTTGCGTCATGCGAAACGCCATGAAATGGTACGACGGAAATGAGAGAGAAACAGGTTTGATTACTATTTCGGGGCAACCTGCGAGTTCCTCCAGGGCTTTCCTTTCCTTGTTGGTGATGTTACAGCGGAAAGGGATTTGCTTTTGGTATGCTGCTCGTACATCGCGATGAACGGCTTTAATGTACATGTCGAGGCATGTATCGCGCTGCGTGGGAGGGGTCCAGTGCTTATGGCTAGGTAATGCGGTTCGGGCTTCGTCGGTTGGAGGACGGTCATGGAAGTACTCTCTCAGTCTCATATTTCTGGCGAAGTTGTCTAAGTCCTTAAAAAGTTGAAATTCGTTGAAACCGCCAGTTGCCGGGCAAAAATTCAGACCTTTTGACAAGGCGCTCATCTGATCTGGTGACAGGGTAATACTAGAGAGGTTCATCACATTTCCGGTGAGATTTTTGTTAGTTTCAGTAGCCTGGGGAGAGGTTACAGAAGGGGAATAAAAATTTGGGTTTGCGTTGGCAGACTCGCTAGTACTGGCACTAATGAGAGCTTGTGAATGGTTAGTATTTGGCGCGTTTAAGGGGCGATTTTCATGTGCATTCCCAGATAATGGACAGCCATTAGTAATGGGGCTAACTTTATTCTTGCGGATGTTGTCATTGCTAGGGATATTATCTCGGGAAAATTTACGGACTTTTGTTTCGGATATATCGGATGCCTTTTTGGATTCGTAGCTGCGTAGAAGGCCTGATTCTCTTTCGCTTAGATCCTTACTAAGAATTTCCTCTTCCTGGCGGAGGGAATGGGACATAGTCTCGTAGTGATCTAGAATTATCTGCGTTAATTGCAAGGATGCGTTGTCTAGTACTTGTTGCCACTTTTTTTTGTTGGAAGGGGACAGTTCGGCAGTTGCAGGTCTCAGTCTAACCCTCAAACCCATGGGAGCTACCTCGGCAGACAAATACTGTGAAAGTGCGGAAACGTGCATTTGGGAACGTATGCGTTTTTCAGTAATCTTTCTTAATTTTAAGAACTGTTTTGATACTGGGTAGGAAGCTGCATTACCGGGTTTCGTGCTAGCACGACGTTTTTTAGCACAATGGCTTCACTGAAGCAAATTCGATGAACAAGTCTGGACATTGTGTTCTGGGTAGAAGGCTGCAGTACCATTTTTAGCTTTGATATTCTCACCCTGCAATTAATTTGTGAACGCGAGCGTGTGTGATTGTTTTCGTGTCCTCTTTCTTTTTTGTATTGTTGTTTTCTAATATTCGTTGCTGACCGCCTCGGCATTCCCTGAACTGGCACCATGCGCCGGGCAGATGAATACCACTTGCTGCCGCGTCATACGCGTGCACCTGCCTGTTTTCTTTTTTTAATGACCTTTTTTTTTCTTTTTTTTTTTTCATGACTTGTTTGACCTTGTCTTTCTTCCCCTATCAATGTACACTCATTTCGAGTCGAAACTACCTATCCTACTGCTTTTGGGCGCGACAACCGCCTCCCACCAACAGAAGCCACGTGTCTCACGTTTCAATGACCTTACCAGGATTCTTAGAACGGGTGTGTATGGGCAGATGTTCATCCTTTGTGTGCATTTGCATATCTTCGTTTCCTTGTTCCGCGTGACTAATCTTTTTGCCCATGTCAAACACGTGCATGGGCATATCTTGTTTTGACCCCTCTTTCACCCCCGTTGCCACGAGGGAGGAAAAATTACCTGGTTATTTTTTTTTTCGCTCTTTGTATACCAATGTACACTCTTTCTTGTCGAAACTGCCTGTCCTACTGCTTTTGGGAGCGACCCCCGCCTCCCACCAACAGAAGCCACGTGTCTCTTGTTTGAATGACCTTACTTGGATTCCTAGAACGGGTGTGAATGGGCAGATGTTCGCCCTTGGTGTGCATATCTTCTTTGGAACGTCTTCGTTCCGCGTGACTAATCTTTTTGCCCATGTCAAACACGGGCATGGGCCTATCTTGTTTTGACCCCTCTTTCACCCCCGTTGCCACGGGGGAGGAAAATTACCTTGTTATTTATTATTATTTTTATTTTTATTATGTATTTTTTTTTCTCTGTGTTTGGTTCTTCTCTCTCTCTTTTGTTTCCAAGTTCGTACCGCGTGACTGTGTGTTCTTATTATCCTTGTTCTAATTAATTTTCCCGCTCTCCCTTCATTCTTTTGCTACCCACCAACCATGAATCCATTTGTACAAACTCTCCCTCCTCTTACCTTGCCCTCGCGCTTGCTACATTTTCTGTATATATAGCTCTGAAACGAACTTATTTTGTTCTCTGAAGAAAGGGAGTCCTCTCCCTGAAACGTCAGTAAACTTATTTTTATTTTCTAAGTCTTTCTCGTTTGTCTCTGTCTCTACTAACCTTATTTTTTCGCGCTCTGTGTGAGTTTTTATCTTTTCAGTCTATATATATATATATATATATATATATATATATATATATATATATATATATATATATATATATCTATATATATATATATATATATATATATATATATATATATATATATATATATATATATATCTATATATATATATATATATATATATATATATATATATATATATCTATATATAAGCGTAAAAGAAAACTTCTCGAGGAGCCAGAAAAAATACTTGAGAAAATGGTAGACGCACGACTAAAAACAAAAACAGTGGTTTACTGACGTTTCGACTGCGGGACCAGTCTTCATCTTGAGTAACTCAAGATGAAGACTGGTCCCGCAGTCAAAACGTCAGTAAACCACTGTTTTTGTTTTTAATCGTGCGTCTACCATTTTCTCAAGTATATATATATATATATATATATATATATATAGAGAGAGAGAGAGAGAGAGAGAACTTCATTACGCAATAACGGGAGAGTGGTTCCCCAGTCCAGGAGCCCCTGTGCCGTCCAGGCTGCCGTAGCCCTAGTAACAAGCAGGAGGTGGACCATGAGGAAGGTGGAGCCAGTCTATAGGATGAGTACATGGCAGACCAACAACAGAGCTATGAGTCACAGCCATGCCGACCGGGCTTCAAAAGCGTCCAGCAAATGGCGAAGAATAGGAGGCATCAATAGGACCTACTGACGGATCACCTACTAAATCACTAAGGGGTGTCGCGCTAACCACCGCAAGCTAGTCTCGCTGCTCTGACACCTCCTTAGTGTACCTCATCAAATTTGTAAATATCAAGGCAAATACCTGCCTTGGGCCACAGTATTACCAAAACTTACATTAGAGAAGCGTTACATTGCTTTCGTGGGAAAGGTACCATTGTTGCAACGCAGTTTCTGTCTACTTATAATCGCCCAAAGATTTTGCGACCCATGAAACGAAAAATTCACTGTTGAAAGCAGCGGGTGGGCCTAAAATTGCACACAAATGAATAAAAAACTTTAGCTTTAAAGCGAACTGAGGAACGTACAGTGAGAGTTAAGTGTCTCAGTTCAACTACTCTACACCGGCAACACACAAATCACGCGTTTCGAGGTACACATAAATCCGCTTAGGTGGTTTCAAAGCGGTAGCGTTGTGACGTTCCGGTGCGGTACTTTACTGGGACATCGCGTGCGTGTCATGTGGGCTCTGCGAAGGTACCATATTATGCAGATTCGTAGCATCTCTGTACGTGCTCCGGAATTTGCTTTCAAAATTCTCGCATAGCCACTCCATGGGGCATTAGCCAATGTTGATGGCAGTGACCATCAGAATCTCATGCATTCCGATTAGCATACCTACTCACAATTACCCCTTTCCCCCATCCCCGCTCATGCGTTCGCATTTAAACCCCGTAAGCAAACTGAAGTGCCCTGTGTACATTTCTCCGCAAACGCAGAACAAGATAGCGATTTGGCAGTATCAGTGTACAACTTCGCTGTAATATGTTCAACATTTACTTAATTCTCTAGAGCCTCCATTACTGGTGGAATTGCCCACGGTGCTCTCAGTCGTATTAGGCTCCGAATTTCTGCAAAACTCTAGGATGTATGTCCATCAAAGCCTCGGTAAGAGTCCATATTTTACATATTTTACAGCGATACCGGTGTTACCAAGAACCGTACGCCAACAGTAGGCGTTGGACATCTCTGCTCCGGCACGTTCCATGCGGGGTTCCTAAAGAAACCCCGCAAGGCTTCGCTGTATCGCTCTTACTCTTCAACAGCGCAATGAATTAACCTGACTCCTCTCCTGCAAACGATTCTCAACATCCGGAATGCCAGTTACACAAATGGTTTCACGCATTGGAACCCCACAAGTTCTATTGATGGCCAACAAGATGCCCTCCAATCACATTAAAGCGTCGCATACAAGAAATAGCTTTATCCGAAATCCCGCTTCGTCGAAGTGTTTCCAGGTACACACAGAGCGTACAGAGAGAACGCCATTTTCGTTTTTAACGAAGTATTGTTTATAACGAAGCCAGTTTCCTGCCCCGAGAATTTCTTATCAAGACGGTTTACTTTCCTGAAAACAGGGGACAGGGATGAGCCCCCGAAAAATCTGCGGACCTTACCATATGAAAAAAAAAAAACAAAAAATGCGCCTACTCTTTGCCGCACCCCGAACTCAGCATCGATAACCAACCGACACAGGAAGACACAGGCAGACAAAGACGACGACGAATTCAACAGCGTCGGATCTGAATGAGCGATCGAGACTTAAGTCTCGTGTGGCACCCCGGAGCGGAAGTAGCAGCGGAAGAGCCATTTTCTCTACTTTTAGCTTCCTTCCTACGCGTGTGTTTGCGTCCGCAAGGCCCAAAGTTCTGATCGATGAGGCGTTTCCGTTACGCTGCACACCAGAGGCGTACAGGCGATCGGCCGAGTGGGTTTGTTTCCTGGCGTGAAACGCGAGAGAAACTTCACTAGAAAGAGGCGGCTTGCACGGTGTTGTATGAGTGCGGGTTAATGTAAAAAAAACATACATAGGTAAGGGCCTATGAGAGAGAGAGAGAGAGAAATATATATATATATATATATATATATATATATAGAGAGAGGAGAGAGAGAGAGAGAGAGAGAGAGAAACATGTGGAAATTGTAGAAGTGGTGTGAGCCGAGCCTTTGCGACTTGCTTGCTATCGGGCAGGTGAAGAAAAAATAGAATAAATAACTAAATAAACAATACCGAATTGAAAAAGCGTGGTAGGATAGCGTACACAAAATTCGCACTAGCCCAGGCAGAGCCTTGAAGCAATTCTTTTTCTCTCCCCAGAAACTTTCTCCCGGGCGAACTCATTAAAAACGTGGCCGTCAGTTTTGAAATGGCGCGGTATTGGTGAGCAACTGCAAGTTTTCCTTGGTTCGGGAGTTTCGTAGATGGGTGGGAGACTCTAAAGATCCCACAAGGCGTCCCCCTTATTTTGGCACTGCGGAACGGCCCAATGCGAAAACGCAGACGTGCGCACCGTTCCGACACCTGTTTTTCAACATCAGAGCTTAGTGTAAGCTTGAGCTTGGTTCGGTAGCGTTCGCACACGTGCTAACCGAGAGGAGCACCCGGCGTCGTCCGTGCTTACGCGTGGGCTTCCGCTAGGTGGGGAGCTCGCAAAAAACGCGAAGGAAAAATATTCGGAGGAAAAATACCGAGTGCTCGTAAGCGTACGCCTCGCAAAAAGCGTCTGGCGTTGTCCAGCTCGACCATCGAGAACACTCTACCCAGTGTTCGTGGCGTGATCTCTGGCGTGCTCTTCTGCTCACCTGGTTCATGTGTGTTGGCGTCTTAAAAAGGAAGGGGGGGGGGGGGGGGGGGGGGAGGGCACAGAAGCCGAGTCCGCGAAGCCGGTTGCCGTCTGTTCTAGCGGGTGCTAACGGGGTCCACATTGGGAGAGATGAGACAGCCTGCTGACAAAACAATTCGGGACTTCCAGTCATGGAGAACTTTCCTCGGGAAGTTTGGAAATCTATCTCAGGTGCAACATCCGGGTTTCCGATGAAGGGAGAAGGGCTGCCAGTGCTGCTGCTTCTGTAGCCTTCCGCCACTACTTCAAGCTGCGCCATTTTTTTTTTCAAGTAAACCACAACACGACCAAGCTAGACACTGGGGGCGAACGAGCGGCCAATTAAGCAATGTATAAACCAGCGTCGGTTCAGAAAACACGTACGTGCTCACTAACAAACTTTCAGGCGATTCCTTAGTCATCTGTTTAGATATGTTAGACTCCCGTATGTCCCACCCTATTCCTTCCATCAGTTTTCCCAGCCGTGAGCGGAGTGCAGGATTCATAAGCAAATGATAAAAAAAGCCCAAACGGAACGCAGAAAGTCAAACGACCCCGTCCCGAAACGACGCTGCGGCGCAGAAAATGGCAGCAGCAGACGACGCCCGGAATGGGTGTGCTTGCAGACGTCACAGAAAAGCGAGTCATCATGGGCAGTCACGCTTGTGCGCTACGAGGACGTGGACAAAACGAGGGAGAATCGCAGTGTGGGCGAAAATGCAACGTTTTGATTTGCAATAACTCCACTAATACTCGTCGCTCTGGCAAGTATCTTGAAGAAGGTGATTGCTACGGCATTCGTCTACCTGAACATGTGAACACCCATGCATCGGTAAAACCTCTTTCAGGGCCCCTTTAATATAGAAAAAAGCGTCTTTCGACGTGTGAACATTGCGGTTTGGCCCACCGGTGATTTTGGAACGGGTTCATGTCACGGTTTTCTCAGTGGCTGCACAGGATGGAAACGGCGCACATAGTGATCGATTAGTGCATGCGCACATTCTTGTGTCTGTGTTTGTGTTCGCGTACGGAGCTTCCTATGCTAAAGCCAGCTGTTGCGAGTTCTAGCACCTTTTTGACAAAAGGCCAAAAAGAGCAGCCTCGTTTTCAAAAGATGCTTTGCATCTTTATGTTTATGTTGTACCTAGACTCACCGTAAGACGTTGGCCAGGGTGTGACGTCGTCCCTTGAGAGGCAGCCTCGTAGGCACTGGCCTCGGTCGTGTTGCTCTGTGCATCTTTGGCGAACTGCTTGACATCACTTACAGAACTTGAAGCTCAAAACACCCCGACACGCTTACTACAAACACTCACTCAATCACGACAACGCTGGTTATCCGAAGGGGGCCACACAACAAAACACGTACACCACCAGAGCTCGAGCACTCAGTGAAGAAAACAACAAAAACTGTCGTTCTTGTGGGATCCCGCGGTGCACAAGTTGTTCCGAAGATCGTAATCCAAAGGGCAGCAAGTGCCAGCGACGTCGTTCCCACGCCGGCGCGGACCACGGCGCCGTTACGAGCCGTGCACCCGGCGCCGCTGAGGGTTGTAATCCTGAGAGCGAATTTCCCGCACTCCGCCTCTCCGGGAAAACGGAACCATGTGCCCGAGAGGCGTCTGCTACGCGCGCACCACGGAAAGCGAGCGTGCGTACGTGTGGGACACGTACAGTGCGGAAAACGCCGCGCACAGAAGGCGGAGGAGCTAACGCGGATATGGGCGCGAGAGGCGCTGCGTAGGTTAGCGATAGAATCGGACGCTGGCAGCTTTCTTCGCACCCTTCGGTTTTACTCTCTTGTGAGCGACCTAAACGTGAAGAGTTTGATCTGTCTGGTTGTCTTTTAGGCCGAACTTTATTACTGTGTATACATTAGGTATACACAAACACAGACCATTCTTTGTATAAATTCATTAGAGAGTTTTAAAATACCGTTACCGTGTTTATGTTACCGTCTACCACGCTTGCGGGAGTCGATTGAGCATGCGCGAGCAGTTACCACGAACAGTAACTTACCGGCACAGGCTCTACCGCGGACAGTGAGCTTCCCGAGCAGACGAAGTGTACCCTCGCATCTTGATTACAGCAAATGCAGGGCACTTGGCGCTTGGTGACTAGTATATACCGTTAAAAGTAATCTTATTTGATATGCTGTTTGATACGTTTTTCTTGTTAAATGATGCTCAGGATCACGACAAACGACTATTTTTTCTAAGATGGGCGGGCGATATGGCCGCCTTTACTCATGCTAAGCCTCGCCCGCCTCAAATAGTTAAAGGAGCCATGACGACAAAACACAATTTTGGTTCATTCAAAAGATTGCCTCGCTAGAATCATACTGACACCACTTTTATCGTAAACTTCGCTAAGATAAGTTATATAATCAGGAAAAAAGGGAATGGCCATGCGACCCATTCGCTCATTTCCCGCAACAGAAACTATGATGTCATACCAACCAGCTCTGCGATTGGCGGAGTCCGGCAAAAGCAAACGCAAATTAGGCAGAGCTTACAAGCATGCCGAACGAGCTATTTGCGCTTAAATTGAGGCCACATTCTTTTAAAGCAGTAAGAATGGTGGGACCGACAGTGAAAGTTACGTAAGCACACGTAAACATAGAAGTGCCGATGCGTACTGCTGCTGGTACAGCGCGCACTATACTTGGTTTAGCTGCACAGGACTGCGGGGTTTTGGGTTGGGGTAGCGTTAGATGACACTGGCCGATTGACGCAAGCAACGGTGTCTTACGTGACCGTATTCGAGCGAGCGCTCTGTTTCACGAAACGATTATTTTCTCCCTGAACAAAAACAAGCCAGGTTCAAATACCGTCAAAAACGAACCAGACAGAACACTGCTTGCCGCAGTATGGTGGTGCCATCTAGGTTCACTAACGGTAAACAAGGCTTTCCAATCGGCTGCAGAGCGATCGGTTCTGTGATGTCATTGCAGAACACGAAAACACACGATTTAGCGGGAAAATCAAAATTTTAACGTAAGTTGATTAATTTCTCAGTGAATAAAACATCGTTTGCATCCGGACAAGCACTGGGGACAATATAAAAACAAAATCTTTCGAACAAAACAAACTTGCATTTTGTCGTCATGGTGCCTTTAAGTTTCTGAGCTCGCAAAGTGCCTTTCCGCCTCCAAAATGATGCTTTCAAAGGTAGCATAGGTTGTTGAGTAGCTAGTACAGCATGTTTTTGTCTAAATATCAAGCGAGGGCGTAAATCTTAGTTTACCTTCATTCCAACTAAACTCAGTAGATGGTGCTCCCACCATGTTTGTTTTTAAAGCTCTGCAGGTGATGGCTACTGTATTCCCAAAACAACTAATGTTATTGTGAACGTTTCACGAGAAGAGTGAAACATGGTCAAGCGACTCGTAAAGAAAGGGAATAGATATTAGCAGCAAAATTATGCGCGATTGGCTTTGAGAGTAATTAATCAGATGGCGATACCTGCATCACGGGGGGCAGGAAAACGTAAACCGCAAATGTGCGGTAAAACGTGTCCTACTCTTTTCAGTGGCAAACGGAAAATCCGGCTTTAGGCGCCACGGTAAACGGTAACGCAAACATATTAACGGTATGCTAAAAGTCTGTATTAACTAAATACCGTAAGGGGAAGCTTTATTTCAACTGTAGAATCCTTGGGAAACTTAAGGACTGGGCCGATAGAGGGAGGCGTTTAAAAGGGTTCTCCTTAGCTGCAATGAGCAGGTGCAGGGACAGCAGCCAACTACCAACCCTGTAACACGATACTGGAAGTCTACAACAACCCAACGGCCTGATCACAGTTCAAGAACACGACCGGGAGGAGCGCTCTACACATCAGGACGTCAAAACAAGACCTCAAAATCTTCGGCCCCTTATTAAACTGGTCAGGAGAGGTCGAGACCAGTCCCATCACCCTGGGAGGTTTTTTAACCCAGCCAGGAGTGAGAGGCACGGTTTTTCCTCCCAGGTGTTGGGATAGTTTTCCCAACAGCTGAAAAGTGCAATAATTCCATCATAAATGGCTTAATTCGGACCTGCACTTGCGCTGCACACCTAACACTCTTTTTTATGATTCTAATAAATGCCGTTGGTTTGCCTTGCCCTGCCATTGGTGGTGCGTTTCCGCAGAAGTAGATTCTACCTTTCTGTCTCTTTCTTTTTATTTTTATTTTTTAATTATTTTTTATCGTTTTTTTATTATGTATTATAATTATTCATCTTTTTTCTCCCCTTTTTTTCACTCTCTTCCCCTCTTTAAATTTTATTTCCAGTTATTTTTTCTACTTTTTCTTTTCTTTTAGTTGTTTTTTTTTTCTTCCTTTCTTCTTTCCTTCTCGTTTGTTTTTTGTTTTGTTTTGTTTTGTTTTGTTTTAAACCGGTTGTACTTCGTGTGGTACCGGTCGAGGCAGCTTTGCCTCATTTACTCACTGTAGAATCCTACTTAGCTATTTACACATACACACACACAAAACGAATTGATATAAATGTTACAAACCACAATCAGCCGTGCCACAATGTTGTGAAAGTTGAGGCTACTTGAATTTCCTCTACAGAAACAGGAGCACACGACCACTGTCCGAAAAACTACTCCTCTACAAGGAAATCTGTCACTCGGTTAAGTTTACCGACCGGAAGGTGAAGGACATCGTGGTCAAGAAGTATACATAGGCAAAACCTTTACAAACTACTCAAAGTGGTGGCATGCGTCGTACAAGCCAAGACTCTTCAGCAAAAAGGATACATCGGGCACATTTGAGGCACAACATAAGTGCACAGAAGATATTAGCAGCATTCTTTTAATCCAAAAATAAACGTGGAATTGGTTTTTGTGTACCGAATTAAGAACGCGATAAACAGAGTGTCAAAGAGAAGTGGACAAAACACTAAAAAATGCATCTTCGAGCTGTTCCAAGGACAATGAAAGAATGAGTGCGCAAGCAATGCGAATGCGAGAACTCGAATGCAGTTGAGAAAACCCAATTTTCATACATTAGGGGAGGAGAAGGGGAAAGAATAACAGCGTGAGGTATGGGGAAGTGAAAGAGGAGAGGTTTTGTGAGGCAGGCTCGGCACAAACTCTTTTTTTTTTCAACATTTTGAGCAAAGCAAGCAGATAAGTGGCCATTTCTTTTTCTTTTTTTGGCAGGCCTTTTGATGTAGTACTTGCATGGCGGCACGTTTTAGGGGTGTTTAAGAGTGCTTGCAAGTGCAAAGTAGCAACGTTTACCGAGTTAACGAAATTGTGAATGATTTGCGAACCATTCTTTTTGACTGAACCGCTGAATCGGCTGGATAAAAGGCGAGGATATCATGGTTCAGTTTCTTGGTACTAAGGTTGCGGGCCTTACTTAACTGGGCGTTGGGAAAACGAATAAACAGACTGAATATTTTGAGGCGCTAAACAACGGGGACCAGAAGAAACACGTACACACAGACATAGTTTAGCGCCTCAAATTATTCAGTATGTTCAACCAACTAGCCCTCGTCAGGCTTTTGTTACTGAATACACGGAGGTTTCCCTTATTTTAAAAATTCTGTTTGGGCTTACCGGGCGTAATACACAAAAATGTCGTCAGACACCCTAGAGCGAACAGATTTTCAAGGATAGCGTGACTAGTGGACTTCAACTTTTTACCCCAAAGCGTAAATGCCCTGCTTTGGAAATCGACGAGGAAGATCCAGAGCCAGGAGAGGGAAGCGAGAGCTTGGGGAGGGGGGGGGGGGTGGCGGGAAACGAGGGGGGCGGGAGGATCCTGTAGGTGGAGGGGACGAGGGGGCGCGAGGGACGATACGAAGAATCGTGATAAACATGCTAAACCGGTCATGGTTAAACATGCTAAGCATGCTAAAACCGGTTGAGAACCTAGCTTTGTGACGGTCGGTTTCCCATTGTGCCCAGGAGAGTGAGGGTTCGCAGTGTTTAAAGGAATGTGTAAAAAAAACAGCGCTCGTCCCGTGTTTTTCTGCTCCTCGTCTGGTTCCCTGCGCTGTTTATCATGATTCCAAACCAACTGGCCCACATTTACCTTTTGCTACAGTACGCAGAATGGCATGGTGAAGGAAGGAGGCGGTAGCTCCAAAGCAGCCCCTTCTCAGAAATAATAAAAACACAAAAAACCCCGCAACGCACCTCCAACAATCCCACGTGGAATGAATGAATGAATGACATTTATTAAGATGGGGTACGCCACGTGGCCGTAGTTGGGGAAGGGGAACAAGGGAAGGAGAGGGGGAGGTGACCACTCAATCGTCAGAGATGACTCGTTGGAGATAGATGATTAGTGATTTCTTTGGGAGGGGAAGAGTAGACCGCATCTCACACCACCCTTGCCAGGCCACTCTTAATTAAAAAAAACACCTAGAGCATGCAGAAAAGGTGTGTCTTCGTACGGGGAATCATCAGGAGATGCGTTTGGAGACAGCATTAAGCGAAGAATCACGAGAAGATGCGAAAGCTCCACAGTGCCAAGTGAGGTGTTTGAGGTCTGAAAAAGATTTTAATGATGATGATGGTTAGATTTGTTTTTGGCGCAATGCCAGCTGGGGCAAAGAGCGCCAAATATAGGTATACAACAGAAAACTGTGGCGACTAAAATGTTTAAGCCAGAATAACAGTAAAATCAATTAAAAGCAATGGGGATGGCTGGTGTATAGGGCGAGTGTTGGTTACGCATGATAGGATATGAGGTTTAAAAAGTTAACATCAGACAAATATTTAAAAACGCGTTGCACATTTTGCTGGCAATGGGGACAGTACGGAGAGGCGGAAGAGTCTAAATGCAACCATTTGTGCAGTGTGGAGGGTGATTGTATTAGTAACAAAGACTTCAGCGGACCGGGGTGGTGCCACCATGCAGGTAACCCTGCGGAGTCTTCCCAGCGAGCCGCTTTCTGGGAGAATGTCTTGCATGGTTCAGTTGGAAGCACGGATGTAGACCTGGACCAGGTGCAAAATCGGGAGCAGTCAAGGGAGGTGTAGACTGAAGGCTCTTCCACGCTGCCATATGAGCAGCATTAATGCCGATCCCCTGGGTCACATGACCCTGAATCCAGGCCACGCGGACCAGCCGTTTCGGGTCAGAAGGTTTACCATGGCCTGGATGTGATGAACTGTAGGGTGATGAACTGCATGCGCCGCATGGCTCTCCCGGAGCCACGCAAAACTGCTCAACCTCGGCCAGTGCAGCTCACGCTACAAAGCCTCCTGGTGCCAGTCAAGTGACTTCCACACTACTATACACCCGCTCCTCGGGGGAAGGCTTCCAAGAGAATAAAGTGCAGTTTCGCATGTGGACATTTCAAATTGCTGGAGAAAACGGAGTTACAACTTACATGCGGGACAACTCTCTCAAGCCTTGTGGCAAGGCCCATTTAAAGAGTGGTTTGCTTTTTGAAGCACTGAAGATACAAAAAGCCCACTTATTCTCACTTCATCTTGGTTTTTTAATAAGCCATTACCGCGCACATTTCTTCATGACACGTAGTTCTTACGGTTTCTGTGCATGTTATTTTGATTGTATAATCAGGTCATCAAGCGGATATTCACCTGGTTTAAGCTATTTTCTTCACTATAAGTAACGGCGTAAAAAATTCAAAAGGGACCTCTGCAGTAAATTTATCATAAAACTGTGATTCATGAGCATCGTTCATGCCTGCGTGCATAACACTTCCCATTCTTAAGAATACCTTCCCTCACCCAGTCCGTCTGCATTGTATGTTCTGAACGCATCCTTCTGCCGAATGCAAGTTCTGCTTACAACCCTGCAATCTTCCCCATATCATTTTAGAGTGCCAGGAAAACCCCAATTTCCCCCATCTCCTGTCCCCCCGTCCCACCCCTGAGCTGTAGGAGAACCTGGCTACTAGCAACGATGTGGATGTCCAGACACTTTTGGCCTCCAAATCAAATGCTGCCCGCTCATCACATGGCTGCCTGGAATAGGCAACCACTCGCACTTCACCGGCTTAATAAAAATTTTTCCACTCACTCACTCACTCACTCACTCACTCACTCACTCACTCACTCACTCACTCACTCACTCACTCACTCACTCACTCACTCACTCACTCACTCACTCTCACTCACTCACTCACTCACTCAGCACTCACTCACTCACGTCACTCACTCACTCACTCACTCACTCACTCACTCACTCACTCAATTCACTCACTCACTCACTCACTCACTCACTCACTCACTCACTCACTCACTCACTCACTCACATCACTCACTCACTCACTCACTCACTCACTCACTCACTCACTCACTCACTCACCTCAAACTCACGCACTCACTCACTCACTCACTCACTCACTCACTCACGCACTCACTCACTCACGCACTCACTCACTCACTCAACTCACTCACTCACTCACTCACTCACTCACTCACTCACTCACCTCACTCACATCACCTCACTCACTCACTCACTCACGCACTCACTCGCACTCACTCACTCACTCACACACACTCACTCACTCACTCACTCACTCACCACTCACTCACTCACTCACTCACACTCACTCACTCACTCACTCACTCACTCACTCACTCACTCACTCACTCACTCTCAAATCACTCACTCACTCACTCACTCACTCACTCACTCACTCACTCACTCACTCACTCACTCACTCACTCACTCACTCACTCACACTCACTCACTCACCACTCACTCACTCACTCACTCACTCACTCACTCACTCACTCACTCACTCACTCACTCACACCACTCACTCACTCACTCACCACTCACTCACTCACTCACTCACTCACTCACTCACTCACTCACTCACTCACTCACTCACTCACTCACTCACTCACTCACTCACTCACTCACTCACTCAATTCACTCACTCACTCACTCACTCACTCACTCACTCATCACTCACTCACTCCCTCACTCACTCACTCACTCACTCACTCACTCACTCACTCACTCACTCACTCACTCACTCACTCACTCACTCACTCACTTGAGCGCAGCATCTTGGCATAATTTGTTTAGCGAAAGTTGCAGTAACACACGAGCTCCAGACGTTCCCCATCACCATGACAAGCCTCCGGTTGGAGCCCATGCATTTACAGCAGGCCGGAGTTCTTAATTGTGTGCCACTTCACGATGAACTAGCCAACATGGCAACTTTAGTTAGTATAGTCATTAGTATAATAGCCCAACCGGGCATCGCCCTGCACTACCACTACTCTGTAGCAAGGCAAGAAACAAATGTCTGCAGTTTACTCTACTGGTCCAAAGGCTGACGCCCTTCCGGTTAATTGTGATGAGTGGAACGCCAGACAAGCCTCTTTGTTCGTCTTCCCCAGAGGTACCCTCTCTTCACTATTTCTTTGTTGTTGTCTTTCGCCTCTTTCTTACCTTCGCTTTTAGGTTTGTGCTGGTTTGGTTGGAAAAAGAAGAGGCAAAAGTCCGAGAAGTTCTTGCTTTCGCTTCTAACATCTCTTATTCGCGCCAGCTGAGGCGTCTTGTTTCTCCAGGGTAGAAAGGGCTTCCTTGGCCTCATTGCACTAATGACGAGGGCCCTGTACAGGCACTCCTGTCCTTAAGATTGTGTTCTCGGCTGGAACGGCTAAATGAAACAAGAGAAGTTCATGGCTGAGTCCTTGTTCGTTTTGCCTGTGTACATTGCGTTGGTATCCGAGATGAATCACTTGTCATGACATTATTCTTCGCTGTATAATACTGTTACAGGTCTAGTTACAGAAAAATATATCGCCATGTTATGTTCTACTGTTGCGTACGATAGCGTCCAATACCTTGTGCAAGCTATGTGAAAAATATAACGGGTGAGTAATGTTGACTGTTCTTACCATTTCGTGTGTGCTCTTCAATAAAGAACGCCATCGTCATCATCATTTGACATGTACCCTGGCACGTAGAAGAAAAAGCAGTGGAAAGTGCTGGCTGGTGACCGGCCTTCATCGCCGCTCGTTTCTTCGTGACCGCTCCCTGTGGTGGCCTGACAGGCCGCCGGGAGTTCAGACCACCTTACTGTTATTTCAGAGCACCGTACTCCCGGCTCAAATCGAATGACGGTCGGGGCGCAAATCAGATGTCACTCGGGGCGCAACTTGGATGTCATTTCGAGTCCCCGTACTCCTCACCCTCGCCATCATCCACGGAGTGGAGATGCTGCCATTTTTTCATTCACTTCAGCGTTTTTCGCGTTACAGACGCCGCGAGGGAGAACACTAAAGCTGCGCTTTATTAAACGAACTGCGCGCTTTCATTCTAATACCTTCCTTTAAGACATGAAAAAGCTGTACACGACAGAAGATGACGTTACTTCATCCATTCGATTCCCACAACTGGCGTTAAGCGGTTTAAGTAGCAGTCACAAACCGCCTTAAGGGCATGTAACAGAAATACGGCCGAGAACAAAAGTCGGAACAGAAACGAAACACGGAAATGAAACGGATACAAAATGATGGCGCAGACACAGTCGCTTTTGAAAAAAAATGGAAGTTCAGAGTACAAATACGTCCATGGGGTCTCCATATCTCAAAGAAAATCAACGCCATCCGAGCCAGGGTTTAACATACATCACCGCGAAGCTGTGGCGGTGAGCCCCTCTGGAGACTTTTCCCTCCTGATTTTTCTGGATGCACTCAGGGTATGCGCCCACTGAGTAGCTCCGACCGAGGCGATACATTTCTTTGTTATACCGGCAAGCTCAGCGCTGGAACCCTCAAAGCCGAGCACTAAAAAAAAAATGGCGATACAGGCAGCATTCAGCATTCGCACGTAATCGGCTTGAAGGCCTGCTTCCGGCTTCGCTAGGCAAACAAAATGGAATGACTGGTCATCTTTCGTCTTTATCCCATTTCTTAAATCCATCCTAATTCTTAATCTTCACCGCTCGAAAGCTTTTCTTCCTGCTACTCTGCCCTTTGCTCTTTGAGGATCGAAGGCTCTGCATAGAATATGGGGCTCAGAGGACTGCGAAATGGAACCCCTCGGCTCACCGGTTTTTTTCTTTCCCGCTTTCTTACGAAGAAAGCGGGAAGATAAAGTCAGCAGTAGAAGACACATTCGCTATTGCGTCCAGGTTTGCTATGGTGTAAAAACGCTCGCGGTGGTTAATTTTATGTTTTCTTGTCGGGGCGCTACGTATACCCGGCTATTTGTGTGCGTGGGGGGGGGGGGGGGGGGGGGGGGGGGGGGAGGGAAGGGGTTGAGAGGAGAGGAGTTCCGTGATATCATACTGCAGACAACCATTGCGTAGTGACGGTGACTTTCGTTTAGTGTATTATCTCAAAGCATGTAAGGCGGCAATTGAACGAAAAACATCCCGATAGTGCGCTTACCACTATATTATCTTACTATAATTTTATATTCTATATTCTATATTTTATATTACATCACTATATCATGTCCCTATATTATGTCACTATACTGTATAACTATATTTTTTCAATGTTATGTCTCCGCTATGATGACATTGTCAGAGAAAACGTTTGGCGAAATTCCGCGCACAGCAGCAAGGCGAATGATTGCTGAAGAGGTTAGGGGCCCGGAGCATCATTGTCGGGAGCATTTGAAGAACACTTACCGAACTGCTTCTCACTGCCAAGCCGCTCTAAAGAAAAACAGAACGGACGATGGCGGGGAAGATTCGGGCTCCCACTCTGCATTTGCAGAGCTTCACAGCGGCATTAAAACTACAAGGCTAAGAAAGCACTGAGCAGACGACGGCTAAAATCCAACATTTCTAATAAGAGGTCCCCCAGTGTTAACATTTCTCACGGTAAATAGTCCTATTTATGGTATAGCAGCTACAATTTTTGTTTGTTTTGTTGGGTTTGTTCCTGTCTGTTTTAATAACGCCTGCGTGGTCTGGCCACTGGGAGGTTATATGAGCTTCGAATTTCCTGGGTAGACTTCAGTTGGGAGTACGCAAGCTTTCTCTGGGCCTGCCCTAATCCGCCCAGATCTCTTCGAGTCACCTCCTTGGGCCCTGGCTTACAACCGGCATGGCAAGTCGCGCAACAACAGTGCTCTTGACGTTCCTCGGGAGCACTGGACTTGTCAGTGACCTAAGAACTCTCAGACAAATGGCTATATCGCCTGATTGTGTGTGTGCTTTTTGTGTGCGTCTGTGTGTTTGAGTATTCATGTGTAAGTGAGAGTTTTCATAAATTTTAATCACACCTTCACCCCCATTTAGTGTAGAAAGTCGGGAACCCAGCCTGGCTGACTTAACTTGCCCATTAAAGGTGTTTCTCTCTCTCTCTCTCTCTCTCTCTCTCTCTCTCTCTCTCTCTCTCTCTCTCGTCCTGCTGTTCTGTTTGTGTCCTTTTTCCAGTGGTGCGCTTTTTGAAGGTTTTGACATAACATCGGCTCGTGCGGTCAACATGCAACAAGATTCTCCAAAATTAAAACAGAAAAGGTCCTAGGAATGGGGAATCCTGCTTTGCCAAAATATTGCGCAACGATCGTTGTCGTTTCACTGAAACAGATACAAACGGTGAGGGTAAAATAACAAACTAAAACAAAAACTTAACCACAGTGTAACAGTGTCTGCGAAGTGTTCTTCTTTCGTGCCGGCTTTGTAAGGGTCTACAGTGATAAAGTTTCGAAGCAGCCGGCGACGGCAAGGGAGGCTTATAACATGCAAATATTCCACAGCAGATATTCGCTGGGAAAATGAAGCGGAAGGAATTGACGTGTATACAGCCCCCTTCCTGCCGAGTTGACGCCCCCAAACAGATTTCTCTGTCCCACAAATGCCCGTATATTCCGAAATCTTAATCCACTACAACAAAATCCGCATTAAATTCCAACCATCTCGTGCCAAGTTGCAATGACAGGGTCAAACAGCCTAGCGCTCAATCCAAACGAACGCCTTCATCCACCTGTCCCGAGTACACTCCCGAGTACTACATGGCAGTAGGGTGCGACAAAATTCACAAACACCCTCTAACAGGTGAGCAGTGGAGTGAGAAACCGCCCAGCGCCGACTACGACGAGCAGTGCCGAACAATCGCCATAGCAGTCCCGGGCGACTGGAGCCCTGGAGTAGGGGCATCCACCACGTAATAATACTCAACGAATAGTGCCTCGAACTATGCATTTGGTTTGTTTATTTGTGCTTTGTTTATGCCGCCCGGCTGCGTCGGGCTTTGTTGTCTGTGTTATCTGTGGGCCGGGTGAAGCGCGTGTTCCATTCTTTATTTTTATGCCGCACGGGCTATCTCTTTTGATAGGGTGGTGGTGGTGGTGGTGGTGGTGAACGTTTATTGGAGCAACAGGGGAAGGGGAAGGGGTGTGGGAAGCCTCCTTAGTCCAGAAGGTCTCGTGACCGCGCTGACTGGACAGCCCGGGAGACCAGGGCCGGCTGGCGGGCTGGGTCCGGGCTGGTCAGCTCAGTCTCCCACTGCTCCAGGGAGGGGGAGTGGAGGGGGTTAGGTGAGTATGGGCAGGAGAATGCTAGATGGTAAGTGGTGAGAGGGGTATTGCAGTGCTGGCAGTGGGAAGGGTAGATGGTGGTGGCGATGTGGTGTAGGATGGCGTGATTGAAGAATGCGCCAGTTTGTAGTCAGCGGTATGTGCAAGATTCGTAGTTGGTGAGCGTGGGATGAGGAGGAGGGTATGTTCTTCATGTATGGTCCCCCCCCCCCCCCCCCCCCCCCCCCCCCGCATCCATCGCTCAGTCGCAGGCATGCAGTCCTTCTCCCGCATCTTCAAACGTTATGATTCCCCGTTCCACATGTCATGTCCATCACGTTCCCCGTGGAATATAAAGACAATTGCCCCTTCTGTTCTGTGGAACGAGCATCACTTCACGACATCATTTGGTCATGTCCAGTAATACCCGCATCAGGTAGAAGAAATCTTCCCATCCTTCATAACATATCATCCTTATCAGAGTGGGAGGCTGCCATATCTAGATTAGCTCCCCTCGTGCAAGAGGCCCTTGCCCAGTTGGCTGAAGACACCGACTCCAAAAAGATCTGTAGCGCCGCTGTCTAGATTAATGGGTGTATAACTCAGGGGCGCAATCACCACAACATTTGCGCAAAATAAAGTTCAGACTACTAGTACTACTCAGCAACAAATAGATTTCCCCGATAATTTATATCTGGCATCTTACACAGACGTCGATTTTGGTTTTTCGAACAAAGTAAGTCTCAGGAGCGCAAACATGCCATGCACGTTACAGCACGGGAGGCTGGTCAATTGTTTACTGTTGTCAGGGCCAGTTGAACCCTAACGTTTCTGGCTTCAATTAAAACTTCGAGGGGGGCAAGTAAACTAGCTAAGCAGCTCGGTATGGCTCAGAATTCGTTCGGGGCAGAACTGAGCAAACCATAAAACCAGCATACAATTCGTATTAAGGATCATAAGGCGCCTGTGAACAATGGTACCCCCCAAAGATTATGTTTGCAGAATATCTATGAAGGCTTAGTGTGACTAAATAGAACAGTTCTTGCCGAAGACGCTGAGCGCATGCGACAGGCTAGGCAGGGACCAGCATTTTTGCATCTTTGGACGCAATTCTCCTGCTGAAATGCTGTCACACGCGTCATGATTGATTCGGGACGTCAGTCGCGCGCAGCGGCAGAGCTGGGAGGACAAGCTAAGCCTACCAGAGTTGACCGACTAAAACGCATAAGCAACAAAATGGCGGCGCCCATGGACCGTCGCAGTGTAAACAAATGGCGCGTAATGCGAACTGACCAATCGTCATGGCGGCGGCACGGAACAGTAGGAGAAAAGAGTGCCGATATTCTGCACACGATATCTAGAGACAGTTGCTGAGCGCAAGCGACAAGCCCGCTGAGACGACAAGAAGCATTTTATACACTCCTCCATCACCACTTGTAGTGGTTTACAACTGCTCTGCTGGACATCCACTTTCTCAGGGAGGGATGGTGACCACTTTTTTCGAACTCCTCCCGGTTTGATTACTACTCGCTCGATGTTGAACTTAAACAGCCTTCATTTCAAATCGGTTCTCGTCAAGTGTGCGCACTACAAGAGCACCCATAAAATCGACTCCTCAAACTGAATCTCGACGCTGGGTTAATAATTCCCGCGATCTCAAAAAGAGTGGGCGCAAGCTGAGCGCACCATTTCGAAAGGGCACTTCAAGCACTCAAAGCCTAGAAGGCCACGAAATATAAAATAAAGCATCATTTGACTACCTAACCGAGAGCCAGTGAAAGAGAGGGAGAAGGGTACTTACCTACTTGTCAAATCCAGACGCGCGATGCCCGCTCAAACTGTGGGGGTATATTGTATGGTACTTGTACAACCCGCGCCACGAACCAAATCATTTTGTATTATGGTCTCTTTTCATCTTTCTATTTCTGCCTCCCCTTCTTTTTGCCTTGGCAGCTACGGTTCACTGTTGTTCTGCACTAGGGGAATGGACCTAAAGAAACGAATAACCCACGACAAGGCACAGTATAGGAATTGGCGAGCTGCTCGGTGTGCCGGAGGGAGGCGGGGAATAAACCGTGCATGGTGGATGACAGGCATGAAGAAGATGACGGTATGACTAGAGGCAGCACATAGTTGTCTGTACTCTTCACCGTTCACGCACGAGAGCTTAGAAAGACATGAACCAAGATCGGCATTCTTTTTCAGTAACTAAAAGTACTTCTAAGCTACAATATAGCTGTCTAATCCGCAAAGACATCAGCATACCATTAAAATCGTTATGTGGCCCTGGTGGGTATGGGCAAAAGGTATCGATCCTGAAGTGCTTCGAGGGCACGCTTTGCTTAAAAAGAGCTGTACGACAGATGGTTACATGGTAAATATCTTATCGTCTAAGTCGTTTAGATTCTCCTTATTGAGGTCCAAACTGCAGTTTCTTCCAACTGTCCTCCTTTAAAGCTCTATAGCGTAAACCCACAAGCACATGACGATCAATTCGTGCTGCCTACTCCTCGACTAGTACATGAGGCGGAGCTTTGACCAGTGTAAAGACAATCATCGTCACCATGACAACTTTTAAGTCCTTCTCCTTCTTTCCGCGTTTTCCCATTCTTTTCAAAGGTTGGTTTTGAATTATTAGTGGCAACACTTGAGACAAACTTCAATACGGCGGTACTCATTTTGATTGTAACGCATAAGCTGACTTGTGGCGAAATTATTATTTCTTCCATAAAATATACTTTTTCTCTAGACCCGTCGCTGCACGTTAAAAACAAGAGAGAACCAAGATGATCAATTTGGGCGGACTCCGCAAATGATCTGGAGAAAAATGGATCGACGCCTTCAGACTCAGTACAACGAATAATAAACGCTACCGAGATTGATGTCTTCTCCCCGCTGGAAATTAATCCGGGCACTTTCTATAGGTCCATAAATACACTTCACAAATTATTTGTTGACACCCGCCGCCAATAGGCATCAGCGGCGGTCGGCTTGGTTACGTAAACAAGCAGAAGCCGACGTCCCAAGCAGCGACGAGCTAAAAGAGAGGGGTAAGAAAGATGGGAAATGGGAGATCAAGCCACAGGCGAACGTTAGCACCTGTTAGAGTTTAAAACTTTAACATTGTGTATACCTAGAGGGTTCAGCCTCCGAGCTCCATCATTTGGATAGCTAGCTTCGGAAAGTGCACCCAGCGGAAACGGACGAAATCCCTTTTGACCCCTCATAAGCCATTGTACCGGTTCCTATAGGCCTCCTTGCCTATGAGGTGTTGCCAAATCTCTCATATCGCGCCATCTTAAGAACGTCGGAAAGGCTCTCGTAGGCGACCAGTGCCTCCACAAAGCGCAGAAAAGAGTCAAAGATTGGTGGCAGGAAAAACAAGGAGAGGAAGTGGGGCTTCTGCTCACTTCCTTCCGGAGGAGACGCCAATAGCGCCGGGGCGGAAGCCCAGCACTCGTCGAACCAATGCGAAGCAGTATGCAATGCGGCCGGGTAATTACAGCTTCCCGCCCGGAAAAGGAAGTGCAAGGGAGACGTCGTCCGTGGGGACGAGGAGGAGGAAGAGGAGGGAAGGGATTCGCGGGAGCCCACTATGTAATAGCAGACGTGCCATTTGCGAACGTGTCTGAGTTCATCGCACACCTCTACTGCAGAGAAGAATGGTGTCTGGCAAACAGCGGGCTTCTTTATATACTCTGGCTACCAGACCACATGAAAGAAAAGACACTTCGTGCGTACAGTTAGGTTCGCGCTTCTTCGCATTGCACTGGTGGGCTGCGGCGAAGAGCCCTTGGAGGGGAAGAGAGAGAGAGACAACCTTTAATAGAAGGGAAAGAGACGCAAGATCGAATTCCTGAGTTAAGAGGTCATCCATTGTTGATAAAATTGAGCTCAGTTGAATTGGGTTCAAGTGAGCTCCTTTCTTCTAGGCGCTTACAGGGCCGAAATCTCTGCAAAGAAGTCCTGAAGAAACGTGCTTTACAAGGAACGGAAATCCCGGTCAGGTGGCAGCTGCAAGCCGCCAACAGTTCAAGTTATTAGGTGTACACAGAGCTGGAGCAGATTGTTTAAATTAGGCCGTGGCGCATATTCGGCAGGGGTACATAGGTCCACTGAGGTAGGAAGTGCGACTTTAGTGCCGCTACATTTACTTACCCGCCCCCCACCTCCCGATGATGATGATGATGAACAAACGTTTATTATTGAGCAAAGGGTTGGGGGAAGGGGTGTGTGGTCAGCCTCCTATGTCCAGGAGGCCGCGAGAGGACGCCGCCGTCACCGCCCGGTCGACCAGCATAGCTTGATCTTCACGGTCGGAGCTGGTCAGCAACCTCTCCCACTGCTCACGGGAAGAGGTGGGGGTCAGGCGGGGAGGGATGGGTGGAGAGTGCGGGCATTCAATGACAAGATGGAAAGTGTCTAGTGGGGTATTACATGGTTGACAGGTTTTCGGGTAGAGTGTAGGAGCAATGTGGTGAAGTCGTGTACAGTTGTAATATGTATCTGTTTGTAGGCGTCGCCAGGTGTATGCTTGGGCGTGCGTGAGGGAGGGGTGCGGCGGAGGATATTTGTAGCGGAGGTGCCTGTATTGGGTGAGAATTGCCTCAGTGGTGGTCAGAGGTTCGGTCGTGATGTCTTCCGTGGCTGCCGATTCGGATGCTGAGGATACCCGGTTGTGGATCTCGCGGGCTGCAGCATGGGCTGCTTCATTCCCCAGCAGGCCGGTGTGAGCAGGGGTCCATATTATTGTGATGAATAGTTGAGGGGGAAGTTTTTGCAGAAGCAGAATAGCTGCGACAGGAGCTTGTCCACGACGGTAGCGTAGGCATGCCTGGAGAGAGTCCGTAACAATCGTGAGTGGGTGTTCACTGCGGTACGTGGTAGCGGCGTGAGCTATTGCGATCGATTCAGCGGTAGTGGAGGAGATTCCACGATACGTGGCAGCAGTCATGGTGGTACCCGCAGAGTCGAGGGCCACAATTGTGGTACGCCGGTCATGGTGAGTAGACGCAATATCTGTATATCGATGGGAAAATATTTATCGAGATACTTAAGTCCTTTTACGTACATTCCAGGTGAACGCGCTTGGCGTGGTTCTGTGACCGATACTTTTTTTATACATGTACACCCGTCCGCACAGCTTCCAAGCTATTTTTCCGTTGGTAATCTATCTTAGCGCCCCTGATTCCATTCAAATCCACCTTATTGTATCGTACATATAACCCTCTGTAATTAGTCTTAATTCACTTTGACCAAGCACGGAGGCCGGGCTGCCGTAAAAGCAATATGGAAGACAATTGTGATAACGGGTGCTCTGGATTTTCCATGAAACATCGTGGTAGGGCCATGACTGGCTTCAACCCTTTCCACTTTCAAGGCAACCCCCTTACTTCATATAAACATGATTAGTAGATGGATTAACCAGAGTGTGACTTGAGCCTTTGCTATTCACCTGAAAACCGAAGCTTGCTGGTCGGCATCAAGGGTACCGAAGTACCGAAGCTGGCAGAATATATGTTTCGGAGTGCATAAATGTGAATGTTCTGGTTCTTGGAGGTAAAATACCGGCCAGTCCTGGGGTTCCTGCCGAGTACAACGCGCCCTGTTCACTCGTAGAAGTGAAGCCTCCCATTGTTTTACATTAACGGCAGGATAACCCCATATTTATTCATTCACATTCATTGTGTGTGTGTCTGTTTCATTGCGTCCTGCCCGTTACAGGCCCTGGGCGAACGCCACGTAGGAGGAATGTAAGGGAAAGCACTGAAAAGCTTCAGAATGCCCCAAACCCACGTAGCACTTTTACTCCTTGCGCAGCGAAAGGCCATACATTTCAAGCTACGGTGCCGTACACCTGTTTTTAACTTATGCCCTGTACTCTAACTTTACCCGTAGATGTAATGACGATGGGTATCCCGAAAGAAGATGTAGGAGTAGTTATTTACGGTTACCAACGCTTTTCTGAACAGTTACGGCCCTTTATCCACACGTTAGCGATTTTTCTCGAGTAGCTGAACGAACATAGTGGCCCATAAGCCTTTGCGTCATTAATTATACCTGCGCATCGCCTCGCTTTTTTTACAGCGGCTGCAGGTGGTTACATGGAATTGCAGAAATTTTAATCACCCTTACAATCTACGCCTGTTTACTATATCAGTCATTTACCGGATGTTCCTAAGATCAAGTAAGTGGTGGCACAAAATTAAATTAAAAAACTGTGGTTGATTCTTCTGTCAAAGGAATCTGTAAAAGATGAAAGTGGAATGGGCAGTGAAATCTGCAGCTGAGCATGATTTGCGGGTCGTCAGCTATCTTGTGAGTGTGCTTGGCGAGCGACGTCCTGCTGGCGTGTCGCATCGGCAAAGTTGTACTGGCGTCATTTGCGTTTTATGCCGCGATACCCCAAGATTTCACTGACGTCATATCCGGTCAGTGAAATCTTGGGGCATCGTGGCATAAAACGCTTTCGTATTAAAATATAAACCCGAAAACGAGCAACCTAAAGTATAACGTACTCTTCAGTTACTAAGGTTGCTTCCCCGCAAGAAAAACCCTGTGTGCAGGGGTACACCTTATGCAGGCCGTTTGTTTCGTTGTACTGGGCGTTACTTTCGTGACAGATATGACGTCACCGTAATGTTTGTGTAACCTAGAATAAAACACTTTTGTGTTAAAAACGGTACAAAAAACGTCCCAATACAAGCGTACGCCCTCACGGGGTGGCGGCTGACGGTAAGGAAAGATGTCGGCAGTGTGCCGTCTCAAATGGCGCAGACAGTGTACCATGCCTTCTCGCTCCTCAAACCCTTTTACCACCGGAGCGGTTGGAGTTCTTCCCCAAGCGCCAGCTGGTCCTCGCGCCGCGCAAAAATTTCCGTGAGACGCTCATATGGTGTGCGAATTCTAGGTCCGGAAATGCTCAGGGAAGAAGGCGAAATAACAATACGGTGGTCTCAACTCCCGGCGGCCTGTCAGGCCGCCACAGGGAACGGTCAGGAAGAAATGAGCGGCGATGAAGGCCGGTCAGCAGGCAGCACTTTCCCCTGCTTTCTCTTTTACATGCCAGGGTACAAGTCAAATGGTGATGATGATGGCGCTGTTTATTGAAGAGCACATACGAAATGATAAGATCGGCCACACTATTCTCCTGTTTTCTTTTTCCAATACCTTGCACAAGGTATTGGCTGCTATCGTGAGCAACAGTAGAACATGACGTAGCGGTATAATATTTTGTAACTAGAGCTGTAAGAGTATTATACAGCGAAGAATAATGTCATGACAAGTGATTTATCTCAGATATCAACGCAATGTACGCAGGCAAAACAAACAAGGACACAGCCATGAACTTCTCTTGGTTCATTCAGCCGTTTCCAGCCGAGAACACAATCTTAAGGACAAGAGTGCCTGAACAGGGCCCTCGTCATTAGTGCAATGCGGCCAGGAAAGCCCTTTCTACCCTGGGGTAACATGACGCCTGAGCTAGCGCGAATAAGAGATGTTAGAGGCTAAAGCAAGAACTTCTCGGACCGTTTCCTCTTCTTTTTCCAACAACTATCAGCACAAACCTAAAAGCGAAGGTCAGAATGAGGCGAAAGACAACAAAAAAAATAGTGAACAGGGTATACCCCTGGGGAAGACGTACAAAGAGGCTTTTCTGGCGTTCCACTCATCACAATTAACCGGAAGGGCGTCAGACTTTGGACGCGTAGAGTACGCTGCAGACATTTGTTTCTTGCCTTACTACAAACTAGTGGTAGTGCCCGGCGATGCCCGGCTGGGCTGTTATAGTAATGACTATACTTACTAAAGTTGCCATGTTGGCTAGTTCATCGTGAGTGGCACACAATTAAGAACTCCTGATTGCTCTCTCCATACCTGGGCTCCAACTGGAGGCTTGTCATGGTGATGGGAAACGTCTGGAGCTCGTGTTCTACTGCAACTTTCGCTAAACAAATTGTGCCAAGATGGTGCACTCAAGCGAGTGAGTGAGTGAGTGGAAAACGTTTTACTGAGCCGGTGAAGTGGGCGTGGTTGCCTATTCCATGCAGCCATGTGATGAGCGGGTAGCATTTGTTTTGGAGGCCAAAGTGTCTGGACATCCACATCGCTGCTAGTCGCCAGGTTCTCCTAGAGCTCAGGGGTGGGACGGAGGGACAGGAGAGGGGGGAGATTGGGGTTTTGCTGGCACTCCAATATGATACGGGGAAGACTGCAGGGTTGTAAGCAGAACTTGCAGTCCGCAGAAGGTTGCGTTCAGAACATACAATGGAGGCGGACTGGGTGAGGGTTGTTGTTGTTGTAGTCCTTTATTAGGCGAGGGAAGGCCATGCGGCCAAAATAGGGGTAGGGGAAGGAGGGGAAGGGAGGAGTAGCCCAGTTAAAAAGATGATGCGTCCATGAAGACGACACAGGGGTTCCCTTCAGACCGCGGAGGTCAGGCTAAGGTGTAGATCTACCATTAGGAGATTTTCCACGACCGGAGTAGGCCCGATTCTACACTAATCTTGAGAGACCACTCTCTACGCCGAACAGCCCAAGGGCTCTGATAAAATTCGGATCTTCAAATGGAGGATCATCTTCTGAGGCATCGGGAGGCATAGCATTGGTGAGGATAGGCCGGTACAGCAAAAACGCGGAGCAGCGCCAGATTAGGTGGTCAAGGGTGGCGAATACGGTCATTCGGCAGTGGGGACAGTAAGGAGGTGGAGACCCCGTTGGGTAAATCCATTTTCTTGTGATGTGGGGTGTGAGAGCTGCGTTTGGCTCTAGCTTTGTTGACGAATACTTCCGCAGAGCGAGGCATCGGGGGAGCCAGAGCCAGGTAGCCAGGAGGGGTAACGGAAGAAAGACGGCACTTCCGTGCCTGGCGTGCGTGATCAAGTTGAAGGCGAGGGCAGAGGAAGGAGGGCGACGCGTTGTCAACCAGGGGAGGTGTACTATCGAGACGCTCCGGTGCTGCGTCATGTGCAGCCTGGTTGCCCCCATCCGGATCTGTGTGACCCGGAACCCATGTCAAACGGGTAGTGATCCCATTACGCGACAGAATGGCGGTCATATGTTGGATTCGGTGCACTGTTGGATGATCGGTGAAGGGTTTGCGCAGCTCTTGGAGGGCTTGGTGAGAGTCTGTGAGAATGCGGATGCGTGGAGGTGGCGGGTTTGCAATGGTGAAGGCCAAATGATCCAATGCGCTAAGGATGCTCTGGAGTTCCGCTTCCAGGGGGGACGAGTTACAAGCGTGACGTGTGAGGGAGCCGTCCAGGTCCGGCCGAGCTGGGCAGCGCCAGGCCAGACCCATATGGGAAGAGGAGAGGCTAGCATCCGTGAAAATATCGACCTCGTCCGGCAATTTCGCTGCGAGGACGCGCTGAAGGGCCCTTTCACGAGCGGTACGACGGGAGCGCGGAATTCCGGTTCGTTGGTGGGCAACTGTAACAGGCGGGCTTACCCAGGGGAGGGGGTGGTGAGGCCGATGGAAGTACTGGAGGTACACGTTCGTCCCACGCACAGAGTGCAGTCCCCTGTTGTATTAGTGTCCGCCGAAACCGATGTTGTTGCACGGCTTCCGCAAGGAGCTCTTCCATTGGAGGGACAGGGGCAGCTCGTTCAAGAGCGTCAATGCGAGTATGCCTCGGAAGTCCGGTGATAGTACGAAGCATGGCCGGTAAAGCACCGCTAAGTGCTTCTTGTGCGCCGAAGAGAGGTCATAAGCCGGGGCGCCATAAGTCAGACGACCGACGGCTACTGCCCTTGAGAGTGTGAGACACGCCGATTGGTTGGCGCCACCAAATTGTTGGAAAGGCGAGAGATTAGGCGCAGCATCGGTTTCCAATTTTTGCGCAGCTGCGTTATCCATTGCCGAGCACTGTTGTGGCTAGCGAGGGGAACACCTAGTAGACGGATATGGCCACAGTGTGAGGCAATGGGTGTGTCGCCGATGTAGATAGTATGATGCATGTTGGCGGGCGGGTCGGTGCTGACCGTGGACTAGGAGAAATTCTGTCTTCTCTGGTGCCAGCTCAAGGCTGAGGGTTGGGAGAGTGGTTGAGAGGCTGTTTACCGCCGCCTGCAATTCTGTAGCCATGTCTTCAGTGCATTTGTAGTCGGCGGCTTCAACCCCACACTTGTTAGATCGTCAGCGTAGATAGCAAAACGAGCCGCAGTGTCCCGTTCCAGGTTGCGGGCGACGCGTGCCATAGCCAAATTAAAAAGAACGGGTCCAAGGACAGAACCCTGGGGAACACCCCTGTCTAGATAAAATGTTCTTGGGTTCCATCCTGGACGCGTGCTGTTGAGCCGAATTGGACGATTTTCAAGAAAATTTCGTATCCAGTTTTGGGCCCTTTGGCTGGGGAAGGCCATAGCGAGCTCTTCGAGGATCGCCGATTGGCTAACGTTGTCAAATGCTTTTCGCACGTCAAAAGTGAGGACGTAATCCCTGGGTGAGGGAAAGTATTCTTAACCATGTGAAGTGTTATGCACACAGGCATGGACGATGCTCATGAATCCCAGTTTTATGATAAATATACTGCAGAGGTCCCTTTCGAATTGTTTACGCCGTTACTTGTAGTGAAGAAAATAGCTTAAACCAGGTGAATATCTGCTTGATGACCTGATTATAAAATCAAAATAAAATAGCATGCAAAGAAACCGAAAGAACTACGTGTCATGAAGAAATGTGCGTGGTAATGGCTTATTAAAAACCAAGATAATGTGAGAATAAGTGGACTTTTTATATCTTCATTGCTTTAAAAAGCAAACCACCCTTTAAATGGGGCTTTCCCCAAGGCTTGAGAGAGTTGTCGAGCATGTAAGTTGTGACTCCGTTTTCTCCAGCAATTTGAAATGTCCACATGCGAAACTGCACTTCATATTTGCCTACTTCTGAAGCACTCTTGATGCTTTTACCTTTGTCGGATCAGTTCAGACCAAATGTGCGGACTGAAAATGACGTGCCATTCCATTCAGGCACATTGCTTAGCGGTGTCACTTGTGATTACCGCCGCCTCGGAGTAAACGCCTATAAGGAAGGTAGGTCATTCGTCTCAATGCAGAAGAGAAAGCAAGACTCCAAAGGGAGGAAAAATATCGGATTTTTTAGCGGACTTCAGGTCACCAAGTACTTGCCTCCGGGGAAGTCAATAAAAACCCTTTTTTGGGACAATACAGAGCTTTGTTCCTACCACGAACTAAAAGCGAACAATTCTAATTTTGCCACATGAGTGTTACGAATAAAAAAAAAGTTCCTGCGTTTTCGCAGCCACCCCTTTCCATAGGGGCGATTTCCCGTGAAAGCCGGGTGGGTTGTAGTCCCACACAAGGGTCGAGCGCCAGGCCGGGGAGCCGCGTTTACCGGTAGGTGCACGGCGCCACCAAGGCACACGAATGCACATGGTGCCCTCCACAGCCACAGTGGACGCTCAACTCGCAACCACCGGTGGCAGGACATGCCGCAAGACTCTTTCCCCCCCTGCAATGGCGCAACGCGGCGGGGGCCCCGCCAAATGGACAAGGGTCAGGGGCCCCCTCGGAAGGGTAAAGGCAGCTTTCCAGGCGCGGATTCCCCCTTTTAAGGGTCCGCACTTGACAAGGCACGCCTGTACCCATTAAAGAAATAGGTGGGTTCCCGGCGGTACCAGGATTCGAACCCGGTACCTCCCACATACGCGGCGAGCGCTGTACCCCTGAGTCATCGCTGCGGAAGAATTGACGCGCACGTTTTTCACATTTAGGGGCGGCTAGATGTTAACCAAACCACATTGAGTATCAGAACTTGCGGCATGAGCGAATGCTCCAACTCACTTAAGCAGGTGCTGCATTTCTGGTCGTTTAACCAGTCCCAGATTAATTTAACGCGACTTGTGAATTTTTTCTTAGGCAGCCTTTGTGTCGCTCACATCGTTTAAAACTCTACCAGGCAAGAACACACTGTCATGACCGTCTTTTAAAGGGACACTGAAGTGAATTTGTCAAGCTCCCGTTTTTGCTTGCACTGCGTAGACTGGCTCAAATTAGCACACTTTTCATCGTTTATCCGGTTGACAAATCGGTAATTATTTTACAAAGCGCGAAAGAAGAAAAACTACCATGCGCGGTTTGCGGTGGCCGCACCAACTAAAGCTGTGACGTTGGGAGGAGCGGGCACCGTGATTGGACGACGCCCAAGGTGAGCAACCAAACAAGTTTCGCTTTCGGTTTCGGTTCTGTAAAACCCAACCGGTGGCGTTGTTGGATGGCATTCTCAATAACTCAGTAATCATCGTACCGTGCTTCTGCCATGTTGTCAGCTGTAAAAATGCTAAAGATAAGCCTCCCAGGACGTGTGGGAATCGTAGCATTCACTAGCCGAGGCCTACGCAGTGCATGGACGCCCTCCGCGTACGCGCAGACGCCCAAATGTCATGCGCTTTTCTCCCATATTTGGAGCTTGCCTCACTCATGCCTGTACCGTAAAAAGCGTGTTCGCACCAAGCCAAGGGTCTGTTCATTCTGGCCTGTGCCCACTGCCCGCAAGCAGTCGGTGCTTATGGCAACAGCACGCCAACGAGAACTCGCTAGCGCGCCAGTGCCAGCCTGCGCGCGTTCTGTGAACTAGTGGCAACAGCACGCCAACGAGAACTCGCCAGCGCGCCAGTGCCAGCCTGCGCGCGTTCTGTGAACTAGTTCGTGGAGCCATGAACGTTGCGGCCCAAAAAAAGGTGAACTCAATGTAGAAAACATCGGCAGAAAACGAAAAAGTTAACTTACAAAAAAAAAAAAAAAAAAGCAAGTACCCGCGGGGACTCGAACTCGTGACTTGCAAAACACTTGCGGCGACATACCCAGCGCCCCAGAACACTCGGCCATGGAACGGGCTCCGCCGACCTTGGTAATATAGGGTATATATTGTACAACAAGTTTACACTTTTATTTAGTTTTGGCATTTCAAGCAGCTTAGGTGACTATTTGTTGTATTGCGCTTGTGCTCACGTCTAGCAATTGCATTTCGTAGACGGAAAAGCGTTCGCAGATGCGTAGTCGTGCTGCTGACCGCTGTGCTTGTTCGCCCAGCGCAAGAAAGTGCTTCCCGCACCCTATTTTTACGCTGTACGGTAAACATATCAGTTGATTTTATTTCCTTAGTACCTATATTGACTTCGCTGACTCTTCTCCCGCCTTCAAGAGGCCTTATATTTTCCTACTGGCGTACCAGTCAGCGAAGCGTCGCATGTGCGCTTGTGCAGCGCTTGTGTGAAGTGACCTTGACTTGGAGCTAGATACAGTGTACAAACTAACCAAGTAAAGAAAGGCCCATTCTTCCATTCACAAACGTGCCCTGGCTTCGTTTCAACTGAGCGAACGAATTGCGACGACCCGTCGGCGGCCGGCGGACGAAACGCTGGGCCGACTGACTCAGTCTGAAGGCCGGGGAGCCGTGCAGTAGCGCAGCCAATTGCGAGCTCGGCTCCTCGCGACGTCACACGAAAACGCCGCAGAAAATGGGCGAGCGTAAAGAGAGGAGGACAGCATTTTCGAATTAATTTTTCTACTAAATAAAATCGCGTAAACGCGCCCAGAGTGGTCGTAACATGGCCTGGGGACTCAGGACTACAATTTGCGCAAGTAATCCCGCAATGTTTACATATCACTTCAGTGTCCCTTTAAGGAATATGCTCCTCAAGGAAAGGGCTACTGGGAGACCTCTAACCTAAAAAAATTGCAGCATCTCCACTCCGTGGATGATGGCGCGGGTGCAGAGTCCGGAGACTCGAAATGACATCCAAGTTGCGTCCCGAGTGACATCCGATTTGCGCCCCGACCGTCATTCTATTCGAGCCCTGAGTTGCACCTTCATTATTCCCTAAATGAAACTGCAACTCACGGCTCAAATCGAATTTCGCTTCATTTTCGCTTGATGGTGGTGTGCGCACGGATGGACGCGGACGGACATGGGAGGTCCTAAGGCAGTCCGTACTGTTACAGGCGAGGGAGTAAGCCGCTTGACTCTCGGGTACTAACTCACGGTAGTAACCCAATGGGTAAGACGACTGACACTAACTCTGTCTGGTCTACCAGACACAGGCTCGAATCCTGCCGGTGCCTGTGTGATGTTTTGCGATTGTAAATGCTATGCGCACTGACGCGGACGGACATTGTGCCATCCTAAGGAACTCCGCACCTAAAATGACAACACCAGTGAACAGAACACAGAGAAATCAAGACGCGTCTAGTGGCTTTCTAAGAACCAATTCCATGAAATCACCCTTTGTAGTGTTTACGAATCGTGAATAACAGTTACCATTTACAGTGGCGCCCAGTACTATAAGGGGTAAGAGGTGTCAATGTTCCTTTGTCTTTGTTTCACTCATCCACCACCCCGCAAACCATTCACACACACACACACACACAAAGCACAGCACATAGGTGTTCTTAGCCAGCGCTTGCGACATGTGTGCAAGGCCAGCTGTAATGCGGACGAAGAATCATTACTAAATATTTTTCAGTAGTTTAGACTAAACTGGCCTGTTCGGGCTGGAAGGCTTGCGGAAGCAAAACTACGGCCACCCGTTCTCGGCAAACTACTCGCCAGTGGAATAAAACTGAAACGCAGTTGGCGCTCTAATGGTACCAGGGGTTTCCTGACTGCCCTAACTTACAGCCCTTCATGTTTCGACAACTGCTTTCTGTTTAGTATGCTTCCAGTGACTAAGAAGGCGACATTTTGACCTTGCAGTCAAATCAAACACTCACAGACAAATGAATAGAACACGACTTCGAGCAGACAAAAACGTTTGACCCAGAATGCGCAAATTACGAAGTTTTTTATGTTTGTATGTTTGTCGAATAAAAACGTGTAGTAAGGAGTTGTGGTAAGATCCCTTCCTGAATACATGTGTACTGCAATTTTATTTGACGTCTGCTAGCCCTAATACTTGTTTTCAGTAATTCTTCATTTCAGCGGGATTTATTACGACACATACACATTAGATTGAGAGCTACCGAGCATTCGTGCGAAAGTTGGCTCTGCCGCGAAGCGTATGTTTTCGACGCCCGCCGGATACGATGGTGTCATTGGGGAATATAGATGGTATATAGAACAACTTTAAATGGTTGGCTGTTTAAAGAAAGCGCAAACGCGTGTAAAATCCGTTTTCCTGGACTAACTCCAGGCTAATTTGCTTGCTGGTTCACTTTTCAAATATTTCAGGATTACATCTGTCGTTTCTGCCCTGCACGAGGAGGTGTATCCTGTTGCGTTTGACCACACCCATCGCTGAATCCTTTTCCTCCGGGTGAGGCTTGTCAAGTTTGTGACTTATCAACTTTTCGTCCGACTGTTACATACCTCAGAGTACGCCCGTATCGTGCGGAATTTGCTGCACATGTATGAGCAACGTCGTAGCTATGCAAAAGGTTGTTGGGGCACACAATAAATAGCATGTTTTTGTATGTATGGTTTCGGGCTCAAGTCACCAAGTCACATAACCGCAATAAGACTACTTAGATTGGGATATGGAATTTTCACTAAAGCCTGGAACACACTGTATGCGCTGTCGGCTTTTTTTTGCCTAATAGAGGGTTATGACACTTTATTACGATGCCTCTCTTTGCAATCTACAAAGTAAAGTAGGCTGTGATCGAGATAGCCGTCAGTGGCTTTCACAAACGCCTACACCTTCCTCATCGGGATGGCCAGTAGTGACCACTGCGACTACTGCGAGATTGAAGAGACCATCGAACATATGCTTTGTCGTTGCCCGCAGTATTCATCGGAAAGACGTGTTTTGGCCGCCGAGCTCAACCGATTGGACATTCAATCGTTCAGAGTAGAGATTATTCTAGGACACCGACCCGTATAGTCGACTGCGCAGCAGGCGACAAAAGCCCTTTTGCGTTTTATGAAGGACACAGGCTTAGCTGAAAGACTATAGTGCCCGCAAAGGGACTAAAGGGTGTGCGCGGCCCTGCTTCTCTCCCCCCTTTTTTTACCTGCCCTTTCTTTCATCCTCCGCTCTCCCCTTCCGGAGTAGCCATTCGGGCTGTAAGCCTGGATAACCTCTAGACCTCTCCGTTTGCTTCTCTCTCTCTCTCTCTCTCTCTCTCTCTCTCTCTCTCTCTCTCTCTCTCTCTCTCTCTGCGACCAACGCAAACGGCGCGTTTCTGACAAACTGCCCACTCAAAATGGCAGCATTACCCATCAAGTCGACGAGTTCTTCATGTTGGCTGTCAAGCGAAAATAACTAGTAATGCCGACTCTCAATTCGCCGAGCAGCAGGGGGCGTTGAACCAGAGTGGCCAACTGAGAGAAGATTCCTCGCACAGAAAATTTCAGCACCTCCGCGTACCAATCAGAATTTCTCGGGGACCTCTTTGTCGCATCAATGCAACGGTAGTTTACCAACACTGATGCTAAAGTATCACACTTCGAGAGAAAAAAAACGATGGCAACTTTGTGAATCAACTACCGAATGGGGGCGGCACAACAATGTCATTATTCTGGTTTATTTGTAGGTAGGTTTCATCAAAACAAGGGTGCCGCAACGGAGCCATAAAAGTAACGATAACAAAAAGGTGAACCCGTAATGCTCCACGAGGAAGCACGCGAGATTTGTAGGCAACAATGGGAACAAGAAGAAACGGGCTCGCCATGGGGCCTTTGTTCCTCCCTTCGCGCCCACCGATTGCGCACCAATTAGTGCCTTTCCGGGCCGCGAAGGGGATTAATAGCGAAGCAATCATCCCAGTCCGCTAAGCAGGGGTGCTTGTCCCGTCCTGATGGTAAACCTACTTATGGTCACCATCCTCATCTGTCGCTTCCCTCTAGAGACCGCCAAAGAATACGCACTGGTGAACGGGAGGGGAATACTCCTAACGAGATTGGAACAAGAGAGGCGCTTGAAAGGGCTAGCGGAATTCAAACACCTAAAAGTGTAGCCTTCTGCCTTCTTTCTTCATGCCTTTCTAAAAAGAGTTTAGCCATTCTTTTTTTTATTTTTTAGGTCAGCTAGGTGGGGAAAAGTAAAAACCAACGGTCGCTCATTTCTCCGCCGATGCAGCTTCCTCACCTACCACCCCCACCCCTAAGCCCCTTCGCACTCGCTCTTTTAAACTGTTCGTGCACCACTTTTTTCAACCCTTTTTTGTAAATCCTTAACCGCCTTCCGTACGTACTCAACAAACACAACCGGTACTTCGAACAGGAGATCACAAAGTACCTCAGCCAGAAATTTTTGCCCAATACCCATTAAATAACTTAGAAACTTGCTCAAAAGATCTTTCTCTTTTTCCCGGTATAGGCGTTTTTCGAGCGCTGGAATTTCGTCATTACAGAGGTGTAGCGGCTATTGGCAAGCTTTCATTCAGTTGCAGCAATAAACGCCTTCGACAGCCATTTTAAAAAGAAAGCCACAAAAGCAAAGCAAAGGAAACAGAAGGCGGATCTGGAGCAACGAGCCAATCATGCAGTGCCGTTTCGTGCTGGCGATAACTATAGCTTTCGCAGTCCTTCCAGACGCGAAAGAAAGAGCGAAAACGTTTATCGGAAGTGTTGTAGTGTCTATTTGAAGCAAATTCTGAAAAATCCTGTGAAAAACAGCTCAAACTTTGGTTTACGTGGGCAGGTAAGAAAAATTGAACTTGTCACTTGGCGGGAAAACACGATTCAGTAAATCAGACGAAAGAAATGAAGTTAATCAATGCTTAAACCGAACAACAACAACAAAAAAGAAACACTCGGGGATTTACTCGGACGCGACTTTTTCTTGGAAGTTTTCAGACAGACTAACAATAAAACTCGCATAAGAAAACTGTGAACCGCACCGACAGGCGGCTGGAATGTTGAAAATGTCCCGAAAAACAGCAGTGCTCAGTACGTGCTAAGAACACGTGCTCAGTAAAAGCATTTCTAAAGATATCTGCCTTTGCCTTTCCAAAGATATCTGCCAGAGTTAAATGAAACTCTGAGGCTGTGAAGCAACCTCCTGAGCCCGTGTTCCAGGGCCCTTTTAAGCACAACATCCTCCACTGAGATATAGACTCCCGTCCACGCCCCTGGTGCGGCATGACCACAAAAGGAAAATCGACCGCTTCGTTGAAGCGTATTTCATTCATATTTGTGGCAACCTTAGAATGGCAACCTTAGTTCCATGCACACGCTCTTTTCGTGATTATTACCCTGCTATCCGGTCAACCTGTAAGGCGGTACGCTAAATCATGCAAACATACAATGTTCCTTAAGAGCTCACGGGCAGCAGCTGACGCAAAGCAGTCGGTCCAGGACATCTGGATTCGGGAGGAAGCTGCTCAGCTGACTTACCTAGAAGAGAAAAGAGGAGAAATTAGGGTTGGTTGCACCATTACATCGGTCACAAACTGCGGCAGCAATAGGGGAATGAATCAACGTCACTTACTTCGAAAAAGCGCGCATACAACCATCGAGTCAAGTTCATGCACAAAGAGGATTTGTCGCAATGACAATGGTGACGACGCTCATTAGGGATGATAAAGTGGCAGTGATATTTGGCATAGACCCAAACAAACCAACACACAAATTTAAGGAGAAACCGTTATAAAGCATCCACACGTATTCTTCGTGCCGTTCGGTGGTCCCATAGCACACTCTTGCAGTGAGATGCAAAAAACAAAAAAGGAAATGCGAGGTATGAGGGTTGTCTTAACACGACAGAACTACCGCAAAGAATGCTTGAGGAACTGTACAGAAAACGTTTAGTCGTGGAGTTCATCCCGAATAAACCTAAATAGACACGCGACAAGCAAAATACTGAAAGAGGGGGAGAATTCCAACTGTGTTGAGCAAGTTTGAAACATGCAACTTAAACCTCGGGACAACCTGCGCATCGTTCCAACCATAGAAATGCACACAAAATCGCCATGCACAATTTCTGAGCAACAACTCACGAAGCATGCGACAGCTGTGTAAGTGCATAAAAAATCACAGCTAATTGCTCGCTGAATTGAAATACCAAAATAAAATCGTTTTCCGAATCGCTTAGGTCAACGATGCCCTATTTCGTCCATATTCCTTCTTCCCTTCCCCCTCCGCTGTCGTGAGCATCTACAGCCGGTATTCAATCGACGTGGGATGCATGCAGGCAACCAAATGTGCGCCGCCATATCTGTGGCCAGGCGTCTGTTGCAAGACGACGTTGTTGCACGGCCCGCATATCAGGCACCCCTCTTCTCCCCCATGCAACCGTGCGAGTGCGCCGGCGCTCGTTACGTCGGGCTCCGCGGGATGGCGGTACTTGTCCATGCTAAGCACGACTGTGAAACACATGACTGTGTTTCACGTTCCAAAATCTACCTCAGCTAACGCACAGTATTCCCTAGAGTTCAGTGTGAGTGCGATTAATAGCATCTCTGTTGACGCCACCGTTTAGAATCGGATTGGAACGGAGCAGATGACGCACGCCGGTGTTTTGTTTTCTTCGGCGTGCGGCCGCAGTGGCCCAAGCCGCACCGTGTCCGTGGCGCATCGGCCATGTCTGTGGCCGTTTCCAGCGTTGCAAAGTGAAGAAATTGACCGCTAAACTTTTCCACGAATACCGCCTATAGTGGGTAAGAATCAAAGATCAAAATATCGGTTCACACGAACATCTCGTAACACCTGGCTAAAAAAACTTCTGGGGCACTGACTGTCGCTTCTGTGCTTTGAAGGCGAAAGCCTGGCGATACTCAAACACCTACTGACTGCTCAATTGAATTTGCATCTTTATCGCTTTCCTTTCTTTGCCTTCCGGTGAGAATTACTTCAACCGTAAGACTGGTGCCACCCGCTACAGCTCCCACAGAATCACGGTTCTGCGCGGCTGGAGCGCACGTATTCTACTCACACGCCGCAACGTTCTCTTGTCACGTGGGGCGCACTGGTTGATCCGCTCTTTTTCCACTGGGAACTCGCTGAGATAGCGCACACGTAAACCGCTGGGATCCTACAGCGGAGCCCTGGCTTCAAATGCAATGGGAACTCAAATCCATTTTTTTTTTGTTTACTATTTACAGCGGGGACTATTTTCCTGGCCGGACAACTACGACGTCACTTATTTGAAGAATGAGGCACTTAAGGTTTTCACCCTCATAGAATACAGAGGGAGGGAGGGAGGGAGGGAGGGAGGGAGGGAGTGGCATATTAATCCATTATACCAACCGCTCCTTTAACGCGCGCTGCAGACGTCGTGAAGCGGGATCTGTCGTTCGAACCCTAACTGAGGTTAACAGAGGGATGACGCTACAAGAACTGTTTCGAGGATGATAGTGATTCCACCCTTTATTCCTCTCTTCCTTTAACTCAATTGCGAGCCGCGATAACGTCCGAAATGACGATTCGTCGTGACGAGCTCCATGTCCAAAAATTAAGTGGTAAAAAGACGCAAAAAATTGCATTCCGAAATGTCGCTAGTCAGATATGAGACGTCTTAGCAAAGGAACGCGGGTGCCCGGCAGCTGTGCTATGGAATGCGAGTTCTCCCTCAGTTAACCTCACGCTGGCTTAAAAAGATACCCCGAAGTGCTACTAAACATCCCGACATCGCCCGACATCAGTAGCACTCGTTAGTCGGGCGGCAAACGCTATGGCTGGGAAAAGACAGCGATCACAGCGCGCGTTTTTTGTATCCTTATCAGCGACAAACTTTCAGCGAAACACCCCCGCTCTGCATTGACACGAGGGACAGAGACGCGCAAATAGGTAGTAGAACTAGCCAGCCACGTTTCCTCGTCTTTCACAGGACTGGACCGGCGAGGTGACGGCTGGCCGACGCTTTTTGCATAATCGATAGACCTGCTGTCCATTTTCGCCGGACGTACAGCGGCACGTGCGGCGGCGGGGCAACCGCCGGACACGCCAAGGCCACGGTTGGTAGTATCGGTTTATGGGACCCTGCAAGGCTTTATTCGACGTTTTTGTAAACTTGCCCTGCTTTCGTAACGTACATAGAAAGCAAATCCACTACTGAGAATAGGGAATCACAAGGCGTTCGAGCAATAAATTATCACTGTACCACTTCAAATAGCACAGAAAGTTGCTCAAAAGACTTTTTAAGCGAAAGCTCTACTAAACTTCATTTTCCAAGGTCATATATAGATCGCAGGTGACTTTCAGCCGACGGCGCGCAAGCTGTGCCTTTCCTTTCTATGGGCTGGCTTGCCGGGAACCTCGCCGCTGCTTTAGCACAAGACTAGGAGAGGGAGAAACGGCCGCTTCGCCCGCGCTTTATCGCTCGGCGATAGCTGGGCTGTCTATGCATGCGCTTTGGCGCAAGCTAACCACATGTCTAGGCGAGGGTTTAACGGCTGCTTCGCAGGCGCGTGGTCCCTCACTCTCGCCATCAGTGTCGTACCGCCTGGGCTGTCTTTCCATGACCTTAAAGGGGCACTGACACAAAAATTTTGCATCTTGTTTTTTTTGTTGCGATAAGTAGCTAGTGACCTACTTATAACCTGTAGAAACCTCATTTGCTTCAGCGTGCGACGGTTGTTTAATTAGAGGCATTTTCAATGCGGCCAGTCGCAGTTTCGGTTTCAGCGAGTGCCGCGAAACGATGGATTTTGTGGATTTTGTGTGAACAAAGCTGCCCACGTGACCGTCGGAGGGATATCACAGAGCAGAGCCGCCGTAGCACTGTCGAATCTGCATCGACGGCAGTTTCTGCGAATGCCCCCACGTACTGATCTCGTGAGGCGCTTAATTAAAAAGCGACCGTGGATGTGACGCAGGCGCTGCGAGTGCAAATGCTACCGCGGCTAAAGAACGACGCGCGACCAGCGCGACGCTCGAGACGGTGGGTGGCAAGACGCGCGCTGGGAGCAGCCGGCCGGTCTGCCTACAGGTCCGCCTACAGATGTGTTCGGCTCAGCACTGCGGCGGATATTCGAGTGCCGCTCTCGTAAGCGGTGGAGATGACAATTTTTAATTCAACCCGCCATCGCATCATTAACTCCTTTCTCATGTAAGCCACCATGGTCGGGACTTGGGGACAATTTCGTGCAGCGGTAACAAGCTATCACTCGAGCTACTTGCGCCGGCCTGGGCCACTTCGCGGCCGTGGCCGCCGCCTGCACAGCGACCGTGCGGCTAGCTCAGTGAGCTGTTCGTGCCTTCGGCGCGTTTTCGCATCCAATGGTAATAAACAGTAATAGAAACAGAGTGCCTGGAATCGCTGTAGAACTTTGGTCGCGGCCAGCTGCCCGATTAGCTGACGAAATCACGGCGCCTCCGCTGCCTCCGCCGCCAACGATCGGGTCGTTCGTTCACGAGAGCAGAAGCTCCGCCCACCGGCCCTCCGATTGGAGCGGCGAGCCGGGCGAGCCAGCTAAAAACGCCGGTAGTGCGGAAGCGGCAAACACAAACTCGTGACGTGTTTGGATGTTGTTTATTTACAATTGCGCGTGGTCCTCTGCTGGCTGCTCGGTTGCGTTTCGCACACTTCAAAATTGATTTTAAATATGTTCTAGGCTGTATTCGCCGCTGATATTTTGCAGATGATGTATATGTGTTCCCACCAATCTATCTCCGAAGTTATCTCGCCTTCAAAATTTTGTGTCAGTGCCCCTTTAAGCGCAAGCAAAGGGATCAATTCAATCATCCAGTAGATAATTATACGGCAATCTGTGACATCTCAATCAGAGGCAAACTTCCGCGAAACTTAGCGTGCATAATCTTTGCTTCCTTTCGGCCATGATATCTAGGTTTGGAAGAGATAAACCTGTGCTATTTGTCTTCCTTTCGCGTTCTTGCCGCTCATGGTGTGCTCGAATTAGGTATCTCTCTCTTCCCCTCTCTATCTTCCTCTCCACCTCTCTCTCCCCCCTCTAAACCTCTCTCCTCTCTCTCTCTCTCTCTGACAGGCACACACACACAAACCCACAGACACACAGACACACTTAAAGAAAATACACTACACCCGCGGAGAAGCTCACACGTGTACCCGGACGGTAGATGTAAGAAAAACGTGTTAGGCTTGCACGGAAGCGCCTGCAAAGCCGACTCAGCAAGCCACCGCGACGACTGTTGAAACCCGCTGTGAGTAAAAAAAACAGCTTCCACAGTACATAGATATAATTCAAGCAAAAACTTACCCAGTAGAGAAAAAATAGACACAGGGAAAGACACAGAACAACAAGGGCAAGAAATAACCTATTTAATGGATGGGCGAGCCCGAAATGTTCTTCGAGTGAACGCGGTGTCACCATACACGTTCACTTCCCTTCAACACACAAAAAATGCCGTAATGAGAAATTGCGGAAAAAAGTGAAAACCCATATAAAGAAAACCCCTTACATGCCGGGAATACGCCTTTGCAGAATCGAAAGGCAGAAAAGAAATGAATACTATCTATCTCAAGTACACCCCGTTTGGGAGATCGAATTCCGAGGTCTTTTATGTTCCCACCTTCTATTTCTCTCGTTTAGAGCTTGGGCGCACAAATACTCATGCTAAAGGCCCTGTCGTCTTTTTTTAGCGATCTTAGCTGATATATCCCACCATCTATTTGAGAGACGTTTTTTTCATATTTCACCGGCAGGCCAACGTTTAGCGAGAGGACCGCATGTCAAGAACATTAGGTCGGTTTTCTGAACGTAGATTCGAACGTTTCGATTCTGCAGCACTCGAAACATTTTGTCGACTTGGTTGTTTCGGTCCCAATATTCCATTTCTTTTATTCTTCATCATCAAACTGGAGCGAGATGTTCGACAATGGCATATAACACACAACTGTGTGTTATATGCCACTGCTCAACCTCGGCCAGTGTAGCTTCCGCTACAAAAAGCAAGACTCCTATCACTTTTACAGCAGTAACGTACGAATACATAGATAACGTGGCCGGCATTTTTTTGCTCGGTGACAAGAGCTGGAGAGGAGAAAGGCAAGGTGCTCAAAACTGACATCTCAGCATGTAAAAATAAGAGCAATGAGGGCGACGAAATGCAGAGAGTTGGTGGGAATTCTCCGAGGATAACTACACTGCTCTCCGGCTACCCCCGCCGTGTATGCTATTCTTTTGAATTCACGGAAATCACCCGATAAGAAGGAAAAAACAGTTCGATAATGAGAGCTTGACCACTCTCCACTTTCATATGCAGCGTCTCGGGCTGTACGTATTTCCCGTCGTATTCATCTTCTCTCCCTTCATTCAAGGGCTTAACACAGATTCGTTGCCCTGCCCTGTAATTTCAATTTCAGACCTTGAAATTTCTGCTATAAATCAATGATTACCCGCAAAGATCGCATGTTTCCCGCTTGTATACGATAATGATATCTAAAGTTTACAATTTCGCTCACAATTGTGTACATGCATCCTCGTGGGGAAATTTGCCCTGAAGTTACGCCTATCGTAGAGGTTAAAATTACCGCGAAATTAAAGCTTTGATTCCCTAAATTTTATTTGTTTTATCTAAGAATTTCAATATAATTAACTTTGTACTGCGAATTCCTAGAAGGAAGTTTAACGGGACCCTGCAACACTTTCGTCAACTTCTTTTTTCTAAATCCTAAACGCTTTCAGAACTTACCGAACAAATACATCCAGCATTTAGAATAAAGGGTCAAACTACCTCAGCAAAAAACGGATTCAATAAGCACTTAAAAATGCGTCAGAAGGAAAGCAGAAACAAAGGTGTATGTGCTGTGACGAGAAATCACGCAGTGCCGCTCCATGCTGGCGGTAACTATAGTTTTTGCAGTGCTTCCAGGCGGGAAATAAATAGTGAAAGCGTTTATCAGAAGTTTTGAAGAGTTCCTTAAACAACCCAAAATTACATTTAAAGGGCGCATTTCAAATTTTTCTTATCCCCAATCATACTCGTTGTTTTTCCTATTACATAGGTTATCTCCACCGGGTGGCTTAGGCGACAGACAGAAACAGACAGGCCAAAATGTTAGCCTTCACCTAGGCGAAGAACTATAATATGGTTAGCTGTTGCTCGATAAGGCTAACCTTCCACCATTGGCTGGCTACACGTAGAACAACAACTCGTCTCAAATTCCTTTATGAACTTTTCCTTGACTACAAACTTAATCCTGGTGTATATCTCCGCCCTCCAGGACAACTATCGGCTAGTTCCACTCACCCATCAGAGCTCTTAGATGTAGGCAGATGCGAAACTCCGCCTCCAAAAACGGCCCGCACTTGGATCGTGCGTACCGTGGCGCCACTGCGGCCGCCGTATGCACTATCCAAAAAACAAACTAATTATTCAAACTGTCAATTGAACGTTAAATTTTGTTTGAAAGTGCATAATTCTTTATTTTTGTGCTTTCGTAAGTTATTAATTGCTATCTTAACTCCGGTTTTTAGGTTGCGATTGTTTCTGCGTCCGCGCTTCTGCGCTTGTGCGGGCACTCCGGCACAACATAGTTCCGAACTGAAGTACTAAATGTGCAGTTATCGTTTGGCCTACAGCTCATTGTATGCCAAAACTTATCTAGTAGCCGATCAAGCGGCTGTAAGTAATCAATTTCAGCTTGCATAAAGCCGTCGAAGCGGCTTATTTATTTTTTGCCGCCAGAAGGCCGAAAAGGACGCGCAGCAGACAATGCGCAAGCGACGGTTGACCCCATGGTCGCATTTCTTTTTACTACTTTTGCTTCGTATGTATATAAACACTTGCATGGTTGAGCACATTGGGCTCCTCTCTCATGACAAATTTACGTAAGCCCTCAAATATCTTTTTTCGCCCAGGTCGTCGAGCGGCGAAGCAAGTTGTATAGTTTATTTGATCTCCAAAAGATGGCGCCACTGTAAAACAAGATCCAAAGCAGTGGACCAATCGTAGGGCCACTTTTTGATGCATGGGGCCTATGGGGAGTTTCGCAACTCCTATATCAAGTAACTCTGTCACCCATGTGTTGCCTAGGCATACGCACCGCAAGTAGATGTGCTTTAGCATTCATTTGTTGTGAAATCCCTTATCGATTAGAACACGCTTTCTTCAAAAGTGTTACAGGTTGCAGATGCTGAAAGGACTTTCGACGACTGCTGGACGATATTTGTTTTTTGCATAACCGCTTTGTATTTTCCATCTCCCACGCCTACCACAGCCCGAAAAGGCTAGCTCCGTTGTAAGCAAACAAATCCGTTCCACTGGAAACCACCTGCTAGCTCACGCAATCATCTTCCGTCTGCACAGCTCGGTTCCCTCATAATAAGCCTGAGCCGTATAGAGATTTCCGCTTCGAAGACGCTGCACACGACAGTTTAAACAGCACGAAGTGGTTACCATTTTAACAGTCATCAACCTCTTGAAAAAGGGGAAAAAATATATAAGTAACGTCATGGGAGAACAACTTTGGGCGCTGAAAAGGGGAGGCAAATTTGTTTTAGCGCCAGCAGCGTTGGATCTCAGACCGAACCTCGTCACCGCTCCTGGTCTCCGTTTCACGAAGCTGTACTAATACCCTGGTAGCCAAGGGGAGGAAGAGTGCCAAGCGAAAGTGTCCGAAGACAGCAGAGCGGCTGGAGCAGCATAACGTCGCAAGAATAGACTCGTAGGATCAACGGGAGTTGATGGCAGGGTAAGAAAGTGTGGCGTAGAAAAAAAAAAAAAGAAGCTTGAGAGAAGCTCTCTTCAGACCCATCATTCTTCGCTAAAGAGAACGCTCCGAAATCCCCTGTCGACAGAGCAAGGGAGGCCGAGACAAAGGAAGACGACCGTCGACGTAAATGGTCCGAGTTGTTTTTGTCGCTGTCTGCCATACGTCTTTTTTTTTTTCTCCGTTCAGATGGTTGTTCTATAGTATCCCCACATATTAAGGTTTTCTGTCAACCTTTCTCACCGCACTTACTCGTCGAGGTGCTACGTTCCTCACACTCAAATCCGAGGCATCCTAATTTAGGCACAACCAATAGGCGGGGCCCCTAAGGGGTAAGCTTACCTAATCTGGGATAAAAAAGCTAGTTTCATTCCGTCTATACGGCGGCGCCTGACTGCGTTTAGAAAAGAAGAGATGCGTCACTCCTCGGGAAACTATCTGCTCGCGTTGAAGGTACCACGATGTATAGATAATGCCATCTGTACATCCAAAATGCGCGAAAAATGCCCCACAAGTTGGCAATAGGTACGAGGGAACGTAGAATGACGAGCAATCAGTGTTGCATCGCTTCTGCATCATAGATAGCTTGAAATAATTTCGCTACCAAACTGTGGGACGAGATAGTCGGCCACGGGTAGGCGCTGGCAGCAAAACATAAAGAAAACGCTTCACAAGCATAGAACACGCCAGTATACTCCGTAGTGGTGTCAACATCCTGTACAACAAAACTAAACGTCTTTCTTTCGGTTTTTATAAACATTCCTGGGCGCCGTCAGTTTTTATTTGTTGTCATACGCTTTCCTGATTAGATGGGCTTTCATCCAACCCTTGATTTCAACAAAATGAGGGGGGGGAAAAACCTCTATTTGGACTATCCACGAGAAACTTGAGATCAAGCCTGAAAATAGGGTGCTTACATGTTCCGCCACTTAGTTTTTAATAGATATGTGATGACACGTCACCAAGCTCAGTTGTGAGTGCGTCGGGCATTTATTATCGTTTTTAGATCTTCCTACGAGGTATGCGGAGCGCCTAGTATTGCTAGCGTTATCAAAAAATGTCAGTAGTGAAAGCCGACAGAAACAGAAAGAGATTAGATAAGTCGCCTTACCCGCCTCCCTTTGAACAGGAAATACGGCCGAAGTACGGTTTGTGTTTATTTTAAACAACTTCTTTAGTGGCTCCGCTTTTAAGAAAACGCTACCACGCCACACCCGCCGGAATATCCACCGAACGTGTGCGTATAGATCAAAGGACGCCAACAAAAAAAAAAAAAAAACTGTATAAACCCAAATCCCTCCACAAATGCAAATCTGGTCATAGGATTTGAACGAAATCTCTTAAAGCTTCATCATCACGCTTCTTCTGCGTCCTGTTTTTATAATGTCACGTTTAATTAGAAAGACAGAAAAGGAAAAAGAAAAGTGAAAAAAAAAAACATAGGGGATAGGCAGACCGTTGAATGTAAAAGAGGAACTGAAAACGAGGCCTATACTATAAAACAGTTCCACCCTGGTGCACAGGTTTCGTTTAATGAAACACATTCATTAGACTTCAACCGAACGCGACCGAGGCAAGATATGCTGATACCAGCATGTTTGATTGGATAGTGAGACGTTGTTTTCTTTTTTTTTTTTTGCTGCTAAACTATTGTGTCGTGCCCTCCTACAGCCCGTTTTTAAAGCGAAGCTTTAGTGTCCTCACTGGTACCGTTGTACAGCAATACGCCCTGCAGGAAAGCCAACTTTATCTGAAGATAATGATAAAATGATTGGTCGAAGAATACGATGCATAGGATGAACCAATCGCGTAAAGACGCTCGGTAGGTCGTAAGGTCGTTCGGTGGGGTCGTTAGTCTCATTTGATGAAACAAGTGCGCGTGATATAATAAGAGTACACCTAATTTTGCGAGCTTCAACTCACGTCGAGGAATACCTAGTAAAAGCAGATGAGGTCACCTGAGGAAGTCGAGTAAAGCCGAACGGCACGACGACCGCAGCTACACAAACCACCGAGCGGTGAGACAAAACCATAGCAGCAGCGGCTTGGGCTCACTGCGCGAGCCAACGTGAGTTTCTTTATAGTTTGTTTCTGCTCTGCTGGGCACACTTCCCCCACTCAAAATACCTCCAGCAAGAAAGGAAGGAACGCTGGAGGTCCCGATTATGTTAGTTACGTTGTGAATTAAACATGCGTCAGGTTTTTCTTTTCGTTAAACAATGTAAACACGTATAAGCGATACCACCAGCATTTGTGGTTTCGAAAGGTCTCGCCTGTATATACTGCGTGTTCAAGAACTCCTTGAACCACTTTTTAACAGGGCGGCAGGTGGTTAATTTAGTGACAGGTACACAGGCGCAGGAATGAACAGACGCACGGACGGACGGACAGACAGACAGACAGACAGACAGACAGACAGACAGACAGACAGACAGACAGACAGACAGACAGACAGAGAAGTTTAGGTAACCCAAGAAATGCTGTCAACTTTACAATGGGGATTGCCAAGAACCACGAGAACGGAAAATACTTTGATTTCTGTAAATCACGGATTGAGAAACTATTGGTGTCAAACATTGCAGAGGCTACCTCCGGAATTGGGGATTTTCTGAGCGTGCCACTTTGCAGCCGCAGACGTGGCTAGACAGAACATGCGTCTCGCAAGTTGCTAGTCATAGCGCCGCGTAAGTCGCTGTGGGAAGACATGACTGTGCGAAGACAAGTCGCTGTGCGAAGACAAGGCGCATAGCGTGAGAGGAAATTGAAAATTTCAGACGACGTCTTATTGGTCAATCGAATGGCAACACATAAATCACATGCCAAATCAACAAGAACTCATTAAAAATCGTTACTTAAACCAACCGCCCACGGCAACCACCCGGCAGCCACATTCCCCGCCCTGGCTCAGTCCTACTGTGTCCTCGCGCTTTCTTTTTAGTATCACTAGGCTACGTCGACGGAATGTAAGAGTGCCGCTTTGCTTCGAATTTTAAGGCAAACGCCACCCAAATCACAGCTAAAAAATGTAGACAGCATTCCAAAACAAACAAACTTAAGAAATATCTGGGCCATTGCATTAAGTGAGAATGCAGTACCGTAGAATGAATTATCAGAAATCGCAGATGTTTTAAGCTTACACGACACGAGACAACAGTTTTCACACAAAAAAAAACAAGAAATAACATAAAAAGCTCCATCCTCCTTCTGACATGTCGGATGAACATGCCTAATTATCACATTTACGCACTGCTGTGCGCGTTCGTGTGTCCTCCAAACAAGATTTTCTGTACGTTTCCTTCTGAGTGTACTTCGTTCCTTGTTCTAGGCCGCGGCATTCTTCTGGGTAAACAAAAAAAATTGTTAAATTTGGGGAATACGCTTTCTTTCCCTGAATATTGCGAAGTCTCGCTCTGAAAAAACAAAAACAATGATGTCACTAAACCTAAAACACAAGTCTCCTCAACTATTGTAATATTTGCTTTCTACCTTCCTCGAATAAACAGAGTAAGTGTAAAGAAGAGACAAAAAATTGAGCCGAAAAGAGCAAAAATAAGCCAAGCAAAACCTAGGAAGCATAGCACACTAGCACACCAGCGCTAGTACGCCACTTCGGCTCAGATTCCTTTTTCCCCCAGCGCACTTCTTTTGAGATGCTTGTTTTTAATCCAAGAAATATGCAAATTAGAGTTGTGCTCATTTTTCTGCTGCTTCTGGTACTTCTAATGCCTCCCTCGAGATATTCTGCAGGCGTCTCGCGCTAAGCGTGATGAGCTCTCCTCATCTAAAGCTTCCATTCAAACTCCCTCCTCCTACTTTTAAGGTGCCCGCTTTTGTTTCGCAGCCGCGATTTTTTTTTTATTTCTTTTTCTTGTTCTGAAAAAGATGGCATAAATGGTAACACTTGGGAGGAGACAACAGCAGACTGAATCTGGGCGAAATTCTGAAGTGTGGTATTATGAGCGAGAGAGAGGGAGAGAGAGAGAGAGAAACTCACATTTTATTATGAAAACATAATCCAAACAATAATGCGCGTCACAATAGTGGCTTGAAGAAAAGGCAAGACGAGAAAATAGGAAAAGGACTTGGCGACGACGTCGAGATGACAAAAGCGAGACCACCAAACAACTAGTCAAAAAATATTTTTCAAAATAAATACCAGCTCATCTACCAAATTAGGGGAAATCCCCAAGGCGGAGTAAGATTCTGTGAAGAAAAGTTTGACATCCACCTCAATGCAGCCATGCGGCTACAAAGTAAATCTATACAGCTTTCTCAAAAACTTCGCAGTCGGCGAAGTTGGTAGAGCAAGCTGCTCCGGTTAAGCGGAGGTCTCGGGACCGAATCCTGGACCACGACGAATTTTTATTCGCCTGCGAAGTTTCTGAGAAAGCTGTATAGCTTTCCTCTGTAGCTGTATGGCTACATTGCGGTGGATGTCAAACTTTCCTGCGCATTAATTAGAGCTAAGTGATTATACGAGGGGAGGAATTTGCAAACGTGTCACTGATGGAAAGGACGACGGCAGCGTTTTTGGGGAAGAAATTAGACGAAAGGAGACCCTTACTGACAAGGTGCAAAGCAACGCTGAACTCAGCTTGCAAAGAGCACGATATAGGATCCTGGCGACGCAAACACCGCGGTTGACCATGCGCGATGATCGCTGCAAGTCTGAATAAATGGCGGACTGACTGGTCATTCCTCCGCCTACATTTCCCGTCATGCCCTCGGTGCATCACAACAACATAATATATCAACAGACACAAGACACATCAGACAAATCACCCAATCAAAAATTTGCGCTGCAAGATTCAGAGATAAATCAAACAAAGTATTTTTCCCTTCCACCTAAGTAACATCCTTCAAGATGCGAAGGACTGGTTCTGCAATCAACAATCAACTCTGAAGATCAAAGCAAGATCACGAAGAACACCTTTGTAACCCTTTTTATGTTTCTTTTCATAAAAAAACCCAAATAAAAGCTTGCTGAGCCTACCCGTTCTTAAATCTGTGGTGGAGCTGATGGTGATCACTCATTCCTTTCTTCTTTTTCTCTTTCTTTTTATTTCTTTCCATCTCTTTCTATCTTATCTACGTGTTCTTATTCTTTCTTCCCGTTACTTCCGTTCTTTTTCCTTCTCCTGCGATACATTAGTGGTGCAGGCTGGTCACTCTTGCCTATCTCACACTCTGGTCGTCACTGTTAGCTTCTTGAACTAGTAAGAACTGTTTCTCTGTCTTTCTGAGGGTGACACCAAGCTATGTAAAGAAATACTGATAGGCCCTGACACCTATTTCGGCACCGCTGCTTAGCTCTGATTGGCGCGTTACGGGCGTTTGGTAGTACGATACAAATCCCAGTTTTGAGTTTTCGGGGCAGTGGAGTTTCCTACCTCATCTTGTAGCTCGCGTCAGTGGAGAAAAGCGAGACACGTAGAAGGCAACCCCTGCACGACAGTGGCGTTTCTTAGGAGCACCTGGTCCTTACTTCGGGAGCCTGACGCAGAGAATTCTTCTCCATCCCTGTCTTCCCTTTGAGCCTTGGAATAAGGGTCCCTTGGCGTAATACTTAAAATAGGGGCCACCGCCATACGGACCGGCAGGGCTCCTTTTCTTTTGAAATTGTTGTCGCGGGTAACTGAAATTAAATCGTCTTCAGACGCCTATGTACAGTGGAACCCCGGTCATACCTTTTTCACCGGAACGGGAAAACAAAACGTAACAACCAGGAAAACGCAGCAGTGAGAGAACATTCGAAAATGAACGAAAGCAGCGTAGCTTTGACTTGCATGCACGTATTTCCGCAACTTTGGCTTTCGAACCCTAAAACACTCGAGAATGTAGGATTGCCGCTTTTTGCGATCGCTTGAAAACACCAAGCGCGTCAATGCAAGGTCCCTAGCGATGTAGACTCTTTTCCGGGCTGGCTGCTTGTCTACTGCTTTCAGAACGTCGAGCTTTTCCTGAAGGGAAAGAGCCTCCCGCTTTCGCGACGCCATCAAGGCACGACAAAGTTCCAGTTGCAAGTTCAGCGGTGTTCACAATGACGACGAGAGCGCGTATTCTTGCGGTGGTGCGTAATGGCAAACACGCGCTTCCGGCATTCCGAAGTGAAACTTCCGTTGTAGTCGCAGTGATGGTGGTGATAGCATAAAGTAACATAGGGCCATCTAGTGGTGACGAATCACACCGGCGTGCGGCTTCATGCAGTCAGTTCCGTAGCCAAGCCTGGCCAAGGCTCCTCAAACGTCAAAATGACGGTCCATGCATGTTGTCCGGGCGGCTTCGGAGTGTCATATTGCGACGAATGATCCGGGAACGTACTCTGAGCCACGGCGTAACAGTGAGGATTTTATTACATGGGACTCTATGACATCTGCCCCGGACTAGGCAAAAGCAATCTAGCAGACGGGAAAACGCAGCACTGTGGTATGTAAGAGCGGAGTTCTACTGTATACACGGGAAAGAAGAACAAAACATCCTATTTCCCATAAATTGCAGAAGTAGTGCCAACAGGTAACTAGCAACTCCTCCCCCCAACACACACACGCGCATGTAAGGAAATAAATACAGTGATCAGCTAGAAGTTTTGAGTTTTGTACTGCGACCCCAAGGTTTTTACTGCTCAAGGCAAACGCCTGCGATCTTTGTGTTTCATGGAACTGGTGTAGCGCATAAAATCCTTGTGAGGTACACAGAATCGTCCAAACAAGTTGCGTTTGTGCGGTCGGGGAGCGCGACACCGGGATAACGCCCTATGAAGAGCAAAAGGGAGTTAGGAAGGACGACAGGATGAGGGCTTTAAGAAAGAGTGACGCAGCGCCTGGCGGGAAAGGGAAACAGCTGCGCCAAACGAGAGTAGGCCGCTGCCGGCATGTGCATTACGTGCCGGCTTGAGAGGTGATGGTACCAACGGGGGCGATCAGAATTCTCCTTATGATGGCTAGCAAGGGGAACGAGCTTTGGAAGGTGTTGTCCAAAGGACTGGCCAAGTGGTGGCGGGAGCGGCCGCATAGTGAACAGGAGGTCCAGAGCAGAACAACAAAAGGTCGAACTCATACCTCTGAAAGGCTGGGCGCCACTCACCCGCACTCACTTAGAAAAACTTATTTTTGCTCGCTCACTCACTCACGCTCGCGCTCACCAATCGCCCTCACCACTCTCACTCGCTCCCAATGACGCTTACCACTCACCCTCACTACTCGTTCTCCCTAGGGCTCATGCTCACCTCTCACCGTCACCACTCGCACGCACTCGCGCTAACGCTCAGCTCTCGTCGTCACCCCTCGTACTCAGTCGCACTCACCACTACCACTCACTCGCAATCACGCTCACCTCTCGCCATCACCACTCTCACTCACTCGCGCTCGCGCTCACCATACGCTGTCACAACTCGCACGCGGGTGAGCGTAGTAGTCATTAAAATGTTTTCTCTCCCTCTCCCTCCCCCCATGTGTCATGTCACGGGAAAATATGGGTGCATTATGGCGTCAAAAGATTATCCAACTCAAATTCCTAAATCAACACGCCACCAGAGAGTCAATTCGACGGTGCCCCATTACAGGATTGCAGTGACGCATATTCCAGAGGCTAAAAGCTATCGCGCCATTCACAACCATCGCAGCGAACGGCTCCTACGTCGAATAGCCAAGAGCGATTACAAACGCAATAGTGGCGCTCAGCGCGGTATGCCCCGCAAATCGCACGAGTAGCGCGAATGCACCAGTGAATGGTGAGCGGGGCTCATCGCTCGCGATTGGCGAGTGGGGCTGACCACTCGCGAGTGATGAGTGCACTCGCACTCTCGTGTGGTGAGCGATGCTCGCCGCGAGTGGCATTCCTACTCGCGAGGGGTGAGTGGGGCTCCCCACGATTGGCGCTCGCACTCACGAGTGGTGACCGGGGCTCACTGCTAGAGCGCTCACACTCACTCCAACTCGCTGTTGCCAGCCCGAAACGATGGCGAGGCTCACTCACACTCAATCGTGACTGGTGAGGAGGGGTGTGTGAGTCCACTCGTGATTGAGCCCGCCGACCTATGGTCGAACTAGGCTTTCGCCTTCACTTTCAGTTTCAGTTTTTTGTAGCCGATAACAATGGTACAGTGCATGGTGATTGATAATACAGGACGTTCTCGATGAACATAGGAAGTACTAAGCACGCACCGTAATTTTTCATCAGTTAACTTTTGCATTTGCACCTTTCCTTGTATCTCGAAAGTACAGCTGTGTTTTTCAGAATACGTTTCTTGAGAGTATGTTGAGATGCTATGCAGGCACTCGAACTTGACGAGTGTGAATGCTAGAAATAAGCGCCTATCGCGCGGACGTCTTCATCTTCCGTCGTTCCAACTGGCGCCAACTCTGATTATGACGTACGTAAGCACACACGGACAGATCAATTTAATAAAGCGAAGCCTTCTATGTCTGTCTCACTGATGGAATCTGTAGTCCACCTCAAAACCCACTGCAGGAAAACCGACTTTCTCGGAGTATTATGATGAGCGCGGGTGAAGTGAAAGAAAAAAGACGATTCCTGTGGTCGGAATCAAAGCTGAGTCCCTCGCTTCATGGAGCCGACATTTTTCTGATGCGCCTTTTCGACACGGTCGAAGCCCAGAGCGAAGCTTTTTTTTTTTTTGTCTCAATGGGGGCGTATGTAGTCCCCATAAAAACCACTGCAGAAAAGTCGACTTCCACCTGTAAAGCGTACTCTGCCTCAAATATACTCTCTCACGGGCGAAGCCTGCTTTAGGTTTTCGCATCAACAAAGGAATCTCTCACGAAAAAGCTTCGCGTTCTACCATTGCCGTAGTTATACGAAGGGGTGCATCTTTTTCGCTGGAGCAACACTCACACGGCATTGTGTGATAAAACAAAATCACAAATAAGACAGGAAAATATGGAGTGTAGCGTAGCCCAGATAGGCCGCTCATCGGCGGAAGTGACTGTACCGGGCACACACTAAACGAGTGCTTGCTCCCCAGACTACGTGCATTAGCGCTGCTCGGCGCGCCATATCCTGAATGCAAACAAAGCTGCTCGATCCACTCATGCCCCTTCAACACCAATCTCCGGAACGGGGTCAGGGTGTGAAGAGAAAGCCTTATCGGCACTTCTCTGCACCAGCTGTGCATTATGCCTGGGCTCGACCGGATCCAAGCGGTTGGATCCGGTTCTGCATTTGAGAGTTGGGTGCACCCCTCTGAACGGAAGGGAACTCGTAACGGAAATGGTAAAAACGAATAAAAATAACAGCGGATTATTTTGTGGTGATCACGTTCGCAGCCAACTCCATATTCGAGAGCAGGTAGCCACGTTCTTAGAGACGGCCATGGTTAAGATACATACGGCTCTGATTTCAAGATTCTGGGGAAAATTCTGCCTTTGGAAACAGTTAACCACAGTCTTAGCCCTTAAAATAAGCATGTAACGTGTACACCGTAGGAAAACGTTGTTTGAAAGAAATTTTGAACGTGATTGGGCGTCAGAATGTGACATAAACTACAAGGAAGCACTGCATTCACTCAATACGGCTGCTCTCAGCATTTGCATCCTTCGATATTTTGTACGCCTTCATTCTATTTTTTTTTTCGGTAAAACTGCCGCAAGAACGGCTGACAAGCGCGGTCTATGCTATGCATGGTGGCCATCCGCCGACCTTTTCATCTTACATGCGCAGTGCGAACTGCAGTTACGTAGGCTAAACGAATTTGTTTTTGCCCGTCTGTGCCCGCTATACGGTTTTCTTCTATTCATAGACGCTGGTGCAGGTTACGTATTCCCCAACCAGTACGAGGATCAAAACAGAAGTGGTCGAAGAAAGCTGATTACTCTTGCGTGCACCCGTTCACGCTTAAGGGGTAACATTTAAGGAGCATTAACATTAAGGGACCTTAACATTAAGGGGCCTGATAACAATTTTATGGGCCTTACTGATTCATGACCCACGGGGTTAAAAAGAATCGTGTAGCGATACGAAATGTTTTTTTTTTTCAAATTCATGAAAATGTTCCTAACGGCCTACATTGCGTCTTTTAGAGATAAATCGCTTCTTTACCAAGGTAAAAATAAACAAGAAACTCATTTCGGTTTATCCAGCTTTCACTAGATGGCGCTAGCTGTATTTCAGTACAGACGCTACATAACTCTAAAATAGGCAAACTAGGCCATTCTGAACATTGATATGTATTTGTAAAGCTGTTCGTATTGGATCGTGATGGTTTTTCAGTCCGTGGGTTAAGTCAAGTCAAATTGAAAGTGAGTTTTATTTAGATCGCCAAACAGAACGATGCGGGTAGGCCTGGGCAAAAGTGAAAAAAAAAATAACTTGAGGGAGGCCCGAGCCCCCCTGTGCAAGGCATGTAAGCAAAAACTCATCGAGCGTATATGACATTACCATCTCGAATATTACAAGAACAACACAATCTCAGATGAATTTGCGAACAAAGCATAAAAACAAAGCAGGAACAACAGAGCATAAAACTAGCAGGGAAAAGGCTGAATGCAGGTATGCATAACCAGAGAGGAAGAAAAGAAAATATGTAAACATCATATTACAAATAAAAAGACTAGATTGATAATGCACTTCTAAGGTCAACTGGCGAACATTTATCCGTATTTACTGCTTATCTGAGCACAGTTTACGATAAACTCTCTCCAGCTTTAAAAGATCTGCGTACGGGGCTTTCGAGTGTGTCCTCACAGCTGACGTCACCAAATAAACAAGGAGGGTGTAGCGAGGGAATCCACACACGCGAACACTCTCACCTCGTGAAACAACATACCCTGAACAGACAAAGTTGCTCAGAGCGCCATCTATGTACTGAAAAACCTAAGACTGATAAAGTGACCAGACAATGCTTACCACCTCCCGTATCGTTCTCTGAATTCACTGAGTTCATAAGACAGGTATAGACCTCTCCGGTTCTAGCTTACCAATGAGCGCATATTTTTGCCGTGCGTGTTCTTTACCTCAGATGGAAGCGGCGCCTATCCGTGTCGCTCCGTCATCGTTCCTTGTATTACCTACTGCACTTTAGGAGTACGAACCGGCCAGAAGTTCGTCTCAATCGGATGCTACAGCTCTGCTTGCTAGGACTCCATCACGATTAAGCGAATCCTGCGTATGTGACCAGGATGAGGTTTTTTGTGGCCTCGAATACGGCACCTTGATCCAAGCATCACGGCGGAGGAAGCCATTAAACGACCGCGATGTATTCCACAACGATCACTGCAAAGCAACTCTCTTATCGATACTGAGGAACTAGATTGATTACACACGCCGAGAAAGGGACAGAATTGAGACTAAAAGTTCTCTGAATAACACAACGCGAAGCGCACCTGTAACTATCAGTCATTTCGAGTAAGGAGAAGGCGTTGGAGCAATAATATTTGAAAACCCAAGTAACGCTGTCAGCGGCCGATGCGGGTCATGCGAGGATTCAATTTCGACGCGGAGGGGGGGCAGGTGGCAGGAATAAAATTTACATACTTTCGAGGGGAACTTTTCCCAATTCAATATGTGCGTTGTCCCAAAGGAAACTTTTGTGAGGCGAAGAAGAAAAGAACAGCCAAACAAACGACCATTTTAAAACAGAGAAAGAATGGCGTGAGGCAGATCGGGAGATAGGGAGGGAGGGAGATGGGAGAACTTGCGTAGTTGCTCTTGGCAAACACGAAGGCCGGGAGCAATTAACGCGACGCCCAAGTAGAACTGGCTTGCGGAGTCATTAAAGTCACGGCGCATTTATAATTAGAAGCACAGGATGAGGAGGGGTTAAAGTGAGCTAACTAAAATGCAGGAACGAGCCTCAATATAGGAGTTTGAATAGAGCACCCTGCTGTAGCAAAGAGAGAATATCCAGGTAAATTAAACGAGGCAGCGCTCCCTTCTGTCCTACGCCGAAAACGTTTATTGTCAATTCTTAATTGGCACATAAGAGGTCGATACTGGGCACCTGCTCTTCATCCTCGTTTTAGACACGAGCGCAAAGTTTTTTATTCCTTTACTCCCGGGGAGGCAAGTCAATATACAAATTGTGTGACCAGACACAATAGTAATCAACCAGGGGTTGCAGTTTTGCTTTGTGTCTAATAATGGTTCCAGCGCGTGCTACTGCATTTCATTACTTAGTCGGTCTCTACGTTTCAGACGTTGCCCAACGTGTTCAGACCGTGTTCAGATCGCCATCACGGCGACTTCGAAACTAGGGCGGCAGCGCTGTGCAACTCGTGCTCAGCAGTGGAACTGCGAAAATGCCTCGATGCCGTAGAGCGCCAGTGAAGTATTGTCGCTAGAGGTGTTCCGCCTATCTACCATGAGGTGCCACCACGTTTGAAATTAGAAAGAAATAAGTGACATGGCAAGGGATCGTTTTTGCTTTGTTGGAATAAATCCGCAAGGTGCATCCCCAGGTGGCTCAGGACAACGATTCCTTCCATTTTAAGAATGGTACAAAATGAACGGTACAAAAAACTAAGTAAGGCCAGACGCGAACCGATAAATGGCAGTCATGTATAAGAGAGGATTAATGATTAAAGCAAATAATGATTTATTAGTGATTTATAGCAGTGATTAGTAAGCTATATGAGGTTGAGAATGAGAGGTATTAAGGCAGATTCAGGGTGGATAATTTATTACGTAATTGCTAGTTATGATTAGCAATCTGGGATTAATGTGGATTAAAATAAAAAGAATATATCTACGTGTATTAAGGTGAATATTATGGACCGAGGTGGATTACGTTGGGATGAAGGTGAATTAAAGTGAAAACAGACAGATTAATGTGGCATAGGGTGGTTTAAGGACGGCCAAAAATAGTCCCAATAGTACGCCAGGCTTTCCCCTTCGAAGCGCGGAAGCAAACGAGACAAATTTTCTGTTCGCCAAAGCGTCTTGGTTGATCACCGTCTGCTGGAAGCCCTCAAAATTCGGGTTCATTATGTCGAAGGAGAACGGTTCTCTTGCAGAGAAAACGGCAAGACATGTCCGCATTATTATTTGGTTCCTTTCCAGTGTTATCATTTTACTCCACGAGTATTATTTGATGATTTCCGCTCTTTTGAGCGGAAATCATTAAATCTGCGTCAATGATAGGGATAGCTACGACTTGCACCTACCGTCCAAAGAGTTATGTTAACATTCCGGGCTCGATTTGTTTTTATTTTTCTGAGTTTGCATTCATTTCTCATAGCTGTACCTTCATATTCTTCAAATGACCTCGTTCTTCGTCAATCTTTCGTTTTTGGGATTGTTTCCTTCTTTTGCACCAATACATTTTCACCGCCTTCTTTAACTAGGGGTACAAGAATACCCTCACTATCATTATTTCTGTCCTTTATTTCTTTTTTTTAACTTACATTACCTTGCTTGATATCGCCTAACCATAGCTCACATATTTGACCAATAATTGTTATACTCTAGTTAAGCCGAGCTTACTCTGCGCAGGTAGCTAGCGAAGTACTGAAATAAAGAGCGGCTAAATTACATTCGAACCCAGCTACCAAAAGATTTCACTAATGCAAGCACAAAAACAAACCAGAAAGGGTGCCAATGCAAATAGGATATGTCATGCAATCTCGTATACACGACCAGTGTAGACGATCAAACGCTGATCCCTCCGAAGAAGCCACCCGGTGTCGGGACGAGTTGTAATCAACTCGCGCAGTCGGCCTCACTAATGCCCTTAACGCAATACAACCGCAAGGTAAGCGATGATAAGGTGAAAAAAAATCGGAAGGCACCTAAGCCCTATTCATTGGTTGTAAATGCGATATCACGAACTCTCAGTTGAACGCATCTGAGGACTCCGATTCCTTCGCTGCGAGTACCGTTCTCTAGTTGGACAGAGAGCTATGTTCTGAAGTTTTTAACACGAAAGTGTTTTATTCCGGGGTACAACAAGACCCCACCGACGTTATATCCGTCACGGAAATGACATCGCCAGAAAAAGTTCCACTGGCGCGGCGGCGCTAGGTTCGAGCCCACGATCACTCTGGCCGCAACGGGAGGTGTCAGACTCTTCGCCGACAGGGCTATGACTCACACCTGTTAGGTCTACGAACGCGCCTTATACCCTTTCGTATAAGAATTTCTATTCAGATGGTGCTACCATCTCGGAGAGGTGAAGCGAAGTAGTCCGTTGTGACCCTAATGAGCGCTGATTGTCGGCGCTACTGCTGCGGGCCGCGAACGGTCTCTCGCATCCCACAAGCTGAGCTCTTGGCTAATCAACCGTCCGCCGTACACGCCACAGAGCACGACCGAAGTGGCCGCACCTTGGCCGAAGCGACCCGCCAGCAGGACGTCGCTCTCCAAGCACACCCACAAGACAGCTGCCAAACCGCAAATCGTGCTCTTGCGCTGCAGCGGACCGTGAATTCCCCAACCGATTCGCTGACAACCAGTTCGGTTTCGTTCGCACGGTTTGCGAGCGCCTGTGGTTTCAGTCGGATCTACGCAATGCTCCGGTGCCTGTAATCCAGTGTCTAATGTTGATGCGTCTAGCGGTGCCATAGTGACGTGCAAGTTCACATCGATGCACAATAAACAATCAACTGCTCTTGTAAAGGCACATTTTCGTGTTGTACCGATTCCTATGAAAAAAGGATCAACCACATCCTGTGGTTACATTGGTGGGGTTACTTTTTAGTTTCTATGCTTAGATTTTCTATAATCATTCGGACGACATTGCTGGGAATTATGTTCAAGCGCAGAGCCACTCGGCTTGCTGGTGTCTGCTGAGCCGCTGGGCGAGGCTCTCGGAGGGCATTCTCACTGAAGTGTCGAACGACATCGCCCTACGCTGCTCACGTGGCCCTCCGCAGGCTTAGGTGTAAACCCGATCAGCGGTGTCCTTCGTGTTTTGTTATTGCGAAGCACGCCATATGGAACACGGACCAGTCACGTGGATTCAGAATTCGTTTTGCTGCTACAGACGCCGGCGATGCCGGCTTTGTTTCTACACGAATTTTGGTCATTCTTTTTGTCCCTGTCTCTACGGGCCAAGAAAAACAGGTGTTGTGCCCTAAATGCTCTGCTCTTAAAAGACGGCTCGCTCCCTCAAAGGGCGCACGAGTAAAAGGAAAAGCAAGCTTTACAGGTGCATAATGCAGACCGCAGACTGCGCACATCCCCTCCGATTTTCCATCATGGCTGGGGATCTTTGCAAACCTGCTGGAGTGTGGTTATTTAGATTTTCGGAAAAAATTAGATTGACAACTACCGAATAAAAAGAGTTAGATAATTAAACCAAAACTAATGAAATGTATATATACAAAAAGTCGATTTACCAACTTTCTTGGAAGTGTGGAGATCAAACTACCAGCTGCCTCACTCCATTGCAAATTTGTTCTTGACTTTCAAGTTACCTCAAGTGCACTTCCCATTGGGTAGAACCATCGTGGGGCTAGTCACCTTGCCAATTCGGCATGTATTCCGTTTGTCAGCCTCGTCACTATCATAAACCTTTTTGGTGAAACCAACCTCGGCGACGTTAGCAGAATTTGAAAATCGAGCACGAAAATGTAAGCCTGAACACTCAAACATCTAGTTTTTGTACGGGAAAGTCGAAAGAAGGTATAAGTCCTGTAAAGTAACGAATCTTCCCTTCCCGTTTTATAAAGATGCGAAACCACACTCATATTCACCTCCGAAAACAAGAACGTTGGTGAAATGAGTTACCACCATTATCTATTTAATTATTTAATTATTTAATTATTTAATTATTTAATTATTTAATTATTTAATTATTTAATTATTTAATTATTTAATTATTTAATTATTTAATTATTTAATTATTTATTTATTTCTTTAGTTATTTAATTATTTGTTTCTTTGTTTTTTTGTTTTTTTTTGTTTCTTTATACGAAGGAAAGGTTGGCATCCACCTGAATGCAGCCATACGGCTACAAAAGAAAGCTATCCAGCTTACTCAGAAACTTCGCAGTTGAAGAAAAATTCGTCCTGGTACAGGATTCGACCAGATTTAGGGGAAATCCCCAAGGTGGAGTAAGTTTCTCCGAAGGAAAGTTTGCCATTCACCTGAATGCAGCCATACGGCTACAAAGGAAAGCTATACAGCTTCCTCAGAAACTTCACCTGCGAAGCCCTCTACCTTGACAGCAGCGGGTCGACTTTATTCAATCTGAATCTGCGGCTGAAAAATTAATGAAAGGCATTGAAGAGGACGATGCTGCACAAGGGACTGCATATCCTGGCAAAAGGAAAAAGAAAACGCATTGATCCCTATACAGAACGAAGCTTTGATTGGTTGTAGGGTTTAACGCGTCGACGCAACGCAGGCGATGAGGCGCGCCGTAGTGGAGGGCTCCGGGTTAATTTTGACCACCTGGGGATCTTTAACGTGCGCCGAAATTGCGTGCACACGGGCGTTTTTGCTTTTCGCCTCCACCAGAAAAGCGGCCGCCGTGGCCGGGAATCGCACCCGCGGCCTCGTGCTCAGCAGCACAACGCCTTAGCCACTGAGCCACCGCGGATGGTAGAACGAAGCTTTGACCCGGGCCAATCGCTTTTGTAAGTACGGTCCAAACAATGCAAGGGCATCACCATCCCCATCATCACCCCCCCACCCCCAAACACTCTTCTCTTGTCTACTAGTTTCTATCGGTATATTACCCGTACCTGGTCACAAACCACCCCTTTTGCTCACCGGTTTTGGCAGGTAATGCATAAAAGCGGAGGAATTGGGAGTTTGTTATAAAGCGGTATAGATTCCCAATCTACAGCATCTGCTTTAAGCTGTGCTGATTCGAGAAATGGCACCCAAGGCCCCAGTTGAGAGGGGAAGATCCCTAAAACCACAGATAGGCAAATACATGACAGACAAACAAAATAGGTTCAATGAAACATCCATGTGCAGGCTTCGAATAGGCCGTACACATGACACACATTCATATCTCCTAACTGGCTCATTACCCCCAGTCTGCAGCAGATGTGCCGAGCGGCTTTCAGTACTACACATATTAATCGAATGCAAATCCTCAAAAGGATGTGAGACAGCGACACTTCCCTGATTTATACAAGTACAGAATTCCATTTCATCCCTCTTTATTTTTAGGTGACGAACCAGTGGTCACGAACAAACGTGTATTATCATATCTCGCTGAAGCCGATTTTTTAAATCTCATCTCGTGCCACATGTAACTTTCGGATCTCTCACCATTAAAAGATCTACCGAGGGTTATGCACCCATCATGGTCACCCTCATCCACCATTATAACCATCTTCATATTTTTAATATCAGGGCCCTTACACCCATATATTAAGCTCTTTTATATATTAGGATCATACTCATACCATACACATTTTAGACACTAAAATGACAGCGAAGGACCGCTAAATATTATCTTGGCGCTCTTTGGCCTTGGCTGCCCTTGCGCCATAAACACCCACATACTACTACGAGAGGGGATATCCCAACCCGCATTGAAGGTAAAGCGGGCCAGAATGCTCACCACCAAGGAAGGGTCAGGAATAGCTAACTCAAGTAGAGAAGGGGAGGACGCCGACCAAGACGGCTTCATACGGCTCGCTCCGTTCGTCCGCAAACTGACTCTTAATTAGCGCCCTTTACGGGTCACAAAGCGGGATTAGGCGGCAGCGTCTCTGTATAAAGACCCCATTAGGCAGAGTTGCGCGGCTCCAAACAGTCAGCTCAATTGGTGCCGCCCTGCCCTCCCGTCGTTTCTGCAAACCGCCGTTTAGATCTGCATCGCGGAAAACGGGCATGGCATTTCAACGGAGGGCTGGGTGTGCACAATGCTGCAGCGTCTCTACTCCTACAGCCCAGGTAAGCTTAACTACCTGAATGCGGTCCATTGTGTCCCCATATTGCATCCCATGTACGATACCCCGGTTTTTATTCTGTCGCAGACCCTGGAATTGTATTTTGTAGTATAGCCATTCCCTTAAGCTCTATGCAAACGTTCCAAAAAAAAAAGGCTAGATAAACACGAAGCCACAGTGGAAACAAAACATTTTTGTAAGTGTTAATTGTAGGTGCTCTTGCTGCGGCAAATAAAGGTACTCTGCGTGCGTAGAATTTCACATAATTCGTACTCTGCAGTGTCGTCAATTTTCAGTAAGCAGTATACCCTTTGGGGTATGTGTGAGGCGATACTGCGCTTCCCTTTTTCGCTATAGTCAGTTACAATGATACTTTAATTATTTGCCATTATGTGTACATCGCGTTCATTTACTTGGCTGTGTTATTTTTTTCTCTCTTTTCTTATTTTATTTTGGTATCTTGTTGTGCAGCTAAGCTTCGCGAGTATTTCAAACAGCTGGATGATTGGGTTGAAGTGGGGAATTATATTTAGCTACGCATACTAATAATCACGGCGGCCATTAAGAACAAGTGTTTTCTTGGCATTAGCTATACTCTTCAAGCACACGCGCATGCCGCGGTGTTAAAACCCGTAGACTCGCGTTATCGTTCCGCTGCTAGGAGCTAAGCACCTGGAAACGAAGAAGCGAGATAAAATCACCCGAAATAGAACGAAAACAAATATACAACACAAGTCAGCTTTGGTCAGTTCTTTTGCATCGAGTAAAAATTTGATTCCTGCGATTCTCAAAGGCCCCACCATAAAAAAAAATCTGCTTCAGTATTTGATCAGTAAACATTCCAGGCGCGCATCTTAACCCCGGTGTTGCTTCGGCACGTTAATCCAAATATTTCGCCAGCGTTTTGGCCACTGAGTGGGGTCGATGATTACTGTACAAAAACTCGCCGTGACGTCTTTTTATCGGACGTAACCGAAACATGCAAACGTCTATGCGCAGAGCATAGCGTTCTGGTAGAAGAACTCGACGTTTCCAGTATTTTCCTAAAGATTACCGCACCCGCACCTCGTATAGTTGCTGAGCGCGTCAAACTGACAACTGATGTTCAAAATACGGCTACCGTTCCTCCATGCGTGTACTGAAAGTTTGAAAGTTCCCCTGCAACACTGTTCTGAATTTTTATTTTTTTTTCAAAATCCTACATGTTTTCAGAAAGCAGTCAACAATCGCATACAGCGCTTAGAGTATGGGCTCAGGAATACTCCAAGACAATTTTACCGCTTCACGCCTATCACGTAAAGGCAGAAAACTTGCTGAATAGATTGCCCTCTGGTTTTCGGGTCTTAGCAATGTTGTGCGGTGAGTGACATCATTTGACCGCAACGTGTATGGCAGACCATTTAAATCTTACGGTTTGAGTTGAAAAAAATAGGCGTATTCGATAACCACTTTATAGAGAACCGAAACGAAAGCAAAGCAGAAGTGAAACACGTATTGGCTGCGGCGAGCAAGCACGCAGGGCCGCTCTGTGCTGGTGACAACTATAGCTATCGCCAGTGCTGCCAAGCATGACCGAAAGATATGAGCGTTTATCACCAATGTTGCAGAGTTGCTTTATGTCCCGTATATTATTTTTTCTCCCCCGTAAACTCTGCCATGATCAAGGGAAGCTGGGTAATGAATATAAATTCGTTACTTCTTAAGGAGTGTGCTATCATATTTACAGTAACATAGCTTATGGAGATGTCGACCTTTTCCGCATACGCTTCTTTTTTCCCCCACAATATCTGGCAAAAGAAAAACAAAATTTCCATTTCATGATAGATGAACACTTGTACAAGACCAATTCACCGTTTCGTTAGCTCAATTTAAAACGTAAGAAACGAGTTATCGTTATGCTATACCCAAGGAGGCTAAAATTTTTTCACCCTCCTTGGTTATAACCACTATCTTCATCCGTGGTTATTAAGCGAACGCCCTCACCGTTCTGTCATATGGCACAACACGAAAGCAATATTATAAATGCCGCTCAACCACAAGAGATGTGTTAAAGGGAAAATAAAAACAATACACATATCTGCTCTATTCGAAAGAATCAGTCGTTGTGTAACTCCCTCTAATTTTATTTATCGCCAAACGACGTTTTTTTTTTGTCACAGAGGAATTGGCATTTAAACGTAAAATCTTTCAAACTTCCCGCTTTTTCAATAGGCTGATAAAGCAGTGGCGCCTTCTGTGGACGGGCTACGTCCCATTTCATGTGGGCACGCAAACAAACTTCGACATGCCAGCCACAGAAGTCAGTGGTGAATGTAATCTCGAATCGTTAGACGGGGGCGGCTCGTCCGAGGCACACCTAATAATATACTCCGTGCAACTAGGCCAGGCAACGTTCCGGCCAGGGCGGTAAGGGGTAACAAAACTGATAGAAATGAAACGGGTTTCCGGAAAGCCGTCGTCTGTCGAAGGCACGTGTTTGACCCAGTGGCTGTATATAGTTTATAGGTCCGTAAATTGCGGCCGATGCACCTCGTTCGCGTTCCATATTACGGCCGATGAGAGGAGGAAGGAGGAGGAGGAATATGAAGTGAATTCTCCAGCTGCTATAAGGCAAACACAAAACTTTGCGTGGAATTGTATAAGTGCTGCCGCTAATATGCATTCCACGCTTAATAAAGGCGACACACGGTAGAGAGAACAAAATAAACCTCACTTCTGTTTACGTCGTCATGACTTCGTTTCAGGATTCCAACTAGGGCGTCTGGTGTGCTGAGCTTCTGCGGAGGTTGCATTACCTGGTCGACAGTCGGAAAAAATGACACGGTTTAAAAAATACGGGGAAAAAAGAAACAAACTTCGAGGGGAAGTATGAAAGTCGCTGTTGAACGGAAGCTCCAGCGGCGAAGGAAGCTGCACCACGTGTCCAGTAAACGAGAAAAAGCGCCAAAAATAGCCAGCCAGACGAAGATATGTAATGGAGGGGCAAAACAAAGAGAGACGGATATGTAGAAGAGAGAGCAGTAATGAAGAAAGAGAACGAGAAAGCAACAGAGACATCACGGAGGAAAACTACATAACTAGTATCTCCATGCAGATTGCAGCTTGAGCAAATGACGAGCATGGAATGAAACGTATAAATGAAACAGACACCAAGGTGGCGTGACGGCAAGGTATAGTGCGGCAGACGCAAAAATTGCGAATAATTCTTTGTTGAAGAGATTCGATCCACTCCTTGCGTTTATTTTAATGGAGCAGGTACACGCGAACCAGCCATCGCCGACCGGTTAGGTCCAAGCTTCTTCTTGAGGTCCTCTACCAAAACAATTGGCAGTATATCTCCTCCTTTCATTGCAAAGTCTACAAAAGACGATAGTCATTGTCGACATTTGCCAAGTAGATGCTTCCCTTCGATTTCCCGATCACATCTCATGTTGTTCCTCTTGCGCCGGGCCCCTTCGAAGGTAAACACGCTAAAGGTTTGCTCAAGTCAGTTTAAATTTACCGCGTTTCACTGCTCCAGGCCGGGTGCCTCTATGCCAGCGCTGCCGTACGGCGCAGACGCGCGTGAGTCGAGACGCCTACTTCAATGTTTATAGAACCGCGTTGCCCTAGTGCGTTCCAAGCAGACCGTAGAACCTATATACTGGAAGCTTGTGTAACTGTTGCCGCTTGAATTCTTAAAATGCCGCTAGAAGCTATCGGTGCGCGGCCGACAGCAGGTGACAGTGCGTTTTTTTTTCTGCACTAGATGTAGTACTTCATTTCGCAAAAATCAAGCATCTATGAATTTTTTTTTTATAGGAACACTGTAAATATTCCTTGTGTATTAATTTTCGGCCTTATATTTGCGTAATATCTTGTTCTTGTTCACCAATGTTGAGAAGTACGTATGAACATATAAACCAGACTTATACGTTTAGATTTCGCTGTGAGTATACAAGAATGTTGCGCACACTTCGTTTCACTTTGGCCGGGTGGCTGAATCGAGTCACAGACAGACAGACAGACAGCAGACAGACAGACAGACAGACAGACAGACAGACAGACAGACAGACAGACAGACCAAAATTTCTTGAAGAAGAAGAAGACTTTATTTTTCAGCAGACGTTGTTACAATCCCTGCTGACGGGGCAGGAGCTAAAGGCATTGAGTGCCTGACGAGGGCTCCTGACCCTCTGGAGTGCGCAACAGAGGAGTTCACAGAAGAGGACATGTTCAAATCAAATATGCGTGCTTAGCAATAAGATCAGCAATACAGACAGAGAAAAAAAGTAAATCAAGAAAAATACAAAAAATCGTACATTTCCTATAATGAGAATCACAAGTTATACAATATACATAAAACTTTTTTTCTTCAATGATGATGATGATCGTTGGATGTTTATGGCGCAAGGCCAACTGGGGCAAAGAGCGCCAAAACAATAGTCGATGATAGGGGTGAAACCTTAAACACTAAGTAAATCAGCAAAAACAAAAGTAAAGTCACAAAACTACAATAGACATGGCTGGTGTATAGGGGCCAGATTTTCATGTGCGTGATAGGAAATGAGGTTTAAAAACTTGACGTCGGACAAATACTCAAACACACGTTTCACGGAAACAATGGCATCATCACCTAGAAAAAACGATGGATGTAGGGGAATATGTTGTCTGTAGAGTTCTCTGAAGTGTTTGTGTCGTGTTGTGTGAAGTGCCTTGCATGTGATTAGTATGTGCACTACGGATAGGGCCTCTCCGCACCTGCTGCACTGGGGTCTAGAGATCCCGTCAGCAGATACGATGCGTCGCATGGGTGTGCCCTATCCGCATCCTACCCAAGGCGACTTCTGTGTGTCTGTTGCGTGTGTCAGTGGTGTATGGTCCCAAGCGTGGTTTTATAGCGTGTAACTGTTATCTGTCTGTTCACTCCAGTGTGTTTGCCATGTTCTACGCAGTGTTGTCTTATGTGTGGCTTGAGGTCTGTATATGGTACGGTTGTTATGTCTACAGTGTTCCTGAGTGCAGCAGCAGCGGCCCTCTCGTCTGCCAACTCGTTTCCAGCGATCCCAGCGTGTCCTGGACCCAGCAGAGGAGCAGCTGATGCTTCTGCGCATACACAGACATGATAGATTTAAATACAAGATTAACTATGTGGTTTTTGGGGGTGTATGCGATGACAGTGCGCGAACAACACTCAAAGGATCTGTGTAGATGATAGAATGGGAATTTGATTTTCAAGATATGTCGTACAATAAGTAAAATTTTATACGCTTCTGCTGAAAAAATTGTGTGTATGCCGCTCATGGTTCTGGATGCACTGAACCGGACCATGAGCAGCGCAGGACCCATAGTGGAGGTTTTAGAAGCGTCACTGTAGAATTCAGCACGTGGGTATTTGAACTGGCAAGAAAGAAAGTGCTGAAGTATTGCAGCTCGCGGTACCGATTTTTGTCAAGTTTCATAAAAGAAAGGTCACAGGACACAGGGCGAACTGCCAAGGCGGTAAAATGTTTAAAGAGGATGACCTGTACACATCTAAAAACGAAGCGCTCAGATCCGAGGCTCGCTCTTTCACTCTAAGTGAAAAGGGCAGAGGAACGGATGGGCGATTTACAAAGAGCAGAGATGTGGATGTATCGTTAAAGACAGGATAAAAAGGATGATTATTCAGCGATGAAATTTTAAAGCATAAAGTAAGTCCATGTACGTCCGTTGGTTCTCAAGGCTCAACTTATTACACTCGGCATACAGACTCTCAGCAGGGCTAGTGCGGAAAGCACCCGACGAAAGACGAAGGCCCAAGTGTAGCACTGGGTCAAGAATTCGCAAGGCTGTCTTAGTCGCCGACCCATACACCACACTGCCATAGTCCAAACGAGACCCAACCAAAGCAGTATACAAGCGAAGCAGGAGTTCTTTGTCGGAACCATAGGATTGGTGGGAGAGACCTTAAGTATATTCATTGTTTTGAGACATTTATTTTTAAGTTCCTTGATGTGGGGAATGAATGTGAGTTTGTGATCAAACACCACACCTAAGAACTTGTGCTCCTTATTCACAGGAAGCGACACGCCATTAAGAGTAATGTCTGGGTCCGGATGGACCCCGCGCTTCCTGGAGTACACAACGCAGGAGCTTTTTGCAGGATTCAATTTAAAACCATTCTTGTCTGCCCAGCCGGCAAGTTTCTTTACACCAAGCTGGACTTGACGTCGCAGATTGACATATTACATGATTTATAGGATATCTGGACGTCATCTACATACATGGAATAAGAGATTGTGGGTGGCAGTGCCTTACAAGAGAGTTCATTTTTACTTGATGAGAAGTGCAGCTTAACACACCACCTTGTGGCACGCCATTTTCTTGCACGTGAACCCTTGAGAGTGCACCACCGACTCTCACTCGAAACGTTCTTTCTGACAGGTAACTGACAAGAGTGTTTAACATGTTACCCGAGACACCGAATGACTTTAGGTCACTGAGGATCCCGTACCGCCAAGCGGTGTCGTAGGCCTTCTCGAGGTCGAAAAACACAGTTACACAATACTGTTTATGAACGAAGGCATCCTTTATATACGATTCAAGAGATACGAGTTGATCGTTCGTGGATCGCCCCGCCCTGAAGCCTGCCTGGCAGCTCTCGAGAAGACCATTGTACTCGAGGAAGTACACGAGCCTGCGATTGATCATCTTCTCGAGAAGCTTGCACAGGCAGCTCGTCAGGGCAATAGGACGGTAACTTGAGGGAGACGACGGTCCTTTCCCTCCTTCAGGAAAGCTACAACTATAGCCTCCTTCCAAGAGTTTGGAATGTGCCCCGAAGGCCATATCTTGTTATATAGGTGTAAGAGTGTTAGAAGAGTGTCTGCGTGCAGGTATTGTATCATTGTATATGTGATGTTGTCTGGGCCTGGAGCTGAGGGTTTACACGTGCTCAGAGCAGCCCTCAGCTCATACAGTGAAAACTCTGAGTTATAAGAAGATGTTGACCTATTGTTATCTAGTATAGGCTTCTTTTCGGCCGTTTGTTTGTGTTTCATGAAAGTGTTTGTGTAGTGTGCTGAACTGGACACGTGTTGGAAGTGTTGTGCGAGTGTGTCAGCCTGGTCTACGAGTGTGTCCCCTGTTGTGCTGACCAGAGGCAGGCTGTGTGTTTGTTGTCCTTTGAGTTTACGTATTCTCGTCCATACTTTCCGTGTGTCTGTGTAGGAGTTAATTGATGTTATGAATGTACGCCAACTATCGCGTTTTGCCTCACGGCGCACACGTTTTCCGAACGCCTTGGCCCGTTTGAACAAGAGGAGGTTACTCGACGTGGGGTACCGACGAAGGATACCCCACGCCTTGTTCTGGGCCTCTCGCGCCCGCCTACAGTCTCATTCCACCACGGCCTCCGCTGGTTGCGCGGGGCACCAGAGGTGTGGGGAATGGACCTTTCGGCAGCGTCGAGGATGTGCGCCGTGAGCAGTTGGGTAGCTTCTTCAACGTGTAGGTGTCCTATGGATGTGTGGTGTAGTTGGATGTCTCTGTAAATGTATTCCAGTTAGCTCTTGCTTCATTAACCTTTTATGGGAAGATGGACTGCTCGGGCCTGTACCTATATGCGTTAATGAAGTGGGGAAATGGTCACTACCATATGGGTCTGTGCCCACGCCCCATTCAAGACATGGAAAGAGAATTGCAGAACCAATAGCCAAGTCAAGACATGAGTATGTGTTATGTCCTATGTTATGGTATGTAGGCTGTTTATTGTTGAAAAGGCATGCTCCAGAAGATGTAAGGAATTTCTCTATCAGGCGACCTCGGGCATCCGTTCTGGAAGAGCCCCAAAGAGAGTTGTGAGCATTAAGGTCGCCTGTAAGGATGTATGGTTCGGGCAGTTGGTCAACCAGCGCCTCGAAGTCAGAGCTCGAGAGTGAGAACATCAGGAGGAATGTATATGGAGCATACCGTTATCAACCTATTAAATATTATTGTTCGAATTGCTACAGCCTCAAGGACAGTGTTCAAGGTGACAGGGTGGCATGCTAAGGATTTGCGGGCAATTATGGCCACACCGCCAGAAGAGTGTGTGCAGCCATCCCTGTCTTTCCTGTATACCAGGTAACTATTCAAGAAATTTGTGTGTTTGGAATTAAGATGTGTTTCCTGGACACACATTAAACTTGGCTGATTGGCATGCAGAATCTCATGCACGTCGTCAAGATTATTCAGAAGGCCTCTGCAGTTCCATTGAACAATGTTTTCTCTTCCCATTATGATGTGTTAGAGCTACTGGAGTGTGATTATTTATGTAGGGTCTTTCGGGGCTTGCACTCTTGGAAGGGGTTTTCTGACCTTCTCTACTGACCTGGACGTCGCAGCCCGTTCCTTCCGCTGCGATGAAAGCCGGAAGGGCTCGACGTCCATGTCGTCATCTGATGGCAAGGGGGTGGCCAGCGGACTGGGCCCCCTTGACGTGGTACCCTTTCGGGTGTTCTTTGCCTGCGCTGCCAGTGCCGAAGGCGTGGGGAGCACCACAGGTGGCACAGGCAGTGAGGCGGGGGAGGGGGTCGCTGCGACTGCCTCCGTCTCCATCTCCGTGCCCTTGCGTGTGCTTTGGGCCGGTGGAGAGGAGGAAACAGTGGGTGCAGCGGCATCCCCAACGGACGTGGATGCCACCACAGCCGCTTCTGACTTAGCAGGCGGTGCGGTGGCGGGTTGGGCTGCCAGAGGCAACCCAGGGGGGGGGGCGGGGGGCGGGACCAAGTCCGACTCGCGGTACTGGGTCCCCGCCGAAACCAGACGCCGCTCCCCCCCCGGCGAGCTGCGTCGGCGTACCTCCCCAGGGGAAAAGAGGCGAACCTCTTTCGCGCCTCGGGGTAGGTGATGTTTTCTGTTACCTTTATGTTAATGATTTTTTTCTCTTGTTGAAACTTTTCACAGGCGCGAGAGTATGCTGCATGTGGACCCTGGCAATTCGGGCAGGTAAGGTTGGTTGCAGTGCAGTTGTCAGATAGATGATCATGCTGGCCACTTTTGGCACATGTTGTTCTGCCACGACAGGAGTTGGTACCATGCCCGAACCTCTGGCACTTGAAACAGCGCCGCGGGTTCGGGATGTATGGCCGGACAGAACAACGGATGAAACCTGCGTTGATATGCTCGGGCAGTGTGCAGCGGTCGAAAGTCAGAATCAGCGGTCGAAAGTGTTAGATGTTTGTGGCTATTTCTTTGTTCTCTCTCCTGATGACGATGCGCCTTACTGCTGTCACGCCTTGTTCTTTTAGGCCTTCGAGCAGATCAGTCTCTGTCTCGGTTAGGAGATCTGCCTCAGAGATCACACCTTGACAACTGTTGAGGCTGCGGTGGGGTGTGACCCTGATCTCCAGATCTGCCATGCGGGTTTGTTTCAGGAGGATTGTGGATTGCTGCTGGTTTTAACTTCAACTAGCACTTCACCAGTTCTGAGTTTTTTGGCGTCATATGTTTTGCCGATGATACCTTCAAGGTATTTAGAAACAAGAAATACCGATTGAGAGGAAACCGGCTTCGATTTGTCCACAGATTCCATGATCAAAAAACGAGGGTAGTTATCTTGCTTTGGGAGCGAGATAGAAGGCAAAGAAGGAAAAGATACTTCGGTGCGGCCCCTTTTAGGGGGCCGATCACGTCTGGGGGGGGGGGGGGGTTGATTTATCCATATAGCATAGGAAAAAGCAGGGAGACGGGGGTACTTTCTTCCTTGACCTTACCCTGGTAGTCAAAGAGGTCCCGGAGCTCCCTGCCTGGTGAACAGACAGGGAGCCCATCCGCCGGAGCTTGACCTGGGCTCCGACGGCCACCGTTCGTGGTTTCTAACCCTCCACCTATAAACAAATCGCCACGGTTGGATACAGCTTATGTTTGGGGGCTCGGGGTCCGCGGTATCGCCAGTACCGTCACCAAGATTGCTCAAGGTGCCCCGTGCTGGGTTTTCTTCAATACCTGTTGTCAGCAGATACAATACAACACGAAATGTTTCCTTACTGATTGTTCCTCATGTCTATGAAAAAATCACGTCTTCACACAGTACAGTTTAAATTCCTTAGAGTGAGACACGCCTAGTGATTGTCATATCTCACTTTCTTTTCTATAAACATCACCTTGGTTTCAGTCTTAAATACGGTTGCACTGGTGCTAAAATTTAAATTTTAGCACCAGTATAAGTAGCACCAGTTTAAGTTTAAGTAGCCCAAGAAAGACTATCGTCTTTAATGTTATTTTGTACCTCCAACGTGTAACTGGCATTCCTCTTTTTGTAGACCGGTCTCTCGGTGTCCACTCTGTAACCCTGGTAGTCCACCGATCGTAAGTTCGCCTAATGACGTGGCCAGCCCATGTCCATTTCTTTTTATCTGAACAATCATCTCTTCTACTCTGGTTTGTTCTCTGATCCAGCAAGCTCGTTTCTTGTCTCTACGTGTTGCTGCGATCATTATTCGTTCCATGGCCGGTTGAGCAGACCAGCGTTTGCTTTAAAATTTTTTAGTAAGGCGCCAAGTTTCCGCTTTATATGCCATCACCTCAAATTTATTTCCGAACTTGCCGCTGAAAGGGCATACTGCGCAAGGGAGCATGTACAGTTCGTCAGGTCAGGCGCAGAGAACACAGTCTCGGAAGCTGAGTGAACAAGCGGCTTTTGTCGTCGTACGGGCGAAAAAAAAAAACAAAGAAAAATACAGGGATTTACCAGTAACCGCTCCGATTAAAAAAAGAGAGATAGACTGTACAAGTGTAAGCTCTTCGGTGCTCTAACAAGGCAGCGCATCTCAAGACCTGCGTAATCAGAACGGGGAATCCAAAGCGCTAACGGTCCTGAGCAAGTAGCGACACGGGAAGTACAGAATTTTCCGAAGGGTTAGAGCACGCTAATCAGTCTTCGCCATGGCGCGCTCTCTTCATAAGTCGTGGAAAACTGTGAATGGAGTTCGTCAGCAGAGTTTATTAGACAAGCCTGCGGTAGGAATCAGGACGATGTGCCGAAGACCTTAGAAAACACTATGCAAAAGTAATGAAGTCTAGGGTTCCGCTACGCCCCCGAACGTGAATACACGTAGTTTCGGATTGGCCTTGTTTCTAGATTCGCAATGAGTCTTGTTGTGTTTTCGTTTATTGCATAGCCTCAAGGCTGAGTGTAAAGAAAACTACCGTAGACATGTGAAATGCCAAACTGCTCCGATGCCACAACTGCGGTAGACCTTCGTCATCTATTCAGGACGTGCAACCACTCTTACCATTGGTGAAATGTTTTTTTAACATCCCACAGTCTTCTTGGCCCTACAGGTTTCTGCGGGAGTGTGGCCACTTCACCTATTTAGCTGCCTAATTTTCAACGCAACAAGAAAAGTTGACGCGTTTTGGTTAAAGGTTTGAAACAAAAACAGCCAAAGGCTGGAAAAGAGTGACAACTCATCAGAGGCTTATCTCACCAATCTCTGCCGACAATACTCCCGCAACTACAGGTGTCGTTGAAATCATAATTAGGCAGTGTATGCCAGATCGATGCATCCGAATTAAGACTTGGGGGCCTTAAGAGATGGCTAGCATATCCCGTTTCCCGAAGAAATTGTAGAAGCGCCCTTCCGTGTTGTGCAACCCTAGACACATCGAGAACATCGTCGCAGCCTGAGTCGTTGTGTGAAGCAAAGAGCAGTTTTAATCCCCTGGCAGTCAATACCGCCACATTGAATTTGTGAAGGGTGTACCGCTATCCGTTGAGATTTCCCTTATGCTGAGAACACCTGCATTCAGACGTTCAGCGACACCAGCGACAATTATTCGGCGACACCAGATACCAGGGGCCCGCCAAAACGAAGAAGAAAGCAGGCCGTAATAAAGTTCTAACATGAGAATAAAAAGTTGTAAGCTGAAATTGGTTTTCTGGTGAGGTTTCCTTGTCTCTAGCCATATCATTTTTCCCTCTTTCGGCCTTGGTGTCTTTTGAACGGAAGCTACAATTCACTTCTTGTTAGACGGCGAGCCCCTCCGACGTGGAGTGCTGATTCCGCGGGCCCGCTGTTCGTCTTGGGAAGGTCTAAATAGGCGCTCAACTCTGAATGCTGGACGGCGCATCTATCTGACTTTCGTAAAGCACACAGAGGCTCGAGAAATGCAGCAGTGTAAGCCCCCTCCTTGCCCAGAAAATAGAAGAAAAACGAATAACAAGTAAAAAAGAAAAATAAGCGCAGAAAAGCTGACAAGCGGCGGGTAAATACACCAAGACAAATGGCACTCTGGCGTTGGGAGTTAGGGGAACGGCTCTTTCTTGTTCTATAAAGGAAGACACATGGATTCCTTAAGTTTTCGTGGTAGCAAAAGAAACAATGAACCCGAACCTGGTCGGAACAGTTTTCTTACACCGATCCTAGAATATGCGGCATGGAGGAGGAGGAGGAGGAAGTGGATGTTAGGGGGGGGGGGGGGAGGGGGATAGAGGGGGTAACTGTCAGGCGTTTCGCCGACACCTCAACCGGCCGAGCGGAAGCGAGGAGGGTGGGAGAGTCGAAAGAGTAGGTATAGGGGGAGGAAGGACGTAGAGAGAAGGTGAGAGGGCGTATGCCAAGAAAGCCACAACAAAATTAACAGATGACATCAACAACAAATGCGAGTGCAGACAACAACAACGACAGGTGCGGGGGACGCGACGGCAGCAGTGTAAAGAGTGGCAACACTGCGAGTAGGGCAGCAGTGGCTGCGGCGAGACGTACGGGAGTGCTGAAAACGGGCCACCGAAGCGAGTAGTCGTGTTTTTTCGCCGCTCCCTTTTTTTTTTTTTTTTTATGCGGCATGGTAATTTAACACGAAACGTAATTATACTCATCGTGGAGCATTTCATTGTCCTGCGACATGAAATTGGATTGTATTGGACTGCATTGTATTGGACTAAAGTTCCAATTGAATTTTTTTTTACTGCGCCATCAAGACCCGAGATATTGGCGGCTGGGCGCGCAATTTGGTTGGATCTAATTAGATTATAATGTGAGGATGTAATTGGGATGTAATGTAAGGTGGTTTGACGCCGCGAAGAAACTTAGTTATTAAATTTTTTACCCACAAATGTAGTGATCGGTCTCCGCAGCGTATGTTTTAGTTATCCTACACATTTCCCCAAACATCATGATGAAACCTTCAAAAATCACAACACTGAAATCTCCCCTTCAGGCCCGCTCGAACGCTTAAAGCTCTATACTGCAGGTCGGACTCTTCTCACCCTCTTAAACTACCCAGCAAACCGTCTTCCCCCCATCCCTCCCGAAACTCCTCCCTGTTCCTCTTTCCCAAACCTAGTGATTGAGCGTATTCCTCGCCACATGCACGCTGCTCACAAGATGTTCCGCAGACAACAACGCACAAAAGCCTTGAACAAGGTCACCAATCGGCTTAAACAGACTGGAGCGGCAATCTACTTCACGGACGTCAATTTTGACTCCACTACTAGAGATGGTGCTATCGCCCTCCATAGCCCTACCATGTCCGTGGACACCATCGTCCCCTTTAAAGGCGCCATAACATGTACGCCGTCGAATAATTGTCCGCAGCCGCCGCCGTCGAATGCGCTGTCAAAGTAGAACCCCATGCCACCCCAATTATCCTATTTAGTGACCCGCAAGAGGCTCGACGAAATATTTTTCGACACGCCACACACGCTCGTACCTCTTACAGCCTAAACTGCGCCCTTCGCACCCACCTTTCCTACAAAATAGCGTTCGTATAGGTCCCCGGCCACGCAAACTTGGACTGCAATGCTCGAGCACACGCGCTTACCCGAGAACTCTCCCCGGGTTCGTCCATGTTTTGGCCAGATGTGTACCACCCTGACGCTCAAAAGATTTTAGAATATCAGGCACGCGCTCCCAGTCCCCCACTGCACCCTCTCCCGTGAAGTCGCATGTGGGGTCCGGAAAGCACAAACCTCCTCTCTTGCCACTCCATCCCGTATCCAACTACATACATGGCATCCTCTCGCGTCCCACTTGCCCTACACCTAACTGTCCTTCCTACCCATAACTGACCTTTTTACCCACCAGTACGTCACCGTTACTGGGAGTGCCGTCCGCCAGACCGACCGCCACACCTGCGTTCCCGCATCGCTTCCTTGGAGGACTGGCTGAACCCGGGCCCTGGCGTGGACGTGAAGTCGACGCACGACCTCCTGGTGCCCCACTGCCTTCGTATTAGTGAGGACCGCTGTGAATTCAACGGACCAGCCGTCTCCTAATAAAGAGACTGTGGCACGACGGCCCGGACTAGGGCTGTTAGGATAATAAACTTTTCTCTCTCTACGTTCGCATTAGGGCGGTACCATCCATTTCGCCTTAACCAAGGGTTAACCACGCAACAGCTTGCTGGAAAGAGCCCAACGAGAGCGTAATTACAAGGCACGCCCGCGCTGCTCCGGAACCGCGATGAATATCCCCCAGTTTTCCCCAATTACGCCTGCGACAGCGCTAACGAGCGCTAACGCCAGCACAAGTGAAAGAGCAAGGATGCCCTGCGAACGACGTGCTCGACGTTCCATCGCCGCACTGGGCGCAAGCTGGACTGTTCCGAATTTTTGCACGAGTTGTGCAAAAGAAGAAAACAGAGCGAATAGAGAAAAGGGCGGAAGTTTGGAAAGGGGGAGAAATAGGAACACGGGGGAAAGCCACGACAAAGAGTAAACGTGTTGATAGGAAGATCAGATAGCGTGCGCAGCTGTTCCGGTCTGTTTCAACGAGGTACGTAAATCAGCCTTGGAGCTTTGTAGAAATTGCGACGCCATTTTCAGTAATTGCTTACTGCAGCTTCTACTAATATGAGCAACTCGTAATTAAAAAGTAAAGAACGCGGCAACGCAAAATCGAAAAAGACGAGAAACAACAAGGAATAAGAGGCAATCCCTTCGGACACAAATTTGAAATGCTATTGGCTATAGATATTGTTGTTGTTGCTTGTTCGTTTATTTAATAGCATCAAGGCTTAGTAGACACCAAGCGGGTCCGATCTATATCCAGGAAACTAGGTTGGCCTCCCAGATATAGTCCAGTAGGGAATGGTAGGCAGGACCATGGAGACACCGATGGTAATGCGTGTCTTGCTGCAAATTTAGGCTGGCTGTAGATATTCCAACGCTACTAGATGTCAGCTACGAATTACTTTACGGAAGATCTTTAGTTGTGCAACCCGTACCAATATGTGAAGAGCACGGGGATTTCCAGTACTTCGTTTTGTGGAGTGATAAATTGAACCACGGCAAATGAACCCCATACTTCCTGCGCAGTGTTAAGGTATTATAGCCACCAAACATGCTGTTTGACGGTCAATTTCAAAAGAAGCCAGCGATATGCTGAAACCAAGCTTAAACATACCTTCGGATATGACGACGTCCGCGTGCTGCCCTGAACGCCGTTTTTGCTGTGAAAGGTTTGTACTGGGTCGCCAGCCATGTGAGGTACCACCCAGATACCTTGCTTTTTAGGCGTAAAATTCTCTTGGCGGTAACCAATCCATTTTCAAACTTTACGTTTGTCTGGAAGCATGGGTTATTTAGACGTGAGTTTCAAACCAAGACACACACGTACGTACTGACCCCGCAAGTTCCGATTGACAACCGCTCTCTCATAATTCTATGCTGACAATAAAGGGGCACTTACTTTGTTCAGGTACAATGTTTGAGCCATTATAAATGTGTAAAATGTGGATGTATCATTTGTCACACTTCGAGGATAGTTTGTCCTCAGCTGGATTCGTAAACTGCCCATACACAGGCCAAACACACGGTATACACCGATTTTCATTGCACTCGGGTTTTGGGTAGGCATAGCCATAGCGCTAAGGCCGAGGTGAAATAACGCAACACAGAAGCACACGGGAAGGCGACAAAATTTCCAGTTTTTCGCTGTCCCCAACGTGGGCTTCGAGAAACGAAGGCGACGCCCTGGCAGCCTCATAACATGCAAATGTCTTTCTCCACGACCATGCGTGGCCGGAAAAGGAACGCAATTTCCGTGCGACACCCCTGGACCCGAGCACACTGGCTTATTTTCTCTACATTTTGCTCGGAGCCGAATCTCCTGAACAAACACGAGCGACAGGAACGGTGAACGGTCGCCTTGTTCGCTTGTCTTCCGGAAGAAAGGCCTTCCTCGTCGGACATGGTTTCAGCGTGGCAGCTGTACTCCGAGCGAACCGACGGCTTCTGCGTTACAGGAGCCCCGCTTATGCGTCTGCGAACCCCTCGAGCGAGTGCACGCACAATGCCTCCGAGCGACACTCGCTACCGTAGTGGGGTGTTACCACTGGCGGATCAAGAGGGGGAGGGGGGTCCGGATGTCCTGACCGTCCTTTAATTTTGGCCCCAAGAAGCTGACCCCTAAGGTCGTAGAAAAAGTTTAGACGATTTTTTTATTCCTTTTATTTTCGGTTTTTCGAAATATCGGTGAATAAAAAACTCTACTATCCTCACACTCATTATTATCACACCCACCACCATTATCATCATCACCGATAGAAGCTGACCCCCCTCTAAGAAAAAACCTAAATCCGCCCCTGCGTATTACTAAACCACTGCCCCAACGTGGCAGAACGGGCAACCAAGCGACAACGGCATCTGATTCCTTGTGGACATTTTGAAGGAGCTTATGGGAGAACAATTCTCCAGTAAGCAGCGTGCGCCGCTTCTCTGGCGAACACCCCACGCGACGTAAGTGTGTCGTGGATTTGATGCTCGCTCACCTTCTGCACATGCCTGCCTAGTTCTTCCCGACCATATATTGCATCTGCTTATCACAATCGTCATTCAACGTCTGCCATCTAAAGGCATGCAAGCACTCCCAGCCTGCACGCAAGAACGCACGCATGCACGCGCACACGCACACACCAGGTTGTACAGGTTGTACTGCTATTACGTTCTCAGCGTTACATGCAAAAACAGCTCGGATCATTCGGAAGACATTGATTAATTCATTGTAGGGTTTAACGCGCCGACGCAACGCATGCGATGAGGCGCGCCGTAGTGGAGGGCTCCGGATAATTTTGACCACCTGGGGATCTGCACTGCGCCGAAATCTCGTACACACGGGCGTTTTTGCTTTTCGCCTCCATCAGAAAAGCGGCCGCCGCGGCCGGGAATCGAGCCCGCGACCTCGTGCTCAGTAGCCCAACGCCTCAGCCAGTGAGCCACTGCGGCGGGTCATTCGAAAGACAACATGAACTAAAGCGGTGGCAGTAACAGTTAATGGTACAGCCTCAATAAATTGTATTCCCGTTACAAGCGAGTGCGCTCCGAGGGAAAATAAAGGAAAACGCTCTCTATCCTTCCCTACATGTGATGAACTTTTTTATAGTGATTGCCTAACGCGCACAAATGCTCTAAATTTTGTTATGCACTTTTTTTCATGATACCGTATATTTGCTGTCCCAACAGAAGACATGTTGGAGTTGAAGGAAAATTCTAGTTGTGTTTTTGCCACACAGCATAGCTTCTCCGATGCCGACGATAGCTGTAACGTCATTTATGGAGGAGAAATAATGTACGACCTGGAATTGATCGTTGTGGCGCACAGAAGAAAATATGTTCTGAATATTATTTTTCATTGTTATTACAAACATGCCGGGAACGATATCACAGGCAATTTTTCCAAAGTTCAAATGGGATATCTCGTACGCCATATCGCGCTAATTTTTCTAAAAGTACATTGTGCTGTAACGAAGCGAGTGCTTTACTGGTGTCAAAGATATTCCCCGAAATTAAACAGGGTTTATTAACGTTCGCACCGATTCGATCTGTATTATTAGGTAACACAAGCTCTGCTTATTTTTCTATCAATATTCAATAATAATTGTACTCGTACAAATGTTCGTTATTCGTGTATTTATGCCATTTTGTGCAAGTATTTTTTTTAAAGGTGGAAGGATCTACATCAGCGGATAATGGCTGAATGAAGAGGAAAAGAGCCTTAGCAGACAACTAAACCCATGGTTGTGGTTGGGTTGTTCATTTTTAGCGATTGCAAGGCGGCCTAGCTAGAGGAAGCTCCCTCACAAATATTCCTTCTTTCGCTAACTGTATACATTCACTCGTAGTCAAGTTCAGTCACGTCCAACTTACCTAGGTGGCATTACGCTCGCGTTAGTGCGAGTGATCCTCAAGGATCGGCAAGGATGCAGTAAAAAAATTACACCATTTTCCCGTGGGGAACCATGAGGAGGATGCGAAGCATCATGGGGGTTCCGTGTAGGTTCCATTGTGTTGCCGTTATGTTGTTTCATTTATCGGAGCACGAATGGGAATGTAGTGTGAACCCCCATGTAGAGACAGAGAAATGTAGAGACAGCGAAGAGACCGACACCCGCGTTACCTGATCGAACACCTCCTGGTTCTCGTCTTTCTTTATTGCGTGCTCACGCTCCTACCCCGCTGCCCGCCCTCTTCGTCCTCTTCTCTGGTTGAGCTGCAAGGCGCGTGGCGCTTCCCGCCACAGCTTTTCCGCAGGAAATTCAACATCCTCCTCTATAAGTTTTCAGTTCGTCGTTTCCGTTGACGTTCAGCTCCTTTTGCCTTCGTTGTATCAGTAGCTCCTTGACGTAGTTTGAATGAGTGAATGACATCAGGCGCGTTCGTAGCGCACGCTCCCGCTTCGGTTTGTAGCGCCGTGGGAAGAGCACCACGTACCTCCCGTTGAGGCCAGAGAGTCGTGGGATCGAAACCGGGCGCCGCCTAACTATTTATTTTTATAATGGACTGCGCTGACGTCAGCCCAAACGCTGACGGGGCTGAAGAGACGCGCATGCGCAGTAGAGTGCGGACGGCGGACAACAAGAAGGAACAGAGGGACACAGCCCCGAGCATGAGATGCTTCGCTTCTAATAGCAACTGCAGGCATGGCGACTAAACAGGCAAGTAAGCTGATGCGATCATGTGCACTGCTGCGACCTCTTACTCAAGAACAAACCCTTAAAGCTGCGTTTCTCGGAGAATATGCTTTGGGTAAAACTAGGGAAACTGCTTGGAACAAGGAAATAAAGATTATATGGTGCTTAACTGCGCACGTTGCAGCATTCGGACGAGTCTAGGGACCTTCGGGGATGATTTCACAATCCCGACGTCGACTTCTCAACTAAAAAAGAATAATCAACGAGGGAATGTTTATTTCCTCACGAAGGTCACTAATATCCCCCACACAGATAGATAGAATCATTGAAAGTTCAAGTTAAATACGGCCGAGGCAGGAAATCTTCGCATCTCGTCGTGCAAATATATGTGACCTTACGTCTACAAGGCCGATATTGCTGTCCTCTCCAGTGATATCTACTTACACATAGCCTGCATTTCGAAGTTGACAGTCAGACAAAATCCGCGAACGCTCTTTTTTTTTCTTCTTTTTTCCCACCGTGCGTTCCTGCGCGCATACTAGTTGAAATTCCTCCCCTTCTTCTTATGCCGAAAATCGCTTGTTCGTATCTATAGTAGAGCGCATCCAACGCCAGAAAAAAGGAAATGCACAACGCACATCTGCTCCATTCCTACCTACCATGAAAGTTTCAGTCGGGACTCCGGTGACCATGGTCTCAATCCCGGAGGCTAGATGGATGACGACAGCGAAGCAAAGAAACAAGGAAGCAAAGAAGCTGAGCCCTGTGTACCTAGTAATCTTCTCTTGTGTCCTCGTTTTATGCACGGTTTCCCTTTTCGTAATGTACCAACTAGCCCAAGTTTGTATTCTACTTAGGCGGTGGGCCATAGCAGACAGAAGCGTTGACAAGCTGGTAGTATGCAAACGGATAACGTAACAGACGTGGGAGGCAGCGCCGGGGCGTTTCCGCATCGAAGGAGGCTTACCCAAGACAGCGCTTTCTCGTTTCTGCGCATCGGCCATTCGGGGTTTCGACCGGTCACGCAAGGTCGGAGACATGACGGATGGCACCCAACGGCAAAGTTGCCGAACGCCACTTTCGTTGGGCCGTGGACTACGCAACATGGTGTGCCAAGGGCCGTGCACTGCAATTACCTAGTCTCCAGCAACTCAACACTCGTTAAAGAAATTGCGTTCATGTTGCTTTATGACAATTTTACGGCGATTTATGACGTTCGTCCATCTGTCCGAAAACTGGCCGCTGCCTGCCCACATCAGTTCCGCTCTTCAGCCATCAACTGGCTACCCACTGGCTCTGCAGTGGAGGGAAGCGAGAACGAGATACTCAATGCTGAGATACTGAGATACGAGATACTCTGAGATACTGATTGAACGAGATATCGCTTTGCTAGCACTCTTTAAAACTTGGAAAAAGAAGACAGAAAGCTGTGAAAGGTGTGTGATCTTTTAACTAAAGAAATGTTATATTTTAGTACTCATCCGAATACCCATACAAGCACCGAGAAAACGCCTGATGCAAAAGAAAACTATTCTTTCGATTTAAGCCGATCACGAACAACTAGCCCGAAGCCGCGGATACGCTGGGTTCTATCCCCACAGGTACTATACTGTCGGGGTACACAAGAGGGGAATATCCAAACCAAAGTTATCCAGAACAGTCAAGACTTCGGACGTCGGCCATTTCTGTTCGCGCACCCTTAAAAAAATCGATTTTGTAGAATTCAAATTTGGCGCCCTTGGAAGATCGCCTCATAGTCTCTACAATGGCAGAAAGAGGGCGCCAGGAGTCCGCTAGAAGTAGGAGTTCCTGTATAAACATCCCCCTCGCGAGGGAACGATCAAATGCAGAGCATTTCCGGGGGCGCACGACGTTAAGTAGTTTGCGTTACGTTATGTTGTTGCACTTGTGGCAACTGCTGACGAGAGAGCGCTCGTCAGCAGTAATTTGAATGAGTCAACGATATAAGGCGCGTTAGTAGCGTCCCATTCTGTGTCGGCTTTATGGCGCAGTGGGTAGAGCACCATGTACATTGCGTTCCGCCCGCAGGGTCGAGGGATCGAAACCTGGCGCCGGATAGTATTTTCTTTTTTAAATAGTAGGGACAACGACGGTGCGGACTACGGACGTCAACGCGGGTGACATCGTGAGTTATTGAAATGCTCTGCATTTAAAACGTTTTTGTGGCTGCTTCCATCTACAAAACCCCGCGACGCGGTAAGAGGGGAAGTAAAGCAGGGTCTCTCCTAGCGCCTGGAACCCTTATGTGTGCGCCTACATGCCCCTTCTATGTGCACGGGCACGCCACACACCGACAAGCACACACACGCGCGCATGAACACGCACGCGAACGAGCGCTAACGCACTCGCGTGCGAACCCACCCATGCGCACGTTCGCATACACGCACAGGACACTCGTGCGCATGCGCGCGCTAAAACACATTGCGGGGAGTGGGAGTGTGACTCCTTCAGGGATCCGCTCCTCATGCTAGTGGAAGTAGTAGAAGGGGCACGAGGACTATTCCTGGTGACGTACGTGCCGACGAATATTTTTTTTTTCTGAGAGAGAAGCACGCATCGCAATTTACCGAGAAGAAATCCTTGCCAATTCCTGCTGTTTAGGAGCTGGTGGAAACACAAAATTATAGTGGCAAGTAATTGTTCAGGCGTACGCGATCACGCAAGCAGTCTGTGCTCGCCGTTGTCCATTTTGAGGACAGGAACGGTGACAGAGGGCCAACGCGTTCCTTCGTGAGAAATACTAATTTCTCATTGCGCAATGAGCAGTCTTAACACGATCCCTCCCCGCAAGAAGAACACTGTTAAGTCGTTCTAATTGAATCTCTCCACTCATTAGCCACATTATCTTACGGGCAGCCCAGTTATGATCCCATTAGAGACCTTCAATTAAGATTATTGTGGAGCGCGTAATAAAAATGACTGTGATATGATTGCAGTCTTTGCCAGAGGTTTCTAGGCGATGGCAAAAGTTAGTAGGTGAGCAGGAATTTAAATTACAAGATTACCGCTCCAGTGCGACTGAGGTTAAAGCTGGGGAAAGTACCTTCTCTTCTTACAGTCATAAAATAAGTTCGTCTCACCTGAACGTTAAGTTCGTGTGTCGAATTGTTCGTGGCCCAGAAAGTTTTTACGCGGCAAAACTAGTTTGACAAATACTCTAGTCGAGTACGACTTTGCTTTGAGCAAGGTATAGGTTATATTCTGTGATACAAATTGGTGAAACTTGCACTAAATCGCGCAAGGCTTGACCCACAGCGAATCTCAGATACTTCTTTCTATTTAAGCACTGAAGGACACACCACCATGCATTGCATTAGGTTTGACATCGTTTATTCACGTGTTCCGTCGCTTTCCGCTCTGGTTGTAGTAGTCATCGTCATATTCATCAATACCGTCATCTTCCTCATGCATGACTGGCGGGCCCGGAGCATCTTGTCCGCAGGCTTTCATTACAAAAGTGGAGCGCGTCAACACGCGCTAGAACCGGCGGCAACCGCGGCTTCGCGAACTAGGCGTCTGTAGTGCGCGTTTTTTTGTGCTCTCCTTTTGAGATGCGGACGCACGTGAACTGTTTTCTTGGTAAGTGTTGCGAGCGCCACGAGTACGCCTAGATGACGCCGGGCGCTCCTTGTAAAAAGTGAACTTGGGGCTCGGTACACGGCGGGAGTAACTAGAACCCACAGTAACTATGGCCCACATTACGTCCAACATCAACAGCTCTGCGGTTAAAATTCCCAACCGACATCCGTAAACGGTGCGAACAAGCTCGTGCCTCGCATCCACATCTCACCTGTCCAAAGCAGACAAGAAACATGCGGTAGATGAAATGCGATCTATGCCTTAGCACTGTGATTTGTGTTCTGCAACCCCGCGTTGGCGCTTACATACCCATCTAAACGAATTGACAGAAATAAGAGCACACACTATGCTATGAACTGTACCTTACTTCATCCACAGCAATCCTTTCACCTAATATGGCTAAATCTGGCTGGTTAGAGAAACCGAAATTAAAATGCACTTCACCCAGGTGGCTTTGTTCTGGATGTAAGAAGAGCGGGGGAATACGGGGGGTGGGGGGAGGGGGGGAGCGCTGACGTCGGCGATGTGCATCCAAAATCGCTCTTGCCGCTCTTCCCTACCGAAACCACCCCCCAGCGCCACTCCTTTGAGTCACCTGAAATAGCGGGAGCAAAATCGATGCCCGCCGCACTTTAAACCGTGTCTGGGAAAGGAACGCCGTGAAGCGAGGGCAAAACCGGCATCGACACAGCGTAGCGAAGAAAGGGCTGTTAGAAATATTGGGCACGAAAGGTGAAATTTGTCGAATCCTAGCTATTGAAGTACCGGAAGGGGATAGCGCATCCAACAGAGAGATAACTGCGAAACGTGCAATCGCTTAGAGAGTAATCTAGGGACGTGAACAAATCCATCGGGTCTCGATGTCCGTAGGAGCAGTCGCCGTGGCGGGCGAGGCTTAAGGCGCCTTGAAAGCTCCGGTCCGCCGTGGCCCTTGCCTCGATCATCTTCTTATCGGCGCTGAGTCTACAATGTTTTTTCGGTATTAGCTTTGTTTATTTGTTTTTCTGGGTAGAAAGCGGCCATACCACAAGCTCGCCAAAAACAAAGCAGTGTCGAACGCCTGTGCGCGGTGCGGATTAGAGAAGGAGATCAGGGATATTGGTTCTCATTCAACTGGCACAGTTTTTTTTTTCTTTGCTTGTTTCCAGCAACATCGGATGTGTTTGTTTAACACGGCTTCTTCGACTACGCCGGCGACGGACGAAGCGAGGGCTTATGTCGTTCAGCTGCAAAGCAATAGAGACACTAAGATTATCACTCGTTGTCTTCACAAGGACTCAACCTATCGAGCGGGCAAAGCGCTCATCCGCGGTGGATTAACTCGAGCGTAATGTCAGAACCACAAATTATTTCTCTTTCTGCCTCTGCTTCACTGCCTCTTTGTTAGATGAACTTCGCGCTAAAATCGAGAAGCCCTTTCGGGGCCTTTAGAAATCATTTTAAATTTGTCCGAGCGCTCCGCAACCATCCACCCAATAGATATTGGGCACACTGAGCTTACGATTAATGCTGCTCTCCAAAAGGCGCTTGGAATATTTTACAGCTTCGCACTAAATCTCGTTTTTTACTGCATAGTGCATCCTCCACTGATACTCACAATATCTCCAAGAAATACGTCGCAACAAGGGTGATGCCCAGAGGCTCAACAGCACCAGGCAATTGGTAAAATTAAACCACTCCCGTGGCCCGAGCTATGACCAAGGCACTAGCTCTAGCAGAAAGAAACCTCTTATGGTTCGTTCCGGAACATTGTCATGATTTTCTATTCCCAGTTGACCCAGAGGTGAGACTGAGGCTGCCAGAACGACTACCTCGGCGGCTGGAAACGTTAGTTTATATACTGAGACTCAATGCGGCGTTCACTAATGCCTACTTACACCGCATAGGCCAGAGTCCAAGCCCATATTGCGACAGAGTTCAAGCCCATATAAGAACAGACCTTCCGCTCGCGCTATTCCAGGCAGGGGGCGCGCGAGCACTACGAGTGCGGGAAATTTGAATTACATTGGACAAACCTCCGTTCAATTCATCAAGGAAGGACTGATACCGGGAGGGGAACAGCGTGAGGGGTGGTAGCAATGAGCGGATAACGGCGCCACAGCCCATTATAGAGAATCACTGCTGTGTACTTTCGACACCTTTCACGTTGATTATAACGGCATTACTTGTTAATGCGTAGCATTCTTTGCCGAGTACCCCCACAGCCAGGACCCTGTAACACTCTGTATTTCCTAAAAAATACATGTATCGCGGACGTTCCGCCTGTAATTATAATAGCGTAAATTAGATACAGCTAAACCTGGATGTAACAAACCTCTATGTAACGAATTCCCGGATTTAACGAAGTTTTTTAATTCCCCATTTCCACCTTCATTGAAGCCCATGTGTTTGTGACCTCTATGTAACGAAGCAGTTGCGACGGGTAACCTGGATACAACGAATTCGCTACGCTGATTAGTCAAGGTTTCTTGCCCTTTTTCTGAAAAATTGCCTGGCGAAATGCACTAATTTAGCGAATTTCGCCAGCACAGCAATCTCTCGTGCGTTTCCACGTGTGAGGGCGGATGTCGGTTAGGTGCTAGGCATGCCTGTCGGCGTGTAGTCCCGTGTGTCCCCTAATATCTGTACTATGGGTTCGTGGATGATTTCTGCTGCCTGCATACGAAAAGATTTGCTTTTTCAAGACAAGCTCGCAATTTTAAAGGCCGTCTGCGCCGGCGAGAAAGATGAACGTCACCACCCGGTACAGTGTCCCAGCTAGCATCCCTTCAACAATTTTGACTGCAGAAGAGAGCATGAAATTAGCGAAAAGGCGCCCTTTCAGCATAAGTTTGGTTCCTGAAACGCGTTAAGGCGCCGAAAAGCATCAAAAAGCAAAAGTGTTACTTAGTTACGTTTGCGCATTCGTGGGCCGTGTAGTAGCAGCAAGCGCAAATCACGCAGTTTTTCAGAGTGAAATATACCCTTGAACAAGGGTGAGTTCAAAATCACTGGTGCCTAGCATATTAATTTCGTTTCTGCTTCATTCCCGCGAGCTTTAACTCGAAACCTCCATGTAAAGAAAACCTGGATGTAACGAAAGAATGCGGGCTTTTGCCAACTTTTGTTATATCCAGGTTTAACTGCAAGTGGTCGCGCCAAATTTTGAAAACTGAAGAATAACCAAATTACACAAAAATTACGGAAAAGGCCGAAAAGTGTAACGCCCTACATTTCCTGAAAAAAAAACACACAAATAAAAAATGTAAAAAATTCGGAAAATGCGAACCGTGTAATGCTCATTAAAGCATGATGTCCGGCTATTTGGTGTAACATGCTTTTGAAGGTAAGTTGCGCTTGTTGTGATTACTAAGACGGACACAGAAAAAAAAACGTACAGGTTCACGAGAAGGAAGTGTACGCTTCTGAAATCATTTTTTAAAAAATCATCTTTTTAACGACAGCGCGTGGTCCGGCTTCGACCCTAGCTATCTTTTCATCTTTATGTATCAGTCGTATGACTTCCCTTCCCCATTTCTCTGAAATTTGTTGTTTCATTCTGTGTGGTTCGATATAAATGTTTTCGTCTTGTTCTGAATAAATGAGTTGTTAGTGCGCCGTCTTCTCGTGGAAGTGTACGTTTTTTTCCTGTGTCCGTCTCGGTGATCACAACAAGCGCAACGTACCTCCAAAAGCATGTAACGCCATGCATTTCCACAATAAGAAAGGTTCCGCAATAGTTCCACTTGTAGTTGTTATTAATAGCGTAAATTGAGATAATTGTAAGTGGCTATAAAGAACTCACACTCATGACAACCGGCATAAGAATGCTGAACATTAGAAGACAATTATCTGAATTTCTGCAGAATCATTTTTTTTTTCTGTGTATCGCCATTTGCGGCCCCGAAGTATGTTTTTCACAGCATCCATTAAAAATAAAGGCAATGCAAACAGACATTGGACATCAACGCTTGTGTGGCTGAGGATGTGGGCGCGAAATTGAGCGGCACGGGCGTTGCTGAGTTTGAGGGATAACGGGAGAATTGCTGTTTTGATGTGTATATTCTGTGAGTGCCGTGGCAGGGCCCCGCGAGATTCGAATATTAATTTCCAACTTCGGGTGATTAGACGCTATTTACTCAGTGAAATGTCTACTTAGGACGCATTACAGCTTGTTTCTGCTCATAATATAGACTTTCCTTTGGTTTCCGACGGCCTATAGCATCCATTGTGGCCCTGTTAAGGTGACACAACGTCGATGGTCCAGGTATATATCGGGAATAAAACGACAGTTGCGTTCTGGCTAGTGACTGGTTTGTTTTTGTTTCAACAGGTAATTTTATTTTCAGACGATTACAGGGAGGCACGGACGGGCAGCAAATATGGCGACCGCTGAATATAAGATGAAACCAGACAACACGGGTACGTCGAGCAAAAATGAGTCGTGTGTCCCACGTACAGACAAACTAAAGCAGCATATTGATGTTTACCTGGTCATATCGGGTCCAGTTCTACCATGGACGCTGGCTGCAGGGATACCGAGTAGGATGTTACTTCACAAATATAAAACGATAGAACTCGGCGCAAGACTGCCGCCCTTTCGTACAGCTACGAGAAGTTGAGGGTGCGTCAGGGGCGCCATTGACGCCACTGCTGTTGTCGTAGGTGGGAGCAGTTGTGTACATACATTGATGGTCGACAAGTTTGCGACGGGTGATCAATGAGCTCAGCATCAATCACCCACCATGAACATGGAATGGAAGACCGGCAGGGTGGTTCCACTCTACAAGTCAGGTGACCCGCATAACCCCTGAAACTACCGTCCCATTTCCATTACTTCAATCCCTTGTAAAATCCTCGAACACATAATATTCACTCATTTGGTTAACTTTCTCGAGTCCGATCAGTTTTTTTCATAATTCCCAACATGGTTTCAGAAACAACTTCTCTTGTGAAACTCAACTTATTACGTTTACCAATGACTTGCACTCATTTCTTGACTCTTCTTTTGTAACTGACTGTGTCTTTCTGGATTTTTCGAAAGCGTTCGATAAAGTTAATCATAAACTTCTCCTACTGAAATTACGTAATTTGAAAATTGATACCCAAGTCCTACAATGGATAGAAGTATTTCTTTCTAACCGAACTCAGTTTGTGTCTGCCATCCAAACTAACTCCCCTGAGCTACCTGTGCGCTCAGGTGTACCTCAAGGCTCTGTTCTAGGACCCTTACTTTTTCTAATGTATAATAACGACTTGCCTAGTAATATTTCTTCTTCTATTTGCCTCTTTGCAGATGATTGTGTGCTTTATTGCAACATTACTAGTTCCTCTGACGTTCAGTGCCTAGAATCTGGTCTTAATAATATTTCTAATTGGCGCAAACTCTGGCATACTGAACTCAACATAACTAAATGTAAAGTTATGATGATATCCCATAATCAATTAATTTGTCCTGGTTATTTTCTTAACAGTACCCCATTATAGTCCATAGTAGAGTATAAATACCTTGGTGTGCACATAACCAACAATCTCTCCTGGTGCCGACATATTGATTTTATAACATCTAAGGCTAACCGCATGCTTAGGATACTTAAAGCGAAATTTTTCCTTAGCACCTTCTTCTCTCAAAAAACAGTTATATGTTACATACGTGCGCCCCATACTAGAGTATGCTTCGTCAACTTGGGATCCTGGATATACTAATCTCACTAACCAACTTGAAGCCGTACAAAACCGTTCTGTGAGATTCACACTTTCTAACTATCATCGTACGGCCAGTGTAACTTCTATGAAATCCAGCCTGAACCTAACTCCTCTCGCTACACGTAGAAAACTGTCCCGTCTGTGCATATTTCAGAACGTGTATCATAGTAATCATGTACTAAAATCACGCTGGATACAACCCGCACGTTTCATATCTCAACGTCTTGACCATCGTCACAAAGTTCATATCCCGCACCAAAGCACTGTCACCTACTCCCATTCTTTTTTGTCGAAAACGTGCCGCGAGTGGAACCACCTGCATGCTTCATTAGCTTGCATTACTAACCCTGACCATTTCTGAGAAGCACTGTAAAATTCAAATTTGTTGTAAGTTTTTTTTCGCCTTGTACTTTGTAGTAAGGAGTGCTTTTTTGGTTGTGTTTATTGTTCCTTTTTTAGTGTATCGTAGGCTTGTGTCGATCCCCCATTTCTGTGTTATTTTGCGGCGAATGATGTGCGCTTACCATTTGCTTTTCTTTTGCTCTGAGTGTAATTGCGTTTATGGCTTCGTTTAGTGCATTTGCTTCGCGTTTTTTTAACATTACTGTATATTTTTGTGTGTACAATGGTTAAATACTTGTCGCGTGCTTGTGACATCTTCTTTGCTTTTTTATGCGAGCTTCCCCTCTACAATGCTTGTAAGCCCTGAGGGTAAAATAAATAAATAAATAAATAAATAAATAAATAAATAAATTACGTGGTACATTTTCTGCACATGGCGACTATCTGCAGGTTAAATACTCATTCATGTGTAGAAATGAATTTCGTGTACACATGACGTGACAGCTTAGTATACATACCCTGGTACATACGAGAAGATGTTTGCTAACTTTCTAGATGAGGATTTGTTCCTAATGCAATTCAACCTTTCCAACAGCCCATGGACTCAGTCTGCGAACAAATCCTGCGAACATGGAGAACAAGTCCATACTTTGTTTTATTCAGATTTTGTAGAAGCTGCGTAGAAAAGAAGAAGCTCTAGAAGCTGCAGTCAATGCGGAAAAATAAATATGTATACTACCAGAGCGCGTCATTGTCCTATTCCTGTTAGGCTATACAGGGTGTTACATTTATAAAAAGAACACATTCATATTTTTTTATGAGTGAACAGCTGCTCCGTTCGCGTTCAAATTTTACGCGAATGTCGCATTTTGCGGTCTATTTTGTTTGACGCCAGGAACAGCGATAGTACTTACCTGTTTATTCTGAATATAAATAATAACGATTTTGGACTATGGGAAAATGGCGGCCAATTTGAACGAGCAAGGTGATCTTGGAACGATGGCGCCACCTGGGAAATGCAAAACGAAACACGCGATGGCTATGCACGGTAGGAAGAAGCAAAATGAGGTAGCAGGTGATCAGAATATCCCTTCGGTCGATAGTTTTTGATGGCCAGAAATAGTCACATAACAGCTCATGCGATCCCTATCAAAGTACTCCCGTGGTTAATTGTTGTTAATACCAGTCATCTGCTATCAGAACGTCTGTCATCTGAAGTGTCAAGTTATCCCGCTTTCCGAAATAGGGCGCTCCCGATTCTTTGTTCACGTTTGTTGCTTTCTTCTCACTTCACTCTTATTATTCTGCGCGTGAATGTCTGCTATTTATTCGTCTTTTTATTCGTATTTGCAAGGTTTTTTTCCTGCCTTTTTCTTTCTGGTTAGTCTTCTTGGAGAAGAAGTATGAAGTTGATATTCTTGATTTCGTCAGTTCATCTTTCGAAGGTTCCTATTTTATATATTTTTCTTACAGTCGGTTTTTATAAATTTTGTTCGACGAATTATCTCTGTTTACGCTATTTTAACGATTAAATGCGTTACTCTGCCAATTCAGCTTTTTATGTGCAAATGCAGGGCACGCCACGGTTTTCCAAAGTTCGCTATATTTTATTCGTATTTTTTAAGGTTCTTTCCCAGGCTGTTTGCAGTGTAGTCGTCGTTTTTTCGAGATGATGTAAGGAATGCTTTTTTTTGATTTAGCAGTTTATTTTTTTGTAAAACTTTTCTATTTTTGTTTCTCTTACTTTTTGGTTTTTCGAAATTCTTTTCCACAAATTATCTCCCTTTGCGTTATTATAACGAATAAATGTGTTACTTAGGTGAGGTCCAATGACGTCGAAAGTACTTCTTGGTCCGTTGCCCTCCCCATCAGCTCAATGGGAAGCCCTGGCGGCGTTGATTGATTGCCTTGACGATGTTGCCGTCACTGAAGTGATTTAAAATTTAGAATAGAATAATCGGGCAACTTCATCGCACTGCTCACATAAACTGAACGTCGTCGGTTTTTTTTTCTTTTTTTATAGCTTTGACTACATCCTATTTCTTCTGTCGTATAATCTAACGAACCTTTCTTTCCTAACTTCCCCCCTTGCCCGCCGAACAGCATGCCGGTGTCAAAATTCCTGCAGACATCGCTCTCTCTCTCTCTGTCTCTCTCTCTCTCTCTCTCTTTAGAAACTACGTATTTTTGTGGAAATGCTGGGCATTACATGGTCCTGGACCCGCCGCGGTGGCTCAGTGGCTAAGGCGTTGCGCTGCTGAGCACGAGGTCGCGGGTTCGATTCCCGGCCGTGGCGGCCGCTTTTCTGATGGAGGCGAAAAGCAAAAAACGCCCGTGTGTACGAGATTTCGGCGCACGATAAAGATCCCCAGGTGGTCAAAATTAATCCGGAGCCCTCCACTACGGCGCGCCTCATCGCCTGCGTTGCGTCGGCGCGTTAAACCCCACAATCAATCAAATCAATACATGGTCCTGGCTTTGGGGGTACTCGGCAAGGAATGCTACGGCTTAATAAAATAACCTGGGCCACGTCTATTTCCCGTTACAGCAGTGCCGTCATACGAACTCCACACTTAGGTAAGTTCGAGTTAAGTCAAGGAATTGCACGGGCGCTCACTTTCACTAGGAGGTGGTCAAGGAACACGCCTGCCGTAAAACAACACCCCATCGGGCAAAATTTTTTCCTCTGGTGCCGGCACATTCAGACGAACGGTATTCTGATAAGCTTTTATTTCTTCCCTTACTTTATGACAAAATTTAGAGATCGTTCAATGGTCTTTCGGATGCTCCATAATACATTGGTGGATATACGCGTTAAACGCGGAACTAATACGCGTGATGCACACGCGCGCGATGCACATGCAGGCAATGCCACCGCCACACCTGCGACTTTATGGACACGGCGCCAGGTTTGATGGCCGGCTGGCAGAGTAAAACACAAGTGGCAAGCTTGCCAGGACGAGGTCGAGCCATATAGGTAAGGCAGTCTGCCGTAGCCGAACAGGATGGCGACAACGGTGAAACGACTGCCGACGCAGTGAGTTACGAGCGAGCACTTCGTTGACGGAGAACAAGCTCTGCTTACACAGCGTGAAATGCTCGCAAACTTCCAGTCAATGGCACTTCGCTGGCATCCTGACACCTTGCGCCATAACAGACCTCGCCGTAGCGGTGACTTCACACAATGCAATGCAATACAACAGAACCTAATGCGACGTGGCATAACACAACATAACAAAAAACGCAAGAAACACAAAAAAGACAGTCCGCGTAAACGTTCAGTATAAAACGTAAGTAAAGATAAGGTAACACCACGCAACACACTCTAAGAGAACAGAGAGTAAGATAACAAAGCAAAAGACGAAAGTATCGGACACAGCGCCGCACGGCAGGATACGACGCGAAACGACGCATCCCAAGTAAACGCCACACCTCTTTCCATGAGTGAAACTTAAGCGCTAAAATTTTTCACAGGGACGAGAAAGGGAACGACACAGGCGCTTACTATCAACTGAAAGTTTTAATGAAAACAGATACACATTTATACCACCCCCAGACCGAACAACCCAGCACGTGTGCCCTTCGCAAAAAAATTCCCCCGCATTTCCCCGAGGGGGAGAATGTGAAAGTGCGAATGCACGGTTGTCGGCCCGCTTGCGGCGCTTGCGCTCGGCCCCGCAGCCCACCGCCTCGCCGCCTTCTCTTCCATCTCTTCCATCGGGTTTGTAGTATCACGTGTATACCACGCAGTTATCAAGCCGCTGTAACGCCGCTGAGTCGCCAACGCACGCCGCTGACGACGTAGTTTGAATGCGTTAAAGATATAAGGCGCGTTACTCACACTGATATCAGCGTGGCGTCCGTGGCTTAATCGGTAGAGCGTCGCGCTGCGGCCGCAAAGTCCTCGGATCGAAACCTGGCGCCGGATGCTGTTTCTTTTTTTAAATATAGAGGAGCACTGCGGACGCCGACGACGCCGCCGCCGCCGCCGCCGGCGGCGGTGGATGGTTTGAGGTCGCTTATAAAGTGCATTCGCACTTAAAAAGAACAACCTGCAGGAATCTTCAAGATTTTGATGTGAACGTTCTTCAATATAGCCTCAGTGAAGCGTAATGTTTTTGTTCTTTACGAACAGGACTGGATACGAAGGAGACTATGAACGAAACAAGGCTTGAATGTTGAACGCGCGGAAGACGGGGGAAACAACTGCACATGCTTGTGAATAAAGTACACGCACAAAAGGTGTCGCTGTATATGTTCGTGAACATCGCTAAATTGTCGCTCAATATAGTATGCAGCGAGTAGACGTTCTAGGTGCTTCAAATTTGTGGTGGGGATCTTATGCGCAGAACCATGTAGACGCTGTTTTGTGCGGTCGCTAGCAATAACCGAGCTTTCATCCGCATCAAACCGCTTCCCCGTCCCATGCACCCCATATTCCATGCCAACCGCCGAGCAGCTTGTGCAAGTCATCATGCAAAACTCCCCCCCCCCCCCCCCCTGCCAAGCATACCCTGTACGTAGATGCAGCCAAATACCCAACCAAACCTGCCTATGCCCTTGCGGTTACCGGACCTGACATCAACGTCCCGACACACACTCCCACCATCTCCACCTCGTGTGCAACTACGGCGGAGGAAGCGGCCATTGCCCTTGCGCTCTCCCAGAGCCCCACCCCAATCACCGTCCTATCAGACTCGCAGCAGACCATCCGACACTTCACCAAAGGCTTTATATCCCCCGTAGCCCTCAAAATTCTTCTCCAAAGCCACCCGAACGACCACGTGCAACTGGTGTGGACCACGGCCCACACAGGCATATGCGCTAACGAGGCAGTGAATGCACACGCTCGAGCTCTCACTTCCCGGGCCACTGTTTCTCGTACACCTATACACGGGCCTCCCGAGACCGAGACCTCCGAGTCTCTCCTCAGTTTCAGGGAAATCACCCTTCATTACCGTCTCCTCCGCCGTACTCTCCCACCACCACACTCACACCTATCCCCCGAGGCTGCCCACATGTGGCGGATACTACAAACGCACACGTTCCCTCATCGTACTCAACTAATACATACGCATCCGCATCGATTCCACACACCCCACTGCCCCAAGTGCGGTCAGCTGGATACTCTGTATCACTCTCTTTGCGAAGGTCCTGCTGACTCATACTCCCCACTCCCCTCTTCATCTCGCAGGGAGCAGGCCCTGGGCAGCTCCGAGGAGTCCAGCCAAGTGCTGTTCACCTCCCGAGCTCTGGCGGTCGCGGCGGACCTCCGGTCCTCCGTCACCCACCCCCGCTCGCTAACCCGGTTTTCTAAATAAAGTTTTGTTCTCTTTCTCTCTCATTCCGAATTGGATCGCTTGAATGAAATTTTGTGATCCCTACAAAGCCAACCATTGTCAGAACTTTCAAGAGGTGTTTCCCAAATGACTCTATCCCCCATAAATTGCTCATTTGGTTTTTAACAGATGAAAGTCAGGGTCCGGTGCGGACACTCAAACACCTCCAATCGATGTTAGTGGTGGTATCGGAGAGAAACCACGTGTGTGCTGCAACTACACATTTAGAAATTGACCACCGCATTCCGAACAAGGCGGGTAGCACGTGGCAGTTTAACAAAAATTTGAGAAGAAGAGAACTTTGCGGATGTTATAAACAAGTAGTAATAAATAAGAGTTCACTCATTATTTTGCCGGTTTAGAAAATTTTTCTTCAACGTAATCTACCCTTCATTCTGAAATCTGGAATGTAAAAAAATGACGGGCGCATTTTTGAGAAAAAATGCTGCGATACATCCTGCTCTCTTCATTAAATATATTTTAAGAAATTTCGACTATTTCTTTGAATCATATACCCAGTTATTTAATAGTAGTCTTGATCTTTCTTTCGGTGCTCTTTTTCGATGTTTTACTCTCAGAACTGGGTTTATTGCGTACCCCTGCATGCCTGTGTATTTCGTATCCCTGTATCCCTGTATATCGCGCACCCCTGTATGATGCATCCCTGTATATTACATATCCCTGTTTACGGCCGAAGTTTATGGTGCGTATACGCACCCGGCGGGAAAAACTGATGCAGGGATTTATTCGATTGGTTCCGGATTTGAATTGATATCTATATAGTCTGTTTCGTTTTTTGTTTCATCGCATGGGCTGTAAAAACCTTGGATTTTTAGTTTCTGTTTTCTGTGCTGATGATTTGTCTATACTGACCATTTCCACTTTCTCTCTGTCGACTGGGGAAGCGGGGCCAGTCAAGATTCTCTTCAGCATTTCCCTTTGTTTTCTTTGAGTAATGTATCTACTTCGCGCAAGAATACAATTCTATTGTATTCTATTCTATTCTACGTTTTTATATTTTGTAAAGACCTCGACGAATGCATTAACGGACAAAAGCACGGGTTTTTTCAGCCGGTTCTACGAATATAGGCGTATGAGAGGCTTGAGCTGCCAGAGAAAATTATTTCACAATTGCACGTAGTAGAACACTTCCTTTCATACGTAATCAAAAACACATACCTCATTTCAGGCACTTTTGAAGCACATGAAAGGATTTCTGTAACATTTTAAGCGGTACCTTTGGGTTTTTACAAAACTGGCTTCCTGCGTCTAGAAAAATTTGGAGCTCGGAGAAAGCAGCAGAAATGCCTCACGTGGATATTACTGCGCTCGATAGGTACTACGTACATACTTCATTTGGACACCTTTGTAACGTTCAAAAGAAAACGAGGGGAATCATAGGTTCATAACCTGTCCACCACTTTAAATTACAGGCACCACTTGGGTCCTTGTCGTCTCAAGTACATAAACTAACAATTTCAAAGCACAAACTAAAAAAAAGCATCAACGTCAAGGTCTTCGGCGAGGTTTGAAGCTTTGCCACAGCTTAATACACGAGAGAAAAAAGTGAAATCAGTCGTGTAGCCATCGCTCCAAGGCTACATCCGATCGAAAGGTCCCCGCCACGGCTTTTCCCGCCAGCTCTTAAACCAAATTACCCGTTTCACAATTATAGGCGTTAATCAGAAAAGCTTGCGCGTAAAAAAAATACAAAAAAAAATTGAATGCGTCCAATATTCCGCAAACAAATTCAATTGCGCAATATCCTTTCCCCTCTACATGAAAATCTATCTTTCGAAACTGAAAATGAGGCGGAAAACGAGATAAGCTTGAGTGGAGCGGTTCAGTACGGCCATTAAGGCGCGAAAGAGGGAACCGACGACATTGCATTTTCATTCGTACAGGAGAATCAATTTCTTTCAGATCTTGGTCTCTCTCCTCTCGATCTCATCCCCCTTCCCACGCGCAGTCTCTCTCTCTCTCTCTCTCTGAAAGTTATCTCCTGAACACTGCCGATCCGCAACGGACCACCGCTAGCACCTTCTTTGAAGGAGCATACGCAAAATTCATGGTGCGCTCGTTTCCTCCCCATGTCCTTCTCTTAATTGCAGTGTGAGCGCCCGGAGTTTATCGGGGCGTATACGGGCCCGGCAAGAAAAACTGCGGCGAGGATCATTCGATTTCGCCCGGACTTTAATCAATATCTATATGGCGTCTTTTATTTTTATTTTTTTGTCTAGTAATATGAAAAATCCGAGTATTCTGGTAGTGCGCACGACTGATGAGTACAGCGGGATGTCATGACCATGATGAGTACAGCGGGATGTCATGAAGCAATAATCAGGGTGTACTTTTTTATAGCTATGTGGACACAACGAGGAAATCTGTTTGTCCGACTGTTACACTGAATAGTGTCCCATTTTTGCCACATTAGATATGTTACGTTTTATTATGTGCAAAGAAACCAGTTAAAACCCAGAATTTGCGGCATTGAGTTTGAAACCTGCGACTTCCCGGTCTGAATGCTGGCGTCTTACCCACTACAGTACTTTTAGTTCTCGCAAGCGGCGCAAAACATGTCTGTCTCTGTGGCGTTGGCCACTAAACGTGGTCACAAGCTCCAGGACCTGCCCGGTGTTCCCGGAAACGACAGCGAGTCACCCTAAAGCATAGTAGAATACCTTTTCAGTGAGCTGATGGCCTATAGCCGTGCACCTGACCTACCGTCCCACCATCGAGCATAGCCTGAGCCTTTCGTCGGGCACTATTCTCAAAAGTTTTAACATTGAAGCTATTGAGCTAATCATTTGTGTATTGTGTCTGCAGTTAAAAATACCAAGAAAATGCCGAGCGCTTGTGCACGCGTGCCTCAAGCGCACTTTCGTCAAGCTAGGCATACCTAGTTAGGGAGATCGCCCAGTATTGGCCACAAAAAAAAAAAAAAAAAAAAAAACCTCCAGCGTTTGCCGTAGTTTTTTTTTCTTTATTTATATTTTCGAGCATGTGTTGCCAGTATAGTGGCAACAGTTTCTCGGAAAGAGAAAGACAGGTCATAGCGTACTAGTGAGTGCGTGCCTCGCGCCGAAAAAAAAAAAAGACGATAACAGCGGCCAGGACGTCAGAATCAGTTTGGCAGAGTCAGCCGTCTTACCTACTCGGCTACGACCGTGATTTAATACCCAAGAATCAAACGGCTTACTCACTTGACTGCGACTGTGCGGGAGAGGAATCACGCAGCCTGTTTGAGCCAGAACACGTCACAGTGCAAACGTTGCACCTGCGGTGCCTAGTTTAAGTGTGCGCGTTCTGTTCGTTCGTTCGTAGAAGACCCCCTCCTCGCGTAGTCCACGACTGCCGCCGATTTGCTTCTTCTTCGCTGTTATAGCAGCAAAGATGGGCTAAAGGTACTTCCGGCAGTGAAGAAGCATAAAATCGGCTGCAATCGTGGACTTAAACCATCGTGATGGTCGCGAAGGCTGCGTACAGCTTCGCTTCGTTCAAGTCTTCCAGCGCTTTTTTCTTCTTCAGCACGTTGGTGCGCGGGGTGTGTATGACCACTACGAGTCGGTGTAGGGGACCACCACGTCCCGTTGTTCAACACGTTAACCATTCACCAAAGAAGAACAAAGGCACACTAGCACCGAGAGACATCAAGCGTGTCGGCTGTGAAAGAAACGACCGAAGGATGCACCGAGTGCTGCGACTGCTGTTACCACGAACGCAGTGAAAGACGAACTAAAGGCGGTGTTATAATGCAGCCAGACAGCGAAGATACAAGGAAACTGGAAATGCAGAACAAGCACGAGAAATATAAGCGCGAGCGTGATGAACACGTCCACGCAAAACGCGACAGGGGCGCAGAATAGCAGCGCCAGCAACGCGCCGACGCCCGCCATCAGAAACAACAGCGAGTGCGCACGACAAGTACTTTGGAGAAGGGTGCTTCGAAGATAAATGAGAAAACTTGGTCATGATAAAGCACGCTCGCTGGCGGGTTGCAGCTGATGTGCTGCCTTCCGTGACAAACAACACTTCCAATTTTACTCTTTCCAACGTTGTCTGACGCAGTGGGCGTGACTGGAGGGGCAAAGGACCTGACCATACGTGATTTTCATAATTTATGGAAGTTTTTACGTGGGCATGAAATAATTTGAACGTACCAAGGCCCAAGGTATAAACGGCTCTTTTTCAGGAAAAAAAAAATCATTCAGCAGGATGACTGACAAAAAAATATACCCGAAGAACCATGTTCTTATTCCTAGATTACGTGAAATCACCAGAATTGCAAAACAATGTATGAGCTTGGTCTGATCACTTCCTGGCGTGCATGCAAACTCTTGCCACGAACGTGATGTTTTTGGAGTAAATGAGTGCGGCTGGTGAAAAATTGAGGAACGTGCACTTGCTGATGTGTGGAGTTGCGCAATAGTTGGCAGTATAAGTCTTGAACTGTTTGGGCTTCGATTTTTGTAACTTGTGTCTGCCGGTTTGGCTTCGAAAGTTTGCGCGGATCTGATAATGTTCTACAATATTTCCGCTTTGTTTATTTTTTTTTTCATAAACTAGGACGTTACGTGCAACCGCGATCTTGGGAATTGTTGCCCGTTCCATTCTAAATTCCTTATTCACAGGACGGGGCCATTAGTGGACGTCTTCAATGGCTGCTCTTACACTGAACCATAACATTCTATAATAATATATTGAAGAGGGAGAACTCTCGCTCAAGTGCAGTGTTGCCATGGGTTCCGCCAATTCAGCTGACAGTGTTACATTCTTAATTGGCAGGGCTTGTAACAAGCCTTCTTTTTGCGCTTGACGACAGAAGAGACAACAGCGGCAACATTTTTTTCTTTGTTCCTCTCTCGTGAAGATTTTTTAAAAATTTTACAAATGTTTAACAGTTGCAATTTTATATTGATAAAACAATATTATAATCGCCATTTAAAAACAATAATGTGGTCTTATGCAAGCCCACATTACACATTTCGAGCTTGTGCGTGAGCCCTACAAGTAAACATGGAACGCTTCGTCTCAGTGGCATGACGCCAGGCGCACTGATGCATGGCTCGCGTAGACCATATTTTCCTCTACTACTTCGGGCCACGGGAAGCTACTCGAACACATGGTTCACAACCGCCTTGCGACGCGCATTGAAGATAGAAACTCCTTTCCAATGACGGTGTACGGCTTCCGACATCAACCATTCACCCAGGACTTCCTGCTGCAGCTCAAGAAAGACCTTCTTACCAACCTTCTGAAGCATCTCAAGCACTGCATCCCCGTTTTCGGCATCAAGAGCGCATTTTAAACGTTTCGCAGGACGCCTTACTGAACAGCCTGGCCAATCTCCATGTTACGACACGTCTGTACAGCTATGTGGGAGCTTTCCTTACAAACCGCACCGCTACCGTGAGAATCGCCCAGTCACGTAAACCCCCTTCCCACCGCTACCACGAGGCACACCACAAGGCTCCGTCATTTCTCCTTTGCTTTTTAACATAGCTCTCACAGATCTGCCTCCACTGCTGGTCACAGTCCCATCCCTCCTATCATGCCCGGTGTGCTTACGATCTCACCATATGGACCAAATCCGTTTCCATAGTCGAACAATAAAATCACTTCAACGAGTCGTTTAAATCACCCTCGCGTATATATATAACGGCGGTCTGACCTGCTCCACGGTAAAATACGCCCTGCTAACCCTTCAACAGAGAAGGGGTCTCCGCAGGGAGCCGACGTCTGACCCGGCTCTCACTATACAAACTCCCCCCGTTCCTCTAATAGCCCACCTTAGTGTATAACCCGTCTCAGAATCCCACGAGATGGATGCAGGCTTGCACCTCATACTGGCGTACTGGCAACCGTACAGTTAACCAAAACATGCAGTACTGATATAAGGGGGTCGCAAAGTACCTCAGCCAAACATTACGACACTATGCCAATCACATAACTTAAAAACTGCCTCAAAAGATTTCCACTCTTTCTCGACTTTGGCGTTCTTCGACCGCTCGAATTACGACATTACAGCTATGTAGCGGCTATTCGCCGGTTTTCCTCCAGTTGCAGCAATGAACGCATTCGATAGCCCCTTTATTAAAAAGAAAGCCACAAAAGCAAAGCATGAGCGAATCACGCAGTGCCGCTAAGTGCTGGCGATAACTATAGCTAGCGCAATTCTTGCAGACACGCAGTATAAAGTCAAAGCGTTTATCGAAAGCGTTGCAGAGTCCGTTTAACATCGGCTTATTCCCACAACCTCTGTTCCCCAAAACCTGATGTCACCATCCTAGGCCTGGTTTGCAGCGGCGTCCCCTGACTTTCCTTTGAGATCGTTGTTCAACGTTGCTGACACCGCGACAGCTCATGCTTACACGGATGCCGTCATTGACGACCATTGCTTGTATAAACCAGCCGGTGCCTAATAAAATTCAGCCACGGCTACTGCGACACCTTCTGGCTCTAGCCCGGCTGCCGTCGCCATTGCCAATCGAGATAAGTTTAGCATCCCAACTGCTATAAGCTGGAGGAGGATTCCGTCGCCGGCCATTCCGGTTACGGTGATGTCAACGAAAAGGCTCATCAACCGGCTTGTTTTGGCACATCAGATCACTTCTAATCTCGCTGTTGGGCTGCGCTAGCGTCTACCGAAAAGTATTTTGGCCGCATTCTTTCCACGGCAGGCCGCGGAAACATAGTTGTCCGCCAGGGATGCTGCCCCTTCTGTTGACATCGCGTCAACTATGTGTAAAACGTATGTTTCATTACATGCAGTGATGGGTGTTGTGAGGAACTGTTGTGAGGACATTCTTCCGGCTACATCGTCACCGACTCGCAGCAGCCGTGCCGCAATTTCACCATCGGAAGAATTCACCGCACAACCCTCAAGATCCTTACCCAACGCCCCCCAAACCGTTTGATGAAGATGATCTGGGCCCCCGCTCATCCTCGACGTTCCGGGAAGAGAGACCGCCCTTGTTCTATCTCGAGGGCCTATCCCGCCGAGCCGCTGCTGCTGATATACCCGATGATCACGTACTAAGAAATCAACACAGCACTACCCCCCCCCCCCTCCCCCCAGCACACAAACAACTCTTGAGAGAGTTGCAAGCGACTCTTCCGTGCTCTCCAGACGAGCACTTTCCTCCAGCCAACCGGAAGTCACATTTTGGCACCTACCTGTGTCCCTTGAGAGTTCTGCTTCTGCAAGACCCCCGGCACACTCTATAACATTTTAGGAGGCTAAAATCCCTATCCCCTCTTTAGGAGGCTAAAATCCTATCCCCTCCATGAGCTTTGGGAGAGAGCCTTGGACAGCTCCTTCCTCGGGGAGCAGCGTCAGCTGGTCGAGAGGGCTGTGGGCGCAGTCCGTGCTCAAGTTGCCCTATAGTCTGAGGAATCAACCCCGAAGACTCCAATGTGATCTAATAAAAATGTTTATTCTCTTTCTCAACGACATTGAGGCCACGCCCCTCAGTGTGGCCAACCGTGTGGAGCGCAGGCGCTCTCCAGCTGGCGATAACGACCACACGTGCTCGTGCTCGGAGCCGCATCCTTTATACGTGCCTTATGCTGAACATATAACCGCTGTTCGCTGTTAAATAAAATTCGCGACGACATTCCAAGTACTCTGCAGTTTTCGTAAAATGAGGCAGGATGCGTGTGCGTGTCACACGGTATTAAATCATCTTTTGTATACTGCGGCTGACGCCCGACTACGGCAGCGACTTTTTACACATGTCTTGCCTCTACGTCATCCCTGGAATGCAGCTTTCGAAATTAATTCGTGCAAAAAAGGAAAAAGCCCTGCGAGTTTTATGAGATGTCGGACGATAATTTGTGCGGTGCCGAAAAGAAGGACAAAAGTGAAATGCGGCTTATTTTTCGCTGTAACCAAGAAAATATATCGGTGTCATTAAACAAGCAGCTCGATTTAACGACGATTTTCGCAGTGTTTTCTTTCATTTTTTTTCAACGTTTCTCAGTTGCCCCAAAATCTTGTAACGGGCTGATGCAATAAGCAGTACAACTGGCCGCACGCGTTTTCATTGTTTTATTTTACATCAAGGCGCACCCGTTGCAAATAAAACATAATTATAAAAACGAAAGGAAACATATCACAAGACTAAAGCGTTCTAAATGTTCAGCGCGTTTCATGCGTCAGTGTCTAATACGAGTTGGAAAGAAACGTAGCAGGCAGAAAAAATAAAAATGAACCAAGGGGTACAAAGAGGAGAAAACGGTTTCACATCTCGAACGTAAATGGCTTAAAGGGACACTGAAGTGAATTTGTCAAGCTCCCCGTTTTTGCTTGCACTGCGTAGACTGGCTCAAATTAGTACACTTTTCATCGTTTTTATCGGATGACTATATCGGTAAATATTTTACAAAGCGCGAAAAGAAGAAAAACTACCATGCGCGGTTTGCGGCGGCCGCACCAACTAAGCTGTGACGTTGGGAGGAGGGGGCACCGTGATTGGACGATGCCCAAGGTTAGCAATCAACCAAACAAGTTTCGGTTTCGGTTTCGGTTCTCTATAACAACATGTTTGACATCCGATGGCATCGTTGGATGGGCATTGTCAATATCACAGTAATCGTAGTACCGCGCTTCTGCCATGGTGTTCGGCTGTAAAAATGCATAAGATAAGCCTCCCAGGACGGCTTGGAATCGTAGCATTCATTAGCTGAGCCCTACGCAGTGCATGAACGCCCTCCGCGTCCCCGCAGACGCTCAAATGCATGCACTTTTCCCCAATATTTGGAGCTTGCCTCACTCATGCCTGTATCGTAAAAAGCGTGATCGCACCAGTCCAAGGGTCTGTTGATTCTGGCCTGTGCCCACTGCCCGCAAGCAGTCGGTGCTTATGGCAACAGCACGCCAACGAGTAATCGCTAGCGCGCCAGTGCCAGCCTGCGCGAGTTCTGTGGACTAGTTCGAGGAGCAATGAACGTTGCGGCCCAAAAAAGGTAACATCGGCGAAAAACAAAAAAGTGAACTTATAAAAAAAAAAGCATGAACCCACGGGGATTCGAACTTGTGACTGGCAAAACAGTTCGGGTGACTTACCTAGCGCTTCAGCCAACTAAGCTACGAGCGGGCGATGCCGGGCACGGATATATAAGCTATATAATGTATAACCAGTTTACACTTTTATTTAGTTTTAGTATTTCAAGCAGCTTAGGTGACTATTTGTTGTATTGCGCTCGTGCAGTAAGCGTCCCCAGAGTTTCCACAATAGCTCACGTCTAGCAATTGCATTTAGTAGACGGAAAAGCGTTCGCAGATGCGTAGTCGTGCTGCTGACCGCTGTGCTTGTTCGCCCAGCGCAAAAAAAGTGCTTCCCGCACCCTAGTTTTACGCTGTACGGTAAAAATATCAGTTGATTTTATTTCCTTAGTACCTATATTGACTTCGCTGACTCTTCTCCCCCTTCAAGAGGCCTTATATTTCCCTACTGGCGTACCAGTCAGCGAAGCGTCGCATGTGCGCTTGTGCAGCGCTTGTGTGAAGCGACCTTGACTTGGAGCTAGATACAGTGTACAAATTAACTAACGAAGTAAAGAAAGGCACATTCTTCCATTCCAAAACGTGTTGTGGCTTAGTTTCAACTGATCGAGCGAATTGCGACGACCCGTCGGCGGCCGGCGGACTAAACGCTGGGCCGACTGACTCGGTCGCGGAAGGTCGGCGAGCCGTGCAGTAGCGCAGCCAATTGCCAGCTCCTCTCCTGCTGACGTCACACGAAAACGCCACAGAAAATGGGCGAGCGTAAAGAGAAGAGGACAGTATTTTCGAATTGATTTTTCTACTAAATCAATTCGCGTAAACGCGCTCAGAGTGGTCGAAACAGGGCCTAGGGACTCCGGACTACAATTTGCGCTCGTAATCCCGCATTGTTTACAAATCACTTCAGTGTCCCTTTAATTAAGCTAAGCTCGATTATTTTCCAAATTATATCTAATTTTATGCTTCTTTTTCACCTCCTTACATTTCGCGTTTTGTAAACGTATATAATCGCGAAAAACTGCAAATGCTGAAGCCGCGTGTTTCTGGGCTGCCTAGGGCAGCTTTTAATTTAAAAATACTTCTTGGTCTTTTTTTTATACTTTTATAACTGGCTTGCCTGTTCCAAGCCTGAATTCAAGCTAGCGAGATTATTTTTTAGCTCTAATTTTTCTGTCATGCCTCCTCCCAGAGATAAATGAAATAGAACAGCCAGGAAGAAATGAGGGGATTAGACCATAAAACCATACAACAATAGATCAGAGCTGAAGTCGGCGCTTCTGCGTAACAATGACTTAGCCATAGAAAACTGGCATTCCTACAACACTCAGGAATGGGGTTCAGCGCGGCAGAAGCAACGATAACAAACAACGTACCAGTAAAACATAATACAGAACCAGCCGCATTAAAAGCGCATTATACGCGTGCAAGGGTGGCAGATTAGACTCGGAGATAGGAGCAAGCGCATTTTGCAGCGATAAAGTCAGGAAAGATGGCTTTCAACTGCAGGACAGCAATAAAAGAGAAGGTGCGGAGCTATGACGGCTTATAGAGGCCGTTTTCAATGGATGTTAGCGGTGATCAGCAAATGGCGGAGTTGTCAGCGCCACTGATCACTATGGTTTGGATGAAAACCATTTCGGTGTCCACAAAGGAACCCGACACTTCGTGGTACAACGAACCCGCACCCGCAGCCGAAGTTCTTGACAGCTTCCCCAACGTGAATAGGTGCACGTTACTACTAAAACTTGGTTCAGAAACGCAGCAGCCGGTGCCCAGCACGGTAGCGGTAACACGCATCAGATATATATAATTTTCCCTCCCTCCCTCCCTCCCTCCCTCCCTCCCCCCCCTCCCCTCCCCTCCCCCTCTCCCACTCTCTCTCTCTCCTCTCTCTCTCTCTCTCTCTCTCTCTCTCTCTCTCTCTCTCTCTCTCTCTCTCTCTCTGTCTCTCGCTCTATCTCTCTTTCTCTCAGGGAAATACCTGAAGACACCTCATCGGGACGTACTGCAGTCCCAATCTACCATTTTGTGACACCTCGTAAAGGGTAGGTTGTTTTTTACGTGCCGTGCCCCGAAGAGCTAACTTAGAAAAACGCTTTCTTTTTCCCAACAGCGCTTAAATGGTACACGAGGGACTTCGACCTGATATTAGTAACCTAAATACAGTAACCAAGGGCTAAATGTGTATATCAATACAGCTGTGCGCAACGTAAAGAGTGAGTTAGAGCCGTTCAAATTCCGTGGTTGCGTGCCACAAACTGTCAAATTATCCAAGGATGGCGCGTTTCATCTCCTGATCAGCTACTCAGAAAAATTACAATGAACCTTACTGCAAAAACGAAAAAAAAAATAAAACCAGAAACAATGAAATCCCTCACTGGCTTCACATCAATTCAAATCGTTGAAGCAGAACCATCACAGCCCGTCTACATCGAGCGATAGTTGATCCCCTCGTCTAAGTGCACGTCCATGGAGTGTGCACGTAGGCACTTGAAGAGCGCAGTTAACGGCTCAGGCGCAACATAAATGGAATGGCCCCACCCGCTCGTATCGCTGACCGAAGCTCGTCGCACGTCCATGCAGCTCATCAAACACCGTGACGAGGCGGAAGTTATCCGCTGTTACGAATCAGCCCGCCGCCACATTCCTCGGCTGTGTGACGAAGCCTCCACTACGTGCGCCTTTCAAGCAGGCCCCCCTGTCGGTGACTCACGCTTGCAGCCGACTGATCCAAATGCGTCGCTACATGTCTGGATCGCAGGCGCCTCGCTATCGGCGTGATCAAACTTCGGTGGCTGCCGACTCAACACGCGGGGACTTGTCCGAAGGACGCGAAGCCGCTGCAGAGACCTCCTCTCTCCCTTCTCTTGGACTCAGCGTGCGCCGCTACTACCGACTGCTCACGAACTTTGGCAAGAGTGTTGTGTGTGTCTGTGCTGTTCGTGTCGTGTGCAGAATCTAGAGGGAACGCTTGTTTTGACCGTTGGCGCTTTGGGTATAAATAAGACCCCCCCAAGCGCTGTAGGTCATTCCTGTTTGAGCAGTGAATCAATGCTGTCACTCTGCTCGAGTCCTGTACTGTAACCTCGCCCGTCGGGGCATTGCTCTTGTCTGGCTTAGGCCCATCTCTCGCCATGAAGTAAACAAGTTAACTTTGTCTTCACCTTCTGGTCTTCTTCGAGGCAACAACCTTGGCTGGCCGCTCGCTTCACCACGCTACCACACGCATGTCGGAGGCGACGGAGCTCGTCTCGGGTACGCCTTCCCGTATGCAACACCACGTGCTCAAACACCCCACAGGTGCAGAAGGCCCACTGACGACGTCTGCGCTCCCCTCTCCCGTTTGGCCTTTCCTGGGTGAGAAGGCACCCTAGCTCTCGCATTGCCTCACGCCTGGCAGGAGGTATAGTCGTATAGAGCAGAGCGTGTTGTAGGGCTAGTTTGTGCATCATTTCAAGGGTTGAAAGAACTGCGCGTGAAAGACAAGACAGGACGGGCGGAGTCTCACAACTAGCTTTATTGAAACAGTGAACATGACTATATATACCATATATTGCACACGAGCACAAAGCCGCCAGTTTTTGTTATTTTCTTATCAAGGCACCATCCTGTACAAAAATTCAAACTCACTTCCGCACAACGCCACAGATGCCTCGCTCGCACAATTTCCATGGTTTTCCACCATTTAACCGATTTCCATGAGGCATCTGTGGCGTTGTGCGAAAGTGCCTTTGATTTCTTGAACAGGATGGTGCATTGATAAGAATATAAGAAAAACTGATGTGCGAATGTGCAATAGATGGTATATATTCATCTTCGTTTTTTCAATAAAGCTAGTTGTGAGTCTGCGCCCGTCCTGTCCATTCTTTATTGTCATGTCTTTTACGCGCAGTTTTTTTACCCCTTGAAAAGTCGTATAGAGCTATAGAGTTGCACCTATATCTGTGCGCATACGTACGTCTGTACCTGAGGTATACTTCTATAGAGACATAGACTAAAGGTATGAGCCGATAGGAATGATGGCACTGCCGCACAACCTACACCTGCCTTAAGTGCTAGTAGCACGGTGCTACAGCCTCGCTGCGATACAAAGTACGTTTACGACGGAGTTAACCACGGCGTAAGGGGTGAATGGTAAGACGAAACGCCATAGTAGCGTAGGCAAACAATGGGGACTGCACGCTCGGCAAAGCAGCCGGCGTCTCTGTTGACCGAAGCGTGGTACACCGGCCATGCATTCTCCAATAACTGACTTGTGGTGTGGCTTCCTAGTCCGGAGGCCCACTGTCAATCACCCGGCAGAGGCAGTATATATTTTACAATCCTTTTTGGAGCCTCAATTTAATGTACGTCAATCCTGGTGCTCGCCGCTCCGTCAATCAAGTGGCGGGGGCTGGGTAACATGCTCTCCCGCTGCTCACAGGGAGGGTTGGGAATGCAGGGAAGGTCGGCGTTTCGGTCGCACTCCCAAGCGATGTGCCTGAATTGCCACAAAACACGGACTCCGGGGAGTATTGTGTAAGAAATAGATGATTTAGTCGTGTGGGTTAGGGAACATGTTTGTTTGAATTAAAAAAAAAAAACCGACAATTGGGCGAGTTGGTACTTATTCCTCTTCCCTAACAGCGCGCACACACCAAGACTAAGGCAAAGAAGAAGCACAGGACGATTCGTTGCAATGTGTTTGCCTGCATTTTAGACAAACTTGTTTGGGCAGGGTAATGGTCCTCCTACCCAGTCTGTAAGAGTGGGTTGTTTCCTGGTAGGTCTCAATCGTGTTGGAGTGGGCTCCTGCTCCGGGGCGCGGTTAGTGAGAGCGCGGACCAATGCGTGGGCAGTGTCGTTGCCCGGAAGATCAGAGTGGGCAGGAGTCCACACGATTCTGACCATACGCGAGGGAATGGTCTTGCTCAGGAGGCACGGTGCTGTTGGAGAAACTGCACCAGCCTCGCAGCTTCTGCATGCCACTTGACAACCGTTGATTACCGTGCATTCAGCGCCATGGAAGCCAGACAATTACGTCACAGCTGACATTCAACGCGCGTAAACAAGCCGAATAGTTCGGCAACTCTGTGATGAGAAAGTGGTAAACGAGGCAAATGCCTTCCTGTAGGCTTCGCGACAATGATTCTATGGTGGAGAAGAAATTCCTGTGGGATCTTAAGTATAACTTTACTATTACTTGAGGTATAACGTAAGTGGCGAATACGGGGGCAATATGTTTGGTCGTAGGTGGCCTAAGGCACCCGGGAGACACTTTATTTCATACTTTAAAAGGATAACATGGTTAAAATAAACGCCCTCCACAGGCAAAATAATTCACGGGAGAAAATTTATTTTATTATTGTGTTTCTTGGCCAGTTATTAAACAAATAACGTCTCGGCCTCCGTTCCATCGTTTAGCGTACGCTGTTGATGACTATAAATAAACATTATAATGCTCGAAGAATAGCCGTACAGAACCCTTTGCCGGAGCAAAGAATGAACTCGCCAAAATCAGGACAGCTGGAATTCCAAAGGGAGGGCTTCGTACTGCAGTGGAGACAAGTTCCCTTTCCCTTCGGTGTTCTGTTTTGTTCGCGCTGTTTTACACCAATATAATTCTGTACCAACTGTCCCACTTCTCGACTCTTTTGATTTATAGGGCAGAACGCGAGCTTCCATTTTACGAACGTGGCTGTTGTAACACCCTATTGTGGCAAGTTCGTCAAATGCCCATAGAGCACCTGCAGCATGAGCTGGTGGCGCTGGGGGAAGAATCTCTCCTCCTGCGTAGGTTGACATACTTCATCAAGGTCGCCAATAACACCGTGCAATGGTGTATAGTGCCTTATTAATAAGGTGTAACACTTGCGTGTTGTCTAGGAAAGGCAGTTGTATGTTCAGAGACCAAGGCGCAGTTTAGGCAGCCTGGCTGAGCATGGCTCTATGTACGGACATTAACATGAGTACAGAGTAGAACTTTGTGTGTGTGTGCGTGCTGCGTGGTGCGTGCGCGTGTGCGCGTGCGCGTGCGCGCGCGCGCGCGCGAACGCGCACGCGCACGCGACACCACGAGCGAGTGCGCGTGTGGTGTGTGTGTGTGTGTGGTGTGTGTGGGTGTGTGGTGTGTGTGTGTGCGGTGTGTGTGCGGTGTGTGGGTGTGTGTGTTGTGTGTGTGTGTGAGTGTGTGTGTGTGTGTGTGTGTGGTGTGAGTGTGTGTGCGTGTGCTGATGTGTGTGT